>JARCFY010000002.1:27786961-28386961 GCA_029233225.1 Lepidodactylus listeri
TGGGAGGAGTGCTGTAAAGAACGCTTGTAAAGGATGCAAAGGTACAATATGGTACCCAAAGGTATGCAAAACTGAACTTTTCCTGCACAGGTAACAGGGCTGCACCATACAAAACAGTGTTACAAACTTGCTTGGATAAATGATTAGGGACTGTGGTCTATACTGCTGTGTTCAGCTTGTTGTAAGTAGAATCCCATTTATGTAATTTCTGTACCGCTTAATATGCCATGTGAATATCTATGCTACGTTTCAGTTCTTTCTGGTGGTTCCAGACTTCTAAAATCCTAATGCTTTGGATACTTAAATGTCCCACTGTGTGAACTGAACTGACTCACTATGAGTCATCCGCCTTGAGTCCTTGTGAGAAAGGAGGACTATAAGCAATGTAAATGGAATAAACAAAATAAAAATCTGGGTTACCATTTTTAATCAGGTTTCACACCTCTTTCTGTGACTGCTTTTCTCTCTCTCTCTCTCTCTCTCTCTCTCTCTCTTTGCAGCTCAGTTAAGCATGCAGAAGATCCCAGGTTCGGTTCCCGGTATCTCTGGTTAAAAGGACTGTGTTGTTGTGATGTGAGAGATGTCTATAAGACCCAGGTCAGCCACTACCAGTCTGAGCAGACAGCACTGAATCTGATGAAGCAATGGTCTGATTCAGGACAAAGTGGGTGATGTGTTCAAGACCCCCTTACTTATGCATACACATTACACAGTCTGATATAATCACCACTGGCTCTGGTTGCTCCCATGACTGCGGGCCACTCCCACTTTGTACCTCTAACAGCCATGAAATCTGCATCCTTCCTTTGTAGTCTAATTAGGCGAGGAGCAGTCTTGAATCTTAAAGCCATTGTCTTAGAGCAGGGGTGGGCAAACTGTGGCTCGGGAGACACATGCGGCTCTTTTACATATATTATGTGGCTCCCGGCAGGGCGGCTGGGGAAGCTAAATATCATTAGCAAACAAATATCATTGGACAAATTAATATCGTTATCAATATCTGCTTTTACTCCTTTGTTATTATTTTTGGCAGTCTCATTTAATGTTAATAAAAAGCAAATTTGCTTATTTTCCAATAAAAGCAGGTAATATCTGTTAATGTCTTGTGGCTCTCAAACATCTGATGTTTATTCTATGCGGCTCTTACGTTAAGCAAGTTTGCCCACCCCTGTCTTAGAGTAAGAGTAGTGTTTCCAGCTCCGAGTTGGGAAATACCTGGATATTTGGGGGTGGAGCTTAGGGAGGGCGGGGTTTGGGGAGGGACTTCAGTGGCATATAATGCCATAGAGTCCACCTTCCAAGGTGGCCATTTTCTTCAGGTGAACTGATCTCTGTCACTAGTTGTTGTTCAGTCACACAGTCAAGTCCAACTCTTTACAACCCCATGGACCACATCACACGAGGCCCTCCTGTCCTCCGTCGTCCTCCAAAGTTTGCTCAACTTCATGTTCATTGCATCGATAGCATTGTCTAACCATCTCATCCTTTGTCGTCCCCTTCTTCTTTGACCTTCAATCTTCCCCAGCATCAGGGTCTTCTCCAGTGAGTGCTCCCTTCTCATTTGGTGGCCAAAGTATTTCAGCTTCAGCTTCAGTATCTGTCCTTCCAGGGAACAGTCAGGTTTAATCTCCTTTAGGATTGACTGATCTGATCTCCTTGCAGTCCAAGGGACCCTCAAGAGCCCAATACCTTTGCCAAGAAAACCCAATACCTTTGCCAAGAAGACAGTAACAAAAGGCTAAAAGATGTGACACCAGAAGATGAGCCCCTCAGGTTGGAAGGTGTCCAATATGCTACCGGGGATGAGCAGAGGGCAAGTACAAGTAAAGAAGGAATGAAATGGCTGGGCCAAAGCCAAAAGGACGCTCAGCTGTGGATGTTTCTGACAGTGAAAGGAAAGTCCGATGTTGCAAAGAACAGTACTGCATAGGAACCTGGAATGTAAGATCTGTGAATCAAGGTAAGCTGGACATGGTCAAAAATGAGATGGCAAGGCTGAACTCTGACATCTGTCACTAGAGATCAGTTGTAATAGTGAGAGATCTCCAGCAACCACCTGGAGGTTGGCAAGCCTAGCTAAGAGAGATTACATAACCTAAAAAAAAAATCTTCAGTGACCTATGCAGCACGATAGCATGCGCTTTTCAGGACATCTGATACAAAAGTAGATTTTGCCGTTTAATTTGGAGCATCACATTTCTTATTTGAGAAGGGGAAAACAAAAATCTATACTACCCGTTTTAGAGTCTGAGTTAGGGCAGGAGACCTTAGGAAGTGGCAATGGTGAGGTTGACACGGAAAGGAAGGAAATGTTTCGTCCGTGATGTGGAGCCCTGAAGAGCAACCGGTCCTCGTGGAAATGAAAGACTGTGCAGAAATAGAAAAATAGACTCACCTGCAATCCAGGTGCCTGAGGCTGTAGAATCCTTGTGCCCTTTACAGAGCTGTGTAGTGGCAATGTTTAACCTTTAATCCCTGGGTTGTCAGTTCATGTTGCAGAATCTTTTAATTAATGGGAGGCTGAAGTCACAATCCTAAGATGTTTAAAGTCAGTGGCTGCTGCCAGCACGGAGCTCTTAAGCCTCATTGATTGCAGTGGGATTTAAGGATGTGTACTTGATTTGGGGCTCCGTATCAATTAGCTGTAGTAATAGGATGTTAACATTAGAAATTGGCTTGCATTCAACTTGAAATTGGAAAGGATTAAAGAGGAGGCCATGAGAAGGATAAGGAGCCCGGAAGGCAAATGCTGGCAGGAGAAGCTAAATGAACTAGTTATGGGTGAACCCTCCCTGACTCGCCTCATAATCGGATCAGTTTTCCAGGCTTTCTCAGAGGACTCACGCGTGTGTGTGTGGGGGGGTGAGTTCTGATTGTTCTCTGAGAAACCTCAGAACAACTAAACAGGGAGATCTCAACCCTAGTCCTAGTTCACGCCTTCCAAGCAAACTTACTTTTGTGAACATGAACATGCTACATGAACTGACAACCCAGGGATTAAAGATTAAACGTTGCTATCTGAAGAAGTGAGCGGTGACTCAGAAAAGCTCATCCCCTGCCACATATTTTTTTACAGAAGAAGAAGAGGAGGAGGAGGAGGAGATTGGATTCATACCCCACCCTTCACTATTCAAGGGAGTCTCAGAGTGGCTTACAAACTCCTTTCCCTTCCTCTCCCCACAACAGACACCCTGTGGGGTAGGTGGGGCTGAGTGACAGAAACTGCTCTTTTCCAAGAACAGCTGTGCCAGAACTATGGTTTACCCAAGGTCATCCAGCAGGTGCAAGTGGAGGAGTGGGGAATCAAACCCAGTTCTCCCAGGTTAGAGTCCGCACACTTAACCACTAAGGTGCTGCTGGACTCTTGTTCTTTTCTGCTGTTACAGACAGACTACCATGGCTACCCCTCTCGATCTTACTTTTGTGAAGGGAGGGGAAGCACCAGGAAGGAGGGCCTGATGACCACAGAGGCCTTGTTAAGATTGCCAGGTGGGTTTGTGAACAGGTTAACGGAAAACTCTAAATGAACCGGTCAGGCATTTTTGCTTTCCTTGTGCTATAAGAGGACTTTATAGGTTTTGATCATGGAAACACTTGATTAAAGTGTAGTCTCTGTCCATCCCAAGGTACACAGCCTACACTCATTTGTATCTAGAGTTCCCTACCTCCATGTGGGACCTGGAGATCTCCCAGAATTAGAACTAATCTCCAGGAGACAGAGATTAGATCCCCTGGAGAACATGGCTGCTTTGAAGGGAGGACTTTATGGCATTATACCCCACTGAGGCCCCTCCACTCCCTAAATCCCTCTCCCCCAAGGCTGCACCCCAAAATCTCCAGGCATTTCCCAACCCAGAACTGGCAACCCTATTTGTATCAGAGAGGGTCAAAGTGCACAAGGCCAAAGCACTTAGCAAATCTTGCATCCTGGGAAAATAAAGACAGGCAAAGTACAGAATAGCATTAGGGTTGCCTACCTCCAGATGGTTCCAAAAACCGGGGGGAGGGGGGGGGACGACTAGCGTCACAGAGATCCCAGATACACAAAATCCGCTAGGAGAAACACCATCAGAAATTGCTAAAAATAAAAACTGTATTTAACAAGTATAAAGTTGGTGGAGTCACAACAAAATTAAGTCCATACTATAACTCTAATAAGCATAAGATACAGTGTTTCCTCCTCAGAAGATAAGACATAAAGTCCATGAAATCAGTTCAGCTTGATCGGAGGAGTCCACGGAGTCAAAACATTTCCCAAACAGCCTTCGCAAAGACTCCCATTCCAGATACTTAAACGAGGCGTTTCCTTCAACTTCTTCAGTTCGCCGGCTGGGTAGGTGGAATTCGATTTCAGCAGTTTCTACAGACCACACAGTTCATGGTGTTAAGAGCGAACCTATTTCTCTTTGACGAAAAATGAAAGGAAAATCCCGCTTTTAAATGAAAACATAAAGAAAAGAAGAGAAGAGATTAGATTTATACCCTGCCCTTCACTACCCAAGGGAGTCTCAGAGCGGCTTACAAACTCCTTCCCCTTCCCCACCCCACGACAGACACCCTGTGAGGTAGGTGGGGCTGAGAGAGCTCTGAGACAACAGCTGGTACAGAGCTATGGCTTGCCCAAGGTCATCCAGCAGGTGCAAGTGGAGGAGTGGGGAATCAAACCCGGTTCTCCCAGATTAGAGTCCGCGCACTTAACCACTACACTAAACTGGCTTTCAAGAGGAATCAATGGCTAGATTTTAAACAGTGAATTGCCAGAAATGAAATTCTCCTCCCCCTCCCCTACTTAAGATAATTATGTAGATGGTTACTATTGTAAATATAAGATTTTTTCCTTAATAACCTGTTTTTTAAAAAAACAAAAACAAAGAACTGTGCTGCAGATTTTATTAGATTCTCAGCTCCACAAGCAATCAATTAAACTCCCATGTTCTGTGTTTAGCTTCAAGCCGTAGAAAGAGGAAAGGCTCCCATCATGGCTTTTCTTAATGGCTTCAGGTTTGGGGGTTTTTTTTTAGTAGTAGCTTGTTTTAAAAGGCTTTGTTTTGTGTTTAAATGACTGTGCTTTAATTGCTCTTGTTTTACAGTTTGCATTGTAAGCTGCTGTACATTTTCTGAATAAATAAATGGCAGTTCCATATTTTTGGTATCTGGAGAAATTCTAAGATCTCACTAGGCTTGCCAGCTGAGGGCACCTTGAATCATGCCAGGAAATAGACTGAAAAAGAGTGTAAATGGGCCAAGACTAAAGTGACATGACCTCTATGAGTCTTCTAGACAACATTCTGGCTCCAACATTCTACACTGATCGAAGCTTCTAGACTGGTTTCAACACACAGAATGCACTGTGATAATCTAGAGGCAACCAGGGCATGCAGCACAGTGGCCAGATGTTTTCTGACCAGGAGAGGACATAGGTGGCTAACCAGTCTAAGCCAGTAAATAGTGTTCCTGGCCACAGCTTCCACCTGCTTATTTAGCAGCACACCTTGTTCCAAGAGTACCTCCCAAACTATGGATCCCATCCTTCAAGGGGAGTGGAATCCCATCCAGAGCAGGTGACCCCTTAAATCCTGGTTCAGACCTTCAGCTCACCAGTAGCACTTCCAACTTGTGAGGATTAAGCTTCAGTTTATTAGCCCACATCCACTCCAAAACTGCTGTTAGGTACCAGTTCAGGGTTTCTACAGCCTCCCTGGGATTAGCTAGAAGCACTATAACAAGATGAGTGTCATAGGGACATAAGAACATAAGAAGAGCATCAGACCAGTGGTCCATCTAGTCCAGCATCCTGTCTTACACAGTGGCCAACCAGTTCCTCTGGATGGCCAACAATAGGGCATAGAGGCCAAGGCCTTCCCCTGATGTTGCCTCCTGACTCTGGGATTCAGAGAATTAGTGCTTCTGAATGTCGAAGTTCCCCTCAGTCACCATGGCTAGTAGTCATTGATAGACTTATCCTCCATTAATCTGTCTAATCACCTTTTAAAGCTGTTTATTCCTGTGGCCATCACTACATCCTCTGGCCACAAATTCCACATTTTAATCACTCTCTGTGTAAAGTCATATTTCCTTTTTTACATCCTGAACCTAGTGCCCATCAGTTTCATTGGATGCCCTCAAGTTCTAGTATTTTGGGAGGGGGAGAACATTTTTGCTTTATCAACTTTCTCCACCCCATGCATAATTTCATCCACATGTTGGTGACAAACCAGTCCTAAACTATGGATGACCTCATCCAGAGGATTCATGAAGATGTTGAAGAGCATAGGGGACAAGAAGAAACCTTGTGGGACCTCAGATGCCAAAAGCTGAGAGGCCGAGCAGCAGTCCCCCCAAGAACCACCTTCTGAAACCCACCCTCCAGGTAGAACCAGAACGACCACAAAATTGTGCCTCCCAGTCCCAGCCTAGAAAGGAGGTCCAGAAGAGTACCATGACTGTTGGTATTGAAAACCACTGAAAGGTCCAGGAGAATCAACAGAGTTGCATTCTCTCAGTCTGTCTCCTAGAAGGTCATCCACAAAAGCAACAAAGTCTGTTTCAGTCCCGTAATTGGGCCTGAAATCAGGATCCAAACAATTCCAACATCCTGTTTTGCACAGTGGCCAGCCAGCTGCTCTAGAGGGTTAGTGGTCAACACCTTTTTGCTTCCTAGCCCTGATATTCAAAGGTGGGCTGGCTCTGAATGTGGAGATCCCCTCTGGTCTCTACAGCTAGTTGCCATTGATTGACTCATCCTTCCTGCATCTGCTAATATACATTCAAGGAGCTAGACTAGATAACCCACTGGGAAAATGTACAAGAAAACCAGTGTGTTCTTCCTTTCTTTGGTTTTTTTCCCCCCGTCTTACCTCTTGATTGTAGTATCGTCAAATAAATATTTTACAGCCTTTGAGGACTTCTGCAGCTGAGGTATGTTCTGTCAGCATGGAACTTTCTCCACCCTTATCCTTATACGTAGGCCCTGTAACACTGAAGTAACCATTAGGATTCAGCTCTAAACATCTTTCTCCCAAAGCCAGTAGCTGCCTGGTATCTCTCTCATTCAGTCTGTCTAATGATGTCTCCAGCTAATTCCATCTCGCAATGATGCAGAGATAAATAGCCTACCAAATGGATTTTGATCACCAGTAAACATACAGATACACATTCATCTCACAGGGCCTGATGCCTCTTTGACATGAAATGTCATAACTGATACTCAAGGCAGAAGAGACACACAAAGCATTTGAAGGTTGAATTACTTCTCTGCTGTTGCTCCCCACCCCCATTTCCGGCCATTACTAGTGGAATGCGGTCAGATTTCAAACACAGTTGATTTAAGAGGGTCGTGGTTTCCCAGGCCAAGGTTAGTTTGGGTCATCCTTCATAGAACTGTTCAACTTTACTGCAGTGTCATTTGTTATGGAGTGGAGGGCGGGGTATAAATGTCATTTGTTATGTCATTTGTTATGGAGTGGGGGAGTGGAGGGCGGGGTATAAATCCAATCTCTTCTTCTTTTTTCTTCTTGTATGAATGAAGTCTGCCTGCCCATCTTCCTGACAAAATTGCAGGTGCTACCAGGAACCAAAAGGAATATGATAGTGGGTATTCCCCAAAGGGCCTAGACTGATTAGTTCCACAAGAAAATGGAAACAAAGGACATTTTATCTTTGTTCCTTGGAAATTCATCTCCCACTGAAGCTGTGCAGAATGTTGCAAAAAAAATAGCAGCTTATTGGTTTTGCTTGCTGAAGAACATGGTGGAGCTATTTAACTAGTATTTATTTTACCTGGCTTTCTTTTTCAAGGAAGGGAGGGAGGGAGGGTGTATCTTCCAAAGTTCCAGTACCAGTGTTTTTTCTCAATAGTTAGTTAGTAGAATATTTCATTTTTCTGTGCCTATTTGCCTATTCCATTTTAGAGAAACACCAGAAATATAAATATAGTTTCAGTGGGTAGCCATGCTGGTCTACTGTAGAACAGCTGAATTTGAGTCCAGTAGCACCTTAGAAGCCCACAAGATTTTTGGGGTATAAGCTTTTGAGAGTCAAAGCTCTCATAAGAACATAAGAGAACATAAGAGAAGCCAATGTTGGATCAGGCCAATGGCCCATCCAGTCCAACACCCTGTCATACAGTGGCCAAAAACACCAGGTGCCATCAGGAGGTCCAGCAGTGGGGCCAGGACACTAGAAGCTCTCCCACTGTTGCCCCCCCCCAAGTACCAAGAATACAGAGCATCACTTGCCCCAGACCGATAGCCACTGATGGACCTCTGATCCATATGTTTATCCAATTCCCCCTTGAAGCAATTGATGCTTGTAGCCGCCACCACCTCCTGTGGCCATGAATTTAATGTATTAATCATTCTTTGGGTGAAGAAGTACTTCCTTTTATCCATTCTAACCTGACTGCTCAGCAATTCCATTGAGTGCCCACGAGTTCTTGTATTGTGAGAAAGGGAGAAAAGTACCTCTTTCTCTGCCTGCTCTATCCCATGCATAATCTTGTAAACCTCAATCAAGTCACCCCTCAGTCATTGTTTCTCCAACCTAAGAGCTCCAAGTGCTTTAACCTTTCTTCATAAGGACCTTTTTATCATTCTAGTTACCCCTTTCTGCACTTTTTCCAATGCTACAATATCCTTTTTGAGGTGTGATGACCAGAATTGCACACAGTATTCCAAATGAGGTCGCACCATTGATTTATACAGGGACATTATGATACTGGCTGATTTGTTTCCATTTCCCTTCCTAATAATCCCCAGCATAGTGCTGACCTTTTTTATTGCAGTCGCACACTGTCTCAACATTTTCAGTGAGTTATCTACTACAACTCCAAGATGTCTCTCTTGGTCGGTCTCTGCCAGTTCAGACCCCATCAGTGTGTATTTATAGTTAGGATTTTTGGCTCCAATGTGCATCACTTTGCACTTGGCCACACTGAACCCCATTTGCCACGTTGACACCCACTCACCCATCCTTGACAGATCCCTTTGGAGTACCTCATAATCCTCCCTGGTTCTCACCACCCTGAATAACTTTGTGTCATCTGCAAATTTAGCCACTTCACTGCTTACTCCCAACTCCAAATCATTAATGAACAAGTTAAAAAGCATTGGACTGAGTACTGAGCCCTGCAGTACCCCACTGCTTACCTCCCTCCGCTGTGAAAATTGCCCATTTACACTCACCCTCTCTTTCCTATTAATTAGCCAGTTTTTGATCCACAAGAGGCCTTGTCCTTTTATCCCATGAGCTTACTTAAGAGCCTTTGATGAGGAACTTTATCAAAAGCTTTCTGGAAGTCAAGGTAAACAACATTTATTGGGTCCCCCTTGTCCACATGTTAGTTTACCCCCTCAAAGAACACTAACAGGTTAGTGAGACAAGATCTTCCCTTACAGAATCCATGCTGAGTCTTCCTCAATAGTTTTTGTTCATCAGTGTTCCTGCTAATTCTCTCCTTAATAACAGTTTCCACCACCTTACCTGGTATTGACATCAGACTGACTGGCCTGTAATTTCCTGGATCTTCTCTTGTTAAAAAATGGGGGTGACATGAGCTACCTTCCTGTCCTCAGGAATGGAGGCAGGTTTTAAGGAAAGATTACATATTTTTGTCAGGAGATCTACAAGTTCACATTTGAGTTCTTTCAGAACTCTTGCATGTATGCCATCCAAGCCCGGTGATTTATTTGTTTTTAAGTTGTCTATCAGTTGTAGGCCTTCCTCTTTCATCATATCAATCTGACTCAGGTATTTCAGTGCCCCTCCTGGAATCAGCAGTATCATACCTGACAAAGGGAGATTTGACTCTTGAAAGCTATTAAATAAATAAATAAATAATTTCCTGCCCTTTTGGGTTCATCTCGCTAAAAAGCAACACTTGGCCTCCAGCAGGTCTATGCTGCATTCATATTTCAGACCAAAAACTGAGGGTGTCACAGGAAATAAAAATTTCAGCCAAATCCTTAATTAGACTTCCTGAGACACTTGTACCCCATCAAATGACTGGAACCATCTTGTATCTATCATATTTTTATCTCATTCTAAGGATCTGGGTGGCATACATGGTTCTCCTCTCCTCCAGTTTTATCCTCACAAGAACACTGTTGGGTAAGTTAGGTTGGCAGTAATTGACCCAGGGTCACAGAACAGAAGGATGCCAGCGTGATGTAATGGGCAGAATGTTGTTAGCCCGACTGCTCTTTTATGTTATTAATATTTGGGGAATATTCGCTCTTAATAATCAGCAGTAGGCATTAGGGATCTGTACCTTTGATATACAGAGACAGCTGCCTTTTCCAGACAGACCAGAAAATGACAAGGAGACTGTTATCTGTATAAAAAGGTTTTCTTTTACTTAAAGAATAAAAGGTAGCTTATTCAAGTGTTACAGAAACGTTCACACATTCATACAGTTCTAGGAAGTCAGATAGAGTAAAAGGAATGGTTGCATTATTAGGAAATCATTGACCTTTTATATTTACCTGCGTAGAGAGTTGGTGGATTCCTGCTTGAGAAATAAGACGAGTTTATAGGGAATTTTTTTGGGGGGGAGTTGTGGATTGGGAACCATGCTAGAGCATGGTGAGAGGGGGGGGCAATGCAAGAAGGAGCCGGGATGTAAAAGAGCAAGCAGACAATGTAAAAAGGAAGAGAGGGATATTGTGCTGGGAACTTTCCTTTATTCAGGGGGTGGGAGGTGGTCTTTGGGAGGATGGCATGATATGATGCCATCCCAAAAGAGCATATAGTCGGTCTGTTCTCTATCTCTATCCACTAAGAAGGTGCTACAGGAGTGGTCAATATTCAAATCTACCTGATGGTGAGGGCAGGATGTTGCTGCCAGCGGGATCTGTCTTCTGGATCACAGGAGTGCCGGGCATGGGAATTGATCTGCAGGAGGCACCCCGCTGTCTTTGTACCCAGGTGTGAAGTCCTCTGATGTATCAAATGGAAATGAGACCTTGCAGGAGGGGGCATAAGCCTGTTTGTTTGCCTGGAGGGCATACCTGTATGGAGTTGCTGAATGAGCCTGTAATCTCATGGCTTCATGTGTAAGAGTGTCTTTGTGTGCTTTGTCAACCTCCCACCTAGAGGTGGCAACCTCAGAAAATGGTGTTCTGACCCTATTGTGTCGGTGTCTGTCCCCATCTTCCCACTGGTTACCTAGTGCACTTTCATGTCTCACATAACTGACATCATAGTCCATATACTGCTTTCATAAATCATTAGAAAAGTTCATAAGAATGCTGTGCAGGCTTACAATGTCATCCTAAGACCACAGAGATCTGGGTTCAAACCTCAGCCCCTAACCTGACTGAGTAACCTTGAACTAGTCTCTCTCTCTCTCACTCTAACCTAACCTACTAGGTCAGCGGAGCTCTCAAATTTTTGAAGCGGGATCCATTGATAGACTCACTCTGGTTCTGCAACCAACTTTTACATTTGCTCTCCTTTTCAGGACCAATTCTGTTCATTTATTCAAACAACTTCCAAACCACCTTCCTTCACCTCATGGCAATCCCAAGGCAGTCAATGCAAACATTTCTTATACCATGCCACCAGTATAAAACAGCCTGAATACTTCAACAATCCTGAACTTTAGAATCTCAAGGATATAAAAGCTGACCTTCTGTGACTACCAAAACCTGGACACCCAGCTGACGGATGGATTTAGATTAATGGCCCTGCCAAACAAGACCCTTTTGTATTGCTGGTGAAGAACAGGAAGAGAGGGTTTGACCTGCATCTTCCACAGCTCTGGAGTGATCACTGGGAAGCCCTGGAATGGGCTGCTACAACCTTCACTTCCGTACAGAAAAAGGTTGGAGAAGGTATTAGGTAAGGTGATGCAATGATTGCGGTTGGTGCTCAGGCTTAGAGTTGATCCTTCAGATGTATGGTCCCCGGGCCACGCAAAGCTTTAAGCGTCCAAACGAGATGCTTAAAATGAGCCTGAGGGAAAATCGGCAGCCGATGCAATCATCCTGTTACAATATGCTGACAATGATGAGCCCTAGTATAGTAAAAGCTTTTTTTGCCCTCGCTTATGAGGAATGGGGGTTGCTAGTTAATCCACTGTGCCAGATACTTATGGAGAGCCAGTTTGGTGTAGTGGTTAGGAGCGTGGACTCTAATCTGGGAGAACCGGGTTTGATTCCCCACTTCTTCACATGCAGCTGCTGGTGTGACCTTGGGTCAGACACAAGTTCTCTCAAAGCTGTTCTCTCAAGGGCAGTTCTCTCAGAGCTCTCTCAGGGTATCTGTTGTGGGGAGAGGAAGGGAAGGAGATTGTAAGCTGCTCTGAGACTCTGAGTGAAGGACGGGGTATAAATCTTCTTCCCCATGCTCTACCTAGAGGACTCCACATCAAAAAAAAACACTTCATTGGGAATGCCATAGCTACAGCCCCCATTCCTGTTGGGACTCTTTTCCCAAGCCATGGAGCCATCCTACACAGCAGACAGATAAGCGGGCCTGCTCTCTGACAGTTCCCAATAGTTTGGGGCAGGCTGAGAGGGAAAGTGGAACCAAAGCAGAGTGTCATCTGGCAGCATTGGCTGTCAGAAGCCCAGCAGTGACCTAACTACAAAGCGACATGGATTTGGTCTATAGGACCTATCCAGATTTTGTGAAAAAGAAAAACCTGCCAGGTGAGATCATGATAAGGTTCTCCAAAAGATCAACAAGGGATGTGGTGTTAAAAACCACAAACAGAACAACGCTGAAGATCCAAGAAGAGGAAATCAAGGTTCTAAAAGACATTCCATTTGAAATTTGAAAAAGAAGAAAAGCCTACAGGACTATAACAACATGGTTACAATCTGAGTCAATTACGTATCGTTGGAATGTTCCAGAGGGACTGTCTTTCAGCTATAAAAGCAAGAACTACAAGACTGACTCTGTAGAACAAGCCAAAATATTTCTGGAAAAATGCAAGAAAAAGAAAGCGGAGAGGGAGTCAGATGATTCACTAGTCACAGGAAAGTATGTATGGCTTTGATGGCTCAGAAAGTGGAGAAGAAGCATCGGACTCAGAAAAGGGAGCTGCTGCTCCCAAGCTCAGCAAAGAGACTAAAAAGACAAGAAGAGGAACGAAGAAGAAATAATGTTATAAACAATATGTAATGATGGTACACTCTGTCTAAATGTAAACAGAATAGTAGGCATTTTCTTCATTGCTGTATGTGCCAGTTAATCAGCTTTGTTATGTGTAGAAGCAGAAACATGAACTTAGAATGTTTAACCAAGAAAGTATATTGCTTTTCAGTTTTAAAAGTTAGTTAACTTGATTATTGCAAACAGTATTCTCTGTATAGGATAATATAGTGTAGTTATTAGCGGTAGAGTTGTAGTAATAGTAAAAAATCAATAAAAATCTTTATAAAAAAAAGAGAAGCCCAGCAGTGACCTGAGGCATCAAGCTGGCCAGCTGGAGAGGTGAAGGGGAGGTAGGCATGTGAGTTCCTGAAGTTGCCAGGGTATGGAGGATGACAGGGAGGACCTTGCCCTCAGGGCAGTGCTCATTCACTGAGCATCCTGGATAATCAGGTGCTGGATAACAAAGCTTTTGTTGTATACACAGCTTGTGAAACAGTTCCATGCTACTTTCCCCTTCCCATTATAATGCACGAGTTAAAGTTTTTATTTTCATGTTTAGTATTTGTACATCTACAAGAGAGGACCCATGAAGGCTGATGCCAGAAAGGAAATCACCCCCACTGCTTCACACATCCTCCTTCTAGCTCGGACTCTACCTCCCCCCCAATACCCAGCATCCCAGTGGCCCAGTATCCTCTCTTGCTACCCACACAGTCATCTGATTGCTCCCGCTCTCACCAGCCCACCAATCAATCACCCTGTTTCTTGACCCTTTCCCACTCCATCCAATCACCTTTCTTCTTCTGCCCTCCCCAGCCTGCCTCACTGGCCATCTGGCTAGTTTTTCTTCCCTCCAACCAAAGCCATTTAAAAATGTTTTTGCATAACACCATGGGTTACTAGGTAATCCACAACATCAGACAGGTGTGTTTTTCTTTAAAAAAATGACATCTACACATGATGAACACACAGAGATGGTGATAGATCAAGATGGGTAGCCATGTTAGTCTGTCTGTAGCATCAGAAGGCTGCAAGAGTCCAGCAGCATCTGAAAGACTAACAAAAATATGTGGCGGGAGATGAGCTTCTGTGAGTCACTGAAGAAGTGAACTTTGACTCATGAAAGCTCGTACCCTGCCACCTATTTTGTTAGTCTTTAAAGTGCTACTGGCCTCTTGCTCTTACCCAGAGATGGTAGTTGTTACTTTGGAGAGGATTTAACCCCCCCTCCCTTTTTAAAAAGATTTTTTTTTTAAATTGTAGAAATGTGAGGTTACCCCAGATATGTAGTGTCAGAATCTATGGATTCTAACAAGAGTTTCTGGGGCTTTATACTGTGCTGTGTAACCTTCTGTGTAAGCTATCCCTATATATGCTATGTAATCCATATTTGATGCTTGTTAGGTTTAACCTTGTAGCCTGCTATGCAATGTCCCCTTTCTTTTATGACCCCGGGTTTATGGCCCCAGCTAGGTCTGGCTAATGTAACCATTTGTCCCGGAGGGTGGTGTCTGCAGAGCCTGAGAACAATCGGCCTCTCACTCTCCTGCCTCCGCATTCCTTTCCGCCCAGCCGGGGAAGACGAAGACCAGTTTCTTATCAACATGTGAAGGCCTTGAAGAAAGCAATTTGTTTTGTGAAAGATGGTTACATCTGAGGGGTCTGGTTTAGCAAGGGAAATTTACTGCTTCACACCTCACCTTGTTCCTGTGGGAAGCAAACGGTCAAGAGACCTTTTAGCCCGCGGTTTTTCTCCCCTGCTGATTGGTTACCTATGGGCAATTCAAATTGTCTTGGAGGGTATATTAGTCCTGCTTCTATTGTACGTGTTATCTCTGACAATAATCCGAGGACCTGTAGTAATGTAACGATTGGAAATAAAGAACTGTGTTTCATCAACAAAGATCTGATCCTTGACTACATCGAGCAGAAGCCTCACGTGTAGAAATGTATGCCTTTGCACT
This sequence comes from Lepidodactylus listeri, assembly GCA_029233225.1. NCBI lineage: Eukaryota > Metazoa > Chordata > Lepidosauria > Squamata > Gekkonidae > Lepidodactylus > Lepidodactylus listeri. The sequence continues at coordinate 27,802,024 of JARCFY010000002.1, forward strand.
GGGTGAGCCCTGCCTTTCAGATTTTGGCTGATTTTACATGTGCATTTTTGTAACAGCTTCATTCCAGCGCTCCCTGCACCGGTAACACATTGGTGTCAAAGCTGTTGTAGGGGAATGCCCACATCTGATTGAACTGGAGTGAAAGGGGTCATTCTTTTGAAGTGCTGTTAAGAACAGGATTTGTTTACAGAGGTGTGAAGCCAGTTTAAGAGCTAGAGGGCAATTAGCAGATATGGACAGTTGAGAAGGAATGCAGATTCACACTTGAAAGAGATGTGGGCGAGTTTTTTTGGAAGTAGAATTATTCCAGCAGGAAAGGCAGATGTAAAACCAGCCTTTGTTGCTCTGTGTAGGAGACATACCCATTGCTATTAGATATATGATTGCATTATTGAGCACCCAGCTGTATTTCTTGGAGGAGGAGGAGGAGGAGGAGGAGGAAGTCGTACTATACTTTTTTCTACCTTAAGGAGTCTCTCCATTGAAGAAACTGATGACGAATGTTCTTGTTCAAAATAATCTTCCCATCTTGCTATATCAGGGGTAGTGACTATCTTAAAAACTTAAGAAAACACGAGAGAAGCCATGCTGGCTCAGGCCAATGGCCTATCCAGTCCAAAATTCTGTGTCTCACAGTGGCCAAAACCCAGGTGAAATCAGGAGGTCCACCAGTGGGGCCAGAACTCCAGAAGTCTTCCTACTGTGGCCCCACAAACACCAAGAATACAGAGCATCACTTGCCCCAGGCGTAGTGTTCCGTCTAAATGTTGTGACTAATAACCACTCATGGACCTCGGCCCCGTATGTTTGTCTTGCAAGGCTCTGAGAAAGAGACCAGTTTCTCCTTCAAAAATACCAAAAAAAAAACCCTCAGGAAAAGCATTTTTTTAAAAAAAAAATCTGAGTAGATAATAATAAAAAGAGACAGGGGGAGAATGCTCTACTAAAATGTAGTTCAAAACAAAGCACAAAATTAGTGTAATACACCCCCAGTGACGTGTGGCAAGGTGAGCATGCAAATTCTGTGCTGAACTCAAATCCCAGGATCACTTGCAAATTCTAAAGCTGAGAAAGATAAACAATATTGAAAAAAAAGTTTGCAAACTGAGAGAGTTCTGAGAGAGCTGTGACTGGCCCAAGGTCACCCAGCAGGCTTCATGTGGAGGAGGGCGGGAATCAAACCTGGTTCTCCAGATTAGAGTCCACTGCTCTTAACCACTATACCACCCTGGCTTTCTCACATGGCCACCCACCTACCATTGTCTACCAGGGATTGCGTGTGAGATGGGAGGTGATGAGACACTGGAGTTGACCTGTCCCTCCTGAGAAATTATCCATGCTGCTAGCTGCTTTTCCTTTCTAGACACAATGGTTTCAGTGGAACTTGCCTTCCATTGCACCCAATAGTCGCCGGAGCAATACGGCCGACACGTTCAGCGTTACGCTATTTTTCTCCATCTCCCTTTTTTTTTTTTGAACTTTCATCACCCTCATATTAAATCTCGGGTTTCTATTTCTGCCACACATTTTGATTTCCACTTTATTGGTTAGCTGTATATACAAACAGCAGCAGTTATATGAATTCAGCTTTATTAAAAAAACATACCCACCACAAACATCCCCCCCCCCCCCCAATACTGTTTATTTTTCTCGGCTTTAGAACTTGCAAGTCTACGAAAAATGTAATCCTGGGATTTGAGTTCAGCAAAGAACGTGCGCGCTCACTTCTCTGCATGTCACTTGGGATGCACTGCACGAACCTTGTGCTTCGCTCTGAGCTTTGTTTTTGTAAAGCATTCTCCCCCCCATCCCCATTCTTCTTGTTACTATCTATCCAGACTCAAAAATGCTTTTCCTAAGATTTTTGTTTGTTTGTTTTATGAAAGGAAAACCTGGATTCTTTGCTCAGAGCTTGGCAAGATGCTCTGGGACTCTTTGCTCACGTACACCAATAAAGCAAGGTGGTCGCTGGGAAGACTATTTTGAAAAGGACAGTTGTCATCGGTTTCCTCAGTGGAAAGCTATGCTAAGAATGCACAGCCAGTGCAAGCATAAGATGTGAGGAGGGGCCGTGGCGCAGTGGTAGAGCTGCTGCTTGGCATGCAGAAGGTCCCAGGTTCAATAGTAGGTGATGTGAAAGACCTCTACCTGAGATCATGGAGAGCAACTGTCAATATGAATAGACAATTCTGACATCATCAATAATTACTGTATGACATTGTGTATAGAACAGCCAGGCAATGCTAAGATTGTCTGGCAGCCAGAAGTTCTAGCTCTTTAGGGTTATGCACCACTAGGTGGCTAGCTAGACATTTTTAAGGCAAGAGACATTTCAGAGGTAGTTTGCCTTAGCTTGCCTCTGTGTCATGACCTTGGTATTCCTTGGAGGTGGCCCTTCCAAATACTAGCCAAGGTCAACCCTGCTTAGCTTCCAAGAACTGCTGGGACTGGGCTAGCCTGGACTATCCAGGACAGGGGTTTGACCTGATGGACCGGTACAAGGCAGTTTTATGTGTCCTTGAGCATCTGAGAGTCAGCATAGGGTAGGAGTTAAGAGCAGCGGACTCTAATCTGGAGAACCAGGTTTGATTCCCCACTCCTCCACAAGAAGCTAGCCTGGGCCAGCCACAGTTCTCCCAGAACTCTCTCAGACCCACCCTATTTCACAAGGTGCCTGTTGTGGGCAGGGGTCCTTTCGTAGAAAAAGAGGTGCAGGAGCTCATTAGCATAACTCATTTGCATAACTCATTAGCATATGCCACGTCCCCTGACATCACCAGAAGTGTGTCAGAAAGGGAATGTCAGTTTCAGCCCCATTATATCCTATGGGCCATTGAAATCAATGGCAAAAACTCATAGGGTATATGAGGGGCTGGAGGAAAGGGGTTTGAGGGAGAGGCTCCAAACTTGCAGGGTAGCTGTTGGGGCCTCTCCTTGAAATACCCACCAAGTTTCAAGAAGATTGGACCACGGGGTCCAATTCTATGGGCCCCAAAACAGATTGTCCCATCCCCTCCATTGTTCTCTATGGAGGGAAAAAATGTTAAAACTTTTTTCCTCCCATAGAGAACAATGGAGGGAATGGGGGCAACCTGTTTGGGGGCCTGTAGAATTGGACCCCCTGGTCCAATCTTCTTGAAACTTGGTGGGCATTTCGAGGAGAGGCCCCAGCAGCTACCCTGCAAGTTTGGAGCCTCTCCCTCAAACCCCCTCCCCTCCAGTTGCTTTTAAAGTTGCCGCCGAATTTCGGCAGCGAGCTGAATCTGATGAGAGAATCTGATTCAGCCCGTGGCTGCCCTACTGGCCAGTCCTGAGCTGGCGGAGCTTCGCTGCGCCTCGCTCTGGCCCCAATGGACCCCTGGTTGTGGGGAGAGGAAGGGAAGGCGATTGTATGCTACTTTGAGATACCTTAAGGTAGAGAAAAGCGGAGTATAAAAACCAACTCTTCTTCTTCTGAATAAGCATTCACATTGGATGCAGATGCTCATCTGGTCCCCACTGAACCTGCTGGCTGATTGCATCGGCATTTGGAGCTTACCAGTCATTACGCACACCCACTGAGGGATTCAAGAGATTTGGATTTTACTAATTACAGACATGCATTAATCTAAGATGGCAGCATGGAAGAGATACCAATGGCTTAAACTCTGAGTCTGTCTCTTCATTTTCAGTATCTCAGGCCGAGGACAGACTGGCAGTTTGGCCCGATATAAATCCGCTTTGCAAGTGGATCAAGAGAGCCCGTTCAGACAGCTGCAGCTGCCTGGCGTTGCCGTGCCACACTCACCCGTTCCTGAAGCACTTTCATGGTGCTTTAAACAGGTACCTGGTAAAACTGATGTCAAGCCGTCTGGGTGCACGTTCATCCCACTTCCTGGCAGTGTGGACGCAAATAAGCCGCACATCAAGTGGCGCCGGTAATGTGAACCCGCTGATCCAGCTGCTGTGCCCATGAGCCTATGTGCAGGTCGGCAAAATGGACCAAAGCCGCGCACCACCGCGGCAGCGCTGCCAGAGGCTGCCCCACAGTGTGAACGCTCTGTTGTGGCTCCTCCCCAGTGTGGTCTCACAACAGTCTAGGCAGTGCGAATGGAAAGCCCCGTGACAACTTGGCCCGGGTCTTTTTGCCCCGCTTCCCTTCCACTTCATTTTGCCAGTCTGTCCTCAGCCACAGGCTTTGTGAACAAATGCACCCTTGGTGGGTAAGAAACTTGAGCAGCACAAGGGGTTACAGAAACCTTAGCCATCAGGGCTTTTTTTTTTTTTTTTTTTTTTTTGCAGCATCACGAATTGCCAAACCTGCAGACATGCAGTGGCTGTGAGCTTGCATCCAGTTAACAGGACCTAGGCAGCCTTCCTGAATTGCAGCCTCATGAGCTATGTTTGTTATAGCATGCTTAGGTGCCACGGTGACAATGTGATGTCTCCTGCAAATGCTCACTTCAAGTGTTGATCATTGCAAATGTTAATCTGCATTATGGGGTCTTTATAGGTTTGCCAGCTCTGGGTGGGAAAATACCTGGAGACTTTGGGGGTGGATCCAGAAGAGGGTGGGGTCTGAGGAAGGGAAGGAACCTCAGCATGGTACAATGCCATAGAGCCCACCCTTCAAAGTGGCCATTTTCTCCAGGGGAGCTGATCTCTGTGAACTGGAGATCAGTTGTAACAGCAGGAGATCTCCAGGCCCCAGCTGGAGGTTGGTAACCCTAGTTACCAACCCCTCTCTCAGAGCTTCAGCAATTTTTTTTTCTTCCCTGACTCATGGTTAGCTTTCTAAAGGAAGTTGTAGAAGCAGCGATGCCTTTAAAGAAAATGATAAACACAGGGATGGCTAGAGAGTCTCCATTCTTCCAGACCGTTTGGAATGTGAACTCTATGGCCAGCAGCTACTGAGGGAGCAGGAAGCATAATGAAAAGATTCGAAATGCCACGAACCAAAAAGATCATGTGACATCATCACAAGTTTCTTGGGGTGGATTCCGGAGGCGGCAAGCTACCAACTCATCATACCAACGGCACATGGTAACTCTCATAAGTGAATGGATATGTCACATGAAAAAGAGAAATCTCCTTTAAATCAGCAGGTATTTGGTGCAAACAATGGTCATTTTTAATGATCCTTCATTGGGTGGGACTATGCGGGTGTCCACCTCCTTTGCTATCAATACAATGCTTGTGCTCCGCCACCAGGTGTCAGTTTCAATTCTCTTTGCTACTACAGCAGAGGCAGAAGAAATAGACAGTACTAAAGCAGCATCTAGTGGCGGAGCACAGCAAAGAACCCAGATGACTGTTGGGGGAAATCAACTGCAAAAAACCACTCCTACCGTCATAACGATGCATGGTGAGATGGGGCAAATCTCTCCATTTCCATGGGATCAAATTACACTTCACACACTGGCATGCAAGGATGACAGAATGCCAGAAGAGGTCATGCATGTAGGAGGACTATCCGTTAGAAAGGATGCACGTCCAACCCCATGGCTTTCAATATAAAAATTCACATGAACAGAGATAAATTCACAATTCCACACAGGCCTTTGAGTCCCACCACTGCTGCCTGTCCAGCGTAAGTTGAGACCAAATGCCATCCACCAGGGTCTCAACAACCCCCCCCCCCTTTTGCTGTCTTCTTGGAACATCAAAACAAGGGCACTGCCAAGCACAACCGACCCAGCCCCCAGGCCTGTGTGGGTGTTAAGCACTGTCAAGTCACTTCTGATTTATGCCAACCTTATGAATTAATGGCCTCCAAAACATGCTATCATTAATAGCTTCATTCAGGCCTTGCAAACTGAGGCCCAGCGGCTTCCTTGATTGAGTCCATCCATCTCATGTTGGGACTTTCTTTTTTTTCATGCTGCCTTCCACTTTTCCTGGCATTGTTGTCTTTTCCAGGGACTCTTGTCTTTTCATGATGTGACCAAAGGATAATAGACACAGTTTGGTCATCTTAGCTTCTAGGGAGAATTCAGGCTTGATTTGATCGAGAGCCCTAGTTCCAGTGGGCTGCAATCAGTTATCAAAGATCTCTGAATTGCATAAAGTATGTGTCACATGTTACACTCACCTCATCTTCCCCTTGCTTTGCTGCATAGGAAGATTTTCATAAACTGGTAAAGTAGCTTTTGGTGAATCGCCACATCAATCCCATCCTTGACAATTGTTCGATATGCTTTCTGATCATGAATCAGCCTACTTTTGGAGGTCTCAGTCGGAACGCATGCAATTTAAACCCTTCTCAAAGCTACCTCCAAACTGGAGGGTAGTATTCCAAATGAGCTCACATCAATACTGAATTGAGCTCCTGTAAGTAAACCCAGCGGGGAGGAAAGGCAGCATGGTATAACTCGATCTTGTTAGATCTTGGAAGCTAAGCAGGGTCAGCACTTGGATGGGGGACGACAAAGGAAGACTCTGCTAAGGAAGGAATGACAAACCACCTCTGCTGCTCACTTGCCTTGACAGCCCCTTGCTGGGGTCACCATAAGTCAGTTATGGCTTGACAACACTTACATATGTAAGTAAATTCAATACTGGATTACAAACCCAACACTGGGTTTTCTTACAGAACCTTAAATGTGACCCATCTGTTAGTGATTTCAAACTACGACTCTCGGAAACATTTTGAATTCTATGGGAAAGGATCTTTCTTTTATTTCTACACTTCTAAAGAGACATATTTAAAACACACAAGTGTGAAATAAGCATAAATGAAAGACAAGAGAACTGTCCTTTGATAAATTAGGTGAGTCTTAACCAGACTTTAATAGACAAGGACAACAGATTCCAGTTCCGGGGGTGGGGGAAACTGGTCACCATTCTGAAAAGTGCTACGCTCAGTGACGAATTAGGACACAGAGCTCAAAAGAAAATATACAGAGACCGTAAACGACGTTATCCTGACATATTGTCAAAACGGATGAAGTGAATTTCCAAACAACTGATAGCATAAGACAAATCATCAACAGATATCAATTAAGCTCAAAAAGATTTCACACATTAAGGGAGTGCTTCTTTGTTCTGGATGTAACTATGAAATATAGTACTTTTCCAAAAATTATCTGCAGGCCATTTATCATCTGGCTGAAGATTAAAAATATAATATTGCAGTCATAATCCAGTCTTCATTTCTCATGGCTGCTTCATGACTGTTATCGACAATAACCTCTTTGCTGGACCAGTGCATCCCAAGACATTTTGGTTTAAAGTCCTTGCTTCTCTTTTATCAATGCTCTGATCGGTAGGTGGGGAAAGTTTCTGTTCGATGGATCTTCAGTGGACTATCTTCTCAAAACAAAATTAAAAGGGGGAGGCAAAAGAATACAACAGTCAAATACCATAAAAGTAATGCCAGATACTAAATCATGACATGACCATTTGAGGTGAAGAGTGTGTTTTCAACACATCCCCAAACCCATACCATCCACTTTTATGTATCATTTTTCAGTCCACCGAACAGAAAAGCCATGCTGGATCAGACCAGGGGTCCATCTAGTCCAGCATCCTGTCTCATGCAGTGGCCAACCATTTCCTCTGGGTGGCCAGCAACAGGGCATAGAGGCCAAGGCCTTCCCCTGATATTGCCTCCTGGTTATGGGATTCAGAGTTTTAGTGCCTCTGAACGAGGAGGTTAAGAACATAAAAAGAGCCCTGTTGGATCAGGCCAATGGTTCATCTAGTCCAGCATCCTGGCTCATACAGTGGCCAACCAGTTCCTCTGCAGGGCCAACAACAGAGCATAGAGGCCATAGCCTTCCTCTGATATTGCCTCCTGGCTCTGGGATTCAGAGCAGGGATTCCAGCCTCCAGGTAGGACCTCAGGATCCCCCAGAATTACAGATCATCTACAGAGATTAGTTCCCCTGGAGAAAATGGATGCCTTGGTGGGTGGACTCTATGGCATTGTTCTCCACTGAGGCCCCTGTCCTCCCCAGGCTCCATCCCCAAATCTCCAGGAGTTTCCCAACCTGGATCTAGTAACCCCCCCTGCTGGCAGCCAGGGAGGACCTGGCAACTCTAATTCTGAGGGTGACTGCCTCTGAACATGGAAGCTCCGCCCTCATTCCCCATATGCTGCTTTGATATCTTAATTTTAACGGGGCTGCTTCTTCATGACATCTGGTCAGGAATCAAGCTGTGAATATCACAGAGCCATCAGGTTTGTTTACCTGATGAGATCAAAAGGAGCCACATTGTCCGAACTTTGAAGTCCTGATCAGGCTGTAATAACACCTGGATGTGCTTATTGGACTGTACATTCAAACTCCCATTAAAAGCATTAGAGCACTGACAAGTGACCTCCATACCTGGATTTGAATTTTTAACACACATTCAGGGCAATGACTCCTGTGCTGCTGTTGCACTGCAGCAGGTTTGTCACCACAGCACAGTGTGACAGGATCAGGCCACAGTTGCCAATACAATGGGGATGCAATTCAATGGGGATCCAAATACTTTCATAGCCTTTCAAATGCCCATGCCAAGGAGGTCAAATATGCACCCTGAAATTTTGCAAGAAACATGGTCTCCAGGTCTGGCTCAGTTCTTATTGTATCCCAATCCACCAATTGGCCACCAAACTTCATATGCGTAGCTTCACCCCACACATTTTAGCCTGTTTCTGTCATGACAGCCGCGGGACCACCTCCCTTGGCCCAGTGGCCTTGACCTCTTCTCCTATTCCCTCCTGTGGCCTCAGAAGAGAACAGGGGGTAAAATCTCTCTGACTCCTCTGCCTTGTCAGCATACTATATTGTAATGCTGGCAGGATGACAGCTCAGGTAATGCATAGGTAGATCATCTTGATCTAAGAGTGACAGTAGAGGGATCATGTGTACAAGTCACCTGATAGAACTGCATCAGCTTTACTGTAGTCACAGTGACTCAGCACTGTGTTCTGATTGGTGCTTACCAGTATATATTCAGTGCCATTAGACTGTACGTTCTCTCTCTGAATTATTATTTGCCTGCGTGGCATTCTGTCCGTTTGTGTGGAGATTCTACCAGTGCTATATATGGACTGTAAATACTTTGATGTAAATAAACCACTGTATATCTGAGCACTAGCCAGCACTGTCTTGTGGACTTTATCACCACGCTTCAATTGCGCCTTTTGCTTGTTGCAGTGGAGTCACAGAGGTGGATCCCATCCGGTAGCTCAGCTAAGCCTTTCTCCAGCCAAAGGAACCTCTCTCTGATTTAAGTGGCTCTTTCTCCAACTCCCCACACTTGAGACTTGTTGGATTAAGGTGCATGCTGGTAGACGTCATATTCACCTCGCCTCCTCCCTCCTATCACGCTCTGCTCTGCACAGAGGGCAGGACAATAGAACGGCTGCCTTCTGTGGTGATAGACTTGCAGCTCCTCTCTTAATGCTGCCTGGTTTTTGGGGGGGCAATCAGGATGTCTGTGAGGCATTTGGCCTCCCATGGCTCTGCTGGGGCCTGAAGCATGTACGGGGCCTGTGACACACTTTCCTAAACAACACACTTTCCTAAACTTCTGATATAATCAACTGGATTATAATTGGAACTAAATACATATCACCCAAGATCACCACTACTCTGTAACGTATATTGCAGGGGAGGGAGGGGCCATGGATCAGTGGCAAAGCATCTGCTTGGCATGCAGAAAGTCCCAGGTTCAATCCCAACCTTCTTCAGTGAAAGAACCTGGCAGGGGGTGATGTGACTGCACTTGAGTCCCTGGAGAGCTGCCACTAGTCTGAGTAGATAGCACTGACCTTGATGGACCAATGGTCTGATTCAGTATAAGGCAGCTAGATGCACCTCACCTGGCCAAACACTGTTTTATTGTACGTAAAGAACACATTGAAAAGGGGGGTAGAGATGTGACACCAAAAAAGAGAGTGTTGTGGCACTTTATAGACCAACAGATATACCATGTGACAGAAGCTTTCTTGAACCAAAACACACACAGTCAGATGCATAAATGTGAAAAAGTGAACTCTGGGTCACACAAGTTTCTGCTGCAATTTAAAAAAAACCCAAGTCTTTAAGATGTGACAAGATTCTTGGCTATTCTGACTGCAGCAGACTAATATGGCTACACCTCTGGAAAAGAAATAGGATTTTAAGTTAAAAGCAGTTTCCTTCGCACATATACAAAAAACACGTTTCAATAGCCATGTATGTTTTGTGTTTATTTCCTTGCCTGTGCTTTACACTGGATGCAACCGTAAAGCAGACATAGGAATGTTTATTATCCCTCCCCCCCACTCCTTCCCCATTTTCTCATAATTTGGGATTTAGAAACATTTTAAAAGCCTCGTCTTTCTGGTCTTCAGCTAATGATAAGGCTGTGGTGGACATCTGGGACCATACTTCTCTTGGCCACTAGATGTCGTTCAGACATCAGGCAAGAAGCCGTCAGTACATTCTGAGAGACAAGAAGTCCGCCTATAGCAGTGATGGCAAACCTTTTAGAGACCAAGTGCCCAAACTGCAACCCAAAACCCACTTATTTATCGCAAAGTGCCAGCACGACAATTTAACCTGAATACTGAGGTTTTAGTTTAGAAAAAAGAACTCATACATTAACATCTTTTGTCTTACAAGAAAAACACAATAACAGAGCTTTCAATTATACAAACAACTTTATACTGAAAGGTAAAAGTTTGCATTTGGCATGCTTTTGAACAATTAACGTGGTTTTTGCTGTTGTATGCATGCTGATAATTTGTCTAACCTTGGCTCATACTTTGTAAGTCTGAGAGCAGCCCAGCCTCGAGTCTGTGTTGTCTTTTTCCTTTTAGAAACTGAGTGCCCAAACTGCGTGCGTGCCCACAGAGAGGGCTCTGAGTGCCGCCTCTGGCACGCGTGCCATAGGTTTGCCACCACTGGCCTTTAGGCACACTATTCCCCCATTTGTAGAACCAACAATACAATTTTAAACAGTTACACCCTCTTAAGTCCATTAAAGTCACTAGTTTAGAAGCGTGTGACTCTCTCTGAAGGCGCGTGAGTGCACACAAAAGCTTCTATCCAGAATTAAACTTTGTTGGTCTTAAAGGTACCACTGGACTCAGACTTTGCAGGAGAGCACTGTAAGTTTTCAAACTTTCTTTACAGGATTTGCATATGGGAGAAAACAAAGAGTTAATGCATCCACAATGTTTTTGCAAATGACTAGAAAAACCTTAGATATGGAATGCAGTTTCCATCCTGCTGAGAACAAGGGATATAAATGTCCATATATGAACTGCTGAAGTTTGAGCTCATTAATAGCCTGTGCTGGGATCAGGATGTAAGACATATTAATTATGAGATGTGCCCAATGGATACAGAAAATACATAACTGGCCAGAGGATGTGTGTATAACGAGGGGCTGCTTGCAAGTTCTAGTGTGGCTCAACATCCTAGAGAGACTATAGCTCCTGGCAAGAACAAGTTTCGGTTTATGATTGGACAGGAGCAGGGCCAATACTACCGCAGATACTTCATTTCTCTTTTGCTTTGGGCTGGACCCAAAGGCTACGGAGATCACTTGAAATCAGACCATGGAGAAACGTCAGCTTATAGTGGAGATGGTGATACATAGCAGCTCTCCACTTGAGATCTTCCAGTTCTTGCCATATTGCTATACATTTACAGCAGAGACACTTTGTAGCCACTTGGTGAGGACTGAAGATACACATACCCCCATCCATGGTGCCTTCTGACTCTGGTCAAGCCAGTGAAGGCCACCTAAATGGACACAGGTGCTGGGAGAACATGTAAATGTGACACCTAGTGGGTTAGGGAATGGATCCTCATAAACAGCACTCAGTCTGGACTGTATACCGAGACCGGCAAAAATCAACACAGTCATAATACTATTGCCTCCTATGGTCTCAACCTTTGTAATTTGCTGAGCTGACTGTAGAATTATAAGAGATTATTTATACCAGTTAAATGATGTTTTATAGCACATCAGTGAGAGGGTAAAGGCCTTGTTGGGATTTACAATCCTAATTTGAACTATTATGCACTTTATCTGATCCTTCCTTCAAGAAACTCAGATGGGGTACATGGCTCTTCCCTTCTTCATTGCCCCCCTGTGATTTAGGTGTACAGGAGGGAAGGTGGCATGGTACAACCCAATCTTGTAAAAATCTCAGAAGCTAAGCAAGGCTGTTACTTGGATGGGAGACCACCAAGAAAGGCTCTGTGGAGGAGGACTATGGCAAACCACCTCTGCTTCTCACTTGCCTTGAAAGCTAATCAGTTGTAACTTGATGGCACTTATGTACAGAAGTGCGTATAATATTGCTGGTTTCACAGATAAAAGATTACCAGAACAACTTTCATTTGGAGATCAACTAAAACATCTTGTACAGCACTCTTTAAGTCCTGTTCTAAAATAAACGAATGTCACATGACTTTAGGGCAAGTCCACAGATTACCAGTTTCTTAACGTTCCCTTAGTTATAAATTCTATTATTTATTTATTTGTTTGTTTGTTTGTTTGTTATATTTGTATCCCGCCTTGCCAGCGAACCGGCTCAAGGCGGCTTTTAATACTGTAGGGTTAGCCTGAGAGAGGGAATGTGACTTGGGCAAAGTCACCCAGCCATGGCAGAGTGGGGAATCGAACCCAGGTCTCCCAAATCCTAATTCAGTCGTATAACCACTACAAAATACTGCCTATGTAGAAAGTAGCAACTCCAGAAGAGCCTGGTTATGGGATCAATGTGAGCAAATCTGGTTACACATATACAGTGCTTGTTTTCAGTGGGGATACAGACCGATGGTTTAAGGGATTAAGCTACAGACAGTGACAAAGGTGAGTTGAGGAAACTTTGTCCTGTAGTTGCCTAGGAGCTTAGGGTAATGAGTGAAATGGCTTTGTAAGTGTCATTGTCGAGAAAAGAAAAAGCACCCTTGCAAGGCAGAGCTGGATCTGGGTTCCTCCTCTGCCCGCCACCAGCCCCTCCCCCATTGTCTCCCTTCCTGCCAACCAGCTGCTTAAGTGTCCTTCCTTTGCTTTCCAGCCTTCCCATGCACCATTTCGCCAATGGCACCAGGCAGCCACTGCCAAAAATGCCACTGTTCTGCACCACCTGCGTACCCTTCCCCAGAGATGCTGGGTGGTGCATGTGGCAGGGAGCATGGGTGGTGGTGTCCCAAGCTGATGGCGAAGGTAAGGCACCCGGGCACGGTGGATACATGGGCGGCAAGATGTTAGTGGCAGTGGGCCCCGCCGGAAGCCCCAGGCCCTAGCCACTGCCCCACCTCAAGGTATGCTGGCGCTGCCACAGGTTGCAAGAGGAACATGTCACGAATGAGGTGTTGCAGAATTTATTCCTGAATGAGACTAGGCCTTTTGGGGCATCACCTTGAATTGGCTTTAACATCTATTATTTGGTTCAATGTCCCATAAGTCTTTGCTGCCTAGCTAGTGCTCTATATTCCTTCAACCTAAGCATTGCCCTGCCTATGCCCTCCACATATGAGCATAGTTTACATTCCAGGAGAGAAGGGAATCAGACTCGAGTCTAAACATATCACTCTTCAGTGTGCAAGGCTCCTCAGCTCTGTCCTTGAAGGAGAGGCTGTTTAGAGCCTCTTAACCTCACAGATAATAAACTAATTTTGGGCAAAAGTTCATACTGACAATGCATGAGGGGCTGGGTCTTGTCAAGCTCCTTACATTCCTACCTGACACCTACATTTGATTCTACAGAGTGCAGGAAGGTATACATTGCTTGTGCTTTCGTTGTTCGGGGCTGCATGCCGGCCACTCCCAGTGATTCTGTGTGGGTCTTGGTAGTCAGACGGAATATATTCCAATTATATGTATTCAGCGCACTCTGTCTGAGGTAACTGGGGTTTCTCTTTGTATGGTATATTATGCACTAAGGCTTTTATTCTACACGGTTCTGAAGTTCAATAAATAGTTTTGGCATGGCACAACTGTCTCTTTCTCTCCCTCAGATGATTCGGTCTCTAGCCCGTCTCCATCCAGCCCACTGAACTCTGGTGGGACCTGGGGTCCCAGGTGTCAGCTAATGCTGCCATCCCCTGCCCGGGAGGTGGGATGGCTGAGTCCGTGATGTCAGTACTGTGGAATGTTATCTTATAGTTCTCATGGCATGCTTATCGCTCTCCCTACTGCTCCGACCTTGAGAGACTGTTGGTGCCGGCCTATGTATCTTTTCTTCTGTCTGGCTATAAGTCTTCCTGCTTATTTTCTGGAAACTGGAAACCAGTATTTTAAGCGCCCTTTTCCTGACCTAATGATTGGTTACAATGCACTACCCGACCTCTCTTTGAATTCTGTATAACTATCCTGGTTTCAATGTTGCCCGCCATTACTAACACAGGAAGTGCAGATGACCATAGCAGCCCTTTCTCAATAAAGCTTTCCTGTTTAAGGACACTTGTTGTCTGACTCTGTAGGACTCTCACACCAGGGAGCACTCCTGGGCTCAGGAATTCCCCAACGTGAGGCCTGAGGAGGAAGGAGCCTTTCCAATAAGGAAATGTTGTCCCGATGATCACCCAATAAATACAGCAGCACTGATGATACAGGGGCCCAACTAATACTTTGGAACCATTTATAGCCTTGTCTCAGCCTCAGCCTCCTACCTTGAAGGCCAAACAGCTGCCCAGTGCTGTGTTGCCGTGTGATATGCTGCCAGTAAGCACTGCGGGGCAAGGGGACCATGGTGCCGAGGGAGACAGCACGCTCGCTCATTTTCATCTGTAGCTGAAACACAGCAGAAGAGATACCACAGTCAACACCAGAGAGACCGCTGCAGCAAGATCTGATTTAGGCTTCTAATTGCCTCTGTCCCGTATTTTCTGCCAAGGAAGTACATTGCAAAGTATTAGGGGCTCATAAATGAAACTGAACTGAGTTACAAATATGAGACTATTCTGGCTTTGACAATGAAGCCTTCCTCTTTCATGGGTCCTCTCTGGATTTTCCCTGCTAGATCCATAGAGCAGGGCATGTCTAGTTGCAAGCTCTGAGTTGGGAAATATCTGAAGATTTTGGGGGTGGAGCCTAGGGAAGACAGGGTTTGGGGAGGGGAGAGACCTCAGAGGGGTATAATGCCATAGAATTAGGGTTGCCAGCTCCAGGTTGGGAAATACCTGGAGATTTGGGGGTTTGGGAATAGGAGGGACCTCAGTTGGGTATAATTCCACAGAGTCCACCTTCCAAAGCAGCCATTTTCTCCATGTGGACTGTTCTCTGTTGCCTGGAGATCAGTTGTAATCTCAGGAGATCTCCAGCTACCTCCTGGAGGTTGGCAACCCTACATAGAATCCACCTTGCAAAACAGCCATTTTCTCCAGGGGAACCAATCTTGGTTGTCTGGAGATCCACTGTGATAGTGGAAGAGCTCCAGCTGCCACCTGGAGGCCGGTAACCCTAAGCACATGAAACATTCCAGACACATGCTTCTCCAGAGTTATATAAATAACTCCCTGCTGCAGCCATTTCAGCTTCTGAAAACAGCATGGGGGAAGGCAGGAGTTCCTCCTCCTCACACGCCACAGTTCCAAATCAAAAAGGGCTCCATCTGATCTTTACAATGACATTTCCTACAGCAGCCGTGCGACTGCAAGGAAAGCGAGTTAGGTCAGGGGAACCTAGGCCCAACTCACCAAAATAATGCCGTGTATTGTTTGACCCCTAGTGCTCAACTCCCAGCAACTCTGAGCTCAGGTTTTCCTTATTGCCTCCTTTGTCTAGTCTCTCTGGTGCTAGGGTCTCTTTGAAAGACTGACCTTCCTTTGCGACAAAACCTCTTGTCATTGTAAGGACTTTAGGTCATTGCTTGTAACTCAGGGTCATTTTACACCTCCCCTCTAAAGTAGTTTGACTGCTGTCTTTTCCTGTGCTGATTTCACAGTGGTGTGAAATTTCACTCCAGGGGGTCTAAGTGCACTAATCAACAGCAATTGTTTAAAGCAGAATGAAGCCGGTTGCATACTAGCTTGATCACAGGAGGGCAATTAGTAGATGTGGACATTTCAGTGGCAGCACGGTTTCACACCGCACAGAGGTATGGGCAGGGTTTTTTGGAACTAGAATGATTCCAGCGGGAAAGTCAGATGTAAAAACAGCCTCAGTTCAGTGTCATAAGCGTTTGTTCAGGTTTTGCACTGCCTCAGCCCATTTCAGTTACATGTTCCTGTTCCTTCTGACAAGGGAAGGAAAAGGGGTTGTTAGCCTTTCAGAGTTCTAAGAAAAAGTGAGAAATGTGCTATCTGCTCGAAAGCAGACTTTCTAAAGGGTGTGTCACTGCAGATTTCAGTAATAGCAGAGCACATGCAGACATTCAGTGTACAGAAACAACTTTTTTGTTCTCTCACCACCCCATTTTTTCATCGAGAGCCAGTTTGGTGTGGTGGTTAAGTGCGTGGACTCTAATCTGGGAGAACCGGGTTTGATTCCCCACTCCTCCACTTGCACCTGGCTGGATGGCCTTGGGCAAGCCATAGCTCTGTACCAGCTGTTCCCTCAAGGACAGCTTGGGAAAGAGCTCTCTCAGCCCCACCTACCTCACAGGGTGTCTGTTGTGGGGAGGGGAAGGGAAAAGGAGTTTGGAAGCCGCTCTGAGACTCCAAGTGAAGAGCAGGGTATAAATCCAATCTCTTCTTCTTCTTAGTCACGTTAACATTTAAATGACTCAATTAACAGTGTTGATTATTTGAGGCAGCTAGATTCTAGTCCAGCACCACCACAGACACCAACGAGATTTTCAGAGTATAAGATTTTTTCAGGGGGAAGATCTTGCGGGTCTCTAAGTCACTATTATTATTTCTATTTGTATGAGGCTATCGCCCTTTTGTGCTGAAGCCATTCATAGTATAGCTTCTGGACACACTTGAAAAGACCCAAGAAAACCATTTTGCTTTTACAGGCTGATGATGTACACAAAAGGCTGTGTCATGTTGAAGCTTCAATACGGAAAATGGAGGAAATATGAGCATTTTTGTGGCAACTGATTCAACTGGTAGATAAACCACTCCCCTGCACAAGTATGTGCAGCAGCTCATGGACAGATATCACACACTGCTCTGTCTGTTTCACAATAAGATTTACTCACAAATAAGTGCGGTAGTGTGAAACTGCATTGCCAGGTTGACTTCTGAATAAGTTAAGATGGCAAATTTCTACCTGGCACAACAAATGATCACAGTTTCCCAGGAGTAAATATACTGTTACAAAAAGGGGGACAATGTTTAAGTGTTTGAAGCAAACTTCAGTAACAAGTTGCAAGTTAATCTGACCAAAACAGAGGTGCTACTGGGCGGGGGGGCACTTTGGTCAAGAAAACGGGATATCTCCTGTTCTGGATGGGTGTCTTTTACCAGCTTTGGCTTGTGAACCACTGCAGTGCATGCCCTGGTAACAGCTAGATTAGATTACTACAGTGTGCTTTACATGGGGCTGCCCTTGAAGACTGCCCAGAAGTTACAGTTGGAACAGAATATTGTAGCCAGAGTGTTGACTGGAGTGGGTCACAGGGAGCTTATCATTCCAGTCTTGTTCCGCTCCCAATTTGCCACTGGGCACAATTTAAGGTGCTGGCATTGATCTTTGATGCCTTATAGTGCTCAGAGTCAACATAACTTAAGTACCACCTTCTGCCATGTGAATCTATGCATCTTCAGATGCCCTGCTTCACCTCCTCCCCCATTTGAGACTAGATGGGTGGCAACCTGAGAAAGGACCTTCTCGGTCATGGTGCCAAAACTTTGGAACTCTCTCCCCAGGGAGATTCATCTGCCACCCTGTCCACCACTGGGTGAAGACTTCTTTGTTTTGTTTGGCATAACCCAATAACTGTTATTGACCATTCTCCCTGGTTTTCATGTTTGTGTGTGTTTATATGTTTTCACTTGAATTATTTTATGCATACTTTATTTTAACTGCTATTTAAAGCTGATACATTTAAATGTTTTGATGTTCACTGTAAAATGGTGGCATAAATAAAGTTATCTCAGCAGGCAGAAGCCTCTAGACTAGATCAGAAACTCCTCAAGACAGAACAAGGACAAGACAAATGCTGCAACTTTGTTTAAGAAATAAAATAGCACCACCTACTGACTAGAGATCCTGCTCATATAATCCTTCCAGTATCCCTTGCCAAAAGATTGCAAGAACTTTTGTGGGAAAAGTTAGTGCCTTTCTAATAAGGCACTAACTTTTCCAGAAAGAATTCCTGAAATCAGGGCTTTAATTGGGTACACAATGTCAAATGGACTTTAAGACACGTTTTTGCCAAAATAAATAAATACAAACCAGTTGGGGGTGTCATAACCTCAAAGTGCTTTGATGTTATTTAGGGGCACTTATTCATCCCATAAGCTCCCATTTCACCAAGTTCAACTTTTCCATGTAGGATCTGGAAGTTTGGGGGGGGGGGGGAGAGGTATTGAATCGCCAAGCTATCTTTAAACACCCACAAGCTAATACTGAATCACTGCACACAATACATGCTTCCACCCACACCATGTTAAATAAATATGGTTCTTCCAGTTATACTTCAAAAGGACTTGCAATGTAATCCTGCATTCCAGTGTCATGGAAACAAACAACTAGGGATCTATTTTAGGAGTTGTAGAGCTCTGTAGAACATTGCAATTTAAAAAAAATACATTTCCCAAAACACACGCCTCAGCACCCCTCATGGTTTTGATTTAATGGTACCCCACCTGAAAAAGAGGGGTGAGAAAGGAAGTGCGGTAATCATTCTAAATTTGAACACAACAGAACATTTGGAATTCAGAAGTCTCCAGTAGAAAAAAAAAGGCTGAGAAAACCATTTAATCAAAACAAACAGCTTAAAACATGTTATCTGTGAATTTTGACCAGGTTTTTTTTTTTTTTTTTAAGGGAAAGATGTCTGTGTGGGGAAAGTAATGCTATGCGCCAAACCTTATTTTGCAAACACTACCCCACAGGGGTAGGGCTCTCAGGCCTCCTGCCTTGTTGCCTGTCTCCACTCCACATATCATGTGTGCCACTACATCATTTCCAGTGGAAACCCAGAAGTGACAGAGTAGCTCAAGGAATTGTCAGGCAAAACCATAGAGTTTCTGGCAATTCCTAGAGCTACTCTACATTACTTCCCAGTTTTCTCTGGATGTGATATAGTAGCGCACACAACATCCCCATGGCCATGAAGCTAACTGGTGTCCAAGACAGTCACCTTCAGCCTAACTACTTACCAACAATATTGTGAAAATAAAATGGAGGGGAGAACTGCATAACCTCCTTGCAACAAGAGTGGGATTAAAATGTGCTCAATAAATAAAGTGGAGAAGTAAGTTATGACAATGTGTTATGATAAAACCCTCCTGCAAAATAAATACATTTCATTATATGTAGAAGAAGAAGAAGAAATTGGATTTATACCCTGCCCTTCACTACCTGAAGGAGTCCCAGAGTGGCTTACAATCTCCTTTCCCTTCCCCTCCCCATAACAGACACCCTGTGAGGTAGGTGGGGCTTAGAGAGCTCTGAGAGAACTGCCCTTGAGAGAACAGCTCTGAAAGAACTTATGACAGGTCACACCAGCAGCTGCAAGTGGAGGAGTGGGGAATCAAACCCAGTTCTCCCAGATCAGCGCCCACACTCCTAACCACTACACCAAACTGTTGTACTTCAGCAAATTCAGCAATGCTTGCAGATCACAACAATGGATCATGATAACATTATTGCACCATAGCCATCAAGCAATTCGTGGCCTTTAAAAAGCCTCCCAAAGCCCTCTGATGGCACAGGGAATGGCAGCCATGGAGAGAAGGGGAGGCCAGGAAAGTGTAGAGGAAAATGCCACGTGAATAAGCCATGATGCATGCATCTGCATTTGCAGCAGCAGCAAGAGCTACACTGGAGAATGATCTCTGGGTAGAAGCAGCCTTACTCTTTTCCAATAAATGACCCAAAGTTTTTGTACCAGTGTTCCAGTACACCTACTGGGATTGCACCCTGGATTTGTAATCAAGGCTGCTGAAGCAATTATTCTGATGCGGATGTATTTGGATCAGACTCATAACATCTCATGGAACTTGTAGTCTTAAAGCAACACAGGAATTACAGAGGAGGAGGAGGAGATTGGATTTATACCCCACCCTTCACTTGGGAGTCTCAGAGCAACTTAGAATCTCCTTTCCCTTCCCCTCCCCACAACTGACACCCTGTGAGGTAGGTGGGGCTGAGAGAGCTCTTTCGAGAACTGCTTGTGACTGAACAGCTCTGACACAACTATGGCTTGCCCAAGGTCATCCAGCAGCTGCATGTGGAGGAGTGGGGAATCAAACCCAGTTCTCCCAGATTACAGCCTGCACACTTGAGAGGAAGAAGAAGAGTTAGTTTTTTAACCCTGCTCGCCACTACCTGAAGGAGTCTCAGAGTGGCTTACAATCTCCTCCCTTCCACTCCCCGCAGCAGACACCCTGTGAAGTAGGTGGGGCTGAGAGAGCTCTGAGAGAACAGTGACTGACCCACAGTCACCAAGCTTGCTTCATGTGGAGAAGTGGGGAATCAAACCTGGTTCTTCATATCAAAGTCCACTGCTCTTAACCACTACACTGAGAACAGTTGCTCAGAAGATCAAGCGAGCAATATAGATGCCGGAAGACAGGTACATGTCCATTTTGGCAAATAATTCCATAGTGGGAGAATTTTTATCTTGTATCGCATTCAGCAGCCATTCTAGATATGATTAGAGAAGAGATATGACTAGATATGTCTAGAAAAGAACCCTGATGATGAGCAGGGCTGCCAACAGTCTGATGGGGGAAAGTGTCCTGCCTCTTTAATGGCGACTCAGTGTGTTGAAATGGGCAGTTGAAGTTTTTAATGGCAAGAGGTAAACACCATGACCCGTTAAATAACATCCCATTAAGTCTCTGTTAAACGGGTGGACATTTTTTTTCTTCTTGGACGTAGGGAAACCCTACTGATGAGCCATATTAGATCTTCAAGGCTTTTTCCTCTGCCCATTCAACAAGAGCTACTTAATCTCAGATTTGCCACCCACCAAATGGGTCCTGGAGATATTGGAATGACAACTGATCTCCAGACAGCAGAGATCAGTTCTCTTAGAGAAAATGGCTGCTTTGGAGGGTGGGCTCTATGGCGTTATTTTCCATGAAAGTCCCTCCCTAAACCCTTCCTTCACCAGTCTCCCCCTCCAGAGTCTCCAGAAATTTTCCAACCTGGAATTGGCATCCCTAAAAAGTATTAGAACAGCTGGATTTGGGATACAGTGGCTGCAACTACACACACTAAATAATCCACTTTCAATCCACTTTCGATGCACTTTCCAACTAGATTTTGCCAGTTCACACACAGTAAAATCCAATTGGAAAGTGCACTGGAAGTGAATTGAAAGTGGATTATTTAGTGTGTGTGACCGCAGCCAGCAATATTCATACACTGATTTGTTGTTAGTGGTTGTTTTTAAATCAGTAAAGAATTCAGTAATTCTTAGGTACGTAATTTCCAACAATCATTAAAAAAATTTTTTAAAAAGCGACAAGCTTTGATGCGGAGTAGCCTGATAGCCCCAAGTGTTAAAATGGAGAAATTGACAGAGTTAACAAGGACAAAAAAGAAGACAGTTGCAGGCGCCAAAGTGTTTACGATGTGTAAAATCAAAATCTGAACTCCAGCTTAGAGAGGTGGCCTACGGATTTCATGTCATTAATGCTGAGCATGGGATGGTGACAGGTAGAACTCGTAAACATACCACTGAGTTTTTCACGCTCTGCAATAAGCGGTCATGTTGTTCTGCTATGGTCAGAGCCGCAGAGTGAACCTTCTGATAGATTGCCTCCCCGTCTCTCGTCTGGAAGATGAATAGCCCTTCCCCTGTGTCACACATCCTGCCAGAGAGAGAACGCAGCAAGGTGCCTTGTGAGAACAGGTGGATTTATAAGTGTACATTGCAGTTCCGTTCATGCAGAAAATAGCAGCAACGAATAAGGAGATGACTACAGCCGAAGCACATGAATTAAATCAGCATCAGACCTGCATGCACCATTAGAGCAGATGCATATTCACAAGTGTGTAATCCAGTACAGAAAATCCTCTGGCTACCTTCACAGTACTTCCAGCGCTTTGGGCCTTTAAATGCAATTCTTACAGTCAACAACAAAAAAAAGAGATGGCAAAGGAAGCTAGCTCCATTCTCACTTTGTTCTTCTTCGGGTTAAGGAAGAGGCAGGTGATATATACATCCTTGCTTTCCTTTGTGTTAAGGAAGCACTATTATTCTTGGGGCAGTAGTCTGTATAAACAATGGGTAGGATTAGGGTTGCCAGGTCCTTACCTTGTGCCATTGGGGGTTGGGAGGGAGCTGTGACCTCCCCAGTGTGATGATGTCACTGTCACATGACAGGGATTTCACACAAAGCTGTAGCTGTTGGGGTGGGGCTTCCCCCTGCCAGCCAGCTGGCCGACGGTGGACAGGAACCTGCAAAATTGGGGGATCCCCCACCTTCCACCTGGGGACTGGCAAATCCTAGGTGAGATCCAGCCAGCTTTTCCACTCTATCTCATCCAATTCCCCTTGTTATTACTGCCCTTGTCACCTATGGCTTTTATCCATGAAGATTCCAGCACAGCTTTTTTGGTGGCCAAAGGAAACACACGCAGACATTTTTTTGTTGTTGTTCTACCGCAGAACAACCCAATGGTTAGCAACCCAATGGTTTAATATGGAATCCATGCCTTGTAGCATTCCCAACCTCCAGATGGTGGCTGGAGAGCTCCTGGGATTTCAATTGATCTCCGGGTGACAGAGACCAGTTCCTCTGGAGAAAATGGCATGTTTGGGGGATAGACTCTATGGCATTGTGCCATGCTGAGGTCTCTCCCCTTCCTAAACCCCACCCTATCCAGGCTCCATACCCCAAATCTTCAGGCATTTCCCCACACAGAGCTGACAACCCTAATGCCTTTTCAGAGCCAGCACCTTAGTATCACAGAGTACAACTGCTGAGGCCTATAGGCCAACCAGACATCCTTGACCCCCCCCCCCCCACACACACCCCTTGCTTCCACCAGGAGCGTCCTTGCGCTATGCCAATTCAGGCACTACCATGTTGTTGTTGTTGTTGTTTGTTTTTAAAGGTGGTCATTTATTGTGAAGTTCAAAACTGGTCAAAACATGCTTTTCCAGCACATAACCCAAAGATTCAGGAAGTTGAACAGTAGCAGGAAAACCTTTCAGTGATATATTTCAATTAAAGCATATAGAACAAGGTGTCTACCTTCACCCATTCCACCCCCCCCCCCCAAAAAAGGGTCCTAATACACAGGGATACAAATTCCCCGGGGGTCTCAAAAGTCTGACGAGCACTGCTATGAAATGTCCACTCACCTTCCAGCTTCAAAGGTAAACCAAGTTGAGTCCCGTCCGTACCGTCGGAGGGCACTTAAAGGCCAAGAGACGAGCTTTACTCTGGGATTCTGGATGTCCCAAAGACAGATATTCTCAAATGTTATCTGCAAGGTACATTCCCCATGCACATCTAAATTAGGGGATGGCATCAAATACACATTGAATCTCTCTGGGAGAAAAACAAAAGATTTAGACTAAAATCCTTGCAGAATTAAAAGATCGCAGACATAGTACAAGCTCAGAATTATCAGTCATCACTTCTGTGGCATTCTCTAATGTCCTAGGCAGTTTTTAATCACAAATTCTCAACATAGGTCTACAAGAATAGACAACCATTCTACAGCTTTTAGATTTGAGTCCAGGAGTACCTTAAAGAGTTTCACATTGTACAGAAGAAAGTGGGTAGAGCAAGGTACTAGAAATCTGGACTACACTACAATACACTGCAAATGGGAACTCATATGTTGAATGGCCCCTGAATAAATATATAGATATAATGATGGTTGCCAGCCACCAGGTGGGGCCTGGAGATCTCCTAGAATTACAACAGACCTTCAAAAATCAGTTCTCCCAGAGAAAATGGCAGCTTTGGAGCGTGGTATTATCCCTTGTTGAGGTCCCGCCCCAGGCTCCACCCCCAAATCTCCAGGAATTTCTCAACCCAGAATCAGCAACCCTAGAGTGCTAAGAGAGAAAACTAATACACCATAGATAAAATAGTAACATAATCCTCCCCCTAATATCCTGGTTTATGATCTTCAGGGAAATTTATATCAAGGGAAATGCATTATCTATTTACCGAGGACAGCTCCTATTTTTGCTACTGTTCCTGAGATAAATCACTTATCTTCCTGCCTTATTTTGCCCATGTTTTTGCCTATTGAGTATGCCTTGTTAAAAAAAATGTAGCACAAGCTGTTAGACGCATCATTCTTCAGGGTTCAGCTCCCTCTCCAAGGTCTCTAGAAGCTCAGCCTCAAAGTGGAGAGTAGAGATGCATCTCATCTCCAATGTACATATATGCAAATCTATGCACACAAATATTAAAACTTTATGCAGGGTGCTGATGGCAGCTGGTAATGTATATTTTGGAGAGCAGATAAATCTATTACTGGGGCAATTATATTTTTCCTAATGTCTCTCTCAAAGAGAAGTATCTTTCCTGGCTTTTGAAGAATTTTAGATTCAGCGTTGAAATAATGGCAAAACCATATGAGTTTTAAAAAGAGTTAACAATAAAGCCCATGAGATTTTAATTAGCAGCTAGGTCTTACAAACCGCACCCATTTGAAATTCCTGTGTTTTGATCCTAGATCAGGAAATCAATTTTTTTAAGGGTAATTTAATCAATTGAAGGCCAAAGTTACATCAGATTTCTAGCACCCACTTTCCACATCTATAGAATTGCCAGTTTCAGGTTGGGAAATTCCTGGAGATTTGGGGGCGGGAGCCTGAGAAGGGCATGGTTTGGGGAGAAGCGAGACCGCAGAGTCCACTCTCCAAAGATGCCATTTTCTCCAGGGGAACAGATTTCTGCAAAGTAGAGATCAGTTGTAATTCTGGGAGATCTTCAGGCCCCTCCTGGATGTTGGCAACCCTACACATCTGTCATTGCAGCACTCAATAATCTTATGCATACCAGGAACAAAGCAACTAGGGTTTTAATAAATGTAATATCTTCATATAGTAATCATGAGATCCACCAAACAGGCTAATGACCATTAGAAGATCACTTCAAAAACATGCAGTTCTCTGGGCAGTATATGCAAAGAGGAAGATCTTCTGTGAAAAGATGTTTCTAATTGGATAGGGCATCTGTCCAAGAACATCCTTCACTTGTCAGTTGCTGTGAGTGATTACTTGCATGGAGTGCCAGGGGTAGAATGACTACGGACCACTGGTTGTTTGAATAGCATCCCTCTGGAACTGCACCAGTCATGCTTTTCCACATTCATTAAAATCTAGTTATTTGAACCCTAGTGGATATCAGTTCAAGCATGAAAAACTAAGCTCAGACTACTGGTGTGGAACACACTCCCTCCCCCTTGCATTTTGCATCATTTAAGCCTGAGCACTTAGGCCGGCTTCCTCTGCAAATATCAAGTGTGCATTTCCTCTCCCCTTGTACTCCAAATGGACAATGGATCTGTATCATGCCATCATCAGACTGCGTCTTGCCTCATCTCCGGCCTGCAGCAGTCAATGGCACGAGGCAGGAGAATGCATAATGGGGTATCATTATTGGGGGGGGGGGGGTTGCGTGTGTGTGTGTGTGTGTCTCCGTGCACCCATGCCTGGAAGTCATGGCAACCTCTGGTGACTCCTACTAGGGCATGGAGGATGTTCAGAGAAGTAGCTTGATAGCGGGCCTCTACCTCCTGGCCCTGGTATTCTTTGGAGGTCTCCCATCCAAATGCTTGCCAGGGTCGGCCCTGCTTAGCTTCTGAGATCTGACGAGATCGGGCTTGCCAGGTCAGGGCATGCAGGGCATGCAGTGTCATTATTGATCCTGTTTTTATCCTAGCCTTCCTCCAAGGAACTCATGTTTCTTCCCTCCTCCATTTTATCTTCACAACAACTTTGTGAGGCAGGTTAGGTAGTGAGCTGGTGAACACCCCGAAGTCACCCTATGGGCTTCATGGCTTGGCGTCATGGTTAAGAGCACAGACTCTAATCTGGGAGAACCGGGTTTGAGGCCCCTCTCCTCCACATGCAGCTGCTGGTGTGACCTTGGGTCAGTCACAAGTTCTCTCAGAGCTGTTCTCTCTAGGAAAGTTCTCAAAAGAGCTCTCTCAGTCCCACCTACCTCACAGGGTGTCTGTTGTGGGGAGGGGAAGGGAAAGGAGATTGTAAGCCACTCTGAGACTCCTTTGGGTAGTGAAAGGCAGGGCATAAATCCAATCTCCTCCTCTCCTCCTATGGTGGGATTTGAACTCTAAGTCTCTCAAGCCTAGTCTAACACACTCTGCACCACACCAGTTCTTCCTGTAGGACACTGGCCAGTTGTCCTGGATACTACAGAAGAGGAGACAATATTAAATGTGCAATAGGGATTTCCATTGGCACTTCCAACTGAATGTGTGGTGTAATTTTGGCTTGTTCAATTGCAAGAATCATTTGGCTCTGTCCACTCTGCAAGTGCCTTGGTTGCTCAAGCTCTTCGTCCCTGGCACACCACAGGATGAATTAAATGGGTGAAACCGGAGCCAGATGTTGGACAGGATATCCTATCAGCTTATTCCAGCAGATAATGATGGAAGCAGATAAATATCAGACTAATTCACTCCACTAAAACATCTCCACGTAGGTGCGCACATGGTCACACGAGCACAGGAAGTCCTTCCACATTAGCATAAATGATATGTCCAGGTTAATATTCTCCTAATTTAAAGAATGCAGTTGACTTCATGAAGGAACGGGGCATTTTCAGTGCCTGCCCCAAAGATATAGGATTAGCTCTCCAAGCTGTGAGGCTTCTGACACAAGCCAGTACACCAGGAGGGGTGCGAGTTAAGGGGGGGGAAGCATTGGAGAACCACTACTTTTGTGTGGCTAAGCTGCTATGGAGAATATGCACAGTCTAGAAATGACTGGCAGGCTTGGTGGGAGAGCCTTGCATCTAGGGTTGCCAGTCTGGGTTGAAAAACACCTGGAGACTTTGGGGGTGGATCCAGGAGAGGGCGGGGCTTGGGGAGGGGAGGGGCCTCAGCATGGTACAATGCCATTGAGTCCACCCTCCAAAGCAGCCATTTTCTCCAGGGGAGCTGATCTCTGTCAGCTGGAGATCCATTGTAAAAGCGGGAGATCCCCAGGCCCCACCTGGAGGATGGCAACCCTAGGTACAATGCCTCAGAGTCCACCCTTCAAAGAAGAGAAGAAGAAGAGGAGACTGGATTTATATCCCGCCCTTCACTCACTTGGAGTCTCGGAGCGGCTTACAAACTCCTTTCCCTTCCCCACAACAGACACCCTGTGAGGTAGGTGGGGCTGAGAGAACTCTTTCCCAAGCGGTCCTTGAGAGAACAGCTGGTACAGAGCTATGGCTTGCCCAAGGTCATCCAGCAGGTGGAAGTGGAGGAGTGGGGAATCAAACCCGGTCCTCCCAGATTAGAGCCCGCACACTTCACCACTACACCAAATTGACTCGCCCGCACACTTAACCACTACACCAATCAAAGCAGCCATTTTCTCCAGGGGAGCTGATCTCTGTCAGCTGGGGATCGGTTGCAAAAGCAGGGGATCTCCAGGCCCCACCTGGAGGCTGGCATCCCTACTTGCATCTCAAAGGCCCTGTGGGTTGATTGTTTTTCAAACAAAATGTTGGTTTCAGTTTTGCAAGCCTCCTTTGCGGGGGCGGGGGGGGGGGTTAAAAACAAACAAACAGAGACAGTAATCTCCGTTGTACCAAGGTTGTACCGAGCCCCCAACCACGATTGCAGGCAGGAATTTCACACTCCCTACTGGCCCACAGTACAAATGTATTTCTGGATCCTATGAGCCCATAGCGGAGGCACTCTAAACGTTTCTATTTCTAGGTGAGCAATAAAACATATTCACGTACCACTTTGTTCTCTCTCTACTCCGGAAGCTAAAAGGTCAGGTTCTCCAAGGCTAATATCATTCATCTGAGTCCCCAGGCACTCCATCTGCAAGACCTTGCACCATTCATCCGCTTCCAGCTCTTGATCAACAGGCCAAAAGAAGAGAAGAGCGAGAGAATGATCTGTGGGCTGATGCACTACTAGGCTTATAACATTTACAGCAATCGCAAGGGAAGTTTTTTTTCTTTGGGCAGGCAGTGCCGCTAAACCCACCTGATTCGCACGCAAACGTTCTGGACGTGTCATCATCAAAATATATCCCTACAGCATGCTTCCTCGTGCTTTTCGGCAACCGAGATACATTCTTCACATGATTAAGTTCTGTAACCTGTTGATAAAAAAAATGAAAAACAGCAATGTGGAGCTCTCAGGAAGATCTATATACAAAGAGCATTGCACTGGGCAAACCTGTGTCACCTGAAACTCTCCAAAGAAGACATAACTCATAAACCAGCTGATGGAGGCATGACAGATCCCCCAAGGGTCAAATAAAGTTCCTCTCAACCTATCAGACAAGACACTGGGAGTTCCATATTTAGCATATTTAGAATCAAGACTATGGCACTAGGGTTGCCAACTCCTGCTTGGGAAATTCCTGGAGATTTGGGGGAAGTGCCTGGAAAGGGGAGGGAGCGCAGAGAAGAAGAAGAGAAGAAGAAGAGATTGGATTTATACCCCGCCCTTCACTCACTTGGAGTCTCAGAGCGGCTTACAAACTCCTGTCCCTCCCCCTCCCCACAACAGACACCCTGTGAGGTGGGTGGGGCTGAGAGAGCTCTGAGACAATTGTCCTTGAGGGAACAGCTGGTACAGAGCTATGGCTTGCCCAAGGTCAGCCAGCCAGGTGCAAGTGAAGGAGTGGGGAATCAAACCCGGTTCTCCCAGATTAGAGTCCGTGCACTTAACCACTACACCAAACTGGCTCTCAGGGAGCAAAGACATAGAATCCAACTCCACAACTGCCATTTCCTCCAAGGAAACTCATCTCTGTTATGTGAAGAGCACGTCATTCTGGAAGAACGCCAGGCCTCAGGTGGAGATGGGTAACTCTACACAGCACTAGGAAAGGGGAGGATAAGCCTTCCCTCTCCCTGTGCCATTTCCCCAGTCTAAAACGGCACCAGGGAGCTGCTAGTTGCCCAGCTGGGGTAAACAGATTGGGTACCCATAGTCATGTTTCCCCTCAAAGAGTCAAGAAATGGTTCCCTTAAGCCACTTTAGCCAGGAAAACAGCAAGCAGGGAATGCTTAATCCCTCTCCCCAATTATTTTTTAAGTACTGGGGGCTCTGGACATAGAACTTCCAATGTCTTATCTGGACAGGCCCTCTCTTTGCTTCCTGCCTGTAGCAGTAGAAAAGAGAACAAGAGTCCTGTAGCATCTTAAAGACTAACAAAACTAGTGCCAGGGGATGAGCTCCTATGAAACACTCATTGCTACCCATCTTGATCTGTCTTACTGCCTGGCCCTAAAAAAACTAGGAATATTGGCATGTGCCTAGTAGGCCACCATACATCGCCCAGTAAGCTATGCTCTACTTGTTAGGTCACAAGATGTGAGGGCCAGACATGTGTCCATGTAAAGTGTTGTCAAGTCACAGCTGGTTTATGGCAATCCCAGCAAGGGGCTTTCTAGGCAAGTGAGACACAGAGGTGGTTTGCCACTGCCTTCCTCTGCAGAGCCTTCCTTGGAGGTCTCCCTTCCAAGTACCGACCCTGTTTTGCTTCTGAGATCTTACAAGATCTTGCTATACCATGCTGCCTTCCCTCCAAGGGCCAGCCATAGGTACAGATAAATGAAAAGCAATGCATTAAATCAAGTTAGGAATTAATACAAATAATAGGTCTGACTGGAGGAATTACAGAGACACTCACTGGACAGAGAGTTGATTTACAAGGGTACCTGTGACAAAGTGTTGAAAGTTTAACAGTGCACAACAGTTTTTGCCACTTCGATATGTGCACCATGATATATGAACACTAAGAAAACATCTGGCTCTGCTAGATATACACCCAAACTCCTCCCTGCAAAAAAACAGCAACCCTCCCTCTGCTTGGCTAAAGAAATCATGAAACAGCTGGTACTCTGTAGTCCCAAAGACTCGTTCCCTGACTTCAGCAGCCATTCCTGAATCACCCTTTCAGCCCATTCATGTGTATTCAGATCCCCACACCATTCCAATCCCTAATGAAGCTCAAAATTCATTAGGTGGTTGATGGTGAGCCATTATTTATCATCCTAATCCACTGGGCAAGGTTGTTGTGGGACAGAGTTCCATCCTGAAAGGAAAGGTCTTTCTCCCACAGAGTTCCATCCTGAAAGGAAAGGTCTTTCTCAATACTTATTGTTGTGGACAAGGGGTAGGATGTTGCATTTATACTCTACTTCTAAACTTTCAAAAACATCTGGCTGGTTGGAATCAGAAATTTAGACTAGGTAGACCTTTGAGCCAATCCAGCAGAACTACTTTCATAGATTTAAGAGTAGCATGAAAAAAGGGAACCGTTTCCACCATTTTGTATTTGGATCCTGTTATGTTTAAAAATAGGACTGCCAACCTCCAGGTGGTGGCTGGAGATCTCTGGGATTACAACTGATCTCCAGGCAACAGAGATCAGTTCCCTTGGAGAAAATGGCTGCTTTGGCGGGTGGGCTCTATGGCATTGTACCCTGCAGAAGTCCCTTCCAACCCCAAATCCCACTCTCCCCAGACTCCCCCCCCCCCCAAATATCCAGGCATTTCCCAACACAGCACTGGCAACCATATTTAAAACAGTTTCCAGAAGGGGGGTATTTGAATGGTTTCATATTGAGTTTCTGAGCTCTTCTGAAAATTCAAAGAAATGAAACTAAAAAAGACAGGGTTTTAGAAGTTAAATTTAGCACTGCCCTCATCAATGGGACAAGATCTGAGAGGGCGTAAGAGATCTAAGCTATAGAAGCAAAGAGTGAGGACAAAGCTGAAATAATTACAAGTCAGATCACTAAGGAAGAGAGCCGAAGTCAGGAAGAGTTTGCTGAAAAACTTGTCTGCTGACAAGAAGGCCGAGAAGCTGACCTGGGAAAGACCAAGGCTGTCATAAAGAGAACTGCTTTGGGTTAGAACAGGGGACTGTCTATTTAGCTCTGGATATGTAGAGTTAGCTCTGGAATTCCAAGAGCTCTGGCGACCCTTGGGGTAAGGCTGGCTGCTGCCAGGCTTCTGATTCAGCTCTAGATCCTGGGCTGCAGGACAGAGGACAGGGTGTGCTGACTTCTGCCTGAAACAGGGATGCCAGGTCCTTACTGCATTCCCTTGGGGGGGGGCTCCTGTCTTCTCCCTGGAGCCTTCTCAAATGCTAGAGCGTCCCCCCTCAACATGCCCTCCGAGTGACGTCATTGTGCTGGGCAAGTTGGCGCAGACAGGGCTGCTCAGGGGCCATTATACCTCACTGAGGTCCCTCCCGGCCCCAAGCCCCACCCTCTCAGGCTCTACCTCCAGATCTCCAGGAATTTCCCAAGCTAGTAGAGTTGCCAACTCTGGGGGGGAGGGGAACCAGGGGAAGATGGGATTTCGGGAGGGACCTCAGCAGGATATAATGTCATAGAAATGACCTTCCAAAGCAGATGTTTTATCCAGGGGACTGATCGTTATACTCTGGAGGTCATTTGTTCTTCTGGCAGATCGCCAGGCCCCACCTGGAGGTTGGCAGCACTAGACCACAGAGTTGGTAACCCTAAAAACAGACATCCACGTGGAAGTAGCAGTAAAGACTACTAGAAAGAAGGAATCAAAAGGGGCTACCAAAACTGTTTTGGCTGGCCTCCTTTCCTTTTCATGGTGTCGGCTGCCACCCAGACCATGAAAACAGGAACACAATGTGCTTCCGGATATGTCCTTGGGTATGATGGTGAATTATGTCTTAAATCTCTCTCCCCCGCCCCGTCCCAATGCATCTGCCACAACAGAACCAAAACATATTGTTGTTTCTCCCCTCTGGTGACAAAAGATAATATTTTCTGGAGAGCCAAAACCTGAATTCTGTTTTTGAGCACTTCTTCAAGCTATTTGTGAAGGCAACTGTATGGAAGAGGCAGGAGCTATTGACTGTCACTGAAGACTTTATGGTGCTTGGAAGGAGAAGAGGTAGGGATGCCAGTCTCCAGGTGGAGCCTGGGGATCCCCCAGAACTACAGCTGATGTCCTGGAGAACATGGATGCTTTGGAGGGTGGACTCTAGGGCATTGTACTCAAGTGAGGTTCCGGTCCTCTCTAGGACTTTCCCAGCCTGGAACTGGTAACCCTACCCCCCTTTCCCTGCAGGTGACCAGGGGGGACCTGGCAACCCTAAGAAGAGGTGATTAAAAAAGAGAGCCATTCCTAAATTTATTCACATTATCAATTTGCTCTTAAAAGGTCAGGCACTGAAAGAGCAGCTACTCTGCAAAAAAATCCAAAAAGGCAAAGCAATATATTGCGACATACATTTTGCAAGCCTCGTTCACACACTGGAGTTTTCAAAGTTCAGCCACCTGCTGAGTAAAATCTGTTTTCATTTTGGTTCCTTTCCCCTCCCACATTGGCTCTTCCATGATGGTATCAGTTCATAAAGCAGACAATGAAGATTGCTCATCTCCCATGGCAGTTATCTTCATTGTGCCAGAGGTCCTGCTTTGATATTGCAAAGATCAAGAAACATTAATCTATGGGAACCAAAAAAAAAAAAAATCTGTTCCACACAATAATAGCCTGATCCAATAATAGACTGATGTGAGCTAGTAGATAATATATTTAGGGTGATGTATAACCAACAGTGACAAGATACGTAAAAGGGAGGTGCTGGCTAGTTCTTCTGAGAAAAAATTGGACAGAATGGATTCAATCTGCTTTTAAAACAGCCCAGTTTGAACCCAAGAGCATTTTAGAGACACACAAGATTTGGGTGGTGTAGTAACTCCACCGCACCTGGTACCAAAGCAGAGCTTTGCTAGAACATAAGCTAGGCCTGGTCTAGGCCATGCTAGGCTATAACCAGCCATCAACCAGCAACCAACAACACAAGTGAAAAGCGGAACTAAAGCAAAGGTTTTTACCTTAAGGCAGGGGTGGGCAAATTGCGGCCCGGGGGCCACATGCAGCCCGTCACAGAGTTTTTTGCGGCCCGCCAAGAAGATATCAGGACTTCAAGAAAATTGAGCCTAAATTCAATTTGCTCTTTTATCCCATCACTGCTGATACTGATACAGCACCTGAGGAGCTGCAGCTTGAACTTACTGACATGCATTCAGATCACACTGTGAAAGAAATGTTTAATGCTGTGACATTAGTTGACTTTTACAAATCTTTGTCTGCTGAAAAAATTCCATGTATGAAGAAATTTGCTGGGAAAATGTTCTCTATATTTGGGTCTACATATATTTGTGAGCAAAGTTTTCCTTGCATGAAGATCAAAAAGAGTAAATATAGATGCTCTTTGACAGACATTAACTTGCAGGCTGTGATGAGAATCTCAACAAGCAATCTCACTCCTGATTTCAAAAAAGTTGTAGAAAAGTGTGATAGGGTACATTTGTCTCATTAAACTGATTCTAAAATTAAATGTGCTTGCAGCTATAGATGATATGAAATTAGCGCAATAAATAAATTGAATAAAACTACCACTATTTTATTTAATTTATATTTATTGACTTTTATGATACAATTTATACCTTTTCTGAAACGCAAAGTTAACTAATGAATGCAATCATTTCAAAAGGTGCGGCCCTCCGCTAACCTCCGCTCCCACAAAGTGGCCCCCGAGCCAAAACAATGGCCCACCCCTGCCTTAAGGGACCATGTTAAAAAAAAAAAGCTATGTCATACAATAAGGGAATGTCAACAAATTCATTGCCTGCAATATAACAGGGGGTATTGGTACATCTTAAAAAGAACCAAAATTACTGCATAATAAAATATTTCATGTCACTGTGTTCTTCCAAATGGTTATATGTGTAATCAGGGGTCCTTTCATAGAAAAAGAGGTGCAGGAGCTCATTAGCATAACTCATTAGCATAACTCATTAGCATATGCCACGTCCCCTGACATCACCAGAAGTGTGTCAGAAAGGGAATGTCAGTTTCAGCCCCATTATACCCTATGGGCCATTGAAATCAATGGCAAAAACTCACAGGGTATATGAGGGGCTGGAAGAAAGGGGGTTTGAGGGAGAGGCTCCAAACTTGCAGGGTAGCTGCTGGGGCCTCTCCTCGAAATACCCACCAAGTTTCAAGAAGTTTGGACCACGAGGTCCAATTCTACGGGCCCCCAAACAGGTTGTCGCATCCCCTCCATTGTTCTCTACGGTGGGAAAAAGTGTTACTTTTTTCCTACCATAGAGAACAATGGAGGGAATGGGGGCAACCTTGATTCCTTACTATTCTACATGCAGCTGCTGGTGTGACCCTGGGTCATTCATAAGTTCTTTCACAGCTGTTCTCTCTAGGGCAGTTCTTGAGAGAGCCCCACCTACCACACAGGGTGCCTGCTGTGGGGTGGGGAAGGGAAAGGGATTGAAGGGTGAGGTTATAAATCCAATCTCCTCTTCCGCCGATGTATTTTCATTAAAAGTTTAATAATTTTTTTTTAAAAAAAACTAAAATGTTTGAGGCAGCAGCAATTCATCTATACTGGCCTCCCCTGCTCTGCCCTGTTTTATTCCCTCGTGCTTGATCTTCTCACCCACCCATTCGCTTGCACTGTTCTGTCTACAGCTACCCACAATCAGCATCCCTTGGGATTTTTAATTATGCGGCAGACACAATGTTTTAGTACCGTTTGTAAATTGCCTAATTAATAATTTTATAGATTTTAAGGTTGTTTTATATTTCAGTTATGCTGTATGTTTAATTATGTTGCAAGGCGCACTGATCCTGTTGTGCAGGGGAGGGAGGGATAACAGTGAAATAAACAAACAAATAAATAAAACCTCCAGATATTTCCTGGCCCTGAGCTGGCTATCCTAACTGCCAGTCAGAAAATTGAGAGTGGAATGAACCATTAGCCTGACTTGGTGTAAGGCAACTATATATGTTCATAAGTTGAATACACTGCCCTAGTTTTATGAGCAAATCCTAACGTTACAACATGAAAGACTACACAGACAGGTCTTGTGAAAAGTAGGGTTGCCAAGTCTGGGTTGGAAAATACCTGGAGACTTTGGGGGGTGGAGCCAGGAGAGGGTGGGGTTTGGGGAGGGCAGGGGCCTCAGCATGGTACAATGCTATTGAGTCCACCTTTCGAAGCAGCCATTTTCTCCAGGGGAGCTGTTCTCTGCCAGCTGGAGATCAGTTGTAAAAGCAGGAGATCCCCAGGCCCCACCTGGAGGCTGGCAACCCTAATGAAAAGCCAGGGGAGGGACTGGAGGTCTGCTACAGGGAGGTTGAATCAGTGAGCATTTCTTGCACGCACAGAAATCCCATGTGCAATCCAACCCATTGTGTATTGCTGATTTCTTAGTAGATAAATAATAGTTAAAATGTGCACAGCTTAGAGGAAAAAATTGGTATGAGGAAATAGAAGATGTATGAAAAATAAGGAATCATGAATTTGATTTGAGCTACAGAGATGTGGAAGAGAAACTGAGATTTCAGGGGCCAAAAAAGAAGAAGCAGGGAATGAGAAATTCAAGACCAGCTTAGTTTATGCTGAGCCTGCCATAAACCAGCGGGTTCTGCGTCAGTTCACCTATGAAATCTTATATGACTTCGGTAAATTCCAGCCTTTTCTAGAGCTGGCCTCTCATGGTCTGACACCTGATGCACAGTGCACATTTGATCACGCTGTTAAGCCCATGGCCTACTGAAGACCTCTGTGCTGTCAAGGTAAGGTAGAGTTCGGGATGCCAGCCTCCAGGTGATAGCAGCAAAAGTGAGAAACACGGATGACGTGAATACAAAAAAAAGGAAAAATCCTCCGTATAAATAAACCTCCAAAAATACTCAAAGACACTAAACGTAATGTTTACAGATTATTTGCATAACCAGCAATAACAAACATACAAAACAATCTTAATACAAATCTTGACATTCATATAAATAAATCTTGCAAATAGGGAAAGATCCAAGTTCATGAGTCACAGAGCAAAGGATTCAAATATAAATTGCAAATTCAGAAGTCCCCTCAATACACCAGTAGTACTTCAGGTGAGTAAAATCCTCTGTTCATGAAGACTTAATGTATGTTAATACAGCAGCTCTGCAAGTTTAATTCCAGATGATGGTGCAGACTGGTGTTGTAGCACCTCGTTTCACCAAAGCTTTATCCAAGATGGAATTGTAACAACTCTGCAGTTGTACATTATTAATATTAACAAGCAGGAGGACTCGCGATACTTGCGGGGGGGGGGGGGGAGAAGGAGCTCTACGTCAAGGGAAGGAAGCATCTGCTGGTGAGCCCTCCCCCCCCCCACAGGCACCAGCAGTGAAGCCTGGGCCCACCAATCTCCCCCTCATGGGCACCGGTGGTGAGGCCTGAGTGGCTCTCAGCCACTGGGCCCTCCGATTCCCCCCCATGGGCACTGGCAGCAAGGCCTGAGTGACTCTCAGCCACCGGGCCCGCCGATTTCCCCCCCAGCACTGGTGGAGTGGCCTGAGCGGCTCTCAGCAGCCAGGCCCGCTGATCTCCCCCCCCCCCCCCCAGCGGCAAGGCCTCAGCAGCTCCCAGCCACTGGCCCGCTGCGGTTCCCAGAGCATTCTCTGCACATGCACAGGGAATGCTTTTTTACTTTTGGGGGGGGATTTAAATATCCCCCGTATCGTTTTTTTTTTAATTTTCAGATTTTTCGGCACACCTGGGGAGTCCCCCAAGTGTGCAGGAAAATCTCTCTTCCCCCTCCGGTTCTCCCAGATTAGAGTCCATGCTCTTAACCACTACACCAAACTGGAGGGAGGGAGGCAAAAAGGAATACATTTTAATTTTCATCTAAAACTGGTACATCTTAATTCTCTGTTCACTCCCCCTATAGATATACCTGGAGATTTTAGAGATGAAGCCTGAGAAAGGCAGAGTTTGGGGCACAATGCCATAGAGTCGACTTTCCAAAGCAGCCATTTTCTCCAGGTAAACTGATCTCTGTAACCTGGAGATCAGTTGCAATAGCTGGAGATCTCCAGCCATTACCTGGAGGTTGGTAATCATACTGGCAGTAGCGCTGCAGAGATAGGTCTTTCTCTTTCCAACATCTGATATCAGAGATGCCGGGAACTCAATCAGGGACCTTCTGAATGCAAACTCTCCAATCAACCACTGAGACACAAACCCTCCCTCTGATAAACAGATCAGCCTAGAAATGGTCTCTTTACTTCTGGAAATCTTCTTAGAAGAGGCACGGTTTGAAGGGTTGCCATAGCCAACCTCCAGGTGGGGCCTGGGGATCTCCTGGAATTACAACTGATCTCCAGGCGATGGAGATTTGCTCACCTGGAGAAAATGTCTACTTTGGAGGGTGGACTCTATGGCATTGTACCCCACAGAGGTCCCTCCTCTCCCAATACCCTGCCCTCCCCAGGCTCCACCCCCCAAAATCCGCCAGCGGAGATATAAACTTTATAAAGGACACATACACAAAGAATTTTTTTTTTACTTAAAATAAAAACATGCTTAAAACATTAGCACTCTTGCAATATTTTGTTTATTTAACAGTCTCTGATAACTGCCACCTCTCGCTCTGAATTATTGCATCAAAATGTCTGTGCTGTTGCAATCTTGAGTATGCTGTTCAGGTGTGTATCTGTAAGCTGCAAACCTACTTTTGATTTATTGACATTCTCCACAGAAATCTTATGCTCAGAGTTCTGAGTCTAGGATCCAGGGGAAAACATGAAATGGCTGAGCAACTGAGAGAGTCTGGCGAAGCAAGCTATGATGCAGCAGCAGCAGCAGAACTGGAAGATGGAGATGGGCAGTTCTACTGTGGACCTGACAGAAGCCCTTCGGGGGCCTGATCCGGCCCCTGGGCCTAGGACTGCCAGCCCCCACATGGGGCCTGGGGATCTCCCACTTTTACAACTGATCTCCAGCTGACAGAGATCAGCTCCCCTGGAGAAAATGGCTGCTTTGAAGGGTGGACTCTATGGCATTGTACCCTGCTGAGGCCCTTCCACTCCCCAAACCCTGGCCTCTCCTGGCTCCACCCCCAAAGTCTCCAGGTATTTTCCAACCCAGACTTGGCAACCCTACGTGGGCCACAGGTTTGACACCCCTGCTCTAAATGTTTGGGGTGTTCTAAAACAAAGCTCTTGTTCAGAGAAAGGCTTCAGCACACATATTTTGATACCTTGTGAGAGCAACTGACTCAGAAGTCCCATTTTATTCAACAGAGCTCACTCTAGGGAATGTGTTCTTCAGGCTTTGCGTTTACTTAAGTCTTGACTGGGGACTGAGTGTGTGGACCCAGGTGCCAAAGCTGCTCCTGTCCATGACTCACATTCATTTTTGGGTTGTCCAGATAGGGTTGCCAAGTGTTGAAAACTCACCGGTGGGGGGAAGTCCTCCTCTCGCCGGGAGGTTCTTCTGGCGCGTGCGCAAAGCGTGCACACCCATCGACTTCACCAGAAGTGACGCAGCACATTGGGGGCGTTGCCAGGGCAACGCTCTGGCAATCGCCCCCAAACTCTATGGTATCATAGAGTTTGGGGGCGATTGTCAGAGTGTCGCCCTGGCAACGCCCCCAACGTGCTGCGTCACTTCCGGTGACGTCATTACGTCGTCCTCATTGGATGACGTCGGGGGTGGGGTTCCCCCTGCCGGCCAAATGCTGGCCGGTGGATCAGGAACCCCTTTAGCGGGGGATCCCCCGCCCCCCGGGCTGACTTGGCAGCCCTATGTCCAGAGCACCATAAGATCATGGTGGTGGCAGGTATGGAAAAACAATGTTGGCTGGTTAATAGGGCTGCCAGCCTCCAAGTGGTGGCTCGAGCTCTCCCACTATTATATCTGATCTCCAGGTGACAGAGATCAGTTCACCTGGAGGAAATGGCCACTGTGGAAGGTGGACATTATGCCCCAGTAGGATTGCTAGCCTCCAGGTGGGGCCTGGGGATCTCCCGCTTTTACAAGTGATCTCCAGCTGACAGAGAGCAGCTCCCGTGGAGAAAATGGCTGCTTTGAAGGGTAGACTCTATGGAAGGGGTGGGCAATTGTTTTGGCTCAGGGGCCACTTTGTGGTAGCGGAGGTTAGCGGAGGGCCGCACCTTTTGAAATGATTGCATTCATTAGTTAACTTTGCATTTCAGAAAAGGTATAAATTGTATCATAAAAATCAATAAATATAAATTAAATAAAATAGTGGTAGTTTTATTCAATTTATTTATTGTGCT
Source organism: Lepidodactylus listeri (assembly GCA_029233225.1). Lineage (NCBI taxonomy): Eukaryota > Metazoa > Chordata > Lepidosauria > Squamata > Gekkonidae > Lepidodactylus > Lepidodactylus listeri. The sequence goes on from JARCFY010000002.1 coordinate 27,841,336, forward strand.
AATTTCATATCATCTATAGCTGCAAGCACATTGAATTTTAGAATCACTTTAATGAGGCAAATGTACCCTATCACACTTTTCTACAATTTTTTTTGAAATCAGGAGTGAGATGGCTTGTTGAGATTCTCATCACAGCCTGCAAGTTAATGTTTGTCAAAGAGCATCTATATTTACTCTTGTTAATCTTCATGTCTTGGCAGACCACAAAAAACTCTGTGGCGGGCCGCATGTGGCCCGCGGGCCGCAATTTGCCCACCCCTGCTCTATGGCATTGTACCCTGCTGAGGCCCCTGCCCTCCCCAAACCCCTCCCTCTCCTGGCTCCACCCCCAAAGTCTCCAGGTCTCCACCAATCCAGACTTGGCAACCCCATGCCCCAGTGAAGTCCTTCCCCAAACCCCACCCTCTTCAAGCTCTGCATTCCACATCTCCAGATATTTCCCAGCCCAGAGCTGGCAATCCTACTGATTAAGGTTGCAATCCAACGCACGCTAGGAGTAAGTCTAATTGAAATGAAGTCTTACTTCTCAGTTACCTTGCATAACGTTGTATTGTAAGATACTGCACTGGTTTGGCCTGAGCGCTTTACTACCACGTAAATGCAGTATGACATTTAAAGGAAGTGAAAAATATGGGCAAAACTCTCTTACACTGGAAATTTACCATGACCGTGTATCAATAGAACCAGAGCGTCACAATTATATGTTAGCATAATACATCATCGGAGCAAGTGAGCATAAGTCAGATGAATTAATACAATAAATCTCCCAAACTAATAGGAAAATACCAGCCGCAGGGAAAATCAGTTCCAGGCTCTGCGGAATTAAACTGATTCTAAATCATAACCTGTAGTGCTTCTTAGCACATGCTCCAATAAGGCCAATAAAGGTTTAATAAGTTTTATAACTCCTGAACCCACCCTCAGGAAATTCTATTGTTCAGGATGACATCGCCTATAATTCTAGGATCCAGTGCTCCAAATTGCATTCATTATAAGAGTTGCAAATGCACTATGCTATCCATACTAGAAAGTCTGTAGATTCCAGCAGCCACTGGATGAACTTTCAACCCAATCACATTAGAAGAAACATAGGCATAAACTAATTTTCCTGGAAGGCCATTTTGAGAAATTGGGAAAGGGTGATGGGCCAATGGTGATCCCTAGCCAGTGTTCAAACTAGGGAGGGAAAGTAGGAGTAGGATTACCAGACCCCCTGGTGGAGGCAAGGATCCCGCACTGACAGGACCTACCTCCCTTCTACCAATCAGTTGCCTGGTGGGGGGTACTTATTCCGAAAAAGAGGGAGATCCAGCCAATGTGCAGCAATGTGTCTGTATCACTGCCCACATGACCCAGAAATATCATCATCACATCTGGGACCTCAGGGCAATGTTCTGGTATTTGAGCAAAAACTCATTGGTAGAAGCCAAATCTCTCATAGAGTTTTTGCCCAAATACCAGAGCATCACCTCAGTGTTCTAGACATGATGACATCAGTTCTGGGTCACATGGGCAGTGATGTGGACACATCGTTGTACATTGGATGGACCTCCCTGCTGTTCCCAGTAAGACCCCCCCCCATCCCCCAACCAGTTGCCAGGAGAGACCTGGCAATCCTAATCACTAGCCAGTGCTCAAATTATGGAGGGAAAGGTAGGAGGCTGTCCACGAGTTCAATCTAAACGCACCACCTCCTGACTCCCTGCAATTGTTTGCCCCTTCCACTGGTCCTCATAAACCAGACACCTAAACTTGGTTCCTACTGGGCACTGTATACCAACTGTACACACTAGGCAAAGAGAGACCTAGTGGAGAGATCTAGACAAGCAGCCATGGGGTGGTGGGCCTTGAATAATAACTGAGGGGCAAATCATGCCACCAGAGTCTTCTAAAGGAGGCCATCACAAGATGTGGGGCTGGGGGGTTCGACCGCTCAAGTTTGCCCAGAAACCAGAGTGTCCCCAGCACAATGACATCACTTCTGGATGATGTCATCATGTTGGGGATATCACACGGCAACATCCCTGTTTAGGGGCAGGGTTTCCCCTGATGGCCAACTGGTCCACCGCAGGGAGAAGCTTCCCAAACCGGGGGATCCCCTGCTGGGACCTGGGAGCTGGTGACCCTAATCCCAACCTGGATCCAGCAACTCTGCCCCCCATTCCCCACAAGGGCCAGGGCTGGGGCGGGGGCTGGCAACCCTTCCTTTAACTGCTGAGCCTCACAGGCAAGCAATATCCTCAAGAAAACAGCATGAATTCACTTGGGAGAAAAACTGGGAGTGAACATAGTAATTCACCACCTACCCAAATGCATAACTGTTTTCGCAGTATTTTAAGACTGATCCCACACTACAGTCCCTAAAACATGCAGGACTGTGAAGCACACCCTGAGCCCTGCACTCAAGGGCTGCCCTTTCCCCTTCTTTGAGTCAGGTAAAGTTCAATAGTGCGAACAACCATGAACTTGCACAGTGCTCCAGTGGCCCAAATTATGTGTTACAGTGTCTTAGGGTTGCCAGCCTCCAGGTGGGGCCTGGGGATCTCCTGCTTTTACAACTGATCCCCAGCTGACAGACAGCAGCTCCCCTGGAGAAAATGGCTGCTCTGAAGGGTGGACTCTATGGCATTGTACCATGCTGAGGCCACTCCCCTCCCCAAACCCCGCCTTCTCCTGGCTCCACCCTCAAAGTCCCCAGGTATTTTCCAACCCAGACTTGGCAACCCTACAGTGTCTACAGCTCCACCCCATGGACGTGATGCCATTTTAGAGAAGAATTCAGCCATTTAAAAATGATGCAAGAGCCCACAATGCAGCGGGGTCAGGCAATCTTGTTTCCCTCCCAAATGCCTTTTCAAATGCCAAAACAGACCCCCCCCCCCCATAGCTGTTTCGTAGGGCTGTCCACCTTCAGGAATTGCAACTGAACTTTGGCTGATAGAGACCAATTCCCCTGGATAAAATGGCTCCTTTGGAGAGTGGACTATGGCATTTTATCCTGCGGAGGTCCTCCTTCCTCCCCAAACCCTGCAATCCCCAAGGCCTCACCCCCAAATCTCCAGGAATTCCCCATCCCAGATCTGGCAACCCTACTCTCTGAGCACTTGAAAAGATGTATAATGGGAGCCAAGATTGCCTTGTCCTGCTGTGCTGGGGGTCCTTGCACCATTTCTTAATGGCTGGATTGTTCTCTAAAATGACATCGCATCTATAGGTAGGGTTGCCAGGTCCCCTCTGGCCACCGGTAGGAGATGGGGCAGGGCTCATTCTGTAGCAGCTCCTTTGCATATTAGGCCACACACCCCTGATGTAGCCAATCCTCCAAGAGCTTACAGTAGCCCCTGTAAGAAGAGCTCTGTAAACTCTTGGAGGATTGGCTACATTAGGGGTGTGTGGCCTAATATTTGAGAGCCAGTTTGGTGTAGTGGTTAAGTGCACAGACTCTAATCTGGGAGAACCGGGTTTGATTCCCACTCCTCCACTTGCACCTGGCTGGATGACCTTGGGCAAGCCATAGCTCTGTACCAGCTGTTCTCTCAAGGACAGCTTGGGAAAGAGCTCTCTCAGCCCCAGCTACCTCACAGGGTGTCTGTTGTGGGGAGGGGAAGGGAAAGGAGTTTGTAAGCCACTCTGAGACTCTTAAGTGAGTGAAGGGCAGGATATAAATCCAATCTCTTCTCTCCTTCTTCTTCTGATATGCAAAGGAGCTCCTGCTACAAAATGAGTCCTGAGATGGGGTGGCATGGGGCAGAGCCGTAGACACCCTAACATCTAGTCTGGAACCCAGGGAGCACTGTGCAAGTTCATGCTTGTTCACCAGTGAAGAACCCCAGCACAGACATGGTGTACTGCTGTCTTTCTGAGACTTCTAGCAGCGGTGTGTTGTTGTTTTTTTATGGCAGCTTCAAAGCAGTTTTGTGACACCATAATTCAGCAAGCCACTGTTTTTCAGCCTTCTGAAAAAGGGAGCTCTGACTTATTGGAAGCTCATGCTGAAATAAACTGTGTGAGTCTTGAAGGTGTTAGCAGCCCATTTGCTCTTTCATCTCTATGACTGAAGAATGAGACCAATCCAGACGAGATGCTGGGAGTTCCCAGTTGTTGCTGCTTAATTCAGTCTTCAGCCATTCAGGAGCATCATTCCACTCAGGGCTGCAGTACAAGACAGGAGTTTAAGCCTTTTCTCTAAAGAGGGAGACCTGGAGACCCTTCTTAGGGTTGCCAACCTCCAGGTGGTGGCTGGAGATCTCTGGGATTACAACTGATATCGCAATGACTGAGATCAGTTCCCCTGGTGAAAAATGGCCATTTTGGACAGTGAGCTGTATGGCATTATACCCCACTGAAATCCGTCCCTGCCCTTCCCAAGCTCCACCCTACCCTAACTCTCCCTCCAAATCTCCAAGAATTTCCCAACCTGGAGCTGGCAACCATACAACCCTCGGAACTGGCCTCTACAGTCTGGAGACCAGTTGTAATTCCCAGGAGAACTCCAGTCCCCATCTGGAACTCAGCAACTTTATTTATTTATTTATTTATTTCATTTATATCCCGCCTTGCCAGTTTTTCACCGGCTCAAGGCGGCTAACAACATAAAACAGCATAAAACAGATTTATAATATAAAACTTTTTAAAACCAACACTACATTACAAGTACACAAGATGGCGACTTCAGATTATTCAGGTGGGCAAAGGCAGCAGGGTGCAACCAACAGGGCCAGGGCGATGGTATCGTCCGCTTTCTCTCCAATGGCGGCTCCTATTTGAAAGCCTGGCGGAAGAGCTCCATCTTGCAGGCCCTGCAGAACTGTAATAGATCCCACAGGGCCCTGATGTCATCCGGGAGCTCGTTCCACCAGTAAGGAGCCGCCACCAAAAAAGCCCTGGCCCTGGTGCAGGTCAACGTAGCCTCTTTTGGACCGGGGCAGGTCAGGCGATTTTGAGTGCCTGACCTCAGTAGCCTCTGGGGCCTATATGGGGAAAGGCGGTCCCTCAAGTAGGTGGGCCCCTGACCATAAAGGGCTTTAAAGGTTAACACCAGCACCTTGAACCTGATCCGGTATGCAATAGGCAGCCAGTGCAGCCGCTGCAGCACTTGAACCCACATCTCATTTAAATTGCCACTATGTGTGGCACCATGCCAGAGACTGTGTGAGGGTTTTGTGGCAGCATGCTAAAATTGCAGGATTCCTCCTGCCAAACCTATAGAAGTCCTGATGGAGCCATGGCAACTCCAACAGCAAAACCAGAAGCAGCTGCATTGAAACAAGAAGTGACGCAATACCGCCGTTGACAAAGCAGGACTCAGCCAGCATCACCCAGAGGCCTGTAGAAGGCCAGAAGAACAAGGGTCAGCTTGTGGGATGACTGGGAAGTTCCTGCCAGGAAGAGGAGGGCAAACTCATTGCTAAAGTCTTCTTGGTCCAAGGAGAAGGCATGCAGAGCAGGCCCATGATGAGGTTAATCCTATATCCTTTGTTACTTAGAGTGGAAGTAGGCAGAGGGAAGCTGCACCTGCTACAAAACCACATTCTGAGACTCCCACTTAATCCCCTGAAAGGCTCCCCTATCACATTCATAGGATTTAAGGTTGCCAGATTTGGATTGGGAAATACCTGGAGATTTTGGGGGTGGAGCCTGGGGAAGGTGGGGTTGGAGGAGGGGAAGGACCTCAGCAGGGTGTAATGCCATAGAGTCCTCCTACCGAAGCAGGCATTTTCTCCAGGGCAATTGATATTAGTAATCTGAAGATCAATTGTGATAGTGGGAGATTTCCAGATGCCACCCAGAGGCTGGCAACCCTAACATTACAATTTCACATCAGGGTGAATTTTTCCTGTCTCCCCTAGGATTACCAGACCCCCAGTCCGGGCAGGGGTAACCCCAATTTTGGGGGCTTTTGCCCATCACCAGCCAGTTGGGGGTGGGGGAAGCCCAACCCCCAAACAGGGACGTCACACGGCAAAGTCCCCAACGTGATGACATCACGTGGAAGTGACATCATCATGTTGGGGACATGTGCAGCAGTGCTCTGCTTTTGGGGCAAAACTATTGTTTTAGGCCGAAAAAACCCACCTTTAAAGCCCTATATGGCCTGGGGCCTGCCTACCTAAGGGACCGCCTTTCCCCATATATACCCCAAAGAGCACTGCGGTCGGGCAGCCAACATCGCCTGACCCTTCCGGGCCTGAAGGAGGCGAGGCTAGCAGCCACCAGAAACAGGGCCTTCTCGTTGGCGGCTCCCCACTGGTGGAATGAGCTCCCAGAGAACATCAGGGCCCTGCGGGACCTTTTACAGTTCCCCAGGGCCTGCAAAGCGGAGCTCTTCCGCCAGGCGTTTGGGGCCGCCACCGGGGGGAATGGCCCTCAGGAGATGGCATGAGGGCCATCTCTAAAACACCATGGTGGCAACCTCCTGGGTGGTGTAAGCTAGAGGCAGGTATTGGTGCTGGTATGACGCTGCTATTGTGATGAAAGTTCCATTGTAATTTTAAAGTGTATTTATTTTATGTTATGTTTTAACTTTGTAATTGACTGATTTTATGCTGTAAGCCGCCTAGAGCCGGTCCGCTGGCTAGGCGGGATATAAATTGAAACAAACAAACAAACAAATAAATAAATAGAGTTTTGCCCAAAATGCAGAGCGTCACCACACGATGTCCCCAATGTGATGAGATCACTTCTGTGTAACGTCAATTGTGTCAGGGACGTTGTTTGACCTCCCCGCCCACCCCAAATCTTCTTGCTGGCAAGCCAAGGGAATCTAGCAAGCCTCAACTGCCCAACTGAGCAGCCTCCAGAGCCAGTGGTTCCTACCGGAAAATTGACATTTTTGCAGTATTTTGGCATAACCCTAACAGAACTTCCACACAAAATCCCTGCAGAATGGATGTCCCATCACTGGGGTTTAAGTCAAGTTAAGTTTATTGTCTTGGCCATTGGCCATAACAAAACAAAATAAAATAAAACAAATAAAACAAAATACAACAGACATTATACACCAAAATGGGATAAGTCCTTCAGTAACTTGCTGTAAATCCTAGACTTAGTCTTATCTTTTTTGCCGCCAGTGCAAACAGAGCCATTCTGCTGGTAATATATGTGTCATTATCAGAGAGCAAAAAAAGTCATGTCCAGATTTGAAATTCCATTATGCAGAGGTATAATGGGGTAAATGAACCTTTGCCTAAGTGATTCATGCCAAGAGCATCTCATAATATAATGCTCGACATCATCCACTTCGCCTTCGCCACATTGACATATTCTAGAGACAGCAGGGGAGCCCAAGAAGCGACCAATACAGACCACTAAAGCTATGGCATGAAACCTTAGGGCAGTAAAAGCCCTTCTTAGATCAAGGGTAGTTAGTTTCTCAAGGTAAACAGTCCTACAGTGATCTCTTTTAAAGATCCTATACAAGGGGGCTGTACGGCAACTTACCACCGTTTGGCGGTTCAAAAGCCCATCCTTCTTAAATCACTGGGGTTTAATGGGTAGCTTCAGAGCTGCAGTTGCGGAGGCCTGGTTTGTTTCAAGCGCACACATGTATGAAAAAAAAAATGAGGCCCTTTTAAGAGAGAAGGAGGGGCTGTTAGGGTTGCCAAGCCTTACCTTTCTATCAGCAGGGGGAGTCCTTGCAGCTCCGGGAGTTTTCTGGCATGCGTGCAGAGCACACGTGCCACAATGACGTCACCCGGAAGTGACGTCATCGCGTCAGGCACATTGGGGCGGGACCTCTGTAATTCGAGGGCAAACCACATAGTTTTCCCTCAAATTATAGAGTGTCCCCCTCGAAACGTGCCCGACACGATAACGTCACCTCCGGGTGACGTCATCACACCAGGCACATCTCCGCAGCCCGGCAATTTGAGGGCGGGGTTCCCCCCGGAGGCCCAATCCAGGCTGGCGGGAAGCAGGCTGCTCAAGCGAGGGTTTCCACGCCCCTGGGGGGGACTTGGCAACCCTAGGGCTGTGGATCAGTGGTACAGCATCTGCTTGTCATAAAAAGTTCAAGGTTCAGCCCCTGCCTTCTCCAGTTAAAGGGATCATGTTGTAGGTGAGGTGAAACCCTCCACAGAAACCCTGGAGAGCTGCTGCCAGTCTGAGTGGACAATGCTGGCCCTGATGGACCAATGGTCTGATTCAAGAGAAGGCAGCTGCGTGTGAGAGAGCTGCGTGAGAGGAACAGAATATTTTTAAAACTCTGATCTTCTATTTGGATCCTAATCCCCCCATCTGTCAGAGATGTACTGCTTATACTGGATGTACTACTTATACTTTTTGCATTACTTCATGCAGGAAAAAGAGACCTAAGATTTGCATCAATTATTTGTCAGCTCAGTATTATTACTGATGACACACCTTCAGCACAGAGCTGAAATTAAACTGCTCTAAATATATAGCCTGCACAATCCCTGTAGGAGATCAAAAGGGGGAAGAGGAAGGGTTTGGGGTGGGGGGGTGGGGGTTAGTCTTATTCATGACTTTTGAAAAAAAAAAAAAGGCTCATATCATTTCCCACAAACTTCTATTTCTAGAAATGATGTGGGTGGCAAATAGCCCCTGGGGTTCTATGACCAGTCCTGTATAAATTATGCATCAGAGAGGTACCACTTGGAGCAAGTAGATTAAGGAAGCTCAAAATCGCTATTCCCTGGAGGTCCGTTCCTTAAACGCCTCTCAAAGCCACACAAGAACGGATCCGCTGCCGAAGGCACAGCTTTGTGCTCGGTGGCTGTTTGCATGCTTAAATCCTCTTTTTTAAAAAAATATATTCAGCTATTACCAGCAAGGATTAAAAACGGAAAGGATCTATTATTGGTCTCACTGTGCCAGAGGGAATTACACATGTACCTTCTCAGGCATAGTGAAATCCGAACATGATCCTCGAGTGCTAAGAAATGTTTGGAAGGTTTCATGACTGCTTTGGCAAGGATGTTGAAGAAATGATTTTATCAGCTTGGGGGTTCTCAAACTGCGACATTACCATTCTTTCCTTTTAATCATGCATTTGGGAGAGTCAGTGATCGGGCTTGCATAATTTCATAGATTTTGTTCTTCTTGATCAACAAATAAGGTCCTAAATAACTGGGAAACAGATTTCTTTTAGTCTAGTAGCACCTTAAAGACCAACACTTCCAAGGTATAAGCTTTCAAGATTCAATGCTCCCTATGTCAGATCTAGGGGACTCCAACCTCGCTCTCCTACTGCAGACCAATATGGTTTCCCCGACCTGAAACGAAAGTAAATCTAGAGTCCAAATCCAGTGATCCCCTCAAGTGAGGAACCTTCCCCTGATGGTCTGACCCTTCCTCTGACATGACAAAGGGCCTCCGTAGTGGAAGGGAGCTGATGGATCCAACCCATTATTTTTGATACAAGTATTTACAGAAACTGCAGATAATAAATCCTTGCTTAAAAGAGGCATTCCTCCCTTCTCTAGCGCACAAGAGGGAATGCTTGTTAATAGCCTGCTATGACATAGACAAGTCCCTTCTAAAAATGAAAGCATGCTCTTTAAAAAACTTATATGGAAATCTTAATTAATGCATCAGTTTAGAGATGAAAATTCATATGGTTTGTGGGCTGTCTTTAATTGGATGACAGCCCAAATATTGGCACCTTCTTTAAAATTTGAGGTGGCTTACAAAGATGATTTATAGTTCTGGACATGATCCATCCTGTCTCCACACATGCAGCTGTGTACACAGGAAGGAATACACACTCAGAGCTGAGCCATGTGTAGAGGGGTCATGTGTAGAAGGCTAATAACTTAGAACTTTGTGGATCTCTGGCCAACTACACACTCCTCACTTACCCTATTTGGCCCTCATCATATACTTCACTTCCCAAGTCCCACAGCTATGATGTACATTATTTACTTCATGTATATTCCCAGTGGGGACACAAAGCAGCTTATGCCCTTCTCTGGTCCTCTATTTTATCATCACAATGACTGTCTGAGGTAGGTTATGCTGAGAATGTGTTGGTTGGCCCAGCAAGCTTCCATAGGAGAGTGGGGATCTGAACCTGAGTCTCCCAGATCAGAGTCCAACACTAACCACTACACCGCACTGGCTTTTGCCAGTATAACCCTTCCCTCCTGGAGTTCTGGTTTGGTCTCTCCTCTCTGCAGTGCTCAGTAAGCTGTTCATCCATGTTCATCACTCCCTCATCCTGAGATGTTTGAACTTTTAATCTACCTGCGCATTAGGGCTGCCAGGTTCTACCTTAACACTAGCGGGAGGATGAAAGGGTGTTCCTGGAGGGAGATGGGACATTGTCATGGCATCAGGGACATCATGGAAGTGATGTCATGGCATCAGGGATATAGCACAGTGACATTTTGCTTTTTGGGCAAAACTCTGTGGTAAAATTGCCAAACCACAGTTTTTTGCCCAAAAGCAGAGCATCACCATGCAACATCCCCAACATGATGACACCCCTTCTGCATGATGCCAACACTTCGGGGATGTCACCATGCAACATCACTGTTTGGGGGCAGGGGATCACCCACCTCGGCTTGTGGAATGGGAACCCGACTGCCCATGCTTCGCTTACATGTTCCTTGGTCCCTCCTTCCACCAGCAGAAGCCCAAGGACCATGGCTGGGGGAGCACTGAATAAAGTTCGTCCTTTTGACAACTATATTGATAATGTTATCCCTTATGGAACACTGCCTCAGGTGACCAGTCAGATAGCTTAGATGCCTGGGTGAGAGACTTTTTTAAAAAAAAATGTGTGATGAACTGAGGGAAATGTTAATAGCTAAACTCCTTCCTGACACATCAAAGTCAGCTGCAAGAACATTGATAAGAAAAATGAAAATTATCATCTGTTTACCATTATGCATTTCCCCAGGATGTACTGTGCTTTCATCTCTTTGAAATTTTATGGCTTCTACTATAAATAAGGTGATATCTCCTAATTAATATTGATAACTGAGCATGAAACACGTGAAATTTTCCTCCATGGTGGGTAAAAATTTCACTTTGTTTTAGATACCTGTATGGAAGCAGGTTCTGAATCTGGACTCAGGAAATTTGGGATCTACATATACAAATGTACCTCTTCTATAAGTTTGTGTCCAATGATACATTCTGGGTTACAATTGCAGTTCCTGACACTGCACTAAAATGGGCGAGCACAGTTTAGGTGTGGTTCAACATCTGACCTATCTGATTCCCACTAGCATTTCTTAGACCGTGTGGGATTAATCATTTTGTGATTAAATTTGGAGTAATAAACTATCTCCCACGGGGAACCCCCAGGTACTGATATCGCCATTGTCTTGCCAAATGTATGCAGTACCTTATTGCCTGTAAATATCTCTGGACTGTGATTAGGGTTGCCAGTTCCAGGTTGGGGAATTCCTGAAGATTTTGGGGGTGGAGCGTGTGGAGGGTAAGGTTTAGGGAGGAGAGTGACTTCAGTAGGATATAATGCCATACAATCCACCTTCCAAAGCAGCCATCTTTGCCAGATGAACTGATCTCTGTCACTTGGAAATAGAGCTGCCAAGTCAGCCCGGGGGGGGGGGGGGGATCCCCCGCTACAGAGGTTCCCGATCCGCCAGCCAGCATTCAGCCTGGACGACTTCCCCCGCGCCGGGGGGATACCGTAGAGTTTTGGGGCGATTGCCAGAGCATCGCCCTGGCAACGCCCCCGATGTGCTGACATCACTTCCGGTGACGTCGAAGCTCCCAGCCAGCAGAGGACTCCCCCCCCCCCCCGGTAAGGCTAAGAGACTTGGCAACCCTACTTGGAAATCAGTTGTAATCCCAGATCTCCAGCCGCCATCTGGAGACTGGCAACCCTAACTGGGATATGATGCTACAATGCTGTTCACATCCAGCCCTCCCCCCCAGTCAGAATTCATAATTTGTTTAGAAATTGTTTCCACAAATTCTAAATGTTACTGATGGCTGATGTAAATTTCTGCTTACTAACTGCTCCAGGACCACTTATCACTTTGAAGCTCACATGAAATCCCAGGTAGACAGATGGGTTGAACCATTTTGCCATTAGAAACAGTTCCGAAAACAATTCCCAAACTCTTCTGAACCATCAACATCTGAAATATCAAAATACTTCAGATAAAAACTTTGAAACAGAGCTCATTTCCTCTCATTTACCTGGCAGGACTGTCAATCATAAAATGTCCATGCCAAAATCTAACGACCTAAATCCCACCAAATCCAAGGAAGATTTTAGTCCTTCTTTCAGTCAGACTGAGGTTGCAATTCTGAGTGTACCAAAACTCTCCTTACCTTGTGATAACATCGGAAGTAAGCGGCACGCTCATCTGAAAATTTCTCTATCCTTTTCGGCCCTTTGCTTGATGCTTTCTTGAAAACCAGCCAACATCTCTGATAAATCTGGAAACACAACACATATCATTTTAGGTTCTCCCCCTGACTTGAGTAGTGCCAACAATAATTTTAAAAATACATTCCTTTCTATATTTTATACATACAGTGATTTGCAGACCAAAGGGTATCGATTTACTGGGTTTCTTATTATTTAGAGTAGATTTGACGAGTCTGGTTTGGGCAATTCCTGGAGTTGGGGGGGGGGGGGCATGCCTAAAAAGGGACAGAATGCAGAGAGGGAAGGGAGGACAATGGAGATAGGAGGCCATAGAATTGGCCTTCTTAAACTTAAGCTAACATTTCCTCCAGGAGAACTGATCTCTGTAGACTGCAGATCACTTATAGTTCCAGGAGGACTACAGGGCCCCACATGTGGGCGGGCAACTGTAATTTATATATATATATATATAAAGCTTCCAGGTCTCCATCAATATGTAGTGAAAAAATTGTGCATGCAAACAGCTGCAATTTAGATCAGGGTCATGAAGGAAGGGACAAAGAGATTTATCATCTGAAGCCCTGCTTGGCTTTTCGCCCTCTGCTGTATCTTTTTAAAGGCTGTATTTTCCCTACCTTAAAAGGCTAATTACAGAACAGAGTGTCTGATTTTGCATAGTAATATTGAACAGGGCCTAAAGGGTTAAAAATCTCTCCTTCTCTTCCTCCACTGCCCCTATTTCAATTGCAGCTGCATGCATAGAGAACCGGCTAATCTGCCGTTTTGCAGACCTTCTGGTGAAGACCTGTGATCTAGGGTAGCCAGCCTCCAGGCTGGCTCCTTCACTTGGAGAAAATGGCCACTTTGGAATGTGGATTCTATGGCACTGAAGTCCTTCCTCTCCACAAGCCCCACCTTCCTCAGGCTCCAACCCCTAAATCTCCAGGTATTTCCCAACCCGGAGCTGGAAAACCTACCATCATCTTTATCATCACGTTCTAATCCTTAGGCTAACGGACAAGTTTTGCACTGGGCTTTGTCTGCAGTCCTACAAAATACCACTGGTCTCCACCTCCTCCTGATATCATATAGGGTCCATCTGTGGGCTAAAGTTGCCAACCTCCAGATGGGGCCTGGAGATTTCCTAGAATAACAACTGATCTCCAGACTACACAGATCAGTTTCCCTGGAGGAAATGGCTGCTTTGGAGGGTGGACTCAATGGCATCTTGTCTCTACTGAGCTCCTCCCTCTCCATAGTCCACCCTCCCCAGGCTCCACCCCCAGATCTCCAGGAAGTTTGCTAGCTGGAGTTGGCAACTCCATCCCTGGTCTATAGGACTCTTCTTGCAGTCCCTTTTGATTTCAATGACTTCTCTGTCTCAAAAGTAGACCCATCAGCCCCATGCCTGATTTTCTTGGAACTACAGGAAACTCCATCTTTGCTTGCTTGCTTGGTCTGTTTAATTATCACTTATTTGTTTACAAAATTTATGTTCTGCCTTTCTGCCCTTACAAGAGCTACCAAGGCAGCAAAGAACTGAAAACATACATGAGAAAATCACATTTGAAAACCATTAAAGTCAACCCCCACGTGCACACTCACATCATTAAAGCAATTAAAAACAGAGCTAAAATACATACAAAATGTAAACACAGCTATTAAAACATTGGTTAGTAAGAAGGAATCAGCAATAGCACAGAGATAATTTTTCAGACCCTTTTCAATGTACATAATATCCTCGTGTCATCTGGAATATCCGTATGGTACAGTTTGGAGTTGGCACTGACTCATTTGTAGAGCATCTGTTTTGCATGTGCTCAGTGCCCTGTACAACACTCATTTGCTCTCTGTGAGCACTCAGGAAAATATGGTTAGCTATAGTTCATTCTGTTATTCCTCAGCTGATGATCATGTGTTACATTCTTAGGTGAGAAACAGAAGGACAACCCACATTTCCTTTCGGCTAAATATCTGTGTGTCCACTTTCAGAGTGATTGTGATAAATTAACGCAATATACTATTATCTCCAAATGGCTTTTAAAAGGAATTTAAAAACTACATTTAATCCTTTAAAAGCTTGTGGACCATGAATGCAAGTTCGGTGGGGAGGTTGTTTCTTTTCAATTCAATTTAATTATAAAACAAACAAATAAAATACAATACACTGTTAAAGGAGACATAGATTTAACAATCATGCAAAAAGGAACCTATATTTGAAGGGGATCTCCCCACCTTTATGACATTTCATCCCCTCCAAAGAAGAAATAAGAGGCATCATCCAAAAAAGTGAGATGACTTAGAATCTGAATCTGTAGGGTTAACCATTACAGAGATCTTCTCCATAACCACAAAGTCCCATTTTAACCTTCCACAAGGTTAAAGATGGAGATTTATCCTGCTTCCAGTTTGCTGCAGTGCATAAACGTGCCATCGCCAATAAAGCTGAAATGCGTTTAAGCTTTGGCGTATCAATACCATTATGAGAAGATAAATCCAATTATAACTATTTGGGATCTAGCTCTAACTTTACGTTATTATGAATCATGTTTGCTCCAAAACCCTTGAATGGCGGGGCATTGCCACCAACAATGGTAGAAAGATCCCACCTGTTTACATATTTTCAGACAGACATTTGGAATCTTCCTACAGAAATGATGCAACTTTTGTAGGGTAAGATACCATCTTGACCAAATTTTGAATGAATATTTAATGCCTCTGAGGTGAATACATATGATGCCCAGACCTCATGCCAGTCATTCTCAGTTAAGGAAACCCCAAGGTCTCTTTCCCACATATTCATAACTGTTACCCAGTACTTATTAATGGTTTTGGTTAACATAGGCTACAGTCACACACACTAAATAATCCACTTTCAATGCACTTTCCAACTGGATTTTTAATGTGTGAACTGGCAAAGTCCAATTCGAAAGTGCATTGAAAGTGGATTGAAAATGGATTATTTAGTGTTTGTGACCACAGCCACAGAGTACAATTTTGAGCTAACGCCTGTCTCTGCTGCGCGGTCTGGTTTATATCTCACCCATGAATCCATTTGACGGCCTAACTCTCAAGCAAGACATTACTCTCTCAGCACCATCCCCACATGTGCATAAATAGATTATGGAGATAATATAGGTGAAAAAATCTGGCACATGTCACAAACCCGTAGTCCTAGGGTGTTTGCATTAGGGGGCTGCAGAACACAAAATTACAAAACCCTGGCAATGTGAACCTTCACACACCAGTCTGGTAAGCTGCCACCAGCCCCTTTTCTATCCCAGTCAGACATTGGTTCAAAACAAGGATACAAACTACAAGATGTTACCATTCAAAAACTGGTCAACAAGTATAGTCCAGCTCTTTCCAGAATAAGTGTGGGCAAGTGTCTAACTGACATCGAGCAGGGTTCAAAGAACGCAACCAAAGTCAAGGACCAAGAGTAGAGTTGCCAGGTCCTTTTGTCTCAACTGCGGGCGTGGGAGGGAGCTCTCCAGGAGCGGGGGGCAAGGCAACATTGCCATGCATGGCATCCCTAGCGTGATGACACCACTTCCATGTGATGTCATTATGCCGGGGACGTTGTGCAGTGGTGTTGGGTGTTGGGGGTGAGGCTTCCCCCTGTCAGCCAGCTGACTGGTGGCAAGCTGGAGCCCACAGAATTGGGGGATTCCCTGCTCCCACGTGGGGGCTGGAAACTAAGCAAGAGGCTGCTCATGCCTTGCCAGTAACTAATTGAAAAGGTTCATACGACCAAAGGATCCAACATGGTTTTGAGCCCTAAACCAATTAGAACCTTGGTTCATGATGTCAGTGATGGTATGTACTGTTACTAAGCATGTGACCTGAGGATGAAATGGGGGGAGCTAGCTGCAGTCTCGTCCAACCATTTCTCACCGGTGCAAATCATGATGTCTAATTGACTGGAATGTGGCTAATTGGTTACCATGATGTCATGGTTTCGTCCTTGGAAGGGATTTAGAGATAGAGACTTTCCTTACTGCACCTGGGTGTTATCTAGTCATGAAGTCAGCTTTCCTGAATCTTCCCAGCAACACAGGTCTTTCCTAATTAGGGTTGCCAAGTCTGGGTTGGAAAATACCTGGAGACTTTGGGGGTGAAGCCAGGAGAGGGCGGGGTTTGGGGAGGGGAGGGGGCCTCAGCAGGGTACAATGCCATAGAGCCCATCCTCCAAAACAGCCATTTTCTCCAGGGGTGCTGATCTCTATCAGCTGGAGATCAGTTGTAAAAGTGGGGGATCCCCAGGCCCCACCTGGAGGCTGGCAACCCTATTCCCAATTAAACTTTTCAACACAGTTTGCGATCTAGAGTCAGAACCAGGCCTTAACCAATGTTTGGGAAAATGAGGGATTGAACAAGTGTCTTGGGTCCTCAACAGTGCACACTAAAGCACTACCTACAATATTTATATCCTGCTTGCCTGCCTTCCTGGACTAGGTGAGAGGCACTACAACCAAACGGCACTCTCCCTTTCTATCAGTCTAATCAGTCTTTATTAGGTAAGCCTACTTTGCAGGGTTATTGTGAAGGCAAAATGGAAAAGGGGAGGACCCTATAAACCACCCCTAAGCTCCTTGGAGGAAGGCTGGGATAAAAATGCAATGAAAGATTGATTTCCCAAGATAGAGTGAGATTGTAAATTATACTGCAGGCTTTGTATTGATGAATGGATGCATACTTTCCAGCATCATACAGATCAAGAAAGGGACATTCTTGTATATTTTTTGTGTATCCCACCTTGTGAAACTCAAGGCAGCATATATTGCAATAACAGACTCTACAATTTAAACACATTCCCTTATTTTTAACAGTGGTAAGAAACTGATAATTTGTGGACCTGCCCTAAGGTCACATGACCTCAGGTAATTCTACAGCAAGGCTTAGACACTGCTGTACAAGAAGATGTTTAGTTGCTTTTCATATTATTATATCGTTTTTCATTAATACTCAGCCTCTTTCACTGGGATTCAAGGTGGATTACAAGTGTGATTTAAAAAGAACCCTTTCAGTCAATGAGTAAACAAATTACAAAAGTAAGATAATACCACTCAGCCAGTAAGCAGCTTACAAAGTATGATAAAATTTCAATTTCACAGCAAAGATTCCTAGTAAGACAAAAGAATACAGAGGGCTGGGATTGTAAAATGGGGGAAATCAACAAGAACAATATACGCAAATACGTATTGTTTAGTTCAAGAAGACCATCAGGGTAGGAAAAACGTTCTGTCTAATAAAAGTAATCTCCTGAACTGATCCTCAACACCACAGCTTTGCTCCCTCAATAAGAATGCACTCCTAAACAATTCTATGTTGCGTGTTTTGTGAAACGATAGAAGCGGAGGCCTTCCTAATAGCCTCAGAGGCAGACTGCTCCACAGTGTAGGAGCCACTACAAGGAACAGGCATGAATGGGCAGTGGCCAATTTCACCTGCTTTATTTCAGCGTTGTGCACCTGAAGGCCATACCCAAAACCTAACTGTGTGTAAAGCGCCATCAGGTTGCAGCCAACTTATGGCAACTGCATACAGTTTTCAAGGCAACAGATATTCAGAGGTGGTTTGCCATTGCCTGTCTCTGCGTAGCAATGCTTGACTTCTATGGCGGTCTCCCATCCATGTACTAACCAGGGCTGACCCTACTTAGCTTCTGAAATCCAAAAAGATCAGGTTAGCCTGAGCTCTCCAGGTCAGGGTCAAAACCAAACTAGTAACCAAAATATTAAAACTTCTGTATTTTTGGTGCTGGGGGGGAACAGTGGGAGAGCTTCTAGTGTCCTGGCCCACTGTTAGACCTCCTGATGGCACCTGGTATTTTTTGGCCACTGTGTGACACAGGGTGTTGGACTGGATGGGCCATTGGCTGGATCCAGCATTGGCTTCTCTTATGCTCTTATGTTCTTAACGCATATTTCCACACTCTGCTGACATCTCTTCACCAGCTATATTCCATTCCCTGCCAATAGCTTTTCCTGTGCTGTATTCCGAAGCCGGCGTGTTAGCAAACTGATCATCACAGTTTCCTTTCTTGAGAATGAGACTGCTTAAACCAGTGTTTAGTCACACAATTGCTATGGTTTTATTTATTGCAATAGGAATAGCTGCAGCTCCCACCGCACCGTTTACTATCTGCACAGATGGTTCTGCGGGGGATAGAAGGGAAAGCAGCACACTGCTGTTTTGAGCTGAGACAACTGAGGAAGTATTCACTGTGCCATGATAACCTGGTCACATGGTTTCAAAGCAAAAAAAAAGATGATTGTACTAGAAAAATACAATTATCCTGTATTATATCATCCACACTCCACTTGTAAAAGCTTGAACCAAACCTACTCCATCTTAAACCAAGAAAGCCATCTCAGGAAAAGGATTTTTTTTCTCATGATGGGACTTCTTCCAGGTGTTGCAGCTAATTGCCTGAACTAATGAGATGCGGTCTTGGATAGCACACTGCCTCCAATTAACTGACAACCATGGTCACAGTAGCAAAAATTCTAGTTTTAGAAACTTTCTACTTGCAAACGTGTCCAAAAGGTTAAAGAAAAGGGACATACCCTTTCTTCCATTGCAGGTCATAATGACTCAGAGTACAGACCTTCCACACTTAAAAGTTAAGCTAACAGAACGTTGTATTCATCTTCTGCCATGTTTGAAGATTCCCCTTAAGTCATGAATACCTCCAGAGTAAACCACTTGTTTAGACATCAGATGAGACTCCTGGAAGTCTCACTAGATACAGTGGCATGAAACTCTATAAACCATCTTAATAAATTTAAAAAAACTCTGGATATGTGCATGCACTAAAAAAAAATTGTCCAAAATCTCCTCAAAAGTAAAAGCAGACTAAATGGCTTGGATTCTAGATAGTAGGATTGCCAGTCCACTACCTCTTGTCTCCTGCTTTTAAAAAAATTAAATGGCCATCAGTCATCTCTAGGAATTGCCAAAAACTCCATGGTTTATCATAGAGTTTATGGAGATTCCTCGAGAGGCATGAAGTCATTTCCTGTTTTTTTTTCTTGGAAGTGACATCATACTGTCACCAATGCCTGCTCCCAATGTTCCTGGTTTCCAGACTGGGAGTAGCAACCCTACTAAGTATTGTGAGTGGAACTGTACTTGGGAAAGGCAACTCTCCTCTGCAGCCAAAATTGTCCACCCTGTGGCGTAGTTGACCTCTCCCCCAGAACAGTAGGGGAAATGGGAGTCTGCAACAGGAGGGGTGTTGCCATCCCTCAGGTGGGGCCTGGAGTTCTCTGAGGATTAATTGTTCTCCAGTTTACAGTGATCAGTTGTCCCCCTGAAGGAAATAGCAGCTTTGAAGTGAGAACTGTTTGGAGTAAAGACTTGCTGAGCTCTTCCCCCCCCCCCAACTCCACCCCCCCCCCCCCCAGCTTCCAGATCTTTAAGAATTTCCCAAGCTGGAGCTGGTACCCCTAGTTAAACTCAATCTCCTCTCCTCCACAAATGCAATTAAACCATGTTCTGTCAGAGAAGAACGGAGAACATAATGGCACCTTAGGATCCAAGCCAATGATTTACCATTGACAGGTAGCAGAAAGAAAGGACTGTTCCTAAAAAGCAGGAACAGATGGAACTTCCCTGGGCGGCCTTCTGTAGCTTCAAAAAAGACATCTTACTTAAACCAGTACTATCTAGCCAGGTTATTCAAACATTGTAGTCTTCATATTTGGAAAAGGGGAACGTTCCAGGTCAACATTTTAACAGCATGAGAGAGAGAGAAATGGCTACAGAATAACTATCATCATTAACCTCTCTGAAGTTAATTGGGAAACTGCCAGCACTGTATCGGCTAGAGTAAATATACTGTAGGGACCCTGGGGGCCAGTAGTGCCTAAGAAGTTGGTTTTGTTAGTACTGAGGTACTGTACAGTCCTAATGATCGTATATGTGGAAGCGGCAGTACATCTCTCTCTCACACACATTGGGAATCTGGGAGCTTTCTTTCCAGGCAAGTTAATAGGGTGTTTTTTTCTGGAGAAGTGGCTAGAAAAGATTTCCATTCAAAACAATATAGTAGTGTGATGGACAGGAATTACAGGGGCTTGACATCATGGAGTCTGGGTTTGTTGGGGTGTATTTATTTATATATTCAATCATGCATCCTTTTTGTGATAGTGCCATTTGATAAGACTGCATCCAGTTCAGAAACCAGAAGATGAAGGAGACAAAGACGAAGACGAAGAAGAAGAGGAGGAGGAGGGTATTGGATTTATACCCCACCCTTCACTCAGAGTCTCAGAGTGGCTTACAAACTCCTTTCCCTTCCCTTCCCCACAACAGACATCCTGTGAGGTAGGAGGGGCTGAGAGAGCTCTGTCCAGAACTGCCCTTGAGAGAACCGCTCTGACAGAACTTTGGCTTGCCCAAGGTCATCCAGCAGCGGCAAGTGGAGGAGTGGGGCATCAAACCTGGTTCTCCCAGATTAGAGTCCGCGCACGTAACTACTACACCAAACTGGGTGTAGTAAGAACCATAAGGAGAAGAGTACATCCATCAGGAAATTCTCCTGTATAAACCCTATAGACTGGAAGGGATCAAATCTCTCCCTTGCTATTATACAGTTTCCATTCTTCTTTTGAATTCTAAACACAAACCAGGTATTTACAACCAACAATGAAGCAAAAATGTACAAAGCTTGAGCTTCCCAATTCTGCATTTGACTGAAATTTAATTTTTAGAACACCCAAATTTGGGCAGCAACAGTTGCTTCTGATTAACCAAAGACTGGACTTTCTGTAACCTCTGCCATATTTTTCTTCTCTTCCCAGCTAAACCAGGGACCCATGAGTTCCAATTAGTGCTAGAGATGGACTCAAAATAACTGCTGGCCGTTACATTTTCAAAGGGAAAGCATTCCTGTGTCCCAGCATACTCTGAGATTTGGGGCACTACTTTAAAACTAATGGAATTTGTCTGCCAAAAAAACCCAAGCATCTTAAGACAAATACATCTCAGACAAACCTTTTATCATGTCCTTTTCTTGTTAACATTTTCCCCACTCATTTTTTTTTAAACGTTATGCTTGAGGGAAATTTCTGTGCAGTTTGAAAGCTAGTTTACTCCTTTGTGGATTTTAGTTGATCCTAACAAAGATAGCAGGCTGAGGCTGCTTCTGTGTGGATCAAGAGACACTGTTGGCTATCACGTAGGCAAAAGTGGGGCAACTTTTTGCCACCGAGCCTCCATTTTGTTTTGCTGGCTTCTCCCAGTAGGAATGCCAGCCTCTGTGTGGGACCTGGGGATCCCCCCCCCAATTACTGCTCATCTCCAGACTACAGCGATCAGTTACCCTGGAGAAAATGGATGCTCTGGAGAATGGACTCTGTGGCATCGTACCCAAGTCCAGCTGGGGTCCCTGTCCTCTCCAGGTTCCATCCCCAAATCTCCAGGAGTTTCACAACTTGGATCTGGCAATAGGATTGCCAAGTCTGGGTTGGAAAATACCTGGGGACTTTGGGGGTGGAGCCAGGAGAAGGCGGGGTTTGGGGAGGGCAGGGGCCTCAGCATGGTACAGTGCCATAGAGTCCACCCTTCAAAGCAGCCATTTTCTCCAGGGGAGCTGATCTCTGTAAAAATGGGAGATCCCCAGGCCCCACCTGGAGGCTGGCAACCCTATCTGGCAACCCTATCCCCCTACCCCTGCTGGTGGCTAGGGGAGACCTGACAACCCTATCTCCCATTCTCGGGGCCAGACTAAACATTACAGGTTGCAAAGCACTCCCTGTATTTACTTCTTCTGTCTATTGGGTGATAACTGATTAACCACAATTCACTGCTCAAGACTGAAGTACCATAGAGCTTTTACTGGATAAAAGGAAAGGAAAGAGTTCCCTGGACCCAGCTTGTTTTCCCCACAGCCATACAGCATGGCATGGCTTCTTTAAAAAAAAAAAAAAAAAGACAGCTCAAACCAGCTCATACTAATGCTCCTGCCTACCCCCAAGCTGTTCGTTGCATGAAAACTGCACTGGAGAGAGTTATTTTCCAGAGTTTGCTGCCCCGTGCTGATGGATAATCCATGTGGAGCAGCACAGTGAGGAAAATAACATCCCCCCAGTGTCAGACTCTTGAACAAACTTACTCCCAACAACACTCTCTTGGCAGTGATTTGTTTATTGAGAGTTAGAGAATGTTTCAAGCTAAGACGATCCGTGTCAGAACTGACCCCTTTGGCACCACTTCTGGTATTACACACAATTCATACAACCCCCTTTGTGACCTGTCCAATCACACTGCCCATCCAGCCCACCAAAATCTACTGTGTACCGTTAATTTTCCCCCTCTCCAGCACCTGTAAGCAGAATGTTATATTATCACGCAGCGTCTAGTGCTCAAGGTCAAAGCAACCATTCTTCCCCAGTGAAAGGGAGGCCCCGCATATGCAGTTACAAATGAGTGCTATTCCCAGCCAAGCAGTCCTCACACCCCCACACTCAGGTGTCCCCCCCTTCCCAACCAGAACGAAAAGGATGGTAAGCGTATGATCACAGACAATGCAGGACAACCCATGGCAAACAAGATCCAAGTTTGACACCCAGCATGGTTTTTGCATAGGAAAACTGCTTGAGGGGAAGGAAGCAGGAGACTTTTCTCCCCCATGACACTCTTCCAAGTCCATTCAGGCTCTACTGTTGCCAACCTCCAGGTAGCAACTGGAGATCTCTTGCTATTACAATTGATCTCTTAGATGACCAAGATCAGTTCCCCTGGAGAAAATGGCTGCTTTGGAGGGTGGACTCTATGGCATTATATATCCAACTGAGGTCCCTCCCCTCTCCAAACCCCACTTCCCCAGGCTCCACCCCTCAAAATCTCCAGGTATTTCCCAACCCAGAGGTGGCAACCTGATTAGGCTCTCTTTATTAGAAGAATAAGCTATTCTCTGCTGTGTGGCTGTAGGAAACAAGTGGGGCTTGGGAAACCCAAACTCAATTTTTTTTAAATAAACAGTGATATTTAGTTTGGCTTCTCTCACCCAGCTCCTCTCTGCCAGTCACATGAAGGTCAGAAAACAAGTTTTGGACCCTCTGCAGTGTAACAGCTGAGAGTTGGCAAAGAAGCAGCAGGTTCAGCCATATTTCAAGATAATCTCATCATGGTCACTGGGGACAGAGGCACAGACGCTCATCCCAGACCTTGCCCTCAGACCATTTATCAGGACCTCTGAAGAATCAAGATTACTTTAGCACAAACGATCTGGCAGTGTTAGCACTCAAGCTCTGGAAAGAATTAAAACATATATTAGCTTAAAAGATTATTCATTCAAACCATGCTACTTTGGACTTTTTCGCCACAACTCCCAGCTCAGTGAAATAAGTAAAACAACTTTCAGTGCACTTCATCCCTACTGAGAACTTGAACTTCCTTCTTCTCACTTCCGGCCAGTCAAAGAACAGACCTTTTAGCTCACTTGGATCTCTCTCCCCTTTCTTGAAGCCTGAGAAAAAAACCAATTTTTAAAAAACTCACCCAAGCTTCTAGCAAGAACATAAGAAGAGTCCTTCTGGATCAGTCCAATGAACTATCTGGTCCAATATCCTGTCTCACACAGTGGCCAACCAGTTCCTCTGGAGAGCTAACAACAGGGCACAGAGGTCGAGACCTTCTCCGATGTTGCCTCCTGTCTCTGGGATTCAGAGGTTTGGTGCCTCTGAATGTGGAGGTTCTCCTCAGTCCCCATAGCTAGTAGCCCAGTGAAAGGGGCCCCCGCATATGCAGTTACAAGTGAGCGCTATTCCCAGCCAAGCAGTCCTCACACCTCCACACTCAGGTGTCCCCCCCCCTTCCCAACCAGAACGAAAAGGATGGTAAGCATACGATCACAGACAATGCAGGACAACCCATGGCAAACAAGATCCAAGTTTGACACCCCGCATGGTTTTCACGTAGTAGACGTATTCTCTATGTATCTATCTAATCCCTTTTTAAATCTGTTTATTCCTGTGCCCATCACCACATCCTCCAGCAGTAAATTCCACATTTTAATCACTTTCTGCATAAAGTAGTATTTCCTTTTGTCTGCTCTGAATCTACCAGCCATCAGCTTCTTCGGATACCCTCTGAGATCTGAGGCCAAAACCTGTCCCCAAATTGTGCTCCACATGCTCAGCTTGTGGGGTGCTCGTGCCCTGCCCTTGCTGCCCTTGCTGTGTACCCTGGTTCTTGGTCATGATCAGCCCTGCTCCATGGCATTCCGTGCTTCCTTCTGATCTGCTGCAAGCCACTCAGTTTATGCAATGAGCTAAGCCCCCGCCTTCAAATGGATCTTTGGGGCTATTGGCTTAGGACTCCCTCTTTTTTTTTTGGCCTGGAACATGCATGGATCTAGTGGTAACAAGGACTTCTCTACCTGCTCACTCTATCTCTGTGTCCTCTTGCCTCCCCTTCTCGGGGGCTGCAAAATTCATGGTAGGTATGGACACAGGGAATATTTGTCTTGTCAGCATGCTTGTATTTGGTACTCTTGCTGTAGGAGAGTGCCACTGCCACAAGAGGTGGTGGCAGCTACATGCATGGATGGCTTCAAGAGGGAATTGAATCAACATATGGAGCA
This sequence comes from Lepidodactylus listeri, assembly GCA_029233225.1. NCBI lineage: Eukaryota > Metazoa > Chordata > Lepidosauria > Squamata > Gekkonidae > Lepidodactylus > Lepidodactylus listeri. Next base: position 27,866,241 of record JARCFY010000002.1, read on the forward strand.
GAGGTCCATCAGTGGCTATTAGCCACAAAGTATAGATAGGAACTCTCAGTCTGGGGCAAGTGATGCGCTGTATTCTTGGTGCTTGGGGAGGGGGCAACAGTGGGAGGGCTTCTAGTGTCCTGCCCCCACTGCTGGACCTCCTGAGGGCACCTGGTGTTTTTGGCCACTGTGTGATAGAGTATTGGACTGGATGAGCCACTGGCCTGATCCAACATTGGCTTCTCTTATGTTCTTGTGACTGATACTCTTCCGACTGCTTGAGTGTGCTGATTATTCTCCTCAATAAAACTCTCTGATTCCACTACATGCAAGGCCATCTTCTAAGCTTGTGTAAGGAGTCCCATCATTTTGTCAAAGACCCATTCATGGCGATGGGTTTTGCCTACATGGGGTGCATTCCTTTAAGCCAGATACCGAAACAAGCAGTACTTTGGAGTAAGAGAAACTGAAAGTTTTCTTCCTTCGTCTCAGGCAACACTAGTGCAAAAATGGGACACAACTGGAAAGCAGGCCATTCTCGTGGCTGAGGCACATGTGCTCTGATCAGAAAAACCTCAGTAAAGAGCCTGAGCATCAGGGCAGGTTATGGTAAGATCCAAAGCATCCATTTTCTCCAGGAGAGCTGACCTCTGTAGACTGGAGAGAAACTATAATTCTGGGGGATGCCCAGGTCCCACCCAGAGGCTGGCATAATATGAGAAACACAGGTTGTATCCAGATGACCAAACCCACGGATTCCCTCCCCCTTTGAGCAACAAATCTCCATGCTATATCACGATCCTCTTTTTGAAGTCCTCTAAGTTTCAAATGTGGTTTGCTACATGGTACAGGAATCAATTGTACAAGAAAAACATCTCCAAACCCTGTTAGACACGCAGAACTAATTGTAACAGGTCTTTGGACTCTGGCCAATGTTTAAAATGTGTTAAAACGTCCGAGACGTTAAAAGGCCTTCATTCCTTCCCTTCGGAAAGAAAGGAGAAAGAAATCATCCTATTTGGTTTCTTCTCTTGCTTGTTGCACACATACGCGGTGACAGATCTGGGATCCAATGATGTGCATCACTGCAAGAGAAAAAATGGCAACATCTGATGGGATAATAATGCCACCAGAATTATGAAACCAGATTCCATTTCCAAAAGGTGCAGAGGTGCGCCAGGAACGGCTCCAGTCTCCAGGTGGCCTTGTGTTTAGCAGCTAAGCAAATAAAAGAACAGCGAGAGACCTAGGGACTCCAGCTGGTGGATGAACAGTTTGTGTCTTATTAAAATAACCTTAGGATTATTTGCAAAGGTTAAGTATGGTTGTTTGAATCCGTAATGCTAGCAGCCAGAAGGTAAACATGTCTGTTTGTCGAGTGTAATAACGATACTGCTGAGAAGGGATTTGCTTTCCGTCAAAGTGAAATTAATTTTTACTTTCTCTAAATCTACAAATCATGACTTCGGGGCTTGTCACTCTGCATTCGAAACCCTTTAGCGGCGTGCTGTTGTGTATACTAACAACGCTGTTCATTTGTGTGGCATTCATGGAAAGGTTAGACGACACGGTCGTGTTCTCGTCAAGGAGTTTTGAATTGAGTCCTCCAGAAAGTTTCTCCACACAGCCCTCACCAAAATAGATGGGAGATTAGCAACTGCAGATTAATTGGATAATCCCCATGTGTTTCACTGGGTGTGTACAGGGATAGCCCTTTATTTGCACCCTTCTCTTGGGCTTGACAAATCTGCTGTTCATCATTTTTGGTAAAGGACCATGTTGGAGGTACGCTTGCCATTCCACTGCCAGGGGCAGGGGATTCCCTGTCACTCAGCTGGCTGGTGTGTGTGTGGGGGGGGGGGGGGGAATGGCTGGAAATCAGAGGTGTCGGCAGCATACCAACGCATTGATGTCAGTTCTCATGCTCCTGAAAGTGATGTCTGTGTATCACCGGGGGATGCTCTGGCATTTGGGTTAAACCACAGGGTAGGGTTACCCTCTTTTGAAAAGCAAAAAAAGAGACACATTTCCTGACTACTTCAAACAAGTGATCACTGGCTGCAATCAGATGGGTGGCTTGGCATGGACCGGCTGTGCCTCTAATCTGGTCCGGGGTTTTTTTTATACCGGGAGAGTCATGATCAGATGTCAGACATCACGCTAATCTCCATGGCCACCAGCAGCTCCTCTATGGCAACGAGCTCGCCACCTTCTTGCTGGCCTCCTGCTCCAGCCCTATGTGTGCACCTTGCCTCTCTTGGCTGTCCTGCCTGCCCTGAGCAGGACTGGCCGCTTTGCCAATGAGGCCCCACGGGGCCCAGCGCTCAGCCCTTCTCGACTGACAGCATCATCAGGAGCAGCCTCAGCCTCGCTGCCAGCAGCTGCACCTCCCCATCTGCCATCCTGCCCGTTCTTGCCCCCTCACTCCTGGGCTCACATAAGCAGTTTTAAACAGGCCCCTTGAGCGAATAACTGCTTATGCACTCATTGCTAAAAAGTTAAAAAGAACTGGTGGCAAACCCGGAAGTGAGCGATCTGACTTCCCAAAAAGCTTTATGCCCGCAGGAGAGCAATTGATCACCTGCAGACACACTGTAAAACCAATAGGATCTGTAAATATCGAACTTTCTGCGATATCAGAAAAGTCAGGAGGGAGCATGGGGGGCCTGACAACTGGGGAACAGGAGATAGATGTGGCTTTCTGGATGAGCATGTTAGATCCATTGGAGAGACGCAACAACAATGGATCAAATGGATCATCTGATCACAGCCATTATGACAAATCTCATTTGAAATACTCCTGCTGTTTAAGATGTAATGATTGCTACTATCTAAGAATATTCCTTACCTTCCTTCTTGGGCCCCCGCATGCCACCTAACTTAAGGCTGTTCTGCATTTTCATTTCCATTGCTTGTGTGTCCCTATTGCTTTGGGGGGGGGGGCTTTTCTACGCATGTTTTTCTCCCTCTAGTAGCCAACTGATACTACATTTTATGTCCATTGTATCTCCCTGGAGATTTAAACTGCAGGTTTTTATACCGGGCATACAGAGATGTAATATCATATTGACCACTAGAGGGAGAAACATGTTTTAAAGGGGGGGAAAATTAATCGATGGGGCACACAAGTGACAAAAATAAGGATGCGAAAGAGTCCTGAAACACACTATGAAAATAAATTACATAATTTGCCCGACTCTACCCGGGGGGGGTGGGGATGGGGGATCAGCGCCCTGGAAATTTCTAGCAGCTCTGGAAACAGCAGACTTCCTGACTCATAAAACAGATCTGTTTCTGCATCTACACATTGCTGGATATTGCACTGTAGCAACCATTCACAAATAAATTCTCTTGACAGGATGTAGCTTGGATGAAAGACCTTCTGGGAACCCTCGAGTTCACGGTAGAGGAAAGGTAATCATGATAGGAAGTAATAAGAGTAGTTCCAAACCTCAGTAGCATCAAGGACATATTCCAGACCAGAGAGAGCTGTAGAAATGGGAAAGCAGAGGAACAACGGCATCAACAAACGCCTTTCTTATCTACACTCTCGACATTAGTCGTATCCGAGCTTCGTAATAAAAAATGCACTGCCTCTGAATTCTGTTGCTAACTTACTTTTATTGTGTATATCTCAGCGTCATATATCTAATTCTGAACCCAGTCCACATGCCGATCAAAACACTCAAAAAATAGGACGAGTACAGAAAAAGAGTATTTCTTTACAGACCTGGGGCACCCCAAGGCTTGCAGAAAAATATGAAAAGGGGTAAAAATGTGTTTACTAAAATATCCAAACACTGTGACAGACAATGAGCTTCCTGAAGCTTCATGAGCCAAGCAGACAATGGGTGGAGAAGCAGGAACCCCAGCGGCACAGAGACGCTAGGTGGGCAGGCAGAAGTGGGAGCTGCTGCCACTCCTCTCTGCCATGAGCCCCACAGGCAGGTGGGGGAGGGAGAGTGGGGGAGATGGAGTGGGAGGCCCCTGCCATGGGTCCCCACCTCCATGGAAGCCACATGGGCAGAGGAGGAGTTGTGCACAATTGGCATAAATCCTCACTGTGTTCAAGAACCTTTCTTGGAATCTTAGCAGCCGTTCTTTTCTCTATTTCATTATTATCTTACCCTCCTTCTAAGAGATCACGGTAATGCGCATGGTTCTCCTCTTCATGACAGCCCAGTGTAGTGAGATGGGGGAGAAGAACAGCAGGGGGGGGGGGCGAGTGCGTGTGCGCAATAATGCATGGTAATAAGGTTGCCAACCTCCAGGTGGTGGCTGGAGATCTCCTGGGATTACTGTCCCTCCTGGTACAGAGATCAGAGAAATGCCTGCTTTGGAAGATGGACTCTCTGGCTTTATACCCCACTGAAGTCCCTCCCCTCCCCAAACCCTGCCCTCCTCAAGCTCCACCCCCAAAATCCCTGGGTATTTTGCAACCTAGAGCTGGCAACCCTACCTAGTGATCATGGGTGGATGTGGCGTTGTACTCCACAGTCTTCCTCACCCTTCCTCCCTCCTAAATCTGTCTATCTGTCGGAATGTCTGTCTGGGTTTCTGTCATTCTCATAGATTCAAAGAATCACAGAATCCTAGGATCACAGAGCTGGAAGAGGCCATACAGGCCATCTAGTCCCACCCCCTGCTCAATGCAGGATCAGCCTAGAGCGTCCCTGACAAGAGTTTATCCAGCCGCTGCTTAAAGACTGCTGAAGAGGGGAAGCTCACCACCTCCCTAGGCAGTTGATTCCACTGTCGCACAATTCCAACTGTTGCACAAAACAAGAGATATTAGAGTCAAAGAAAGGAAAGACCATTAGATAACTCACAGTGTACATATTGCTATATGTATAATTTTGTTGTCAGTATATTTAGGAAAATGCCTATGGCGATGCATTAAATATTTACCATTTTTGTAACAGATGGTGAGATTACTTTTAGCAGAGGTGAGATTCAGACTAGGAACTTCTTGATTCAGAGCCCAGTCCCTTACATATTACACCACGTGTCTTGTTTTCTATAGGTTCTCTGTTTTTAAAGATTCTAAAGGGTCTCTAAGTAGCTACAAGCTACCTAGGAATCCTGCTACTGAACCTATAGAAAGGATGATTTGACAGACCCCACCCCTGAAGTCAGGAGAAACTGATAAAGCTGTCTTTTCAGCCTTCTAGAACTCCATGTGTCCGTCACTCATAACAAGGTTAATTGCCCTGTGGTTTTTTTGTTTTGTTTTGTTTTGTAAATTGCATTGGATAAACTAATGGAGTTGGGATTATCCTTATTCCCAAGGACATTTGGAAGGAAAGAGAAATTGACATATTGCATAAAACTGGAGAGGGGGTGTATTTTCTAAATTTTCTCTCTGGTGTCTCTACTGCTGTTCCATTCCTGAACTGTCAAAGGAAAATACTTAATATAGATTTCCCCCCTTACAATTAGTATCATGCTTAGTACAACACCAGCAGTTTTCTTTAATTTTTTTGTGACTGACTTTGGGGTCTATTTGACCCCCAACACCACTTAGATTGAATTTGGAAAGCCAGAGGCACAACATGATATGCTTTGTAAATGAATGATGTTAATATAAGAAACAAGCAACAACTGATAGAACAGTCTCTCAATATAGAATTCACCCTTAAGAGATTCATTTTTCCCCCACCTTTTTGTTTCTCCCACCTTCCTTTTTAAAAAAACTACCAGAAGACTTCAATTAAATCTGGAAGTGATGTAGGATAGCTCTAAGAATCACCAGAAACTATGATAAAACCATAGAGTTTCTGATAATTCCTAGAGCTACCATCTGTCATTTTTAGGTTTTCACCAGAAGGGATATAACGGCACATGCAACAATGCTGGGTTTTTATATTTATTTTCCTCCTGCCACCACTCCAAGCAGTGGCAGACGATGGGAGCTGAGGGCAGGGTTCACCCACCCTGATCGTGGGACTGGCAAGCCTATTCCAGACTCTTCCAGTAATACTATGCTTGTGTCCAGACTTTTTGCCACTTAGGGATAGTGCACATTTTTGTTAGAAAGGATGTAGCTGTTTCACAGAATTCGCATTTAGATGTATATAACAGCCCTTCTTAAATGAGTCTCACTCCAGGATTCTCCATTAAACTAAACTGGACTGTGTGTGTGGGTGAGTATAATGGAGAACATCTGAGATTCCTTAATTGCCACCGCAGGCCTATGCACAACTAGTCACCCAACAAGCCAAGCAGAATTCATGGGCCTGGTTCTGGTCTGTCAGTTCTTTCCAGCCCCTGTCTTGTTATCAGAATTCAGCATCATTAAGCACCTGCTGAAGCCCCAGGAGTTCTCACAGCAAATCAGGTTGGGCCCACTGCCACTAATGGTTACTGCCTGTCCTCTCTTTCTCTGGACCCCCGAGTCCTCCCTCCCTCAGTACAAGGGAGCTGTTCTCTCAAGGACAGTTGTCTCAGAGCTCTCTCAGCCCCACCTACTTCACAGGGTGTCTGTTGTAGGGAGGGGAAGGGAAAGGAGTTTGTAAGACTCTCTGAGACTACAAGTGAAGGGCAGGGTATAAATCCAATCTCTTCTCTTCTTCTTCTTCTTCAACCCTGGTCGTGATGTCATTTCCAGTGCAACCTGGAAATGACATCATCACATTGGGTAATGCTCTAAATTAAACCAAATGCTAGACATCAATCTTCTCCCCCCCCCCCCATTTGTGCCTGCCTCTCCCATCTCCCACCAGCTTCCAGGATGTGCTAGGCAACCCTGTATGGTAGGTATATGTCCCAGCCCTTCCCTCAGGCAGCTGAGTGGGCAGAAGAGCAGCTGGCAGCAGCCATTATTTGTTGCTCCTTCAACTAAGGTTGGGAGGGATCAATAACAAAACAGCAATCGCAGCTGGCAGCGGCTATAAAACTGCTTGCTCCCCCACCTGTTCACTTTTATTCAGAAGCAGGCCATTGCTCAGGCAATTGACACTTTCCCCCTTCCGTGTGTGCTGGGGAAGTAGAGAGAAGGAAGTTGGTGGGAGGGCCTATCTGACAGAACCCTGCCCTCTAAACTTGAAAGGAAGCCTTGTTTGCAGTCTTGGGAATACAGCAAATCACATGGATTTATCATCTGGGCTACCAACATTAGATTTGCCAATTCTAGCTTGGGAGATTTGAGAGCAATGGCGTTGCCAGTTTGGGAAGGGGAGGGACCGCAGCAGGGCACAATCCCATAGAGTCCACCCTCCAAAGCAGCCATTTTCTCCAGGGGAACTGACCGTGACCATCTGGAGATCAACTGTAATAGCAAGAGATCTCCAGGTGCCGCCTGGAAGAGTGGCAACCCTAGCAGTGCCTGAGGAAGGTTGAGTCTGGGGGAGGGGGGCCAGCAGAGATCTGCCACCACAGAGTCTGCCCTCAGAAGCTGTTACTTCCTCCAAGGGAAGTGATCTTTTTTTCGTTCTTCCCCGTTTTACCGGCACATTTATTCGGTGAGGTCCGTTTAGCGCAAAGGGAGTGAGAGCACCCCGCAAGCTGTACGGCAGAGTGGGGGTTTGCAGCAGGGCCTCCCCAGTCATAGTCCGACATTCTAACCACCACACCAGACTGGCTCTCAGGGGGATACAGCCGCAGGACGGGTACGTCTTTTGCTCAACAAACGCCAGCCTCGGCGATCTACATGCATTACAATGTGCCTTTCCCAGACAACACCCAGGCAATTACAGTTGCACCATTTTCATTTTTAATTTATAACACCCGAAATGGTTGCTTGTTCCTCGGTTCCGCAGCTTCTAGACACAGACTTAATCAGGGGAAAAAAGCAACTCAATACATTGAGCAAGCGAAATCGGTTCACAAAACATCTAATGGCAACTTCCTTCAGGGGCACTTAGCTGTCTCTGAATAATAGCCCTGAATAATAAGCGGGCATTAATTCATTGTTTCCCCGACTGTCCTTGGATCTATGCACCACAATTATTCAAATCAGCCTCCAGTGTACAAAACAGGCTGTGTGGGCATTCCTGTTCAACGGAACATTCTTGGGAAATGAAGCCAGTTTTAACGCAGGAGCAGAGAGGCTCCCAAATGATTCGGGAGTAATAGTTCCTGGTACATGGTTGTAAGATTACCGGGTACATTTTTATCCCACCCTTTTTCCGAGGAGCTCAGAGCAGCAAACACGATTTGCCCTCCTTCATTTTATCCTCACAACAACCCTGTGAGGTAGGTGGGTTTGAGAGTGAGAGAGTAGGTTAGAGCCAGCAGTCCATACACCCACGAACCATAGATCTTTCCCACATCCCACTCATAGAATCGCAGCGTTGGAAGGGGCCATACAGGCCATCTAGTCCAAACCCCTGCACAATGCAGGATCAGCCGAGAGCATCCCTGACAAGTGAAACTGCTTAAAGACTGCCAGTGGGGGAGCTCACCACCTCCCCAGGGAGCTGATTCCACTGTTCCACAACTCTGACTGTCAAAAAGGTTCTCCTAATACCCACCCAGTACCTTCCTGTCCTTAATTTAAACCCATGATTGAGAGTCCTATCCTCTGCTGCCTACCCTGTCCTGCCTGTCCTATCCTCACATTTCTTCATCCTCTATCGAGACAGTTCCACTGACAGAAGAGGGAGGAAAGAGTTCCACTCCCTTCTCCCTCCCCATCCTAACCTACATGACCATTAATCTACACAGGTCCCATGGTCCTAGGAATAAACTTTCCGGGGATCAGAATGGACTGCTGAGGGAAAAGGGATGTGGGAAAGATCCACAGCCATTAGCAGTTTCCACTGACAGATCACTGGATCTTATTCAGGCCTAAGGTAGGGATGCCACCCTCCAGGTGGGACCTTTGGACTCCCCAGAATTACAGCTCATCTCTGGACTTCAAAGATCCGTCCCCCTGAAGGAAATGGAGGCTTTGGAGGGTGGACCCTATGGTATTGTACCCCAATCAGGTTCCTATTCTCCCCAGGCTTTGTCCCCAAATTTCCAGGAGTTTCGCAACCTGGAACTGGCAACTCTATCCCCCCCCCCCCATCTCCTACTGATGGCCAGGGGGAACGTGGCAACCCTAGCCTATGGTCAACCAGCAACCTTCAAAATCTGAACTCAGGATTCTTGGAGCTGATCTAACCACTACAACCACACTTGGAATCCTCATCCCAGAACCTCTGCTGTTGTTAAAACTCTAGTGTTGGGTGGGGGAAAGAGAAACTCCAACCTTAGCAGTATCCCGCACTCCCTTCTCCTTGCCTCTCCGCAGCAATGTAAAATCCCTTCACCTCAGGAACAGGCATTCAAACATGATAGCTGCCAAATTCCTCACCAATTGTCTCTTCCACCTCAGGCGACAGCAACCCTAGGCATATCAGCTGCCCCTTTCACCTAACAGTGTTCAAAGTGGTCGAGTGTTCTTCTCTTCTCTCTACCCCTCATGTGCTCTCTTACAGAAAATGGATATATATATATCAACATTTCACTTCCCTAGTAGCACTGCCAGTGGAGGAAAGCAGCCCAGAATCCACCTTGACTGAAAACAGAGGTAAGGAAACTACAGTCGCAAATTCAGCTGCTGCTGAGGAGAGAAGGAACATGATACGGAAACTCTCCTCTGCCCAGCAAGCTGCTCACAAGAGAGAACACTCAATCTCCTTCCAGCCTTCCCATTAACGCACTTGCTTGGGACTTGGTGGTCAACTGTTTCATGCTGCCCAGACTTCTTCTGTGCTAACCAAATGTCAGTTCTCATATATTTGTGAGAAGCTTTACTCGTATATTTGCAAAAGCTTGCATACCTTGTACAGAGGTACTCAGTTCTTATACAAGCCCAACAAGTTAAACACATCTGGAAATGCTGTCTTGGACTGTACCAGAGAGAAGTACAGAAATATTATTTGTTTACAGTGGATGATATAAAGAATTCTGAAGCTCAAGAGCCTCACTCCAGCCCCATTCAGACATCAGAAGAGCTCACCCGGCAAAAGTGAAAAGATCAACAGCTGCCCATACCCAGGCATTCTGCGTTGTGGCTCTCACTTGGTGGAATGGCCTGGCTCCAATATAGGGATGCAACTTACCCAATTCCAGTAGGAAGGCCCCCACTAATCCTCTTCCCAGTTCTCCACCACTGCTTTGAGTAAGCAGTGGGAGAAAACAGGAAGGGGGAAATGGAGTGACATAATGTGCAATATCACTTCCAGCTGAAAAGCAGGATATGATGTTGCCACATCATAGTGACGCTCTAGGAATACAACAAAACTCTATAATGAAAACATAAGAGATTTGTTGGATTCCTAGCACCTCACCATGACACAGTGATGTCCCTTCTGTTCGTCTGGTTGGTTTTTTTTTTTTACTGGAAGTGACATTGTGCATTGCACAATACCATTTCTGCACCCCCACCCCCTCCCCTCCCCAATTATGGTAATTCTCCTGCCATTTGCCAGCCAAGGCCTAGCAACCCTCCTCCCACCCTGTTACTATTCCATGAGACTTCCTCAGACAGGGTAAAACAGAATTGTTCAGGAGAGCATTCTTATCAAGGGTTATTGTTTAATGTCTGTGGGGGGGGGGGAATAAGCAGTTGTACTGCATTGTTTATTGTATGTGTTCTATGTTATAGTGCACTGACTTCTAATTCTTCATCTAGCTTTATTGATGTGATTCAGAATTCTGTAGTCTGCCTTGAGACTCAGGGAGAGAAATGGATTACAAGTGAATTGATTAAGGCCCACTGTGTGTGCGCATGTATGTGTGTACATACACAAACAGGTGTCTTGTACTGTCTCATATCATTGGTCCATCTGACTGGTAGACTGATGCTGTCCAGGGTCTCAGGCAAAGATCCCTCTAAGCTGTGGAGTCTTATGTGCAAAAATCCTACTTTGTGAGCTACTGGAATTAAAGTTTTTTATTATTATTATTATTATTTATTTAGATTTATACCTTGCCCAGCCAGCAAGGCCGGCTCTAGGCAGTTATGAGTGAGTGATTTGGCTACTGCATAAATTAGTTTGCTCTGGAGTCATCCTTCCTGAGTGAAGACAAAAATCTGTGAGCCGGAGGCTAAAATACTGTGAGCTAGCTCACACTAACTCATCTTAGAGGGAACACTAATCTAAGGCCAGGGGTCATTTCGTAGAAAAAGAGGTGCAGGAGCTCATTAGCATAACTCATTTGTATAACTTATTTGCATATGCTACACCACTTGACATCACTGGAAGTATGTCAGAAGGCAAGAAAGAAAGAAGAGAGAGAGAGAGAAAGAGAGGAAGGGACGGAGGGAGAGAGAGAGAGAGAAAAAAAAGAAAGCTGGCAGAGAGGGGACAGCTACTAATCCAACCCTTAGAAATACCGCTATTCTGGGAGGATCGCTTCAGTGGTGGCTGAAGCCTTCAGAAGGCTGGTTGGAGGAACAAGGACCTTTCCAGGGGACGGGGTCATTTTGCTGCAGCCATGACACAAGCAGGCATTCCCCCGCGGGGGGGGCTGGCACCAACTCCCAGAGCTGAGCTCCCCTGAGCTCCTGCTTGAAATGACCCCTGTCTAAGGCCAAGAAGGGTCTTTCCTTACACCTGTCACCTGAGATCCTTTTTACTAAAGATGCTCCAACCACTGAGCCATTGTCCCTCACTTGCAACTGCTGGATGACCTTGGGCAAGCCATAGTTCTGTCAGAGCTGTTCTTGAAAGTGCAGTTCTTCAAAGAGCTCTCTCAGCCCCACCTACCTCACAGGGTGTCGCTTATGGGGAGGGGAAGGGAAAGGAGTTTGTAAGCCACTCTGAGTGAAGGGCGGGGTATAAATCCAATCTCTTCTTCTTCGATTCCATGTAATGATTTTTTTTCATTTTGAGCTATTCACAATCAACTTTAGCTGAATCTGGGCCATAGCTGTTGTAGTGCAGAAGAGGGGGAAAGTTATTTTAGGAAGAAAGTTTAGAGAAATATTAATCTTTACACAGATCAATAAAACACATTGTCAGGATTTCATTTTCCTTCGCATAAGAATTACAGGAAAATGAACACAGCCAACGACCAAAGAAGTTTAATGTATCCGTAAGTGCTGATTCTTCAAAATGATTAATTTACTGCTTATGTTAAAATGGAGTACAAACAACTGCTTATTGATCCCGACACATGGCAGCTATTACGGCAGGATGGTTATCTCAGCCAAGGAGTCAAAATGTGGCAATTCGTTCTAAATGAGGAGACTCAAATGTCTGATGAAAACACCAGGAGAAGAAAGCGATTGGTTCTTTCCTTCCCTTTTCAGGCACTTAGAATTTCTTCAGCTCAGCATCTGGTTAGATAAACTGCCAGCCATCAGGAAAGTTAACACAATGAATAGAATCTGGCATTTTGCAACGTGGACTAAAAAAAAAAGTAATTTGTTAAGTTCAGAAGCAAAATGTTAAGGCAAACCTACCACTGGTTCTTTGATATGACTTCCTTAAGGTTCAAGCTTCTATCCTCCATGCTTTTGAGTTCCGCATTTCTCTTCAGGGATAGGTTTGCCAGGTCTAGGTTTAAAAACACCTGGAGATTTTGGGGGTTCAGCCTGAGAAGAGGAAGGATCTTGGGAGGGATCTCAGCAGGGTACCATGTTCAGACTGGCAGTTTGGCCCGAAATAGGCCCGCTTTGTAAGCAGATTAAGAGAGCCCATTCACACAGCCACAGCTGCCTGGCGTTGCTGTGCCGCACTCACCCCGTCCTGAAGCGCTTTCGTCCCGCGTTAAAAAGGTACCTGGTGAAACTGGTGTCTAGCCATCTGAGTGCGCGTTCATCCCGCTTCTGGCAGTGTGGATGCAAATAAGCCACAATCAAGCGGCACCAGTAATGTGAACGCGCTGATCCGGCAGGGATGCGCATAATCGTACATGCACACTGTGCCACGGGATCCTGCCCCAATTGCTGCTGCGCCTATGTACCTATGCGCAGTTCGGTGAAACAGCCCAAAGCCGCATGCCACAGCGCCACCAGGGGCCACCCCGCCGCAGTGTGAATGCTTTATTCCACCTCCTTCCCCCTATGGTCCTGCATCACTCCAAGCAGTGCGAACAGAAAGCCCCACAACAACTCAGCCCGGGTCTTTTTGCCCCGCTTCCCTTGTGTTTCATTTTGCCAGTCTGTCCTCAGTCAGAGACTCCACCCTCCAAGGCAGCCATTTTCTCCAGGGGAGCACATCTCTGTCGTCTGGAGATCAGTCATGATAGTGGGAGATCAGACATAATACTGGAGATTGACAACGCTTGATATGGACACACGAAGTTGTCTTCTACTGTATCAGGTACCTGAAAGGTTAGTTACATACAAAGTAAAAAGCCAGTGGCTAAAAACAATATGTATAACGTAATTCTTATCAAAAATACATGTATTTATTATCATCAGTTGGTTAAAAACACCAATTGTAGCCTCAGTACAGAATAAAAGTGTACAACACTTTGGTACACTGGCTCTAATTTGATTGTATCTTCTGGACCAAAATAGGAAGGCTTACCACAATAACACTATTCAGGACATATTTACCTGACCATGACACAAGGCAATACTCTATGAGGCCTCATCAACATTCTCAGGCCTTGCACCAATTTACTGTAACTATTAAACTTATTGTCTTATTATTGTATCATTGAGCCGCTTTGTACAATTATTGCTTGACTACTGAGGAAGGCCACTTTGGCCAAAACACATCCGGTCGCAATAAGTTCTACTTGTGTATGTTGTATACTTTTATTTTGTATTGAGGCTACAATTGGGCCCAAAACTGTTCTTAACTAACTGATGATAACAAATACATGTATTTTGATATTTATTTATTCAATTTATACCCCACCATCCCCGCCGAAGTTATAACTAGTTGTAGAAAAAGAGATGATTGGATTTATACCCTGCCCTTCACTCGTAGTCTCAGAGCGCCTTACAGTCCTCTTCCCCTCCCTACAACAGACACCCTGTGAGGTAGGTGGGGCTGAGAGAGCTCTGAGAGAACTGTGATTGACCCAAAGTCATCCAGCTGGCTGCAAGTGGAGGAGAGGAGAATCAAGACCTGTTCCCCCAGATTAGAGTCTGTGCTCCCAACCACTACACCAGACTGGCTCTCAATATAGATTTTAGCCATCAGCCTTTTAATTTGTATGTAACTAACCTTTCAGGAACTTGATTCGTTTTGGTTAAGTCCCCCCCACTTTTTCTCTTTCTGCTGAATCAGATCATCGGTTTATCCATGTTAGTATTGGCTACTCTTGACTGACAGCAGCTCTCCAGGGTCTCAAGTTAACCTACTACCTGATCCTTTAAAACTGGAGTTTGAATCCGTGACCTTCTGCTCCTGTTCTACCACTGAGACCCACCCAAGCATGGGCAGCTGCATGTAAACAAGCAAGCAACTACATGGGACATGTGTCATTTAAATTGTTCCCTGAGGAAGCAGCCCAGCCCACACTGAATTGCTAGAAGCTCTCCCTTTCCCTTAAATATACTACAAAATTAGAAAAATTGTTGCTACAGCTCCTGTATACAAGTGACTGCAGCATACACTCAACTGATCTTTGTATGTATGTTGAATAACTCTCATGTTACAGTCAACGCATTTACAGTCAAGCATGTGATACAAATCCTAAGTTATTCAAGTATTGATCCTAAAGTTGCTAACTCCAGGTTGAGAAATTCCTGGAGACTTGGGGGTGGAACCAGAAGAGGATGAGATTTGAGAAGGGGAGAGACCTCAACAGGGTATAATGCCACGGATTCCACGCTGCAAAGCAGCCATTTTCTCCCTGGGAACAAATCTCTGCCATCTGGAAATTAGTTGTAATTCCAGGAGACATCCAGGCCTCACCTAGAGGTTGTCAACCTAACTGGTTCCCAAGTTTCATTCATAAAGTGAATGGGCATTGGCTCTTCCTTACAGGCAGGAAGTATGTACATTCACTGGAACACATGCTCAGGGCTACTGAGAGTTCTTTCTATTTGTTGAGATATTTTTCCTTGAATAAGAACAGGGATGCCAGTTTCTTCAATCTTCAGGCTGCTGGTGCTTAAAATCGAAAAGGTGGCAGAGCAGTTTTTAAACTGAATTTTGGGGGAAAGCTGACAGGGGATGAGAAATTTCTGGTTCAGGATGGTTCATCTCAAAGAGATGAAGGGACAGCTGTTACTTTCCTATAAGGAAATGGATCGGAATTGTTCTCTGAGAATGTGGCAAATGATAGGAAGTGCCTGGCAAGGTCTCGAGGCAGCAAGAGGAAGGTTGGGGGCTTAACATGTATGGGAAACTATAGATGTTTAATATACTAATGCTAGAAGTGTCCAAGGTAAAATCGGGGAGTTGGAATGCTTGGTGTTGGGGGAAAACATAGACATTGTGGGTATTTCAGAAACTTGGTGGGATGAGGAAAATCAGTGGGATACGGTGATTCCTGGTTATAAATTATATCGGAAGGATAGGGAGGAGAAAGTCGGAGGTGGGGTGGCTCTTTATGTCAGAGAGGGTATACAGTCCAGTAAGATTGAGAGGGTAGGATAATGGGATTTGCTTCAGGAAATGCTGCGGGTTGAATTAGTGAGCCCAAAAGGAAGCTTAACATTGGGAGTTTGTTATTGCCCACCAAATCAAAAGATAGAGGAGGATTAGAAAATGATGAATGAATTAAAGAAAGCAGCTAGACGAAATAACTGTTATAATGGGTGATTTTAACTACCCACACATTGATTGGGTCAATATGTGTTCAAGTCGGGAAATGGGGGGGGCAACAGTGTCCTGGACTCACTGCTGGACCTCCTGAGGGCACCTGGTATTTTTGGCCACTGTGTGACAGAGTGTTGGACTGGATGGGCCACTGGCCTGATCCAACATTGGTTTCTCTTATGTTCTTATGTTCTGTCTCTCAGCCTACTTCCACAGAGCTCAAGGGGCATCCACAGCTCTGCTCTCCTCCATCTTATCCTCACAACATCCCTGTGACGTAGATTAGCCTGAAAGAGAAGGCCTGGCCCAGGAAGGGTTGCCGGGTCTGGGTTGGAAAATACCTGGAGGCTTTGTGGATGGATCCAGGAGAGGGTGGGGTTTGGAGAGGTGAGGGGCCTCAGTGTGTTACAATGCCATAGAGTCTACCCTTCAAAGCAGCCATTTTCTCCAGAGGAGCTGATCTCTTTCAGCTGGGTATCAGTTGTCAAAGCGGGAGATCTCTAGGTCCCACCTGGAGGCTGGCGACCCTAGGCCCAGGGTCTTAATAAGCATGACTTCCCAAGGTGCAATCCTGCAGATGGTAAAAGAGGACCTCAGCTGAGTCTGCTGTCTCAAGATATGTAGCCGACCTTCCGGAAAGCAGCCCTTCTGTGCTATTTACTCTGCTGGTTCTATTTTTTTAAAAAAATGGCACTTTTTGAGTTGCAGAGAAACTACAGAACTGGAGAGATCTGATGGATAAGGATTTCTATAGGGTTTTCTTTTTTGAAAAAGAAGTAAATGTTCTGTCAGGAAGCACAAGACGATATTCTATATGCCTGGCTCAGCGCCAGAAGCTTGGCTTTTATATACTTAAGACAAACCTACAAAAATAGACGACCTAGAGGTAGGGCAGCGGCTCATTAAGAGGAAGATGCTTCTCACTGCGCGTTCTGCTTCACTGAGATTTTTTCCCCCTTCCGCCTCAAAAGAGGGGAAAAAACCCTGACACCACATAGGCAATTTTATTTGGCAAGTTATATAACATGGTTAGATATCACAAGCTTCGCTGCTGGGAGTTTTTGCCAAGCTGGAGACCATTATGCTCCGAAAACTTCAGAGCTAACATGCATTTTCAGAGAGAGCCAGCCGAAGGAAAGTCGTGAGGGTTCCAGTCATCCTGGAAGTGTGGTAAGATGGCAGAGTCGAGAGACAGACGGATGCAGTCAAATTGACCTTGCTTGGATAGCTTTGCAGCAGATGGGCTTCTATGGGCATCCGTGCAACTTGCGGCCAGTGTGCCAGGCAATTTCTGAGATTTTAAAGAGAATTGCCCTTCTGTTTTCCTCCTTTCAGAGCAGGCCAAAAAGGCTTCACATAGTTTAAACAGTGGCTGCCTGTCTTTCCAGTTCAGGGATCCACTGATCAGAGGACTCAGGAAGCCTGCAGGCATGAGCAAAGAAGTCACATAACAGAATCGCCTGGCAGTTGGGTTGCCACACCGAGCCTTGCAGCCAGCAGGAGGGTTGGCGGTGAGGACACGGGGGAATGTGTGATGTTGGCGATGTCATTTACATCGCTGTGTCATGCCCAGGTACAACCCAGAAGTGACAATGGGTAGGTCTAGGAACTGATGGGACCTTTATGGTAAAACCATAGAGCTTCCATCAATTCCTAGAGCTATCCCTTGTCACTTCCAGGTAGTTTTTACATACTGACAGGAGGCCTGGCAACCCTACCTGACAGGAAGAGGCAGAGCCATAGTTATGGCCCCAATGGTGTCAGGATCAGGATTGTAAACAGGAGACCAGAAGATCCAGAATCAGGAAACACCAGGTAAGCATAATGCCATACTAAGGAAGAAGCCAAGGGTCAGAGTGACGGATGAATCTTCTTGAGCCACTGAGTGACCTCATCTAAACATACTGTTGCTCTTTTCAGTGTGGGTATGAGAACGACAGGGTCCATGGCTTTCCCTCTGTGTACATGTGCACTAAGTTGCTCTGCACATGTGCACTAGATGCAGTTAGCATTTGGGGGAGGAGCTCAATCTCCATTCAGGAAATAGCCCCAAACCGAATAAGCATTCCCCTCTCCTTAGCTATTTTTAAAACATTTTATTTACACACATAAGTTTTCAAAAAGGAAAAAAAATGATATAATGAAATGCAGACATCAAGTGAACGAATAAAGCTTATATACAGCCTAAAAGAAATCAACCCTGACTGTTCCCTGGAAGGCTAGATCCTGAGGCTGAAGCTCAAATACTTTGGCCACCAAATGAGAAGGGAGCATTCACTGGAGGAGACCCTGATGCTGGGAAAGACTGAAGGTCAAAGAAGGAGGGGATGGCAAAGGATGAGATGGGTGGACAGTGTTATCAATGCAGCAAACATGAAGTTGAGCAAACTCCAGAGCACGACGGAGGACAGGAGGGCCTGCCGTGATGTGGTCCATGGGGTCGCAAAGAGTCGGACTCGACTGTGCGACTGAACAACAACAACAGCCTTAACCTAACCTAAATGGTGTGTGGGGGGGGAGTGAATGTATGCTGCCTTAAGTGCCTTGGAGAAGTGGCAGGATAAAAAGTGTACTATCCTACAGTCCATAGGATAGAACAGAAAATGATAAATCATGATTCCCCAACATGCTGCCCATGGGCACCATGGCACCTGCCCGTATCTTTTCTGGTGCCCACCAAATGTTTTTAGAAAGTGCACATGCAGCTAGGAGGATTACTGTTAAGGTAACAAATGGAGAAGTGGTCCCACTATATCTGTGTCTGAAATGTATATTTGTGCCTGTGTTTTATTACCCACGACAGTATCATTGCCCTCCTGCTGCTAGAAACACATTAGCTATTCTCATTAAAGACGGCATGTTCAACAGTTGCCATTCTAACGTCATGCACTGCATTTCACTCTGCAGAAACAACCTCCACAGAGGAAAGAATGGGGTTACCATAATGTGGGATATACAGAATGTGGATGGGAGCGCTTCACTTGAGCCCAGTGTGGACAGAGTAGGGCTGCCATGCTGCAGCCAGCAACCTCCAGGATGGGGGGTGGGGCGGGGCATGGCACACCAGCATGATGCCGGCATGCTGATATCCTCGAGGTTTCAAAATTCTACAACATCTGTGACATCACTCCCAGCCCATTTTGAGGTATACATTTAATTAAACAATTAAATAATAAATTAAATTAAATAAAGGAAGTGATGTCAGTGCACCAGCACCTCCTCACTTCCTCCCACTATAGGGGTTTCTAGATCAAATCAAACTTGAACTCTCCCAAAAAGCTGAAATGAGGCTTTCACACTTTGGTCACAGTATGAGAAGACAAGAATCATTGGAAAAGAGGAGGAGCGGGAGGAGGTTGGATTTATATCCCGCCCTTCACTCAGAAGCTCAGAGAGGCTTACAGTCTCTTTTCCCTTCCCTGGAGGAATCCATTGTCTTTTCTGTGCCTTTGTCATTATAGAGTTGGTCACTGTGCTGTGAACATTACTCATTCGCTTTATGTCTGGAATCGGCTCCGTAAAGAAGAGAAGAAAAGATGAGATTGGATTTATACCCTGCCCATCACTACCCAAGGGAGTCTCAGAGCTGCTTACCAACTCCTTCCCCTTCCCCTCCCCACAACAGACACCCTGTGAGGCAGGTGGGGCAAGAAGAGAGCTCTTTCCAGAACTGTTCTTTATAGAACAGCTATGAGAGAGCCATGACTGACTGAAGATCACACCAGCAGCTGCATATGGAGAATCAAACCTGGTTCTCCCAGATTAGAGTCCGCGCTCCTAACCGCTATACCAAACTGGAAAAGTTGATGGCAGCAGGAAAAGAGGAAGACCCAACATGAGATGGACTGGCTCAATCAAGGAAGCCACAGCCCTAAGTTCGCAAGACCTGAGCAAGGCCGTTAACTATAGGATGTTGTGGAAGTCATTGATTCATTTGTTATTGTTGCGGTCAATTCACAGCACACATGCTCCCTCTCTCAGCCTACCCCAGCTCAGGGTTCTTTAGAAGCTGGGAAGGGTCCCAGGTATATCACTCTGGGGTCTTTGGAAAAGGGTGGGATAAAAACGTGATAGATAGGCATGAAGTGAAAATGGAATCTGTTACTCAGTTCTTCTTTTGGCCATGTCTTCTTCATCTTTAAAATGTTCCATTTGTTTTCAGTGATGGGGGCAAATCTAGGGTTGCCAAGTCCGGGTTGGAAAATACCTGGGGACTTTGGGGGTGGAGCCGGGAGAGGGTGGGGTTTGGGGAGGGGAGGGGCCTCAGCATGGTACAATGCCATAGAGTCCACCCTTCAAAGCAGCCATTTTCTCCAGGGGAGTTGATCTCTGTCAGCTGGAAATCAGTTGTAAAAGCAGGGGGTTCCCAGGCCCCGCCTGGAGGCTGGCAACCCAAGGCAACTCACTTCATGGGGTATCAGAACAAATGGCGAGGTTGGATCCCGTGGTTTTCTGTTATATGTACTGAAAAGCCCTTGAGAGTCTTCTGGGAAGGATCATTCTTCCACAGCATTGCTAGTACTTAACATCATGATCTAACCATTCTACACGTGTGCCTTGTCTCTGAAAACCCGTGTTTAGCACCCCCACTAACATCTCTTCTGCTTCTTTGGTGCCAGTTTGGTGTAGTGGTTAAGTGTGCAGACTCTAATCTGAGAGAACTGGGTTTGATTCCCCACTCCTCCACTTGCACCTGCTGGATGACCTTGGGCAAGCCATAGTTCTGGCACAGCTGTTCTGGAAAAAGAGCAGTTTCTGTCAGAGCTCTCTCAGCCCCACCTACCTCACAGGGTGTCTGTTGTGGGGAGGGGAAGGGAAAAGGAGTTTGTAAGCCGCTCTGAGACTCCCTTGGGCAGTGATGGGCAGGGTATAAATCCAATCTCATCTCTTCTCTTCTTCTTTACGGAGCCGATGCCAGACATAAAGCGAATGAGTAATGTTCACAGCACAGTGACCAAGTCTATAACGACAAAGGCACAGAAAAGACAATGGATTCCTTCAGATTTCTGCTACCTGACTGGTGCCTCCACCAATGCAGGTCAGAGATTCTCTTTTTTTCAAAAAACAAAAACAAAAAAGAGGAGCCAGTTCATGAATAACATGGGCTGCCCGCCGGTGCAATACATTCAGTGACTAATGCAGAACTAGACAGGCTGGGTAGCTGGGGACTGAACAGGCTCACCAATTAGGAAGAAGGCTGCAGCAGTTTACGGCTCCCGGTCTCCTATTTATTGTCTTTAATTAGAGAGAAATGTGAGTGGGGGGAGATAGAGGCCTTGTGCTGCTGAGAATGAGGCTTCCTCTCTGCACTCATTAAGGCATTGTTTGCGCACTGAAATCTGTGTCCACTTTGCAATAATGGGAGCCATAAGGCCAATGAAAAATACAGAATGCCGTCTGCTTCGTGCAACAGGAGGAGCGCTTCCCATGAACTTGGCTGGTTCAACACAGGCATACACATCCCTGGATGTTTTCCCATCACTTGATAGTTGGACACTCCAGATACTTTAGTTACTAACAGTTTAATAGATTCTAGGCCAGGCATTTTTTTTTCTTTGGTAAATTCCTTGTTCAGGCCTTGAGAGTTTGGCAGCTTGTAACGACACATGTTCTCAAATATGGTATAGCCCAGTGGTGGCAAACCTATGGCATGCATGCCAGAGGTGGCACTCAGAGCCCTCTCTGTGGGCACGCACGGCGTCACCCCAGCACAGAGTTCGCAAGATTGGACAGCAAAAATCATATTAATTGTTCAAAAGCACGCCAAATGCAAACTTTTACCTTTTAATAAAAAGTTGTTTGTACCATTGAAAACCCTGTTATTGTGTTTTTCTTTTAAGACAAAAGATGTTAATGTATGAGTTGTTTTTTCTAAAACGAAAACCTCAGTATTCAGGTTAAATTGCCATGCTGGCACTTTGCGATAAATAAGTGGGTTTTGGGTGGCAGTTTGGGCACTCGGTCTCTAAAAGGTTCACCATCACTGGTATAGCCTTTCCTCTCTGGCTTGAGTTCTTTCTTCCCTTCTTCCTTTTATTCCTAGCTGGAATTAAATGAAACTACTCAAGACCTGGGTGGGGGAGGGAAGATAGACAGACACTTGGTGATTCACACCTGCATGTGTGAATTGGCTAAAGTTACATTCCAGGAGGTATGAAACTTCTCTATAGTTGGATTTATGGTGGCTCATTAAACCAGTTCAAACTCGATTAACACTATTCCGAACAAGTTTAGACCGGTTCAAACACCTGAGTCTCATCAAATGATGGACACGTGTACCAACCCTCAGCTCAGGAACCTGAGGATCTCCCTCTAAAAGTAAGTCTGGTTTTCACATGCATTCACATTAGTTCATTTGTCATGACTTATTTAACCAATGCTACTTGCCGTTGTCTTGAGACTCCCTTGAACTGCAAGGAGATCAAATCAGTCAGTTCTAAAAGAAATCAACCCTGACTGTTCCCTGGAAGGCCAGATCCTGAGGCTGAAGCTCAAATACTTTGGCCACCAAATGAGAAGGGAGCACTCACTGGAGGAGACCCTGATGCTGGGAAAGACTGAAGGTCAAAGAAGGAGGGGGCAGCAAAGGATGAGATAGTCAGACAGTGTTATCGATGCAACAAACATGAAGTTGAGCAAACTCCAGAAGACGGCAGAAGACAGGCGGGCCTGGCGTGATGGGGTCCACGTAGGGCTGCCAAGTCAACCCGGGGGGCGGGGGATCCCCCGCTATAGGGGTTCCCGATCTGCCGGCCGGCATTTGGCCGGTGGGGGGAACCCCGCCCCAGAACTTCCCCCGTGTAATGACGTCACCCGGAGGTGACGTCATTACGTTGGGGGCGTTGCCAGGGCGACGCTCTGGCAATCGCCCCAAAACTCTATGATACGCGCCAGAAGAGCTCCCGGGGGGAGAACAACTCCCCCTCGCTGGTAAGTCGACCCTACTTGGCAACCCTAGGTCCACAGGGTCGCAAAGAGTCAGACTCAACTGTGCGACTGCACAACAACAACAACAACACTTGCCACCAAATACATGAACTGATTCTACTTTTTACAAATGCAGGTGAGAATGGATGGCACAAATGTTATATCTATATTGTTAGATCTGCAATATCTGCTTATCCATGCAAGCAGGGACCATTGCCACCATAGGCCTACAGAAGGGACTGAGTAGATCTAATAGAAAACTGCCCTGAGCCTGCTTTGTTTGAAGGGAAAATAAATAAATAAATGCAGAAATTTAGCACAACTTTGTACTCTACTTGCATGGTGTGGGAGCCATCACAGGGTGCCACTTCCCATGTGACATCACTTTAGGTCCAGCCATTGGCTCTGGATGATCCACCAAAGGCTGCTACATTCCTTCTGTGGGACCAGATCAAGCACTGCTTCCAATCCCAGGGTTTGGGTTCAGAAACAACCCACCACGTGACTTCAGTAATGATACTGGAAGGAAGCGTTTGGCAGGTTGAGGCCTAATGAAGACCCATGGCCCTTGAACCACTATGAAAGCATTAACAGTATTCAGCAACCTAATCCTCCGCTATTGAAGCTCAAAGGCTTAAAGCGGAATGAATTTATGTTTCTAAGGAGGATTATTTTGAACCCTAGAGTGTAAGGTATCTGTAGAGGAGGGCTAGGCTAGGACTCCTTCCCAGGCTCTGTCTGTCATTTTGGAGAATGCGAGGGAAGGCTTCTGCATGCAGGGGCACCCCAAGGGTTTGTGGCACCCTGGGCCAGCCAGCACGTCCTCTGCCTGCGGGCCAGATGGACTGAGTGCACCCTGAGTGGCCAGCTGGCATCACTGTGGCCAGGGCACTAGAAGGCTACCCACTTCTGATATCCCTGCCCTAGGGTTGTCAACTTCCAGGTAATGGCCGGAGATCTCCTGGAATTACAACTGGTCCACACTGCAGCCAACAAAGCTCTGTTCCCCTGGAGACAATAGCTGCTTTGGAAGTTGGTTTCTATGGCATTATACCCTGCTGAAGCCCCTCCCCTCTCCCAACCCCACCCTCCCCAGGCTCCACCCCCAAAATTTCGAGGAATTTCCCAGTACAGAACTAGGAACCCTTCCCTACCCTCTGGTACCCTAGATAATTGCCTAGGGCTACCTAGTGGGAGGGCTGCCCCTGGTTGCATGCAGTTGTGCTGGCCAATTATCACCTTAGGACCACTTTACACCTCCCCTCTGAAATAGTTTGACTGCTGTCTTTTCCTACGCCCATTTCATGCTGGTTTCAAATTTCACTCCCTGGGTCTGAAGAGTACTAAGCAACAGGATTTGTTTAAAGCAGTATAATGCTAGCTTGACCACAGGAGGGCAATTAATGAATGTAAACAGTAATTTTTAAACTAGAACAAGTATGGTTTGAAACTAGAAACAGGTATAGACGGGGTTTTTTGAAACTAGAATGATTCCAGCGGGAAAGTCAGATGTAGATTTGACCTTAGAAGCCTTTGATATACAGGGATAGTCTACAGATCTCTTTGTTCCTACATGCTGGCCTTCAAGTTGTAAGTTAGCACTTACAACCATGTCTCACCTTGACACACGTGAGTAGACTTCCCCAGTAACACTGCCCACACTTTTTGTTAGGGAATTTAAGAGAGAAAGAGAGAAAGAATGTGAAGTAAAAGAGACAACTAGGAATAAACAGAGGGGGGGAAACAATGAGATAACTGAGAAAAATATATACTGTTAAGGCAAAATAACTGAAAAACTGTTCTCATATTGCACCTTTCAGCCGAAGGTGCGTTCTTGAGCTTGCAAAGGTTAAAGACCTGTGCTATGCAGGCTCTAACCCAAATCAGCAAGTTTACTGGAACGAATGTTTTCTTCACAGACCCAATGGCATGGCAATTTTTTTTTGTACTTTGGGTGGACCTCCCACAATCAGATAAGAAGCCCAATTAGATAATGTACTGCGGTTCAGCTGCTCGGAGGAAAATGCTGCCATTCGAATCAATCAATAACTCTAGTTAAGACGAATGACATTCTTTTCAGCAGAGCAAAGACCAGAGACATTCTTGTCAGCCTATGACCATCTTTGCCACTGACCACAGAAGAAAAGGAAAGGAAGAAAGGCTCATTAGCTTCAAAAATGAATTCCCCCCCACCCCCCAATCCAATAATTTGCTCTGCCTGGGTTGGATCCAGACTGCTTTTTCATGCAATCTCCCCCAATTTCTCTTGTCACTATAGTGGAAAAGCCAAGTTCGTCTACTTAAAGCCTAACAACATTTATCCCAGTGTGAGCTTTTCTGTGACAGAGCTCAGATAATACAGACTCTGTCCCACATGAGTGCATACAGGTCCCATGATGCCCATCTGCATGTGTCAAAGGCAGGGTTGCCAACTTCCAGGAGGGGCCTGGAGATCTCCAGCTATTCGAGTTCATCAGCAGGCAATAGAGATCAGTTTCCCTGGAGAAAATGGCTGCTTTGGAGGGTAGACTCTATGACCCTGTACCCTGCCGAAATCCCTCCCCTACTCAAACCCTGCCTTCTCCAGGCTCCACACCCAAAATGCCCAGGTATTTCCTCACCCAGAGCTGGCAACCCTAGTCAAAACCCCTTTCTCTCTTTTTCAACAGCAGTAGAGCTGGCTGGATCCTATTCCAGCAAAATCAGAAGGGGGTCTCAAAAGCCATGAGCACAATGTTTCTAGAAAGAAAAATCAGTGGCAGTCTTCCAGGCTGCATAGAGCCTCACTCTTGGACGTAAGGTTGCCAGACTCCATGTGGGGCCTGGAGATCTCTTGGAATTACAGCTTATCTCCAGACTGAAGAGCTCATTTCCCCTGGAGAAAATGGCAGCTCCCTCCCCTCCCCAAACTCAGCCCTGCCCTAACTCTACCCCTGAAATCTCCAGGGATTTCCCAACCAAAAAAAATGGCAACCCCACCCGGAACCCATGAAGATAGAATGGATATTGACCACCAGCACTCAACAATCATTAACTGAATTGAAGGAAATAAAAATAAAATTAATACCATAGTTTCTACATGCTCGACAACACTCTTCTTTCATTGCTTTATCTTTCGGAGATTAATTCCATGTAAGGTTTGGTTCAGATTAAAGTGTTTCCCCAAAGCCATGACCTAATGGAGTATACTATGACCTCATTCCCGATAGACACTTGTGGGTCCTTTCTTGGAAAAGAAATGTCACAAGCCCCCCAGCTATTCATTCCGGTGACCAACTCACCGAGGGATGATAGACTCCAGGTAGGAACTGAGAATCCCCCCAAATTACAGCTCATCTCCAGACTACAGAGATCAGTTCCCTGGAGAACATGACTGCTTTTGGAAGATGGCCTCTATGGCATTGAACCCCACTTAGGTCCCTGTCCTCCCCACACTCCATCCCCAAATCTCCAGGAGTTTCCCAACCTGGATCTGGCCACCCTACATCAGTGGCCAGAAAGGACCTGGCCACCCTAACCTAAGCTACCCTTCTGCAACGCAGAAAACATTGTTTCACCTTCTGTTCTTAGTGATCAAGAGAACAACCGTTCCTTTTAATGGCATTACTTTAAATATTTGAATGGTATAAAGCATCTTGATTAGAACTTTGGCCTGAACAAGCTCAACATAAAACCTGGCAACTTCCGGGTGTTTTTTCCTCCTGTAATATATCTCCCTGACCTTTTTCATCCTCATAATTTCCCACTTTATCCCCTCCAATTGTTGGCTTCACTTCCTGCCTTCCTCTTGGTGAAAGTTCAAGTAACCGCCCTGCTTGCAATCAGCACCTCTGCTGATTTCAATCAATGCAACTGCTTTTAATTCCATTAATTTCTGCCAATATGAAAGAGAAGGCCAGTCATGCTATAAGCAACGTCCCTTAATTGCCAGTTCACATCCCTGAAGTAATTTCCACCTGCTTTAATGGAAAATAACCAATCTGAAGGTTCATATGCCCATTGATAAATAGTAATATTAATTAGAGCTGCTGAATTACAGCCCATTAAACCTCCCACTAGGTGGGGAAACCAGTCAGTTATGACTCCTTCTCCCTTTCCAGCCTGATATTTCTACCTTCAAATAATGTAAATCATCAAATCTCATTTATTTCAGAAAAGTCATATTGCCCCAGCTCCCGGGACCTGCTTGAGGCAGCTCACATGATTTTTTAAAAAACATAAAAAATAAACATATAAGAATTATCACTATTAAAACATCATAAAATCACAAGCCATGAACCCAGCCTCAGGCTAGAAACAGAACCATAAAACAGCTTTAGAGGGACTGGGGAGGGGTTCTGTAGTAGAGCATCTGCTTGGCATGTAGAAGATCCCAAGTTCAATCCCCAGCAGCTCCACCTGAAAGGATCACGTGGTATGAAAGACCTCAGCCTGAGGCCTTGGAGAGCCAATCTGAGTAGACAGTACTGATCTGGATGGAACAAGGGCCTGATTCAGTAGAAGGAAGCTTCAAGTACTTTTGGACTGAGGCCTAACATAGGTGCCAAGGCAGCCTCAAGAGAAAGAAGAAGAGGAGACTGGATTTACCTGAAGGCGTCTCAGAATGGCTTACAATCTCCTTTCCCTTCCACTTCCCATAACAGACATCTTGCGAGGTAGGTCAGGCTGAGAGAGCCCTTTGGAGAACTGCTCTTGAGAGAACAGCTGTGAAGCAACTTGTAACTGACCTAAGGTCACACCAGCGGCTGCATGTGGAGGAGTGGGGAATCAAACCCAGATCTCGCAGACTAGAGTCTGCTGCTCTTAACCACTACACCAAACTGGCTCTCAGTATTTCAAAGAGTAAGCAACCACCACTGAAAAACTGCCACACGTGGCTGCCACGTGCCTTTTCTCTGAAGGAGTGGACACACGAAGCAGGACATGGGAAGAGGATCTTAACTGGTCACCTGGTAGTGCAGGATGATGTGGCCTATCAAGTACACTCTTCCCAAGCCCTTTCAGTACTTAACAGGTAAGAGAACCAGCACTTTGAATTGTGCCTTGAAGCAAACTGGCAGCCCTGCATAGATCTGTCAGTGCAGGGTGATACAATCTCTGTATCCAGCCCCCTCCCCTGCACACAATTGCTTGGCTTAGGGTTGCCAGCCTCCAGGTGGGGCCCAGAGTTCTCCTAGAATTACGGCTGATCTCCACAGTACAGAGATCAGTTCCCCTGAAGAAAATGGCTGTGCCGGAGGATGGATTCTATTGCTTTCACACATGCTGAACAATGCAGTTTCAATCTACTTCAGCGACCGTTTTGCAAGCAGATCTTGCCATTTTACACTGTAAAATCCAGTTGCAAATTGCACTGAAAGTGGATTGGAAGCACATTATTTAGAGTGTGTGTGTGAAAGTGGCCTATGGCATTATACCCCACTGAGGTACGCCCCTCCCCAACCCCCCCCCCTCCAGGAATTTTCCAAACTGTGGTTGGCATCCCTAGCTGCATTGTAAATGGCCAGAGGGAGTTAAGGAGGTATGGGAAGGTTTGGGTGGAAAGGTGTACTGGAAAAGGCCATAGAGTAGTGTTCTAGGCCAGCAGGTAAATGTTTCGAGCTAGAGATGACTCTAGAGAATGGCTGTGCAATCCACTGAACTGGCTGTAGCCTTCCAATTAAGTAGGGTGACCTTTCAGCGGCTATTTTTGTTTTTGAACAGTTCTGTTAGAATCATTGTCTTTATTGAAAATGCTCAAGGGAACACTCAGACATAGATATAACAACACGGATATAAACAGAAACATCACGGCATCAAAACAGTTTCATAAAACAGGCGCTCAGGATGACTGCTGAAGCCACCCTAAAGCTCCCTGTTGCATTGCGGTGAGTCAAAAATAAAACTCCACATGGGACATGTCTCATGCCTGTTGCCAGAGAAACTCAAGCATTTGGTCAAAACTCTACAGTTCGGACTGCTGTAGCGTCACCAGCAATGCCATTACGTCACTTCTGTTCACACCGGATGTGACATCAGTGCATTGCCAGTGATGTCATTCTGTCACTGTAAAGGCCCCCCCCCCAACAGGAAGTCTTCCACCAGTTGCCAGCTTCATGCTGGCAACCCTAATGGGACCAGGTGCTACAGCTGCCAACCCCACCTTGGGAAATTCCTGGAAAATTGAGGGTGGTGCTTGGGGAGGGCAGAGTTTGCGCAGGAGAGGGAGCTCAATAGGGATGTGATGACAGACAGTCCACTCTTTGAATGGCCATTCCCTCCAGTGGGCCTGATCTCTGTAGTTTAATTCTGGGAGAACTCCAGCTCACCTGCCCCATTCCTGGGAGGATGGCAACACTAGACCAGCTGTGAGTGGAGGTACATGTTGTAAACTTGGCAATGTAAGGAAACTGTTATGCACTACTGACACTAGGCTTATGTTGTGAAGGCAGGCTAAGGTTACCATAGGGTTGCCAGCTCTGGGCTAGGAAATACCTAGGGTTGCCAGGTCTGGGTTGGAAAAAACCTGGGGACTTTGGGGGTGGAGCTGGGAGAGGGTGGGGTTTGGGAAGGGGAGGGGCCTCTGCATGGTACAGTGCCACAGAGTCCACCCTTCAAAGCAGCCATTTTCTCCAGGGGATCCAATTTCTGTCAGCTGGAGATCAGCTGTAAAAGTGGGGGATCCCCAGGCCCCACCTGGAGGCTGGCAGCCCTAGAAATACCTGGAGATTTTGGAGGTGGAGCTTGAGGTGGGTGGGGTTTGCGTAGGGACCTCAGCAGGGCTTGCCATAAAATCCACCCTCCAAAGCAGCCATTTTCTCCAGGGAAAATGATCTTAACCATCTGGAGATCAATCAGATGTCTTCAGGTGCCACTTAGAGATTGGCAACCCTTAGCTACCAACTTCAAGGCAGGGCCTGGAGTACTCCCATAATTACAATTGATCAGACTTTCAAGATCAGTTCCCCCAAAGGAAATGACAGCTTTGGAGGCAGAATCTATGGTTTACCATAGACTCCATGAGAAACGTAGGTCCTAGAGAGATATCACATCTCCTCTGAACTCCCTCCTTGGGCACTGTCCCTAAATCTCCAAGATTATTCCATGCCAGTGTTGGCAACCCTGAACTGGACCAGTCACAAAAGTTTGCAAACGTCTCCTGCCATAGGGACAGGTCCAATAAAATCTAACAGTCAGTAATGAAAAGAGTATCCATTTATTTCCACACAAGGGAGTAAGTGAATTAAATGTTTCTTTTTTTAAAAAAGCAAATTGTTAGATTGTCAATGAGGACCGAAGCATTTCTCGCAAAAGAAGAATTCAGACACAGTCAACTGTGTTTGTGGTACGATCCCGGAAACGTTTTCGGCCCAGAGCAATCCTATGTCAAGTGACTGAGGTCTACATCAATTGACCTCAGTGACTTTAGACTGGAGTTAACTCAGCATCGGATATGCATTGGCAGTCCTGGGCAATTTCAATAATCCCATGCTTCTCTTAGAAGCAGATTTCATTGCTAATTAACTCAACACATGGGCTGTCTTATCTAGCACTGTCCAGTATTCCCCATGGTGATACTCTCTAGATGAACAGTTCGTAATATTCTGTTGAAATTCTTAAACAAGTAGCCGCTTGGCAACATTTAAAGCAAATTTCCTTTTGGAAGACACGCCAAGAGGCTGAGAAATTGGATGATGACCAGGAGTCAGTGATAAATCCACTGAATCTGGGGAAAATAGGGCCTGGAATGACAAACTGCCCATCCACTGAAGAGTTAACATGAGCAAGTCATGTAATGAAAGCATCTGACAGAAGCAGAATGAATGCCACAGTTATTTCCATCTTGGGTCTCTCCTTCCTTTTTCTAATAACTGAAAAACAGGAAAATCAACAAATGACCTGTCTAGAAGTTTGGCAGAGAAGGAAGTCCCATTTTACATTTTAAAGATAGTACATATTGAAATACCAAAAGCTAAGCCATGAAATTAAAAGACGCCTGCTCCTTGGGAGGAAAGCTATGACAAACCTAGACAGCATAATAAGAAGTAGGGACATCACCTTGCCAACAAAAGTCCGTATGGTCAAAGCAATGATATTCCCAGTAGTAATGTATGGCTGCGAGAGTTGGACCATAAGGAAGGCTGAGCGCCAAAGAATAGATGCTTTCAAATTATGGTGCTGGAGAAGACTCTTGAGAGTCCCTTGGACTGCTAGGAGATCAGTTCATCCTAAAAGCAATCAACCTTGACTGTTCCCTGAAAGGCCAGATACTGAAGCTCAAATACTTTGGCTACCAAATGAGAAAGGAGCACTCACTGGAGAAGACCCTGGTGCTGGGAAGGACTGAAGGTCAAAGAAGAAGGGGATGACAAAGGATGAGATGGTTAGACAGTGTTATTGATGCAATGAACATGAAGTTGAGCAAACTCTGGAGGACGATAGAGGACAGGCGGGCCTGGCGTGATGTGGTCCATGGGTTCACGAAGAGTCAGACTCAACTGTGCGACTGAACAACAAAAAGTACAAACCTGTATGTTTAAGCAGAGCAGGTCTGCCCAACTTGTGACATTTCAAGTCAAACAGACCTCCCTAGTCATGTATTGTGGCCAACCTCTTCTTGTTTTATATAATCTATAAGGCAGGGGTTCTCAGCATCGTGCCCAGCACCTTTCCTGGTACCTGCCAAGTGTTTTTAGAAAGTGGGTGGGGGTAGGTGGGCATCTGCCCAGAGAGGCCCCTCTTTGGCTGTACAGATTAAAAGTCATCCTGTTCCAACAGAGCTTCTGCTTCAAAATCAGAGTGCCTATTACAGCTATATGAACAAAGCCCGAGTCCAGTGGCACCTTTAAGACCAACAATGTTTTATTCAAGGTACAAGCTTCTGCGTGCATGCACATTTCTTCAGATGCATGCACACAAAAGTTTATACCCAGAAGAAAACTTTGTTGGTCTTAAAAGGTGCCAGTGGACTCGGCCTTTGTTCTGCTGCTTCAGACCAACATGGCTACCCACCTGAATCTATTACAGTTACATATAACTTTGTTTCCTGAGATTTTTGGTTGGCTCCACCTCCTATCCAGGAAGTCCAGCATTGCTACACAGAGGCAGGCAATAGCAAACCACCTCTGAAAACCCGATGGGGTCACCAGAAGTCAGATGTAGCTTGATGGCACTTTCCACCAACACCACTAAACTGGTTTTGCCATTTGTCCGCCCATGCTGTGCAAACCCCTGCCTTCAGCCCCAGTCTCTTGCCCCCGAGTAACAGAGGAGCAGGAGAAAAAATGGCCTTCACAGCACTGCTCCCTCTAAGTTGTGGAGTCTTGAGAGCAAAAAATCTCCTTTGGACTGGCATTAAAGTTGTGAGTGAGCCATTTGGCTACTGCATAAATTAGTTTGCTCTGGTTTGCTCCTGAGCTAAGACCAAAATGTGTGAGCTGGAAGCTAAAAAATGTGAGCTAGCTCATACTAACTCAGCTTAGAGGGAACACTGCTTCACAGTGATGTTCTAGGAATTTCCCCATGTCTTTACTTTTACCAGAGAGATTGTGGACATACC
Source organism: Lepidodactylus listeri (assembly GCA_029233225.1). Classification (NCBI taxonomy): domain Eukaryota; kingdom Metazoa; phylum Chordata; class Lepidosauria; order Squamata; family Gekkonidae; genus Lepidodactylus; species Lepidodactylus listeri. The sequence continues at coordinate 27,898,344 of JARCFY010000002.1, forward strand.
GGTACCTAGAGTGTCATTTGAAACTGATATCACATCTTGCCTAAACCCCACCCTCTCCAAGCACTGCCCTTGAAGTCTCCCAGCATTTGCCAAGACATGTCAACAGCCCTATTCTAAGTCCCTGGCAGTTAACGAACTTTAAAAGATACAACTCTGTTTAGGGTTGCACTGTTAGACTGCTGTCACTGCAAAAGCATCAGGAGGTGGCAGTGGAACTAAAGCAGATGCAGGGAAGTAACATTGAGAGATAGTAGCTCAAAACAGTAGTGCATGGCTCTCGCCCACTTTGGAAGCATATTTGTGGTGCACATCCAAGATCTGACATGGCCGGCTCTAGGTCCTGACCCCACATGGCCTCCTTAAATAGGATATTAAAGATACAGGAAGGAAGTCAGTGTGGAATGCCCAGGTCTTAGCAGCTCCCATTCTATATATAACAGACGTTTTCTCAGCTTGGAGCCTCACTTCATGATAGTATCAGTGACAAAACATGATAGTATTTCTGAACGCTAGAACACCTGGAGTGTGTGAAGATGGCTTTTTGACAAGCTGTGACAGGCTGCAATTTTAAAAGCTTAGAAGTGCTGTGTCAACAGATAAAGGACTGTGAAGGGTTAATTCTTCACAGAGCCAGAGAGCCTTGAGTGATAGGCTGTTCCAAGAGATCTGATTTGTTACCATCAGCTGAGCAGAGTCAGACTTTAGAGCTGAATGAGGAGGAGGAGAATTCAGACTGATTTCAGCTTTGACTGAGCTGAGTATTGGCAGTCTGATTTCAGCCCTAGCTGAGAAGAATCCAGGACAGGCAGGAAAACTGAGGGAAAGTTGGCAAGGACAAGCAGGTAGTTAGACAGAGACTCCCATTTGGGCCAAGGACAGAGGATAGATCTTCTAGAGAGAGAAGGAATTTCCTTACACAGACTAAACAGGGTGATAACTCTAAAGAGTGAGAGATCCCTGGTCTGGTTAGAAACTGCCTTTAAAGACCTTAAGAGTCAGTTAAAAACTGAAGACGAGTACTGGAACAAAACACTGGAACAAAAACCTCTCAACATGAAGATCACTGTCATTAGCCTGAAATACAAGAAAGTCTGTGCATGTACTAGTTTTACCTCAGAGTTATCCATATTGAGTTATCTCAGAATTTTCAACTCCTGATTTCACCTGACCTTTCCCCTCTATGCTGAATAAAATATTTTGTTAATTCTGAACTTCAAAATGTCTCAAGTGCCATATTCAGTGGTTTAAGTTAAAGGGTGATCCCGACCCTTCCTTCAGGTTTCTGGGCTGAGTCAGCAGTAAAATATCATACTGACACAAGGTGGCACAGCCAAAGTTCTTCAGAAAAGAAGAAAACAGACCATTAGGGCAGCTCAGTCAGAAAGGCAAATAGAAACGGAGGGAAAATCTTGCCTCTGAGGGAGGGAAGTGGATGGGAGCATCATACAAGCTAAATCAAGTTCTCAAGAGACCTGCAAGGATGATACTTGATCCAGGACAAAAACATATGTAAGAAAACCAAGGAAATTACCCTGTGTTTATACTGAGGAGGATGGCTAGTATGTCAGAATGAATACGAAGTACCATATGTTCACCCTGTTCATCATGCATGAATATACATGAAACTACCTTATACTGAATCAGACCCTTGGTCCATCAAGATCAGTATTGCCTACTCAGACTGGCAGCCACTCTCCAAGGTCTCAAGCAGGGGTTTTCCATATCACCTACTGCCTGATCCTTTCCACTGGAGATGCTGGGGATTGAACCTGAGACCTTCTGCGTCCCTCAAGATCAATACTGTCTATTCAGGCTGGAAGTATATCTCCAGGGTCTCATGCAGGGGTCTTTCATGTCACCTCCCACCTGGTCCTTTTGAACTGGAGATGCCGGGGATTGAATCTGGGACCTTCTGCATGCCGAGAAGCCCTACCACTAAGCCCTACCCCATCATTAAGACTGGCAGGGTTTGTGCATGGGGGGGGGGGTCCCAGCCTCCAGGTGGGCCCTGGGGATCTCCTGGAATTACAGCTCATCTCCAGATGACAGAGGTCACTGCCCCTGGAGCAAATGGCTGCTTTGGAGAGTGGACTGTATGGCATTGTACCCCACTGAGGTCTCTTGCCCTCCCCAGATGCCATCCCCAAATCTCCAGGAGTTTCCTAGCCTGGATCTGGCAACTCTACCCTCCATCCCCCCACAGGTAGTAGGGTTGCCAGCTCTGGGTTGGGAAATACCTGGAGATTTTGGGGGGGGTGGAGCCTGGAGAGGGTGGGGTTTGAGGAGGGGAGGGATCTCAGCAGGGTACAATGCCATACAGTCCACCCTCCATAACTCCCACCATAGGAAAAGATGCCACACAATTAAAACAGGTTACAAAATTACAGGTTTTAAGTTTCAGACACCACTGTTGCACATATTTTCCTGGCAGCCAGAGCATATCGGCCTGCCACGTCGACCCATGGGCCAATCAGAGTGCAATGATTTAAAGATATGATGGAATGATTTCGCTCTCGAAATGTGGGAGGATGTGATGCCAGTGCTGCTATGGCAACTCTTTGCTTCATTAAAATAAGCATGACAGTCACCAGTTTTTAACATATGTGTGCAATTGCTCTTGTACTGTCAGTTTTTTTTTAAACCCATTATTTCTGAGTTAGCAATCAATTGCCACTTGTACCTTGAAAGGAAGACAACCCTGAAGGTAAGAGGGCTCCCTTAAAAAGGTTACACACACAATAAAATTACTGGACATAACTGTAACTTGTATGCTAATGTAAGATGACCCTGTGCTTTGTTTGATGGCATGCCTGTGAAAACACCTAGTCTTTCATCTGAAGAAACACTGTACGTGCCAGTTTTATCATTTCTTTTCCTGTTTTACGTATATGCAGGTGTTTTATGTATATGCAGTGATTTCCTTTTTTATGTACATGCATTTTTATGTAAATGGAGTGAGCTACAATGTGTGTTCTGTGGCTGTTTCTGAGGTCTGGCAGAAATTTCTGATTGGGTGTCCCATCCTGGAAATCTGTAATGTACATTAGCAAAACAGGGCTCACTTATACAGTTCTATCCTTTTATGTATTAATTTATTCATTACCTTGTGCATTGGACAAGACCAGAAAGACATGGGTTCAATTCTCGCTCAGCTGTGGAAATTCACAGGATGACCTTGGGTCACTCTTTCTCCCTGACCTTCCTCAAAGTTAAGGTTAACAGCTGTGGGTTGGAGAATACCTGGAGACTGGGGCGGGTGGAGCCTGGGGATGGTGCAGTTTGGGGAGGGGAGGGACCTCCATTGGGTATAACACCATCGAGTCTACCCTCCAAAGCATCCATTTTATCCAACAGTGACCAATCTCCAGGTGCCACCTGGAGGATGGCAACCCTACTCGCTGGATCGCTGTAAGGCTTTTGTTGCTAACCGTCACATCAGGCCTGGAGATTTCCCAGAAGTACAGCTGATCTCCATGAGGCAAGAGATCAGTTCCCCTGGAGAAAATGGCTGCTTTAGAGGGTGGACTCAATTAGATTATGCTTTGCTGAAGTCCCTCCCCTTCCCAAACCACACCCTCCCCAGGCTCCACCTCCAAATGTCCAGAATTTCCCAACCCAGGGTTGGCAACCCTGACTGCACAGCATCACATTTAAAGTGGACTGCTGGCTGTGCAAAGCATCTACAGGTGTTTAGCACACCTGTGCAACATCCTCCTGGGTGATGGCTCTCCGGCAACCTAGCAGAGCACACACAGTTGATTGACAGAGGCCGCTGCCCGGTTTAAATGAAATGCTATGTGAGCACAAAGTCCCCTGGGTAAGAGCTATGGCTTTGTCAACCCCACACCCAGATCTCCAGCTTCCTTAGGACTACCATGCTTCGCTTTTGCTCTCTCTTGTAATGGAATGGTGTGTTTCATTTAGTGCTGGAAAGAGACTGAATGGCTGCCTTTCATATTTACCAAAGGAAAATACTATTTTTTCTCTTTTCTAACGTAACCCTCACTACTGCCACTTGAAAACCTGGTTTTCCACCCAGTGGTATCAAAACCAATTAAGCCCCCAATGTGTTTTGCAGTCCCTTTTCAGGTTCCTGGGTGGGGGGCTTTTTCTACCAACAGCTTATTTTCTTCCCTTCCCCTTATTTTGTGCTAAACATCCAGCCTGGGGACGAATTCTGGAGAGCTCTAAAGCTCACCCACTTCACTTCCTTTGGCCAATGGTGCAACCTTTGGCTTCGGTGTGAACTTCTCCCTTTCCAACTGTCCATCTGAGGTTCAATTCTGAAGCTACCATCCGAAACATATTTACCCGGAAGGAGATCCGTTGGGTTTTACTCTCAGGGTTTTACTTCTGAGTAAACAAGCTTGGAATGCAAGACATTTACAGAACAATTGACATTTACAGACATTTTTTACAGCACAGCCCTTCTGAGTAATCAGAAATAAGCCCCACTTTATTCATAGGGGGCTTACACCCAGGTAAGTGTGAGCAGGATTGCTCCCTCACTCTTGCTGAACTCTGTATCCCTGCCAAGCTATGCATGGACAACTTTCCATGACAATTTTACATCACCCGGACTCTCCCAGGGGTATAAATTCTCTACTCCAATTACATTAGCCAACACCATTTACGACCAGTCGGGGGAATGCAGCCATAAAGCATGCATTTCCTTTTCACATACTGTATTCCATCTTTATAGAGCCTGACCAATATCTTTTATTAGTTCATAACTAATCACTTCACTTGCTAATGAAGAACGTCATTTGCTCTCCCTCCAAAGAGACATCCAAGGCTCTCCTAAGGTTATGAGTACTTGGCACGTGGCGCCAGTACCTAGAATATTTCTGCCATTTAGTCTGATCTTCCCATATGAGCTTTTCCCAGTTTACTGACATAACCCGTACATCTCTTATATTTGTCTATAAACTGCCAGTCATCCGTGTTGAATTATCGGGACGGTGGTATTTCAAATGGCATGATCTACTTGCCGACTCCTCCTTTATTGTTATTTTTTTAAGTACAGCGTTTATCTTCATTTTAGTATTGATTTAAATAGAGGGGTGGGGGGGGCGAAGGGAATCTATGTTGGATTAACTGAAGCATGGTTAAAAACCTCAATGACAACCCTCTCTTTCCAAGATAATGAAAGCCAGCCTTCATGTATTCCAGTAAAATGAGTCTGAGACTGTAGAAAGAATGCCATTAAGCAGAAAAGCAAAATGTACCAGTTTTTTTTTTCCTCTTCAGAAATGCGCTTCATCCTAGAAACATAGGGGGGAACGTTTTTCTAACTCCCCTATGCAATTAAAATAAGGGGAGAATTGATGTGTCCACAGACTGGTTTTCTTATTGTAGCACCAATAGAAACCCTCACAGAGTGAGTACCACAGAATAGCTAGATTGGTCCACAGCGTAATCCTAAATAAGAGTTACACACCTCTAAACCCACAGAAACGGGCATCGTTAGTTAGCAAGCATCATGGAGAAAGCAGAGGTCTTTCCTCCTATATAACCTGGAACTCCTCCTCTCAACAAGCGGTCCCGATCTTTCCTAGATCTGTGTGAAACATCCTTAAGTAGCAAGCGTATGTAACGCCCGAGTTGCCTAAATTGTTGTGATTGGAGCAGCACCTGACCTATAGCTCCTTAAACGTCATTTATATGTTACCTGTTTTGGTAGTTCAGATGTGAACTCTATCCCCAATGATGTTACGAGAACAGTCGGAAAAGCCAACAACACCGGGGGAGAAAGTGGGGGGAGTCCTTGTTCCTGGAGGTGACAGCTTTATATGGATTTTTATTTGGGTTCAGTTGAATGTGAGGGCATAGCAACCATCGTTTATCATGCCCAGAAGATTTTTTAATGGGCATCTCAGAGCATTTTTTACTGTCTCAAAGCCCATTCCCCTGATTTATTTTCTTCATTTATACTCAGCCTTTCTCCCCAAATGATCTTACATCGTTCTCCTCTCCTCCATTTGATCCTCACAATGACCCTGTGAGGTAATTTAGGCTGAGAGGGTATGACTGGCCCAAGGTCACCCAGCAAGCTTCCGTGGCAGAATAGGGATTCGAACCTGGGTCTCCCAGATACTAGACTGACACTCTTAACCACTAAACCACACTGGCTCTCTACACCTCCGCTGTTTGAAAGGGCCTTGTGCAGCTCTCACTTCAAGTGAGATCTGAGAGTTTCAGAAGTCATCATAGAGGCAATACCTATAAGTTCAGCTTCAGGTGTGTTTCAGGCAGGGCTCATTTCGTAGCAGGAGCTCCTTTGCATATTAGGCCACACCCCCTGATGTAGCCAATCCTCCGAGAGCTTACAGTAGCCCCTGTAAGAAGAGCTCTGTAAGCTCTTGGGGGATTGGCTACATTAGGGGTGTGTGGCCTAATATGCAAAGGAGCTCCTGCTACGAAATGAGCCCTGGTTTCAGGAATCAGGGGCGGGGGTCCTTTCGTAAAAAAAGAGATGCAGGAGCTCATTAGCATAACTTATTTACATATGCCACACACCCTGATGTCACTGGAAGTGTCAGAAGGCCACACACCCCTGACATCACCGGAAGTGTGTCAGAAGGCAATACCCACCGCTCCGGCTCCACCCCAAAAATCTCCAAGGTATTTCCCAACTCAGAGCTGGCAAGCCTATCTGATGGCAAAGGAAGGAAGGAAGGAAGAAAGACAGACAGACAGACTAGGTGCTTCTACCCCCTCCTCGCTCGGGCAGAGTGGCTGTCAGCCACATGGCCAGCATTTCCCTCCCCCCCCCTCACTCTTGCTTGGGCTCGAGTGGCTTAACGCCACTCAGGCCCAGCTCTTCCTTCCCTCCGCCCCCCCCCCCCGTGGCCCAGGAAGGGTGAGCGGAGAGGTACGAGGCTTCTCCCCGGGCTGGCGGCGCCCTGCCGTGGCCCAGGAAGGATGAGCGAGGGGGACGGGGCTTCTCCCCAGGCCAGCCGTGGCCTGCTGTGGCCCGGGGGCGGGGCTTCGTCATGTGCCCCCCCGCGTCTTCACTCTCGGAGCGCTGCTCCGTGGTGCACCGGCTCCAACGGACCCCCCCCCCCCGATCAGGGGTCACACTTGTACTTAGGAGCCCATCTTTAGCATGGGAGAGAACCGTGTTCCTGTTTGACAGGTGAAGAATCAGGCAGCTCATTAGCTCTTCACCTTATCAAAGGAGTTCTTAACTGAAAAAGAAGTGTAGCCTGACTACCAAAACTAGTATGCTATCCAGTACACCCCAATAGTTCAGACATCTATTAAACACTGCATGCTCCTGCATAAGCTCTCATGAAGTTAAAACCTAAAAGCGTGTCACGATGAAATAAATGCTAAATTGCAAAGCCAAAGGTAAATGAATGTAATCAATTTGTTTATATAGATATCTGTTGCACTCAGTAAGATACCACAGAGATACACTAAATGCACATGTGTTCACCCAAGACATTCCTTCTGCACAGCCCTCTTTCCATACTAGGCAAACTTTGTGAACATGCGCAACTCATTCCCATACGATGTCAGCCCCAAGTGGATTAGAGCAAGCTGTTCCAGCTCCCATATGGAGGATACATTTCGATGCTCAATTAGCACATCACCATGCTCTTTCTTCCATGTGTTGTCATGCAAACAGTTGCACAAGCAAAGGACTCATTTTGGCTGACATGAAAGCTGCCCCCGTACCATTCAAAGTGGTATCTCCATGTTTGATGCAGGCAATGAGCCCCTCATATATGCATGCACCTGAACCCATGGTGGGTGATAGTGCATTGAAGAGATGCCCACTACCAATGGCAAATTGACATGTGCATCATCCTCCTTCAGTGGGCGATTCTGCATCTAGCATTTGTTCTACATTTTCTCAACTGGGATGAAAAAGGGCAGCTCAAAACCACATTCGTATACCTTGGGGCAATGCTGTACTGACTACAAAATCACCCCTGAATTACCATAAATGTAGCTAGAAGGTACCATAAAGCCTGATGCTCAAAGGAAGCGAAAGTGGCATGGAGTGTGGAGGCCACCATAAAATCCAGTGATCAAAGAAAGTGAAAGCAGCATGCAATGCAGAGGGGAATTTCTGTTCTAACCTGGGTTTCATAAAACAACAGAGGGAAAAGTCAATGCCGAATCAGCCAATAGCTGCAATTTAGCCCATGTAGGGTTATTCCTGTGCAAAACCATTGGGGCTGATGAAGTAAGACTCAAGTAAATCTCCAAAGGATGGCATGGCTACAGCACAGTCCTCAACAGAGTAATCGCCTTCTAAACTCATTGACAGTTTAGGACTGTAATCCTAGAGGGGTAACTCACTTAAGGATGTTAGTTTCATAAGGCTCCAGAACTGTTATTCTTCTTAAGTTTATGTTAATGAGGATTAAACCATGGAAGAGAAATACATTGTGTGCAATTGCTAAATTGGACATTTCTGTTGCAGAATGATTTGCGCCCCATACGATTTAACCTCACACGGTAAAGCAATCCCGACAGCTTGATTCTATGCACCTTGACTCAGAAGTCAGCATCCGCTGTTAGCCAGCAATCCTACCCACGCTTCACTAGAAATACACAGAGGCTGCAGGTAGTTGCCTTGGGTGAAGGCAAGTATAGAAAATTCAAGCCGTGTCTTTTCTTAAAACCCACCCAAAGAAGTGAGCTAGCTTTGGAGTTCTCCAGAACTCTTCATCAGGCGAGACGCCCCTGAACAGAGCAAGACTTAATTTCCAGGTAAACATCCAGGCAAGAAATCTCGAAGGCACCACAACCAATGTTCCCTCTAAGCTGAGTTGGTGTGAGCTAGCTCACAGTTCTTTAGCCTCCGGCTCACACATTTTTGTCTTCGCTCAGGAAGGATTGGCTCCAGAGCAAACTAAATTTTGCAGCAGCCAAATCGCTCACGCACAATTTTAATGTCAGTAAGCTCACAAAGTTGCATTTTTGCTCACAAGACTCCCCAGCTTAGAGAGAGCATTGACCACAACCGGGGGGGGGGGGGGCACAAGTCTCTTCCCCCAAAGCCATTGCCCTGGCATGACGACCACCGCCCTCTGCTAGAACCCAACAGGTGTCCTCATAACATAGCGGCACCCAGTGCTTTGGAAAGCCTCCAGATAGCTCCGATCTCCGTTTCTTTCCTAAACGAAGTGTGGGGGGTTTGGTTCGTTTTCATTGCAAGTGAACCTCTGTCCACCCAGGCTCCTGCTTGCACAGCGTCCTGTGATATTCCAAAGCTTGCTACTCTGTTGACACAACCGACTGGGAGCCGGCTGGCTCTCCTCGGCTTCCCCCGCCCCTTGCATCCGTTCGCCCGAAATGTGCCTGGCGCTCCACGGCAGGCTGTTGCTATATATATAATGCACATACCAGTCCGGCCCTGGAAAGGAGCTGCTATCGCCCCGCGTAAACTAACCTGGCTTCCGTTCCGACGCGATCGCCCACCCCACGAGGCAGCAGCCCGCCAGCGCCGGCCAAGCCTTCCCCCCCCGACCCAGCCCAGTAAAGACGACGACGAGCAAGTGAAACCGGGGGGGGGGGGGGGGGAGTCCCCGCTACTTACGCCTAAGCGTCTGCTCCTGATCTTGACGTACCCCTGCTTCACGATGTCATTGAAATTGGTAGCCATCCTCCCCGCTGGAGAGAGTCGAGGAGTTGCAGGAGGGAAGTTGCAGCGAGATCCAGTTTGCAGCGGTGGGTTTGTGTTTGCTTGTTGGCTTAAAAAGATACATACATGTCAGGAACTCAATCTTGCAGCCGCCCAGCCCTTGGAATAAAACCGCTTCCTGACCCAGAAACTCGCCGGCAAGAGTTTTTAATCCACTTGGGAAGTGAGAAAGAGTGAATGAGACGGGAGACTCCCCTCCCGGATCAGCTGACGGGGAAGACGGCAGCTCGCAGCTGACTGGCTTGGGAGAATGAGATCAGAGAGTCGGCCCAGCTCGTCCGCCGCCGCCCCCCTTTCCTTGTGGGCAACGAGTTCCGCCTTGGCTAGCTGCTCCTTAGCAGAACTGCAGTCGACCTGCTGAACGCCGCCCGCCTCTTTCCCCCTCCCTCCCGGCTTTGAAAGACCACGAACAACAGCAAAAGCAGGAATCCTTTTATTTTTATGGTATAAAAGAAGCGCCGAGAAGCGGTGGGACCGGGGGCCAATTGAGATCTGGAGTCACCTGGATCATCCCCAGCAAACCTGGTCAGTTCTAAGATCAGTCCTATGAAATAAGACTGAAGTGCCTCTGAGCACGTGCAGAAGGCATTACCTTCAGTCCTGCCTAAAAAGGGTCCCTAGACACTAAGGCTTGTGGGAACGAACTGCCCATCATGGGATAAGAGTCCCAGATAGATTTATCTGTCACTTTATTTATTTAATTCATTTATATCCCACATTTCTCCCCAGTGGGGACCCAAAGCAGTTTACATCATTCCCCTTAGAACAACCCTGGGAGGTGGGTTAGGGTGAGAGGGTGTGACTGACCCAAGGTCACCCAGCAAGATTCCATGGCAGAGTGGGGATTTGAACCAGGGTCTCCCAGATCTTACTCCGACTCTCTAATCACTGCACCACACTACACCTTTTTTCATAGAAAGGAGAACAAAGAGCACATAAGAACATAAGAGAAGCCAATGTTGGATCAGGCCAGTGGCCCATCCAGTCCAACACTCTGTCACACAGTGGCCAAAAACACCAGGTGCCCACAGAAGGTCCAGCAGTGGGGCCAGGAAGCCCTCCCACTGTTCCCCCCCACCAAAACACCAAGATTACAGAGCATCACTTGCCCCAGACTGAGAGTTCCTATCTATACTTTGTGGCTAATAGCCACTGATGGACCTCTGCTCCATATATTTATCTAATTCCCACTTGAAGCCGTCCATGCTTGTAGCCGCCACCACCTCCTGTGGCAGTGAATTCCACGTGTTAATCACTCTTTGGGTGAAGAAGGACTTCCTTTTATCTGTTCTAACCCAACTGCTCAGCAATTTCATGGAAAGCACAACAGCCATCGAATAAGGGAAGGGAGTAGAGCTAGCAGGAGAAAAGCATTAACAAGATGGGAAGCACAGCCTAATTGCCACAAGGGCTTGATGTTCACAGCTCTTCAACCAACCTACAGTGATAGCTTTTGGTGCATTAGAAAAGGTTCAAGTTAGAATGCAGTCCACATGAGCTGCCTTAATAGCAATAAGACTCCCAGTTGCACCTTCTAGCAAATTTGTTTGTTTGTTTGTTTACATCACTTATGGTCCTCTGAGACTCAAGGCAAATCACACAACAGTTAAGTCAAATGAAATCGACAGGGTGGGACATCCAATAAACAAAGCAATAGGGCAGGGGTCCCCAATGTGGTGCCCATGGGAATCATGGCACCCACTGACACCTTTGCTGGGGGCCGCAGAGTGTTTTTAGGAAGCGGGTGGGGGCAAGTAAATGGGGCCAGGTGAAGCCAGCTTCTGATTGGCTATTAGAGATTTGATCAGTGTGCAGATTTTTAAAAAAATGTTGCTTTGGCAGCAGCTGCCATGCCAGCACCAGGATCTACACTGTGTTACTGGAATTCAGTGGTGGCAATCATTTTGTGGCTGGCTCCGCCTACTGTCACAGCCATTTTGTCGCTGGGCCCACCGTGCCATGTCAGAATTCCAGATGTGCCCACAAGCTCAAAAGGTTTGGGGGCCCCTGCCAATAAGGTTTGGGCTGCAGAAACCTGGAAACAGCTGGAACAAAGCCTAAGCATTAAAATGACACACTAACCAACGCAGAAATTACATGGTAGGATCAAATTGACAGTAGCAGACAGTACATACTGTACACCGTAGTATAGTCCACAGTTCGTATCCTTTTCCCAAAGCCTCTTTCGGAAACATTTCATTACAATACAGCCCTAATTACTTGTGTAAAAAAGCCCTTCTGAATAATTCAGTTTTGCATACCTTGCGGAAAGCCCAGGAGGGTGGGAGCATTTCTAGCCTCATCAGGCAGCCCGTTCCATGAAGTGGGGGGCACAGCAAAGAATGCATTGCCCAGGCTGGGTTTTTTTGGTTTTGCATATTTGCAGAGTACACCTACAAGAGGCCCTGTTCGGGTAAGAAGAAGAAGAGATTGGATTTATACCTCGCCCTCCACTCCCCAAGGGAGTCTCAGGCCGCGGTCACACGGCCCCTTAATGCGGGAGGAAGGGCTGCTTCCTCCCGCATTTAAAGGGGCCATCTACATAGGCCCGCAGCGAGTCCCGCAGCGAAGCGGGCTCCAATGCGGGTTGCTCCCGCTTTTACCGACCCCGGGAAAAACTAGTCTTTTCCCGGGAGTCGCGGGAGGAACCCGCATTGGAGGTTATCTGGACAGCCCTCTCTCGCAAGTATTGCGAGAGCAGGGCTGTCCAGATGGCCCCCCCGCCATTCCCCCCCCTTTTTACACTTGGGTGCATGGACACTCATGCGCCCAAGTGTAAAAGGGGGGAAAAAACCCACCCCAACTCACCCAGGCGGCTGGCAGTCCTTGGCCACCACCGCCGCCTCTCCCGCTGCTGGGGCTGCCTCCGCCGCGGCCGCCGTTCTCACAGCGGCCGCCGCCTCTTCAGCAGCCACGACCGCCATCGCCATTTCCGCTGCCGCCACAGCCACAGCTGATGCTTCCGCTGCCGCCGCTTCCACCGCCACCGCGGCCGTCATTCCCACCATGGCTGCCGACGCTGCCGCAGGGGTTGGGATGTATAGACATCCCAACCCGCGGTTGAAAAATGCGGCCCCTTTAAATCCGGGAGCCCTCCCGGATTTAAAGGGGCTGTGTGACTGCAGCCTCAGAGCGGCTTACAAACTCCTTTCCCTTCCCCTCCCCACAACAGACACCCTGTGAGGTAGGTGGGGCTGAGAGAGCTCTTTCCAGAGCTGTCCTTGAGGGAACAGCTGGTACAGAGCTATGGCTTGCCCAAGGTCATCCAGCCAGGTGCAAGTGGAGGAGTGGGGAATCAAACCCGGTTCTCCCAGATTAGAGTCCGTGCACTTAACCACTACACCAAACTGGCTCTCGGTAAGTAAAGCTGTCATGGTAGAGCATGGGGGAGTGAATAGGGGAGAGGGGCAGATGTGAAAAACCAAGGCCACGAAGGGCCACATATGCAATAGCCAGTTCCCTGAATTGAACCTGGTAACTGCTGAGCAGCCAGTGGAGTGACAACAGAATGGGAGTGATGTGCTTGCTCTGTCTAGATCTTAGGTCCTTTCCACACTTGGATTTCATCCCTGGTTTTATCAGAGTTCAACTCGCGACACAATACCTTGCATTTATCCCTGGTTATAACAGCATCTGTTTATGCCAGGACAAGTGTGGGGCGAAACCAGGGTGACCTCAATGTAATGTGGAAACAAAAAATACCCCGAGATAATTACAGGGGTGAACTCGAGTGTAGCGTAGAATGTAAGTTCGGAGACAGGGTTGAACCAGGATTTAAGGTCTAGCGCAGAATCACCCTTCGTGTTCCATCCCCCTAGCAATTTCCCCCCTTCCTTCCAGCCATACCCCAGGGCACAATTCATTACAGATGCCTGGGTAATAACATGGTGGGGGTTAATTTATGGTATTCTGCAAAATGTGGTGGATATTGATGCTGCTTTGTAAGTCAATTAAACAACAGGGGGCTTGAAAAGGTTTGCAAAACTCAAGTTTTGTTAAGACGGGGAAAGAGAACGAGACTCTATGTGCACCGGGAGGTGGTGGTGGTGGAAGAATGCTGTTCTCAGGATATTCTGGTCTCTCCCCCCACCCTTCACCTTCACCTCCCACTGCCTGCAAAATCTCAGGTGCTGGCATTGCCTGAGTCCTTTCCAGCAGTCACTGCTGATAGGATCCAATTAAGGTAGAAAATATCAGGAAGGGAAAGGAAGAAGCATGGAACAGAAACATGCCACCGTCCTTAGCCCACCTTCATTTGAGAGCACAGACCACACTGTGAAATAAACTGCACTGAAAGTACAGTAAAAAAACTTGGCATAGTGGTTAAAGCCCAGTAGAGCCTTGGAAGCTAAGCAGGGTCATCCATGGTTGGTACTTGGAGGGAAGACCACCATGAAAGACAAGGGTTGCTGCACAGAGGCAGTTAGTGGGCAAACCACCTCCGCTCATCTCTTATCTTGGAAACCCCATGAGGGGCTGCCATAAAACATGGTGATGGTGGTGGAGGAGAGGAAGCTGGGATACCTGGGTTCAAACCCTCACTGTTCCATGTAGCTCGCTGGGTGACTTGGGCCTGAGAGACCGCCTTTTCCCACATGTTCCCCAGAGAGCACTTTGATCGGGACTGCAAAATCGCCTGGCCCTCCCTGGTCCAAAGGATGCCAGGTTGACATCGACTAGGACCAGGGCATTTTCCTTAGTAGCCCTGGCTTACTGGAATGAGCGCCCTGTTGAGATCAGGGCCCTGCAGGACCTGTCACAGTTCCGTAGGGCCGTGAAAACGGAGCTCTTCCGGCAGGCCTTCTGATAGCTGCCAGGCCGGCCTAGAGTTGAAGCTTTTTAGAGCAGTAACACAGCTGGCCGCGCATGAACGCACTTTATTCAGAGAACCACCATCGATATTAATGGTTTTAAATTGTTATTATGCAGTGTTTTAGGTTTTGTAATGAATATTGTTTTATTGGTTTTATGTGAGCTGCTCCAGCGGGGAGGGCGGGGTAAAAATTGAAATAATAAATAAATAAATAGATTTGTTAGCCCAACCTGCCTTGAAAGGTTGTTGTGAGGCCAGAATGGAGGAGAAGAGACTGGTAGGGTTGCCAGCTCTGGCTTGGGAAGATCCTGGCGATTTGGGGTGGAGCCTGGAGAGGGTGGGGTTTGGGGAAGGGGAGGGGCCTCAGTGGACTCAGTCCATCCTCTAAAGCAGCCATTTTCTTCAGGGGAATGGATCTCTGTTGGTTGGAGATCAGATTCCTACAGATCTCCAGGCTCCATCAGTTAAGAATGGACTATTGATAATGGTAATTAATTATTTATTGTGATTAAGCTATGTACTGTTGTGGAGAAATATGCATTATAATAAAAAAAATATTGAAGTATTGAAGTTGTCATAGTTATAATTTCATGGGTTTTGTACTTTTTGATTACATCTTGTTCCTGTGGACCTCTTTGGATTATATCCATCTGGAGGGTGGCAACCCTAGATTTATGCCACCCTGTTCCTTGGAGGAAGGGTGGGATACAAAATGTACTCAAGAAATAACGTTTGAAAGGGGCCACAATGCTTTCCTGCATAACTATAAAGCTATAAAGCTTTACTGAATAACTATAAAGCCCCCCCCCTTTTTTTTTGCCATCATGTCACATCTAACTTATGGCAACCCAACAGAGTTTTTAAAGCAAGTGATGTTCAGAGGTGGCTTGCCATAGCCTGCCTCGGTATTACCGACCCTGGACCTCCTTAGTCTCCCATCCAAACAATGACCTGGGCTGCCCCTGCTTAACTTCCAAGGTCTGAGGAGGTTGGGTTATCCAGCTTAGGGCCATCAAAAGCACACTGTCAATCGTCAACAGAAATATGGTAAACTGGTGCCCAAGCTGTCAAGTGCCCCACAACTCTCATCTGGCTGAAAACCTCACCTCACTGTTTGGTGGTAATTTGGTTGGCCCTAATAAAAAAGAATGACAGGTCTTCCGGTTTCTAAAGATATAGTGGGGCTGAAGGGATCTAGCTGAGCTGGAAAAGGAATGAGGCCAGGCCTTAGGGAGTAAGCAGAGACAGTGGCTTGGCTAATATAGACGTCAGAACACACAGGAGGAGGAGGAGGAGAAGCCTGCTTCCTGTCCCGTTTGCAGCAATCTTGGCCTGTAAGAGCCATCCTGCTAGATCAGCCTCCTGGCCCTTCTAGCCCAGCATCCTGTTCCATACAATGGCCAGCCGGATGCCCTGGAAGGCCTGTAATCAGGCTGCTCAGTATGGCCCCATTTTTGCTGTAGCGAGCCTCAGGGGCAACTACTGGGCATGGGAAGACTTGTCTCTCTGATCAGAATCCCATTCTAGGAAAGGACAGCCCTTCTTGGGTTCTTGCACTGCTTCTTCCCCTCCTTCCACAAGACCCACTATTGATTGATTTACTGACTTTCTCACAGCTTAATTCATTCTCCTCGCCTCCATTTTAACCTCACAACAGGTAAAGAGCCAGTTTGGTGTAGTGGTTAAAAGTGGCGGACTCTAATCTGGGACAACCGGGTTTAATTCCCCACTCCTCCACATGCAGCTGCTGTATGACCTTCGGTCAGTCACAGTTCTCTCAGAACTGTTCTCTCAAGAGCAGTCCTCAAAAGAACTCTCTCAGCCCCAAGTACCTCCCAGGGTGTCTGTTGTGGGGAGGGGGAGGGAAGGAGATTGTAAGCCGCTCTGAGACTTCGAGTGAAGGGCGGGCTATAAATCCAGTCTCCTGCTCCTGCTCCTCCCTCTCCCCATCTTCTTCTTCTTCTTCTGTTAGGTTAGGCTGAGAGGGTGTGACTGTTCCAAAGTCACACAGCTGGCTTCAAAGGCAGAGTGGGGATTCAAACCTTGCTCTCCCAGATCCTAGTCTGACCCTCCGATTGCTTCACCACATTTGAGCCAAGCTTTTCTGGAGATGCTAGAGCCTGGTTTCTCTTGCTGCTCTTCATCATCATTTTACCCCTTTGCCTAAGCACCCCTCCAGGTTGGGGAAACCCTGGAGATTTGGAGATGATACCTGGGGAGGAGAGGAAGGTCAGCAGGGATGCAGTGCCATTTAGTCCAAACCTGCCATTTTCTCTAGGGAGGCCAATATCAGTGGTCCAGGAGAGCTCCAGGCTCCACCTGGAGGTTGGTGACCCTACCCTCAGGCCTTGCTCAGCTTAGAGCTCTTGCACACTTTACATTACAGGGTTTGTCTGTGAAAGTACAGGGAAGCCCCAGCAGTCCTGGTACCCTAATGAAGGTAAGTAGCTCAGTGGTAGAGCATCTGCTTTGCCTGCAGAAGGTCCTAAATTCCACCTCCAGTATCTCCAATTAAAAGGATCTCAAAACCAGTGACGTGAGACCAGGAGAGCCTCTGCCAGTCCGAGCAGACAATACTGAGGTTGATAGACCAATGGTCTGACTCAGTAGAAGACAGCTTCATATGCCAATATCATGTCAGATGTGTTCACAAAACAGAATTATTTCTACTTGTTCTTCTGGGCAACTTCCCACATGCCCACAGGAACAGCAATGTTTCTTGCAGCAAACTTATAAAGGTACAACTGGACTTGTATATGCACCTTTCAATAAGAACATAAGAGAAGCCAGTGTTGGATCAGGCCAGTGGCGTGTCCAGTCCAACACACTGTCACACAGTGGCCAAAAATACCAGGTGTCATCAGGAGGTCCACCAGTGGGGCCAGGACACTAGAAGCCCTCCCACTGTTGCCCCCACCCCCGTCAAGCACCAAGAATACAGAGCATTACTTGCTCCAGACTGAGAGTTCCTTTCTATACCTCATGGCTAATAGCCACTGATTGACCTCTGCTACATATATTGATCCAATACCCTCTTGAAGCCGTCTACGCTTGTAGCCGCCACCACCTCCTGTGGCAGTGAATTCCACGTGTTAATCACTCTTTGGGTGAAGAAGGACTTCCTTTTATCCGTTCTAACCTGACAGCTCAGCAATTTCATTGAGTGCCCATGAGTTCTTGTATTGTGAGAAAGGGAGAAAAGTACTTCTTTCTTCTATCCCATGCACAGTCTCTTGTAAACCTTGATCATGTCACCCCTCAGTCATCATTTCTCCAGGCTAAAGAGCCCCAAGTGCATACTTCAGGGAATCCTGACTCAGGTCCTAATCCAATCCCCGGCTGTTCTTCTGGCACTTGGAATACCAGTAGATTACAACGAGGCATGCCGTGCTTCCTTTCCTAAAGTGGGATCATATATAACAGCTGGAGAATCAGGGAAATGACCGCCAGCAATCTATCAGCATTAGAGCTTCCTATTAAATTTATCTTGTGAGCCGCAGTCTTCAATGGAAATAAATGTATGGTTTGAGCCTTTCCAACCATAGCATTATTCTATTATCACAAAATTGTGTTAGCATTTCTAATTGCGAGAGAACAAAAGGTCATTCTGAAGTAGTAGCCCTGTTGTTAATAATTTAAATGGATAATAATTATAATCACGTTATAATAGCCTGGGAAAATATTTCAAGACATGGCATGATTTTGTGTTCCAAGATTTCTTGTGGGGGGGGGGGGTGCATATAAAGGGCAAAAAGAAACATTTGAACTAAATAGATCAGCATCTTTTTGGAGGGGGGGGGTGGCATGCCAACTCTGCTTCCAAGTCATATTTCTTTTCCAGATGGATGGGTGAATTTGTCTGAACAATTTATTTTTAAACTGTGGAAGAAAGGGAGGGGACATTGTGAATATCTAAGAATGTTCAAACCATTCAGCATTCAGCTTGATCCAAAGATGTCTTGTGAGCACAGGGGATACAGGAAGGAAGGGAGGGAAGGAGGAGCTAGTGAGGGAGGGAGGGGGAAGGGAGGGGGAAAGAAGAAGAAGAAGAAGAGATTAGATTTATACCCCGCCCTTCACTCACTTAAGAGTCTCAGAGCGGCTTACAAACTCCTTTCCCTTCCCCTCCCCACAACAGTCACCCTGTGAGATAGGTGGGGCTGAGAGGGCTCTTTCCCAAGCTGTCCTTGAGGGAACAGCTGGTACAGAGCTATGGCTTGCCCAAGGTCATCCAGCCAGGTGCAAGTGGAGGAGTGGGGAATCAAACCCGGTTCTCCCAGATTAGAGTCCGCGCACTTAACCACTACACCAGACTGGCTCTCAGTCTGGAAAGGGGAGGGGGAGAAGATTCCCTTCATTTGGAGTCTCAGAGCAGTTTATAATCTCCTCCTCCTGTCTGTCAGGTAACTCTGTCTGTCTTTATTTTTCTCAAAGGTCTACAGATGCACAAAGGAATGTGTATGCAAAGCCATCTGAACCTTTAAGAAGAACCATGGCAAGGGCATAGACTTTCCCATTTTGGGGGGGGGGGGCTGGGACTGGGCTCTCTGGGACCACCCTCTCTCCCTCCTGTGGCAGGCGGACAAAGCCTGGTCACTGTCTATCTCCACCACTGGCCATCCAGTGGGGGCGGGGGCGGGGGGAGCACTGTGGCAGCCTGAGGAGGGTCTGTGTGTGGCTCAGCCGGGAGGCTGCAATGGGCGGATGGAGCGAGCCCAGGCTGGGCTGAAACCCAATCCACGAGGGCTGGCTGGCTGGGCTGGCTGGAAGGCGCTCCTGCATGGCTCTTCCTGCACTCAGCCCAGCCGCACCACACCCACTTCCCTCTCCCTCACCTCAGCACATCCCCCACCAGCCCCTCCCTCTCAACCCCCGCCCCAGCTGGCTGATCGTGAGTGGTGCTGTGCCTCATGCTCCTCCTGGTTCTTGTGAGCCATGATTGCAATGTGGGCGCCACGGTCCCCGCTGCTCCCACACACAAACTTATTTATTTATTTATTTATTTTTGGGATTTATATCCCACCCTCCCACCATATGATAGGCTCAGGGCGGCTACCAACAGATTAAGTACAGAATAAAACATAAAAGCATCATAAAATTACAGTACACAGCGAGTTACACCGCATGTTATGCCCCCACAGAAGATGGCACCACTTCGTCACCTATATATACCTTACTCAGGCTGAGGAGAGAAAGGTGGCAGGCACATGCTCAGAGGCCCAGGGGCTCTCAAGGGGAGGGGCACCTGATCCACGTCAGGGCTTGCCACCCTTTCAATGGATCCAACCACCCTCCCCCAGAGGGGGAGAAGGCTCAAACCTGCTCTGCCCTTTCTATGAGTGGGGGGGGGGTCTGTAAAATTGGTGTGCCCAGCAACCCTACCATAGGGGGCTCAGTACCCCCTGGAAAATTTCAGGGGGTGCCTCAGCTCCCCAGTCCCCCCCCCCATAAATTACACCAATGAACCATGGTGTGATTATGACTACAAATGTAAAAGGATTTTATTGGAAGTAAACTTTTTTTAAAAAAAACAACCCTTCCCCTTTCCAGAGGTTTTTGGTCTTGTTCTCATATGGAGATACTTTGATTTTGTATTTAAAAAACCCCAAGTAATTTACTCACTAGCACAGCTGGATTTATGCACAAACTAAGCAAACTGTTTTAAAATTTTACGTAAGCCACCCTAAGCCCGCCTTAGTGGGGAGGGCGGGGTAAAAATTTGAATAAATATAAATAAATAAATAAATAAACAAACAACATTTTTGAGCCTCAGATGATGAGGACCCTCCCCCAAAATGACTAAATTAACACTTTTGAGGTAATGCTATGAGTCTTCTTATGGTTGACGTAGGCTGTGGTCACATTGGAGCCTTGGCACAATCTGGCTGCACCTCTATTTGCAGTGGTTTAAATAGCTGCGGGAAGTTTTGATCAGTCATCCCACCCTGAACTGGCTTCACTGCATGCTCACCCCATGGTTAATCCTTCAGATTGTTGTGGCATCCTTCTTCTTCTTCTTTTGTCTTTCATCTATGGGCATAGGCGTGTATTCAATGCTCTGGCTTTTTTTTTTACAGCTCCACAGTCCCTCTGTCAAGTGCTCCTCTCAGTCTCCTTCCCTTCACCTCTCTTCCTTAGAATACGTGGGGGGGTGTAAAGTGCAGATTTACATGAGAACAGTCCCACTGACTTCAGTGAATTTACCCTTGTGTCAATCATGGGATGTTCTCAAACAGCAACTCAGATACAGAAACAGGAGGGAAGGTTTTTTGCGAGAGGGATTTGTCACTCAAAAACAACTCCCCCAGGGACTCCTGATCCAGAATGACTACTTGGCCACGGTGATTGACAATGCCAGGGGCGATTATACACTTATGCGCACATAGCTACCTGCTTTTTTAAAAAGCCAAAGGAGGCAGAAATGGAAGGAAAGGTTCAGACTTCCCAAACGGCTTGACTTCACAACCGGGGGGGGGGGGGGGGTGTCAGATATAATGAAATATGGGGTGGAAGCGCTGGCATATCTAAAGACCGGGTTTTTCCACAAAAGGGCTGCCGCAGCTCTCCTTCAGTCATTCAGAGAAGATCCTTGTATTGTGGTGGCAGCTGCTGTTGACACAATGTTTTTACAAATCTGCACAGCCCATCAAATCTCCAATGGCCAATCAGAAGCCTTGCTGGGCAAAAGACCTGACTGGCCCTGCCCACTTTTGAAAACACTTGGTGGGTGCCGGAGAAGGTGTTGGTGGTTGCCATGGCACCCACAGGCACCATGTTGGAGACCCCTTGTTAAGGGCCTCAATATGTCCTAATCTCACATGGTTACGAGCAATGCTCCCTCTAAGCTGTGGAGCCTTGTGAGCAAGAATTCAACTTTGTGAGCTACTGGCATTAAAGTTGTGAGCGAGTGATTTGGCTACTGCATCAATTAGTTTGCTCTGGTGCCATCCTCCCTGAGCTAAGACAACAATGTGTGAGCCGGAGGCTAAAAAAACCTTGAGTTAGCTCACAGCAATTCAGCTTAGAGGGAACACTGGTCACTAGAACTTCATTTTGTCCACAATCACATGTACACTAAACAAAGTTAACCCTTATCAGTCCATAGAAGCCAATGGGTTTCAGTTTTGCTTAGGGTTACATTGTTGATAAGCTTGGGTCAGCCCCTCTCTCCCTCCCCCCCCTCAAGACCTAATCTTGTTGTGAAGATATAGTGAGGAAAGAAGAGCTCTCTTCATTTTTTAAAAAAAGTATTGGGCAGATTGAAAAAGGACAATATTTTTTTAACTAATTTCCTCTAGATCAGCTGAGAAAACTGATGTGTACAAAAACATACACTTGCAAAGCCTCACACAACAGGTATTTAATCACAACCGTAACCTAGCCATCTTTTCTGGGAAGCATTGATTCCAGAGGCCTACATTTCTTCTTGTCTTCTAGGCAGATTAAATCAAGTCTGAGTCCTACTCAGTTTAATGCAGTGTCCTTTTAAATTCTGTAATGGCCAAGTCCCATACACAAAAACTACCTTATAAAGTGAATTTTTTCCTTTACAAACAAGCAGGATTCTAGTTCTGGGCTCATCAAAAAGTTCTTTTCTTACAGCTAAGGCTGCCAAATCTGGCTTGGGAAATTCCTGGAGATTTGGGAGTGAAGCTTCAGGAAACGGAGATTAGGGAAGTGAGGGGGATCAGTCCACCCTCCAAAGCAGCCATTTCCTCCTTGGGAATTGATCTCTATAGTCTGAAGATCAGTTGTAAATAATTCCAGGACATCTCCAGGGAAACCCATGTTCAAATCCCCCCTATGATGGTGCCAGTGGTGTTGACAGGATTCTCCGGAATATGAGTCCTGTTTCGAGATAAATATCTTCTTCTGAACCAATATCTGGTCAATAAGCAGACGAAGTTCTACATCTGGCATGGAACAACATTAGTGTGTCTTTGGATATTAGTTGCCCCTAAGGGAATACGCTTCCAATCTGATTGTAATATAATAATGAGAGAGTGTGGATTGGAAGCACCCTAACCTACCTCATAGGGTTGTTGTGAGGATAAAAGTAAAGGCGAGGAGAATGATATGAGCCACTTTGGGACCCCACTGGGGAGAAGGGCAGGATATGAAGTAGATGAATAAATAAATTCCTGTAATTCCTCCCCTCCTTCTAAATTGCTGTGATCGTTCCTTCCACTTACATAGATCAAAGTTGCAGGGACATTTGCCATTTAATGTCCACATAATCCAACGATCCCCTTCTTCTGAGTAGTTAGAGAATGGGGGAAATGAGGTATCCCAAGGGTATTCCAACCCAACTAACATGCTTTCACGCTGTTTTGTCTACAGAAAGTAACTGGTTTTATCCAAACACTTTCTCTTCAATGCAAAGTTAAACTGCCTCTGTCTTCTTTTTCACTGTGGATAATGCCCACTGAAGCTGAGCTTAAAGCAACGATGACAACATCTTAACAAAATAGCTTGCTAACGAGCTCATCAGGCTTTGGCCACAGACAATGAACACCAAGAGAACGGTCTGAAACACTGACAAAACTGAAGAAAGAATCGTCCCCGTCAGCTGTTTCAGTGAACAGTGGGTGGTGAAGGGAGTATTAACTGAGGCATCTTTTGATGAAGTTCACTCTCCTCAGATCACCGAGCTTTGCAAATGGAGCCTGCAGCCATTCCTGGACCCACTGTGATGCCTGGACCTTTGGCTTGTAGCGAAGAACAAGAAGCCCTTTCCTGCAATGCCAACAGGTTGGTTCAGTTCCATCCCTGACCCTTCCACATTTCAGCATCTCTGCCTGAGACTGAAAAGGAGAGAAATTGTTCCCATCTGCTAGGCTGGAGAGGGTTTTAATAAAGGAATAAAAAACCTGGGGGGACATTGGCCTATTTTTCTTTCAGGGTCTGGCAACAAACAGCAAGCCAGAATAGCCCCCACATGCATTGGGGTGGCTTAGAGTTCAAAAAAGGGGTTATTATGTTTCCCCATTCAGCCTCTGTGATTCAAAAGAGGAAGAGAAGTGATTGTTTTCACAAGCTCTCCCCTCTCCTGATTCACAGAAAAACATGCGTAGGGATGGACACAAACCGAACCACGAAGCAAAATTCATCACGAATTTTGCCCTGTTCCTGGTTCACGAACAAAAGTTTGAGGTGGGTCTACCATCATGAACTTCCACAAACTTTTAAAGCAGTTCATGGTGGTTCATGAATGTCAACAGCAAACGAAAATAAACTTGTGCTCATCACACAAACTGGTAAGCACTTCTTCTGGCATGTCTGTTGCTGGGGCCGGCCACGCTCATTAGTGAACCTGTTCATTAAGATCTTGTCATAATTGCTCAGCTAGGCTACGCTTCAGTGAGCATCAGTGAGACTGTTTGCATTCCAAGGTCTGGAGAACTGGAGCAGTTTTGTTTCTTCACAGAATGAGCCCTCCCTTGTCAACCGTTGTTTTGAATAGGAGAACACGAGTCTCATTCAGAATGGTGCTGACCTCGACCTCGTCATGTGAATACAGCAAAGGACGGCATATTTTGAAAATTGCTGAGGCTTGCATCCTAAGCAGCATGAGACAAGTCACACTAGAGGAAGGCAATGTCTCCACTTTCCCCATCCAGCCTTCTTCGGTCCCTTTCCCACATCATGTTGCTTTGAGTCAGTGGAAGGAACAGAGAGGATGAGAGCAAATGGTGAGCTTGAAGCTAGAAGGGAGTCCTGACCTGGCTAGCCCACGCTACGCCAGTCTCATCAGATCTCAGAAGCTAAGCAAGGTCAGCCCCGGTTAGTACTTGGATATGAGACTACCAAGGGTTGCTAAGCAGAGGCAAGCTATGGCAAACCGCCTTCATACATCTCTTGCCTTGAAAAACTCTATGGGGTTGCCCAGGGGTCATTTTGTAGAAAAAAAGGTGCAGGAGCTCATTAGCATAACTCATTTGCATAACTCATTTGCATATGCCACACCCCCTAACATACCGGAAGTGTGTCAGAAGGCAACATCCACCCCTCAGGCTCCACTCGACAGGTGAGTGAAACGGACCTGCTCTTCCTCCATTCCCTTCCCCATCCAATACTTTGTTCAATAAAAATAAGCGTAAAGAACACACCCTCATTCTCTTCCTGCTCCCTTGAAACTACCAGGTTTCAAGTAGACTTGAGACACCCAGGACATGTGCACCACCCATTCCTTTCCCTTCCCCTCCCCACAACAAGACACCCTGTGAGGTAGGTGGGGCTGAGAGAGGTCTTTTAAGAACTGCTCATGAGAGAACAGCTCTGAGAGAACTTGAGACTGGCCCAAGGTCACACCAGCAGCTGCATGTGGAGGAGTGGGGAATCAAACCCGGTTCTCCCAGATTAGAGTCCAACTCCTGACCACTACACCAAACTGATGAGGTGGAAGCTGCTGAAGGGTTGGTGAAATTTCTCCAGTACTTATGTGCCTTGTGCCCAGATAAAAAATGGTATACTTAGAAAATTTGTATGCCACCTTGAGCAAGTCTCTGGAAAAGCAGCACACAGTCATAAAAGGAACAATGATAAAATTATCAATATTAAAACAAAACATTAAAAACAATAAAGACCCTAGCAGGGCTTTCCCCGGGGCCCTGCACCTCTGCACTGCTCGAGGAAGCCGAGGAGGGGGCGGGGCTTGGTCATGTGCCCGCCCCCTGGGCTCCTCACTCCCGGAGCTGCGCTCCTGTGCGCTCCCGCTCCAATAGACCCCTGGGGTTGCCGTAGATTAGCTGAGACTTGACAGCACTAAAGAAAAGTTAGATGGAGGTAACTGGCAAAAATCACTGTGCTCCTCTCTGGAATCAGAGGATCCGTTCCCTTGGAGATGCTGTTGCTGCACTGGTGGAACGGGCGCACAGGATCCAACCCTATGTTTGCTTGGATTTTTTTTTAAAAAATCCATTGATTGACTGGACATAAGGAATGATTTTTTGAATCAAATGCAAAATGTTACTCAAACCGTAAGAGAAGAAATATTGCTAGTCATTCAAAAGCCATTCATCACTGTTCTGCTCTTACCTTGAGGACTGTTATTCCACCCTGGACAGAGGTTTAGGGTCTGAATGTACATATACATGCTAGATGATGAGTTTTCTACTATCCCTTTAGCCTATAAGGCAAGCATGTTGGAAATGCATTGGGACCAGATACTGCAGTTAAAATTATGAAACAGCCAGGAGATGAGTCTTGTTGGGACTTCAAGGAATAGCATTATTGCTGATCTGAAATGATGAACAAGCAAAGCTGTCTTTGACTGAGTCTAACATTTGACTCATCTATCTCCTTCAATTGACAGTTGTTTTCAAAGACAGTGATCTTTGTAGCCATGCTACCATAGATTCTTTTAGCTGAAGATACTGAGGATTCAATCTAGGATTTTGAGCATGATATGCAAATACATGGACGAGAATTTTATTTGGACTCAGATTTTGTTATTGAAGTTTATTTTGTTCAGATTATTGAATGTCTTAATGGCATGTGTTCTGATGAGTGAATCAAGTCAGTCATTGTTTGTATGGGAAATGTGTTTCTATCTCTACCTATACTCTCCAGTACAGGATAAATTTGTCAGGGGGTTGTATCTGTTAATTAAAGGTTCCTCCCTTCCAAAAGTTAGCCAGAGAGGAGACAATGGCACCAGTGTGTGTGTGTGTGTCTGTGTGTGCATGTAAAGTGTCATCAAGTCACAGCTGACTTATGGCGACCACAGCAAGGTCAGAAGCAGAGGTGGTTGGCCACTGCCTTCCTCTGCAGAGTCTTCCGTGGCCGTCTCCCTTCTAAGTACTGATCCTGCTTAGCTTCCGAGATCTGATGAGATTGGGCTATACCATGCCACCTTCCCTCCCAGCACCATTGCAGAGATGATAAAAATCGTCTCTCAGTTTGCTTACTAATCTTAGTCTATTGTAACTATGGTTGTGTGTTATGTCTCTAACCATAGACTCAGAGCCTGGGTGGAGTACAGTCCCAAAGAGAAAGCTCCCAAAGTCCACCTTAGGGTGACAATTCAGTGTTGCACTATGACCTTGAAGCCAAGATCTCAGGCCATGGACTGGGGCAGCTTTAGTGCCTTTTGATGTGAGTTTAATCTAATCTAACCTTGCTGCCAGGGGACTTTCACGCAGGGGACTTTCATACAGTTTCAATCCACTTCAGTGACTGTTTGCAAGTGGATTTTGCCATTCCACACCATAAAATCCAGTTGCAAAGTGGATTGAAAGTGTGTCATTTAGTGTGTCTGCATGTACGACTAAAGAAGGAACACCTACAAGACAGGTGCAGTATAGAAGTCAAAGCTCCTAGTCAACCCCTTTTAATTATTTTTAAATCTATTGCTGGCCAAGGGGCATGTTTGTACAATCCTCTCACCAGGAATAAGGACTCATTTAAACTGCTTTTTTTCCTTCAGAGCAATGTCTGTGATACTTGGGAGCTGTCCCAGGTCCTGAAGATCCTGAATTGGACTCCTTTACCTACTGTCATCTTTTTTTACCCATTACCTGCTCTCATAGGGGTCCACAACCTTTTTGACCCTGCAAGCAACTTTGGCATTTTGAGGCAGGTGTGATTACAAAATGGCTGCCACAGGCAGGGCTATTTTGGGGCAGGAACGCACAGGAACGGAGTTCTGGCTGGCTTCCGAGTTGGCCACACCTACAGCCTCCCACCCCCTCTTGGGTTCCCCAGGTGCCTTGCAAGCCGCGGGGCACCTGGGGAAGCCAAGCCAATCCAGGGAGGGAAGGCAGTTTAAACTGCCTCCCCTCCTCAGGTTCCCCAGGCATCCTGCAGCTGCGAGGCACCTGGGAAAGCCAATCCAGAAACTGCCTCCCCTCCTTGGATTCCCCAGGTGCCCTGCAGCTGCAGGGCACCTGGGAAAGCCGATCCAGAAACTGCCTTCCTTCCCTTGGGTTCCCCATTCACCCCGCAAGCCGCGGGGCACCTGGGGAAGCCAATCCTGGGAGGGAGCTGCGCTGTCAGGGTTGTGGCTTAATATGCTAATGAGATTCTGCGGTTGGGTGTAGCCTATTATGCTAATGAGTTCTTGCTGAGCTTTTTCTACAAAAAAAGCCCTAGCCACAGGTAAGTGTTGTGAAGAACACACAAACAGGAGGAAGCAGTAATCTAAACACAGGGAAGATCATAGCCAAG
Source organism: Lepidodactylus listeri (assembly GCA_029233225.1). Taxonomy (NCBI): domain Eukaryota; kingdom Metazoa; phylum Chordata; class Lepidosauria; order Squamata; family Gekkonidae; genus Lepidodactylus; species Lepidodactylus listeri. The sequence goes on from JARCFY010000002.1 coordinate 27,925,985, forward strand.
GTGGGGAAAGGGAGGCTAAAACACAAACACAGAGAAGACCACCAAGAGGGGACAAACACAAGAAGAAGACCTAGGGGAGACAAAACACATGCACAAATACAGAAGACTACTAAGGAGGGAAACAAGAGAATAAAACACACATATACACAAAGAAGAGTATGTCTATCGGGGGGGGGGGGGGAGAGATAAAACACACACACAAGCTGCCCAAGGGTGGAAGGAGGTATTAAATTGCACTGTCTTGCTGCCCTGGCATCCCTCATTCTCTGTTTCCAGGAGTGCCCCAGTCAGCTGCCCAAGCACAGCAGGAGAAAGACAAGCACTTCTAAAAAAAAATCCCCTTGATTTCTATGTGTCATGGGTGATGACGACCATGCCAGGCCCCCATCTGAGTTGGCAGTGCAGCCAGAGGCGCTGGCATTGCCAGAGCCAGAAGCCAGCCCCTCTGACCCTCTGATCTGGAAGCCCTGCACCTGCTCCTGCAGCAGCCAATGAGGTACAGGTGCAACTGGGGATCCTGCCTGACTCACTTCCACAGGTGGTTTGGCTGAGGGAGCAGCTCTGTAGGGACTTAGACACCCACCACTGAGACGCACGCTGGCAGGGAAGGTGAGTGCCGAGTCCTGAGTACTAGCAGGAGTGGCACCACCACCAAGGGAAACACGGCCAGAGGCCTATAGAGCTCCCACTTGGGATTGGACTTGCCGTGGAAGCAATGAGTCACCTCCATGTGGACGTCGCATCTACCCTTGGCTTCTGCTCTCAGACCCCCACTCTTGCTCGGATTCCTGGCTTCCTGACCTCTGCTTCAGATGACCCCGCTTTCGGAGTCGCAATTCAGCTCTCGCTCTGACTCTCCTGGCAATGACCTCGGACCAGACCTGACTCCTGCCCCTCAGCCCAGCCCAACCCATGACAGTATGAAGCTGGACAGTCACTGATCTCTCCTTCACAATGGCCCCACCTACTTTCATGAAGTCCACAGCAGGCATCCAGGAGAAGTGCCTGCAGGTGCCATGGCACCCATGACCACCCTGTTGGAGAACCCTATGCTATTGCATATATTTCTTTTCTAGATTAGCCCTACTCCTACCCTTGTCTCAAATGCATCCATGTGCCCTGCTTAACTAGAACAGGACAACGTATTTGTACATCACTTCACAGTGTGCATCAAGCCCCCCTCTGCTTGACTGAAAATGCAGCGCCTTACTATCTCTCTCTTTCTGTGTGTCTCTCTCAACCATTTTTATTCAAGCTCCTTTTTCCCCACTGAAAATATGCAATGACAATGTGAGGATGGATGATCTGCAGTGGGAGATTTAACACTGAAAGCTAAATTTACCATAGAGGTATAAAAATGGTGCTATTAGGGGAGACTGTCACAAAATGATTAATACTGGAAGGTTGCAATCATTCCTTTCAGCCTTCAAAGTAGTGAAGCCCATTAATCTGAAATCTGTAGAGTCACACCAAATGTCGCTTGTTCCTGTGTTTATCCAGAAACCAAGATGTCTTCTTCACAAGGAAATCAATATTGAATGCAACTGGGACTTTGTTTCACACTAATAAAAAAAATGGCCATCTGTGGGTGCACTGCTGTGTTTGTGTGTGGATCTAATGAAGTGTTGAAGTAGAATTACTGGCACCGTTGAACCAGTGCTGAAATGCCTTTTGCACTTTACCTGTTAAAAAAAAATAGATAGAAAGAGCTGACCTGCATTGAGTTGGACCAGCGGTTCTTCTAACCTAGTGCTGTTGACTCACGAACACACAAGAAGCTGCCTTCTACTGAATCAGACCTTTGGTCCATCTAAGTCAGTACAGCCTACTCAGACTGGCAGCTGCTCTCCAGGGTCTCAGGCAGAGGGGTCCTTTAACTGGAGAGGTCAGGGATTGAACCTGGGACCTTCTGCATGCCAGGCAGACACTCTACCACTGAGCCAGGCAGGGACCCTTCCCCTTGACTCTTAACTACTGGTGGTTCTGCAGGGTGGTGGTAGTGGCACACGGCATCAAATCACCACTAACTCATGATGAACCCATAGGATTTTCAAGGCAAGAGATGTTCAGAGGTCATTTGCCATTTCCTGCCTCCGCATTTCAACCCTGGACTTGCGGTCTCTCATCAAAGTACTAACCAGGGCTGATCCTGCTTAGTTTCTGAGATCTGATGAGATTGTGCCAGCCTGGGCCATCCAGGTAAGGGCTCTGCAGGATATCAGCCCAGAAAATGGCAATGCCAAGGACTGAGGCCAGAATTTTACACACTTTGTTACCCTCAGAGCTCCCTCCCTGACACCAGTCATCTATCTCACACACGGGCCAGATCCTTGGGCTTTTCACAGCCAGAAGTACAGGGAGACTCCATTTTTTAAATATCAAACCAGAGAATCAAGATGAGCCAAATGCACTCTTGAGTAATCACAGGAGGAAGCAGCCTGGTTTTCACTGAAAGCTAAATTTTCATGAGATCTGGCACAACTTAATCAAGACCCTTTTCTGTGACTCTTCACGGGTCTTTACATCCAGGCCACAAGGAATTAGCATTGCTCGCAGGACAACAGCCTGGCCTTCCAGGCCACTGGAAAATATTATAGTGAAGACTTCTCTCCAGAAAACTAATTATATGCTTAATCAAACAGGATAACCTCATCTCCTGGCCCATCTGAGTCTGACATGAGTCAACCTGACTAATTCTCTCTCTCGTGACCTCTCTCACCTTAGCTATGCCATGAAGGGTCTCCGCCAATGGCATTAGAATTAACACCTCTCCCGTGCAACGTGCCAACAATGGTCCCCATTTTGAGTTGGTTCTGCCTCCTGGACATTCTTCTATCACTGATACAAGAACTGGTCCCCTTCTTCAGACCTTCTCTCGTTGCTTCACCACTGGCATGAACTGATAGGATCTCTCATTCTGGACAGCCAGATAATGACCTCATTGTTCCCATGTTGCTTTCCTTCTCTGAACCTGACCTCCATGTCTTTCCTCTCTTTTCCGTTTCTTTGCTTCAACCCTAAACAGTGTCCATCCTAACTTCCACTTGGCCCTGCAGCCTTCCCATTCCCCATGTCCATTGCCCAACTTCCTGCCATGTGACAAGGTCTTCTGGTCTCCATCAAGCCTCCTTCCCCACTTTTTCAAAAGGGTGGTGGTGGTTCTACAAGTATCCTTGAGCCAATTTGGTGTAGTGGTTAAGTGCGCGGACTAATCTGGGAGAACCGGGTTTGATTCCCCACTCCTCCACTTGCACCTGCTGGGGTGACCTTGGGCAAGCCATAGCTCTGGCACAGCTGTTCTTGAAAAAGAGCAGTTTCTGTCAGAGCTCTCTCAGCCCCATCTACCTCACAGAGTGTCTGTTGTGGGGAGGGGAAGGGAAAGGAGTTTGTAAGCCAGCCTAGACCAGAATGGGTGGGGTAGAAATCAATAAAATAAATAAAATAAATAAGCCACTCTGAGACTCCCTTGGGTAGTCTCTTCTCCAATCTCTTCTTCTTCTTCTTCTTCCCCTTCTTCTTCTTCTTCAGGACTAGAGTGTTACTAATTGCTTACTTGTCTGTGGGCAAGGTCCCGGCCCCTGCACTTACCACGGCTTCCTGGGGGGCAGAAATGGACAATGCTAGCTTCCCCACAACCAGCAGCAACAACAGAGCCATTGGAGGCCAGGATAGAGGTGGCAGGAGTGGTGGATGTCCCCAGCAGCCCATCCTGGCAGCAAGAGGCAGGCCACTGCTTTGGACCCTGGCAGGCAGTCTCACCATCACGTCTGGAAAGGAGGAGGGGCTATAGGGGATGGCCAGGCCAAGCCAGGCCATGAAGAGACATGCCCTGGGCCAATGGAGCCTCGAGAATGCAGGGTGAAATGAGGCAGGCTAGGCCTGAGGCATGGGAGGCCCAAGGGGGGAGGTCATTGGAAGACGCTGCTGCTCCCATGTAAAGATCCATCCTACGTTATAGAGCACTGAGGGATACCAGGGTTGGCCTGCCCCCAGGAAGTCCTTTATTAAAGCAAGCTTGAGGAGAAAGAGCCAGACACTGGACAACCGTCTGAATTTTTATATCCCTGATGGGAGAATACTACACCTTCTCTGCACCCAAATCTTTTGTCCTTGGGTTGCCAACAATCTGGAGGGAAAAAAATGTCCTGCCCCCTTAATAGAGGCTTAATGGAATGTTATTTACAAGGTGATGTCATTTACTTCCATGTCATGCAAATCTTCACCTGCTTATTCCACCCCATTAAGCCTCTGTTAAAGGGCAGAGATATAATTTCTTTAGGTTATTGGCAGTCCTAAACCACCCAGATGGAACATAGTGCTTTGGCTTCAAAACAGCTACTATTAGGATCTTGCAAAAGATAATGTTTTACAAGGTTGCCCGTAATGAATTGCTACTGAAGGTTAACAGCGAACTGCCTTGACCTACCACCTTATTTGCCACATATGAAAGCGGTTGTTTGACTTTTCATATATTTATTTATATACCTTTCTTTGCTAGTCTGTATCTTGGTTAAGACCATAAAGTTTACCCTCTGTTTAAGCATCTGTCTCTTACACTTTCATTTTCCTCTGGAGGCATATCAAGCCTTGCTGTCACTATGGATACAAAGACTTTAAAAGGTCCCCCAGGGAACCCAAATCTAGGTCCTACATGTGTGGGGATGCTTATGTGTGCAGACCTTGAGGGGGGCGGGGTCTTCTTTGGTAGCAATGAACCCCTCACAAATGGTTCCCCTGTTATATGTGTAGCTAAACAGCAGTGAAAATAATCAGTTATGCTGGAGCTGTAGTTATGCCACAAACGTTCTGTAAGGACCAAGCCAATACTGTCAGGAAGATCGGGGTATTCACTGTCATCTGCTTTTATAATGGCTACAAGCAGGGGTCATTTTATAGAAAAAGAGGTGCAGGAGCTCATTAGCATAACTCATTTGCATATGCCACACCCCCTAACATACCGGAAGTGTGTCAGAAGGCAACACCCATCCCTTAGGCTCCACTTCACAGGTGAGTGAAACTGACCTGCTCTTCCTCCATTCCCTTCCCCATCCAATACTTTGTGCAATAAAAATAAGTGTAAAGAACACACCCTCATTCTCTTCCTGCTTCCTTGAAACCACCAGGTTTCAAGTAGACTTGAGATACCCAGGACATGTGCACCACCCATCCCTTTCCCTTCCCCTCCCCACAACAAGACACCCTGTGAGGTAAATGGAGCTGAGAGAGGTCTTTTGAGAACTGCTCATGAGAGAACAGCTCTGAGAGAACTTGAGACTGGCCCAAGGTCACACCAGCAGCTGCATGTTGAGGAGTGGGGAATCAAACCCGGTTCTCCCAGATTAGAGTACAACTCCTGACCACTACACCAAACTGATGGGGTGGAAGCTGCTGAAGGGTTGGTGAAATTTCTCCAGTACTTATGTGCCATGTGCCCAGATAAAAAATGGTATACTTAGAAAATTTATATGCCACCTTGAGCAAGTCTCTGGAAAAGCAGCACACAGTCATAAAAGGAACAATGATAAAATTATCAATATTAAAACAAAACATTAAAAACAATAAAGACCCTAGCAGGGCTTTCCCCGGGGCGCTGCGCCTCTGCACTGCTTGGGGAAGCTGAGGAGGGGGCAGAGCTTGGTCATGTGCCCGCCCCCTGGGCTCCTCACTCCCGGAGCTGTGCTCCTGTGCACTCCTGCTCCAACGGACCCCTGGCTACAAGTGGAACTGTTGGGATCAAAAATTCTTGTAAGACAAAGAAGTTTAGCAAACCCGTAACTAGAGCATGCAAACCACTGAAAACATTATAGGAACGGAACAACTTAAGGTACTAGATTTTCCCACACTGTATATGCAATCTTCATTTCATTTCCACATTTTTTAAAAATGGCAACACAGCAACTCAGTGCCATCGCAGAAGAAACCCCAAAGGGAGATTGGGAATGGTGTGATCAGATGACCTTATTCTGGCTCCAAGCAGCTCTCTGATAGAAAAGGAACTTTAGTTGAAAGCTTTTTGAAGCTTTCTACTTGGCGACTAATGGTGAAAAGGGAAGAGGCCAAGTGAGTCTCCCCAAAGAAAAAGTAGAGTTGGTTTTTATACCCTACTTTTCTCCAAGCTAAGGAGTCTCTAAGTGGCTTACAGTTGCCTTCACTTCCTCTCTTCCCACAACACGCACCTGGTGAGGTGGGTGTGGCTGAGAAAGCTCTGAGAGAGCTGTGAATAGCCAAAGGTCACCCACCAGTCTTCATGTGGAGGAGTGGGGAATCAAATCTGTTTACCATTCTTAATCACTTCTGGAGAGAGTTTCATAACTGTGGAGACACTACCAAGAAGATTCTAGAACTTGCATAATTCTGCTGTACTTTAGACAGCAGACACTCTCAAAAGAGCATCCTCAGACAACCTCAAAATGCAAGAAACGTAGAGCAGGATTAAGATATGCTGAAGTCCTAAACTGTGTCACATTCAAGAGATCCCTATGGCATTACCATAAAAATATGTATTCTAACTCTCAAATATAAGGGATTTATTATTATTATTTTGAGGCCCCTCATAATCTATGACCTTAAAATGTAACTTACTTAGCTTGTGCATAAATATGGCCTGGAAGGAAGGATGAGACATACTTACAGCTGTGTTCCTTCATGGAACCATTATGATAAGTCATCGTAATTTAACTAGATATCAAGCCCTTACAGGATTGTATCCACATCAGTGGGTGAAATACTTTGAGATGGTTAAAATCTTGTTTTGTTCATTTATTTTTAGACTTATATCCTGTCCCTCTCCTTGAGTCACAGAGCCAGGAATGGCTCACAACATTTATAAAACAACTGCGGGATTATTTTATAATGGAGAAGATAGCGGATCAAGTTTTGTTGTCAGAGACTATTTACTATAACTCCAAATTTTTGGAACAATTATTTCTGGTGTTAGAATACTTGATGTGCAATGACACATTAAAAGGAGTGGTGCAGTCAAAATAATATTATAGTATACTAGGCGTAAGGCCCATTGTGGGAAGAAATACAACAGGCTCTAGAGGGAAGCTTCAGGTGAGTGTCCCGGCTGTTGCTGGTGGGGCAGCAGAGGGAAGGGGAAAACAGAGGGAGGCAAGCCATGTTTATTTCCTTCTGCTTAAGGCAGGGCTGTCTCAAGTCCTTTTGCTGCCCCAAGTGGGTAGTATTGGAGGACAGCCTCTTGGAAACAGGTATGGTTCCCTCCACCCCTGTTGATTTGGGGCTATGCAGTGGCAGCTAAAGTAGAAAAGCACCTCCTCCTATGCCATGTCTTCTGGGTTCCAAGGGTCTGGAAAGCGGTTCCATAGCCAGTTACAGGGTTGCCAACTCTGGGTTGGGAAATACCTGTAGATTTGAGGGGTAGAGCCTGGGAAGGGCAGGGTTTGGGGTGGGGAAGGACCTCAGCAAGGTATAATGCCATAGAGTCCACTGCCCAAAGCAGCTATTGTCTCTAGGAGAACTGATCTTGGTCATCTGGAGATCAGTTGTAATAGCTGGGAAATTTTCTGTAGGGGAAATGATGTGCTGTGGCTAGGGAACACAGTGATTTCTAGGAGATCTCCAGGCCCCACAGGGAGATTGGCAACCCCAGTGACCATTTAAGAGGCGATTGGGACATATATTTTTCCTCAGGACACATTCAATGACTCCCAACAGCAATAGCAAACTGTTTAGAATGTTAGAGGCAAAGGCCAATCAGGCCACATATGCAAATGACCTCTGTGTTCTGACTGGCTATGCGCGGGAGACGAACAGCAAACTGTTTAGAATGTTGGAGGTGAGACTCAGGCAAGGCAGCCAGTGGAAAGGGACAGCTTCTGATTTAGGAGCATGTGGAATGTTCAGAAAGTGCTACCCCACTCCTCAGTTGTATATAAAAAGAGATTAGCACATTTTTGTGCTGTCAGTATTATCAGATTAATTATTTCTGCAATGTTATTCTTTCCTTTGTTCAATTCTTGGTAATTGTAGATTCATAGGTTTATCTATGGAATGTACAATATATGTTTATTGTATGCTTGCTAAAGTAAAATAAAAAATTTTAGATTAAAAAAAAACATACTACAAAGAAACTCAGTTACAAGCTATAAAATAGCTCCCTAGCTCAGGCATCCAAATAAAACACAACCATTTCGCGCCTAATAACCAACACCCCAGACTGTTGTTTTTTTTAAAAAAAACAACCCTAAAAGCATATGATGCTGATGGTTCTAGGGAAAAAAAACCACGGGAAAAAAGTCCACAGGAAAAAAGCCCACAGAAAAAACCTCACGGACATAAATGATCACAGGAGAAAAGCCCACGTGGCAAAATGCCCACATGGAAATAAGCCCACAGGGGGGAAAGCTCATACACATAAAAGTCCACAGGGAAAAAAGCCCACAACACAGAAAGCCCACATGGAAAAATACCATGTAAAATGCCATAGATATTTATACTGGTGGATAGCGATTCATTTCCATTTATGAGAATGAACAGGTATTACCTATATTCACATGCAACAATTTGTGCTGTGATTTTATCAAGTATAATCCTATATATATAATTGTCTTACACATTGGCCATTTCCAGCTCTCCCATTGGCTGTGCTATGCACTCCATCAGCCATTAGCTATTCAACTGCCACTCAAGAGTACTCGTGTGCCATTGGCTGGGTGCTGGGTCTGCTCCTGTACAACTAGCTTATCCTTCAGTGGCTGTTGCTAGGCAACAACCTTGGTTCTGTCGGTAAAAAGACAAAGGAAGGAAATCCTTTCCAGGCCTTTGTGAGGAACTCATGGGGGCCAGTCCCGACTAGAGTTGCCAGCTCCAGGTTGGGAAATGCCTGGATATTTTGTGATGGAGTCTACAGAAGCCAGAGTTTAGGGAGGGGGGAGGCCTCAGCTGAATAGAATGCCATAGAGCCCACTCTCCAAAGCAGTTATTTTCTCCAGGAGTGGAAAAAATCTGTTGTCTGGAGTTCAGCTGTGATATCTGACAATCTTCAGGCTCCACCTGTAAGTTGGCTACCCTAGGCATGGCAGTTAGTGCTTCAGAGCAGGGTCTGCTAGACCCAGGTTCTTGCTGTAGAAGTTGAGAAGGTGATTTTGGACCAGTCACAGACTTTCAGCCTAACCTACCTCACAGGGTTGTTGCAGATCAAAATGGGGAGAGAATGGTGTGATCTGCTTTGGTCTCCACTGTGGAGGAAGAATGTACTTTTCCTCCTAGGGAATCATTGCTACCAATCTCCAGGTGAGGGCTGGAGGTCACTCACAATTAAAACTGTTCTCCAGATGGCAGAGATCAGGGGCAGATAATGGTAGGTTGATGGTTGTCTGGGAAGGAGATAGGGTTGCCAATTCCAGGTTGGGAAATTCCTGGAGATTTGAGGGATGGCACCTGGAGAGGGTGGGATTTGTGGAGGGGTGGAACCTCAGAGGTACAATGCCATAGACTCCACCCTTCAAACTAGCCATTTCCTCCTGGGAAACCATTAGTGCCAATCTCCAGGGGAGGGCTGGAGATCACTCAGAATTATAACTGCTCTTCAGATGGCAGAGATCAGTTTCCCTGGAGAAAACAGTAAGCTCTGTGTCATTATACCCTGCTGAGGTCACCACAGCAAATTGATGCTGAGTGCCCAAGGCCAGAGCCTCTTTCTAGAGCCCATTATAATTATTTCCACAATAGGCCTTATTCTAGTACTAGTAGTTGAGGCCTCATGGATCTATGAAGCTTATCTTAAGATAACAAAACCATAAGACAACATTAAATAACAAATAACAACAGAAGAGGCAACCATGTCCTGTAGAGCTCTTAATTTTCTATTCCACAGCAGTCATCCCAGTGTGTGGCAATACTCCCTCTATGGTGTGGAGTCCTGTGAGTAAAAATTCTACATTGTGAGCTACTGGCACTGAAGTTGTCAGTGAGCAATTTGGCTACTGCATAAATCAGTGTGCTCTGGAGCCATTCTTCCTGAGCTAAGACAAAAATGTGTGAGATGGAGGCTAAAAAACTGTGAGCTAGCTAGCTCACACTAACTCAGCTTAGAGGTAAACCTGGTGTGTGGTCTCTATATGATGGACTGCAGAGGGATCTTGCTTGCCACAAACGAACACTGGCTAATGCACAGGCAGGTCGCCTAGTAACATAGCAAAATTATTATTTAATTATACTTGATAAAATCACAGCACAAACTGTTGCATGTGAACATAGGTAATACCTGTTCATTCTCATAAATGGATATGAATAGCTATTCACCATTATAAATATCTATAGCACTTTACGTGGTATTTTTCCATGTGGGCTTCTTTCTGTGTTGTGGGCTTTTTTCCCCTGTGGGCTTATTTCCATGTGGGCATTTTTCCACATGGGCATTTCTCCACATGGGCTTTTTTCCTGTGAGCATTTATGTCTGTGGGGGGTTTTCTGTGGGGGTTTTTTCCTTTGGGCTTTTTTCCAGTCACCAATGCTGACTTATACTATGCTGTAGCTGCTCTAATAGCTCAGACAAGCCTCATCTCATCACAGCACGGGAGCTAAGCAGGGTCTGGACTTGGATTGGACACCACCAAGGAATACAAAGGCTTCTTTACAGAAGGAGGCAACAACACGTCACCTCTGCTCATCTCTTGCTTTGAAACTCTTATGAACGTTCTTGCATTTCCTCCGACAAAGAACCATTACTAGTTTCCCCCAGTGTGGCATCTCCTGTGTCTAGATGAGCACATTGAAAGAAAATGGGTTTTCTTTCTCACTCTCCTCCCGCCGCCTACCCCGCAGATCGTTACTGGACTGAAAAGGAAAGATCAATAACCCCAGTCCTTTTAATTGCCGAACGAACAATGCCGCCCTTCCTCTCTATTTTGAGCACTCCTTCTAGATTGCCCTCTGCTTCCCTTTCCAGCCCCCACACATATGCTCCTTTTCTCTTCATTTCAGGAGAGTGATTTAAATTTATCCTTACTTTGTAAACGAGAGAGAGAGAGAAATCAGGCGCGCACAAACTTTTCTTTCAAAGCAAGATGTACATCCAGAACAGATGACTGCGCTAGCACTCTCAGACTTAAATGGCTCCACAACTCGGCTGTTAGAAATATTCTTGAGAAAGAAAAACTTAAAAATTGACAGAATGGCAGATCTCAATATGAAAATAATGGTTTAGTAAAATGAATGAAAAATAATGGTTTAGTAAAAATGGGACTGAAGGACTGAAAAGAAGACCGAGCTATTGTCTCTGCACTATTCTCCATCTGCTGCTGAACCAGGGTGCAAACTTTTTCAAAGACACGGGCCTGTGTCCCATCATCATGTTTCTCCAGTGGAGCACCATTTCTTATGCAACATCTCAATGTATCATACAAACAAATGGCATTAACTTACACTAAGCTGTAACAGCCCTAATAGTTTGGAATATCCTGATCTAGGGTTGCCAACCTCCAGGTAGCACCTGGAGAACTCCTACTATTACAATTGATCTCCAGAAGACCAAGATCCATTTCCCTGGAGGAAATGACTTTGTTGGAGGGTAGACTCTGGCATTAAACCTTGCTGAGGTCCTTCCCCTCCCCTCCCCAAACCCTGCCCTGCCCAGGTTCCACCATTAAAATCTCCAGGTATTTTGCAATTCAGAGCTGGCAACCTTAGCCCGATCTCATCAGAGTGTGGAAGCTAAGCAGGGTCAGTACTTGGATGGGACACCAACAAGGAATACAAGAGCTGCAATAATTAATAATTATTATTGTATGGCATTGTGTGTAGTACAGCCAGGAGATCCTAAGATTGTCTGGCAGTTGGAAGTTGATTGATTGAATTTATAAACCACCCTCCCCTTAAGGGCCCAGAGCTGTGTACAACATATACGAATAAATAAAACAACTTAACAATTACAATAAGAGCAATTAAAAACAATACAGTGCAACAGTAAGCTCACCTAGAGGCATCTGTCCATTTATACCCTCCCCATGAGGGAGGAGGGAAAGGGTGAGAGATGAAGACCAGGCTTGCTGGTAAACTGTTGCTGTCCTCAGCCATAGGCCTGGCAGAACATCTCTGTCTTACAGGCCCTGTGGAACTGTACTGTGTCCCACAGGGCTCAGATGTCACTAAGCAGAGAGTTCCACCAGGCCGGGGCCAGGGCCAAAAAGGCCCTGTCCCTGGTTGAGGACAGCCAGATGTCTTTCAGGCCAGGGATCACCAGGAGATTTTGCTTCCCAGAGTGTAGTGCTCTTTGGGGGGCATATCAGGAGAGGTGGTCCCAAAGATACATTGGCCCCTGACCATTCAAGGCCTTGGAGGTTACCAAAACCTTGAATCTGACCCTGTACTCAGTTCAAAGTCAGTGCAGCTGGCAAAGCACTGGTTGAATATGTGCTCTCACTGGAGTCCTCATAAGGACCCAGGCCGCTGTATTCCGGACTAGTTGTAATTTCCGGATCAGTGTCAAGGGTAGGCCAATGTTGAGGGCTATGACGCGTGACCAAAATAAACTGCCGCTTTGAGGCGTTCTGTGAGGTGACTGGTCAGGCTTGGCTCTACTTCACTCGACCAGCACCCTCTATACTTGTAAATAGTCTCTTCGGGGTTTAATTTTAATAGGTATTCACTCAGGCTTTTTCTTTAACATAAAGCAGAGCTTTATTTACAGAACCAAACAGAGGGGATGGGTGAGGTATTTACATTGGACACGTTGTTTCGGTAGCGGCTGACACATTTGGCTTAGATGAAACTTAGGCTGTAGGCTATATTGTTTGCTGTTTCTTTAACCGTACATAAGCTCACTCAACACCTTCCTCAGTACACTCTCCTGTCCTGTTTAGGGGTTGGCCTTTTGGCTTTGGTTTCCTGGCCCTTAAGTCCCAACTGGCCACCAACCAGCTGTCCAGACTCTGCCAGTCTTTGCCTCAGCCCTCCCCTTAACCTCCTATCTCAGGTTCCTCAGGAGTGATGTATTTTAGGTTTGTGACCGCTTATGTGTTCTGATTTTACTAGTCTGTTCACTGTCCCGTGAACCAGACTATCCAGCACCCAGTTCTCATCTTAAACTGGTCTTTTTGGATTGCTCCCACAGAGCCACCGAGACACACTTCCAAGCTCTCACACAGCTATCTCCAGAACTGATCTCCACACAGACTTTGTTTTCTCTCTCTCCCTGAACATTCTAACTGTCAGGTGTGCCCGTTAACTGCCAATCATTGAGGGTTCCGAGCTAAATGGCCCCCTCCTCACTCAGTCATGTGACCTAGATTTTCATTCCGTCACAAGGGCATTACAGTAATCCAGCCTGGAGGTGACCTTTGCATGGATTACAGTGGTGAGGTCGGAGGGAGACAGGAAAGGGGCCAGTTGCCTAACCTGGTGTAAAAACAAATCGATCAAGCACCTGAAAGGTTAGTTACATACTAAGTAAAGAGCCAGTGACTAAAAACTATAATTGTAACTTAAATAATATCAAAAACACATGTATTTATTATCAATTAGTTGAAAACAATTAAGGGCCTGATGGTAGACTCAATACAGAATAAAAGTGTACAATATACACAAGTAGAACCTATTGCGACCCGATGCGTTTCAGCCATAGTGGCCTTCTTCAGTGGTCAAGCAATGTTTGTACATGTAGGCTCAATGATATAATAGGAAGACAATAAGTTAATGATCAATGTAGGATCAGAAAAGGAGTTTTATAGTTACAATCAATTTACGCAAGGCCTGAGAATATTCGTGAGGACTTGTGTCCTTGTGTCATGGTCAGGTTTGTTTGTTTGCTTGCTTGTTTGTTTGTTTAAAGTGCTACACATCAATTTCCTATGCAGCTGTGAACAATAATCCAGTATTTTCCATAACAGGAATCAGCCAATACAAACATAGCCAATGGAAGAAATCCCAGGGAAGGCTCTGTTGTTATATCCAGATGTTAACTGTGGTCAAATGCCTGGTGGAATATTATTACTATTGTAAGCCTTCCTGTTTTGGTCCAGAAGACGCAATCAAATCAGAGCTGATGTACCAAAATGTCACCTCTGTTGGCCTCCATTGATAAGGAGGTATCCAAGATCACACCTAGGTTCTTCGCAGTTTGCACAGGTGATGAAGGTGCCCTGCCAAGAGTCGGAAGATGGCACCCCAACCCTGAGCCACCCCTGCCCAACCAGAAAAACCACCGTCTTCAGTGGATTCAGCTCTTACGCTGAAGTTCTAGCTCTTTAGCATTATGCACCACTAGTTGGTGAGCTAGACTTGCTGTTGGGTTTTTTTTGGGAAAGAGACAATTCAGAGGTGGTTTTGTCATTGCGTGCCACTGCAACATGGCCCTGGTATTCCTTGCAGGTCGCCCATCCAATTCCCACCCAAGGCCGACTCTGCTTAGCTTCTGAGATCTGATGAGATTGGGCTAGCCTGGGCTATCCAGGTCAGGGCACATCACCTCTGCTTGTCTCTTGCCTTGAAAATCCCATGAGCTGGAACTTCATGGGGTTGCCATGAGTCAATTGTGATTTGACAGCACACTTTACCTTTCTACTAAGTCACACCACTGGGACATTTAGCAGTGTCTGTTCTGACTGGCAGTGGCTCTCCAGGGAGTCAGGAAGAGAAAGGCCCAGGGCTCATTTCATAGCAGGAGCTCCTTTGCATATTAGGCCATACCCCCCTAATGTAGCCAATCCTCCAAGAGCTTACAGAACTCTTCTTACAGGGGCTACTGTAAGCTCTTGGAGGACTGGTTACATCAGGGGTGTGTGGCCTAATATGCAGAGGAGCTCCTGGAAAGGCCTTTCCCAACGCCTTCTAGGACAACCAGTGGTCACAGTGCCAGTCAGGTTAGGACTGAGGAGAACCAGATTCCAGTTCTAATTCTGCCACAGAAGGTTGCTGAGTGACCTTGGGTCCAACACTCCCTTAGCCTACCCTTCCTAACACCACTGTTATGAGGATAAAACAGGGAAGCGAGAACCATGTATGCCACCTTGAGCACCTTGGAGGAAAAGTGGGATACAAATGAACTTGATCAGCAGATACTCAAGCGCCTTTAACTGGATGTGTCAGGGATTGAACCTGGATTTTCTGCACACAAAGTACACACTCTATCTTGGAGGCCTTCCCAATATCATTGGCCACCCAGTAATTTTGGGAAACGAACACAATATCACATCTGTTGATTATGCATGTCTACCGACTGTTGCACACTCACAGCCAATAATGCAGATTAGAAATACTGTCATGAATGGCATATTGGGGGGGGGGGGGATGGAAAGAAAAAACCAGACCCACCCATACTTTTACCTTCTGATGTACTTTTCCCCTTTCTGGAAGCATAAAAAGCAGAAGGAAAGAGCCTTTTAAAGACATTCGCTGCCAATTGCAGATTCCATTCCGGAATCGCTTCCCAGACGCCCTGATGCTCAATCAGCTTGGAAAGCCAACCGTGTGTATTAAAAGGACGTGTCAGCTGCAGGACTCAGCAGGGAGCCACACAGGCTGAAGCACCTCACAGTCAGAACCATCTGGATGTGCCCTTAAGATGGTACTTTCTTTCATTGCTTTTGAATCAAGAAGCAATCATGCAGAGATTGTGGCTCAGTGGTGCATTTTTTTTAACGTTTTAAGTTCCAGGTTTATTCTCTGCCGTCTCCAGTCAGAGCAAGGTGTAGGCGAGCTTTCGGCTCTACAAGAAATAGTCTGATGCAGCGCTTTAATGATAGAGGGGCAGGCATATCATTCCTATTTTTGTGATGACCCCTTTTTTAAAAGTTGACATTGAATGGCATAGTTTGTGTGCTCCCCCCCCACACACACACTTTAGGAACATCGGTTTTATGGCACCCATTTACTGAGGCATAAGCTTTTGTGGACTATAGTCCACTTCTTTGGATGCATGAAGAGTTACCCTCAGTTGGCAGACATAAATATGTGAGAATAGGAATGCAAAAAATAGGCATGGGGGATGGATAATTGGTCCTAGGTTGTGATAGGAGCAATCCAGCCATTCCTGTTCAATTCTAATGGGACATTCATATATATAGATATATTCACAGACACACACACACATACAATAATGGGGAGTGACCCATTCACAACAGCAGCAATCAGCAGACATGCTACTTTTCTAGTTATTCCTATCATAGCAGACAAACCCGTGGTCCTGATTAAGTCCAGAGAGCCAGTTTGGTGTAGTGGTTAAGTCTGCAGACTCTAATCTGGGAAAACTGGGTTTGATTCCCCACTCCTCCACATGCAGCTGCTGGTGTGACCTTGGGTCAATTATGGCTCTCTCAGAGCTGTTCTCTCAAGAGCAGCTCTCTCTCAGAGCTCTCTCAGCCCCACCTACCTCACAGGGTCTGTTGTGGGGAGGGGAAGGGAAATGAAATTGTAAGTCACTCTGAGACTCCAAGTGAAGGGTGGGGTATAAATCCAATCTCCTCCTTCTCCTTCAAATCTGCAGTTTCTTACATCCTGGGGAGCCACTCAGGGTAGACAGGAGTGAATCAATTAGCCCTTTTGATTGACTTGTGTCAAAGTAATTCCTTGTAACCAACTAGTAATTACAGCTTGGATGCCACAGGCACTGAAATATTCATAGTTATCAGTTGAACTCTCCCTTCCTACCCCAGGCTGGGAACTGCTGATGCATAGGAAAGCAAATGTTCTCCTGTGCTTGTGGGGTCTTCTCCCATTCTTAGGCTTGCATTGTTGGCTGCCACCACAAATCTCCTCTCTTCTTTCAGAGCCAGTTTTGGAACAGCCCCAACCCTCAAATTCAAGCCCATCTGTGCCAATACTTTGTGAGGGAACTGGGCCCTGCGGA
The DNA here is from genome assembly GCA_029233225.1 of Lepidodactylus listeri. Lineage (NCBI taxonomy): Eukaryota > Metazoa > Chordata > Lepidosauria > Squamata > Gekkonidae > Lepidodactylus > Lepidodactylus listeri. The sequence goes on from JARCFY010000002.1 coordinate 27,942,792, forward strand.
GAAGCAAAACATTCTGAGGAGATAGCTCAAATCATCCTATTGTCAGACTTTGGGAGTGGTTACAGGTGACATACTGAGTTGCTCAGTGTTTTTCAGTGGAGCCAGTTAACATATTTAAATACAAGTTGGTGTAGAGTCCACTTCTCTTAACCATTACACCATGCTGGATTTCTGTGAATGAGTCAGGGATTTCAAGAATTAATCTTCCCTGGAAAGAAGATCTTAGGTGATTGGCTGCTTTACTTGTGCTGTGATTGGCCAGCATCAGCTGAGAGAGAAAACAAAACAGCTGGTTTGGAGGGGAAAGTAGTCTTTTGCCCTTTGGTCTTTCGCAAATTGGTCTTTTTAATGTCTGGATCAGTAGCCTGAGGGTTTGGCTTCTGAGGGAAGAGACATTTGGGAGTTAGTGTTTTCTGACAGGCAATAGTCAGAAAAGTACTTCTACAGAAAGAAGAGAAACCCCATTGTCTCAATATATTAAAACTGCTCTGAGAGAGAACTTAAATTCTCAACCAGAAAAGCTACAGAATAACCTTATACAAATAAAGAATACTGGAGAAGGATTTGGCAGAAGGTCTAGGTATTTAGAGAGAATTCCCATACAACGCCAATTGGTAAAAGGTGTTATTGCTTCTTAGGGACAAGAAAATAACTTTCTGCCAGTGAAAGGGGTTGGGAAGTGAACCCTGGTCTGTGATAAAGGGGAGAAGCTCAGACACCTCAGGAGTTAATGAAAAGCTGTATTATCTGAAGGAAGAAATCTAGAAACAGCAATAAGAACTCTGTTAGTGCTAAAACATACTAAACAAAGTACCTCTCAAAGAAAGAAATAGAAGGCCTTGAAACAAAACTACAAATACACTCTCTTGAATGTTCCAAGAATTCAACTTTGTATTTATTAGAAAGTTTTTTACTTCGGCAATCACAAGACTTCGACTATTCCTATTATACATATATTCCCTACCTGTTAAATAAAATCTTTATTCTGTTTTTGAAAGTTAATTTGCTTCAAGTGCCATTTTTCAAGGGTTTAAAGAAAGCTGAACAGTTCCTGTATTTTCAGTAGAGTTCCTGAGCTGAGAAAAACCCTAAAATAAATATCAAACATAGGGAGGGACAGTCAAGTCTTGTATGACAAAGGATATACATATACGCTACTGTAGGGCAACTCAGTCACTGAGGAGAACAGAAGATTTGGTGAGTGTCCCGGCCCAGGACTGTTTCCCCACCCCTGGCCAGGGTGAGGGGAGGGGGCAGGTGGTGGAAGAAAAAGACGCTGAGTGGCACGGGCCCGGCATGGCCAGCTTAGTTGGCATGGCAGGATGAACCCCTGCATTGCCCCCGCCTCCAGCAAAGAGCAAGCCATCTCAGGGAGGTCCCAAGACGGGGGCCTGGGAGTGGGAACCAACTGGGAACTGACTGGGACCATGACTGGGACCCCCAAGACAGTCACTGGGGCTGGAGGGGATGAGGGTGCCACCAGGACTCACCCCGCAACCACCGTGAGAGCCTGGAAGGAGGATGGGGCAGTGAAGATGTGCCTGGCAGCGGCTGCAAATGCCATGGCTGGGTGGGGAAGACCAGGAGCCAGAAGAGGCCTTATCTGGCCTAGGGAAAAGACTCATGAAAACACCAGACACAGAGACAAGGACTGGCGTGCGGGGCTCCACCGCGAAGATTGACCAAACAGAGAGCACTAAGAAGGGGGCAGGAGAAACAGAGGAACACAAGAAAGACAGCAAGGAGAGCCTACGGGAAAAGAGGGGGTAGAGGGAAGGGAGGAGCACATGCTGGGAAAGGGAATAAAAAAAGGAGAGCATGCCAGAGCCGGGGAGGAAGGAGAGGGTGAGGCCGGTGGCATGGAAAGAGGTGTGAGAGAGGAACAGAGCCCACATGGCCAGAGTCCCAAGGGTGACGTAACCCCAGGGTCACCCATGTTTGAGGCTCCAGGTGGAACCCTAACACCCCATCCCAGCAAGGAGGGAGACAGGGGTGGCTTGGCACCCAAGGCTGGGCGTGACTGTGGGAAAAAACTGCCAGACAGTTGGGGAGATACAAGGGTCCATCATAGAGGCTAACCGGAAATGAATAGCCATTCCCTTTCCCTAGCAAACCTAAAGGCCAGTTCTGACAAGATCCTGGGGGTTTCATGTACGGAGCCCCTCCCCAAAAAACATTTATTTTAAATAACCACTATATGGGGCTGTGCCATAAGAGGAGAAGATCTGATTCTTCCCACCATGCAGTTTCCTTGATCTGAAATGGCCCCATGGAGCTTCTGTTTGCTATCCTGTTGGGCCATTTGGATGAGAGACCACCAAGGAAGACCAGGGTCACAGCACAGAGATGGGCAATGCCAAACCAGCTCTGAACGTCTAATGCCTTGAAAACCCTATGGGGTTGCCATAGGCCAGGATTATCTTTTTAATTAAAGCCTCTTTCATAGCTCATACTCCCAGCCTCTCATCTTATTTAGCCCTGAGAATGTGGTTACAGGAGAGAATCTCTAGCAAGGCATTCCCAGCACATTCATCCAACTACAATCCCCAGAATTCTTTGGGAGAAACCATAATAGTGACACTGGCATTCAGCCCTATTTGTACTGTAGATATGGCCAAAGACAGCATATATAGAACTCTCTTTGATACTTAGCTGATGCACTTTGGTAGGGTGGACTGCTTGAAAATAAGGAGGCCTAGCACCAGAACTTCCTGCTATTGTTCTACAGAGGTCTGAGCTCCCCCCCCCCCCCCGCCCCGCTCCAATATCCTGGCAAATGTGAGCTTACCATCAGAGTAATGGGGAAACCAAAGAAAGGAATATCTGCTAAATGTATGGTGAAACCACAGAAAAGTTTCATTCCCTATAAAGCTAAATGCATAAATATCAGGAACCTGGACATAAAAATGGTGTTTTGCTATCCTGATTATGGCATTGCCTCATCAATCTGATAGGTAATTGGGGAACTTAACAAGAAGGCTGTTCATTCTTTACCTGCTGAAAATGTCTTGCCCTCACCTTTGGATAGGGCTGCTAAGTCAGCCCGGGGGACGGGGGATCCCCTGCTACAGGGGTTCCCGATCCGCTGGCCACCATTTGGCCGGCGGGGGGAACCCCACCCCCGAAGTCGTCCTGTTAGGACGACGTCCCCATCATAATGACGTCACTCGGAAGTGACATCATCACGTTGGGGACATTGCCGGGATGACGCTCTAGCAATCGCCCCAAAACTCTATGATACCATAGAGTTTTGGGGCAATTGCCAGAGCGTCACCCTGGCAACACCCCCAATGTGATGATGTCACTTCTGGTGACATCGTCATGGCGCGCATGCAAGCGCGCGTGCCGGGGAAACTCCCGGCGCCAGGAGGACTCCCCCCCGCTGGTAAGTTTTTAGGACTTGGCAACCCTACCTTTGGAAGGTGCTTCAGTGGAAATGCAATTTCCGCTTTGAATGCAGAAGGTCAAAGGTTCAGTCCCCAGCATCTCTAGTTGAAAATATTAGGTAGTAGATGTAGGGTTGCCAGCCTCCAGGTGGGGCCTGGGAACCTCCCGCTTTTACAACTGATCCCCAGCTGACAGAGATCAGCTCCCCTAGAGAAAATGGCTCCTTTGGAGGTGGACTCTACGGCACTGTACCATGCTGAGGCGCCTCCCCCCCCCCCCCCAAACCCCACCCTCTCCTGGATCCACCCCCGAAGTCCCCAGGTATTTTCCAAGCAAGGCCTGGCAACCCTAAGTAGATGACATGAAAGCTGTCCAACTCAGCTTTTGGAGAGGCACTGCCTAAGTAGACTGTACTGACCCTGGTCTGATCCAGTAAATGACAGCTTCATGTGTAAGTGTGTGAGCTAAATGGAGGGGCAGATAAATAGTTTGTGTCAAGTAAGAATTCAGGGTAGCAGAGGCAGGCAGAAAGAGCTGAGTTTTTAGCTGGGTTTTGGAAATGGTGAGGTATCCTTGGGGTCCCACTGCCATTTGGGAATCTGATGCAGGATTAACGGTTATGCAGCCTGTCAGGGCTATTTTTGGGCAGGAATGCACAGGAACAGAGTTCTGGCTGGTTTCTGAGTTGGCCACACCTAAAGCCTCTCCCCCCCCCCCTTGGGTTCCCCAGGTGCCTTGCAAGCCGCAGGGCACCTGGGAAAGCCAAGCCAATCCAGGAAGGGAAGGCAGTTTAAACTTGGGTTCCCCAGGCACCCTGCAGCTGCAGGGTGCCTGGGGAAGCCGATCCAGCAACTGCCTCCTTCCCTCAAGTTCCCCATGCGGGGCACCTGAGGAAGCCAATCCTGGGAGGGAGCGGCACTGTCAGGGGTTTGGCCTAATATGCTAATGAGTTTCTGATGTTGGGTGTGGCTTATTCTGCTAATGAGTTCCTGCTGGGCTTTTTCTACAAAAAAAGCCCTGCTGTCTGATATAGAAAAGCTGTCTACACGGTAGCTAATATAGCCAGTTAAGGAATGGTAAGTATCGAGAGCTCTCTCCTGCGAGGAAATAAAAATCTGTAGCTCTGCTCCTGGACTCCTCACTACTCAGGTAAGTGGGGAAGGGAGCTTAACACTAGATAAGCACTATCAGGGGTCATTTTGTAGAAAAAGAGGTGCAGGAGCTCATTAGCATAACTCATTAGCATAACTTATTTGCATATCCTACACAACCTGACATCACTGGGATTATGTCAGAAGACAAGAAAGAAAGAAGAGAGAGAGAAAGAGAGAGAGAAAGAACTGGCAGAGAGGGGACAGCTACTAATCCAAGCCTCAGAAATACCACTATTTATTTTATTTTATTTTATTTATTTATTCGATTTTATACCCTGCCCACCCCGCGAACAGGCTTAGGGGCTATTCTGGGAGGATAGCTTCAGTGGTGGCTGAAGCCTTCAGAAGACTGGTCGGAGGAACAAGGACCTTTCCAGGGGACGGGGTCATTTTGCTGCAGCCATGACCCAAGCAGGCATTCCCCCGCGGGGGGTGGGGCTGGCACCAACTCCCAGAGCTGAGCTCCCCCAAGCTCCTGGACCCCTGAGCACTATAAATGTCACACAAGCTTTCAGTGTTTCAGATACCTGTTTTATCAGATCTGTTTCCCAAATTAAGGTTATTTTCAGCAAGATATAATCAGGTAGGTTATCACAAAATATTATTTATCCAAAATTACACATCATTTCAAAATCTGCTGCTTCTAAAGAAAAATCCATTATATGGAAGCAGGAATAAGTATGATCCATTGACAAGAGGCTGGTATAATTTTTATTCTGCATGTTACGCCGGTGAATAATTTACAGGTTCCCGTAATTTAGATGAATTTGTCATTTCACTTATGTGGAATTATTATTTTTAAATGAGTTTGTCCTTGTGGAGAGAAAGAACAGCTCTTGTTTGATGCAAACAATTGCGCTTGTCAACTGCTGAACATTTTGATTAAAAAACAAAGCCAAAACAAAACTCTTGTATACAGAGAAACATAGAGTTGGAAGGTACCCTAAGGGTCATCTAGTCTAACCCCCTGTACAATGGAGGAAATTCACAGCTACCCCCCCACTCCCCCAGTGACGCCTGCTCTATGTCCAGAGAAGGCTATAAACTTTCAGGATCCCTGGAGGAAAATTCTTTCCTGGACCCAAAGTGGTGATACCATGGGCATATAAGAAAGGGCCACAAGATCCAAGCACTGGCTCATCCCTTCCTGCTCTCCCTCTCATATTCCTCCTAAATTCATAGTGAACCACAGAATCAGCTTTGCTGTCAGATGGACATCTAGCCTTTGCTTAAAAACCATCCAAAGAAGGAAAGCCCACCACCTCCCGAGGAAGCCTGTTCCGATGAGGAACCGCTGTAACTGTCAGGGAAGTGCTTCCTAATGGTTAGCCAAAGAGTATTTTCGTTTAATTTCAACCCATTGGTTTTGGTCTAGCCTTCCAGGGCAACAGAAAACAACTCTGCTGTATCCTCTATATGACAGCCTTTCGAATATTTGAAGACAGCTATTATCTCACCCCAGGATACATTACCTTCAGAATTCTTCATCATCTTTCCCTGCACCTTACAGCTCAGTCTTCAGAGTCCTCTGTGCAAGAGAAGAATACACTGAAAAGCTGCAACTTGACATATCATGGGACAGGTTTACACATACAAGATTTGATAGTCGTACTATCAGATCATCCTTGCATGTGTGAACTCCTCTTTACAGCTCAAACCCCACAGGCAGAGCATTCGTACCATGTCCTTTCTCCTCAGGGTTTTTTAGAGGGACAGGTTTACACATACAAGATTTGATAGTTTACACATACAAGATTTGATAGTTGTACTATCAGATCATCCTTGCATGTGTGAATTCCTCTTTACAGCTCAAACCCCACAGGCAGAGCATTCGTACCATGTCCTTTCTCCTCAGGGTTTTTTAGAGGACCCAGTTCAGACATTTAAATCCAAGTAATTCACTGAAGACTGATCTTCTGATTAGTTCTCTGGCACTCAAATGAAGTACAAGTATCAGTGAAGCAGCCCCCCTGTTGCAGAAGAGAGATTCACATCTGCACATCTGCACAGGAGAGATTCACACCTGCCCTTGTCTCAGCATTGGCTCAGAGGTTAAGACACTGAGCTGCAGACCAGAAGGTCGGTAGCTCGGCAGTTTGAGACCCAAGTGCCGCATGATGGAGTGAGAGCTCCTATCTCTAGCCCTATCTTCTGCCAACCTAGCAGTTTGAAAGCAAGAAACTGCAAGTAGATAAATAGGTACTGCTTCAGTGGGAAGGTAACAGCATTCTGTGCGCCTTGGCGTTTAGTCATGCCAGCCACATGATCACGGAAATGTCTTCAGACAGCGCTGGCTCATCGGCTTGGAAATGGAGATGAGCACCGCCCCCTAGAGTCTAATTCATCTGGCTTTTGAGCAAGGGAAACCTTTACCTTTACCTTGTCTCACAGTTTCTCATGTGTTTGGTTATTTGCAAGTGAATGTTTGAACAAGCTCCTTGGCAGTCCCTAACCTACAGTGAGCCTACGGATGCCTCCTATCCTGCTAACACCTAACAGGAAGTGGATTAAGCTGCTCTGGAGTGATGTTATTTTTTGCGGCCATCCTGTTTTATTTAATTGGGTTTTTAATCATATATTTATTATTTTCTCTCTGTTGTGAACCACCCTGAGCCCATCATAAGATAGGGCAGGATAGAAATGCAATAAATAAATAACCTTCTGTTTGACCAAACTCCCCCCATGCTTTAATCGGACAATAAGGGTGTGCAATCCCCACCTGCCCCATTTTTATTAAATATTGTATTACTTTTTGTTCCATTTGTTCTTTTTGTTGTTGTTTTCATTTTCCACTAACTTTCATATTTAGAAATATGAATACTAGAACGTTCCAAATAGTAGAACTTTCCAAACAAGCCAATCAGGCCCCAGAATAACAAAGAGTTTTAATGGCTGTTGTTAGCTTTTCTTTTTTTGTTTTGGTTATAATAATGATGACCATAACAAATGGGACTTCTCCATTCCACATTTTTCATTGTTAACAAAAGTCTGTGTATCCTCAATGAACAAGACTCCAAGAATGTGAGGAGACAGGAAGGAATGAAAGGGAAACGGAAGCCACAATCTCTGGCTTCATCAGTGAGTTTTAAAACATGGGTTTAGATCTCCTGGATCTTTTCGAGGGACTATGGGTGAAGGATATTTGTTCACGGACCACAGCATCCTTGTCTCCTCCCTCCCATGGCAGGCTAAAATGCTGAAAGGAACATTGGGGTTGTGAACAAATGCCTTTTTGGGGTAGAGGTCTGACCTGAGTAAAACCTTTACCAGGAGGTTTTAAAAGTTTTTCTCTCTGAGCAGAGAACAGACAGGGAGGAGGAAGTCAGTCAGTGGCTTTCTAGAGACACCTCAGCTACCTCTTAAGAATTGCTAAAATGTCTAGCTAGAGACAATAGGAGGGTCCAGTCTCCCCTCCCCTTCAATCAGGGAACAGAGATTTGGAGGTGTTACATACTAGAGAGACTTCAGGAAGATCTCCAGGAAAAGCTTCTTTGACCCAGCTTGACCTGGTCAGTAGGTGGGGAACAGAGAGAAGATAAAACTCCTTGAAACAAGAAGGAAGCTCTCTTTGGTACCGAGTCCATCAAAACAGACAGAACTCTTAACTGAGGTCTGGAGGAGGTGGGTATTACCATGTGCTGGCCTAGACAATCAGAGGAAGCTGCAAGGTATTGATAACTCCGTAGAGATCTGTAACTTCCTAAGCTAAGGAGTTTGTCCTATATTTTAACATCTGACAGGGCATGTATAGAGAGAGGGACAGAGGAATTGCATTTTACCCATTTCTTTTTAATCCCTTGCTCAATCTGGTGCTATGCTAAAAGTATGCTAAAAGTATGCTGTGCTAAAAGTACGCTTGTGAACATTTTATTTTTAATAAATATTTTATAACTTTTGATGCTGGTAGTGGTTCTCTGTACCACATAGACCTCCACCATCTTAGACATGCTATTTTTAAAAGGAACACCAGGGGAAGGCAGTCAGTTGGCAAGTGACTATTCCTCCAGGGGTGCACAAGGCCGTAAATGGTCCCTGCGATGACCAGGTGCATGGCAGTGGGAGACACAGAGGCAAGGCCTCAGAATTTGGAAGGGAAGCTGGTGGTGACAAAGGTCAGGTGGTGGCAGTGGTTATCTGAGAGTGAAAGAAAAGCCTCTCCAGGTGTTGGGAAAGGGCAGGGTGGAACAGGACCTGCAGGTCAAAGCAGGTCCATTCCACCACAGGGGTATTTCAGACTGCTGCAGGAGGGGCAGGGTTGCCATTCTCTAGGTGGTAGCTGGAGATCTCCTGGGATTACAACTGATATCCAGGCGACAGAGATCAGTTTCCTTGGAGAAAATGGAAACTTTGGAAGGTGGACTGTACGGCATGATACCCCATTGAATTCCCTCTCCTCCCCAAACCCCACCCTCCTCAGGCTTCACCTCCAAAATCTCCAGGTATTTCCCAACCCGGAGCTGGCAACCCTAAGGAGAAGGAATGCAAGGAATATGTGCTCCATGAGCAGATATCCATCCACCCTCAGAGAAACTCTGGGGAATCTAATCCATGGCATTTAATTCTGAGTTGCAGTCTGCTAGGGTTGCCAGCTCCAGGTTGGAAAAATCCTGCAGGTTTGGAGGGTGGTGCCTGGGGAGGGTGGGGTTTGAAGAGGGGTGGGGCCTCTGCAGAATATAATGTTATAGTGTCTACCCTCCAACAGAGCCATTTCCTCCAGAAGAATTATCTTTATCATCTGGAGATCAGTTGTAATTCTGGGAGATCTCCAGGCCACGATGACAACCCTACTGTTAACCTAATGCAACAAGGACCAAATGGCAAAAATGAAGAAGATAAACCTCTCAAAATATTGCATCAAGATCCCAAGCAAAGTTGATGGGTTTCCCCCGTTCCCATCTCCTATGCTACAGTTGCCAGCCTCCAGGTGGGGCCTGGAGATCTCCTGCTATTACAATTGAATGCCAGATGACCAAGATCAATTCCATTGGAGAAAATGGCTGCATTGGATGGCGGACTCTATGGCATTATACTCTGCTGGAGTCCCTCCTCTCCCCAAACTCGGCCCTCCCTGGCTCCACCCCCAACATCTCCAGGTATTTCCCAAACCTACCCCACACCTAGAAATCCTGTATTTCTGTACAAACTTATCACCTTTCCGGGAGAGCTCTAATTTCAAAATGGTGCTTGCCCATTCTAGATACGTATGTAAGTGGTAGGTATTACAGAGTCTTTGTGATACACAGGGTAAAAATGAAAACGGTAAGACACATTCACTAATCTCACAACCACTAAAGCAGGGAGAAGATTTTGCTAGTATGGTTGAAGTTATTTTGAGCGGTTCTTTTTTGCTGCCGGAGAACCTGCGTCTGAACAAATGAACTTTTAAAAATCCAATTTCCTTCTAGCTGCGCGAGGCGGAAATTCACCTCATGTGTTCCTTGTGCGGATAGGATGGCAGAAGCCCAAACCTGAGGAAATCCATATGTCAGTATGAAGCCCTCTCTCTCTTGTGACTAGGAGTTGTAATAGGGGAGATTTAAATAGCAGAAAGGGAGAATATAACAGATTATGATCGGAGATCTGTGGCCCTAAATCAGCCAAAGTAAAATACTTTTTACATCCCATCAATTTGGAGAATTAAGCATTTCCTGAAAACTTTTTCATCAAGGGGCAAATGAGTCATGATACTACTTCCATGAATTAACTCTGATTCTTTCTGTTTAAAGCAGGTGCTTGTGACCCTGATTTGGGATAAGGTCATTACATAGGGTTGCCAACTGTCTGTAGGGGGGGAAATGTCCTGTCCCTTCAATAGAGGCTGAAGCGATGTTATTTTACCAGGTGACATTATTTACCTCAAAGCTAAGAAACTTCATCTGCCCATTTCCACATGTTAAGCATCTGTTAAGGGGGGGGGGAATTCTTCAGGTTGCTGGAGTCCCTAATATATGAGAGAGAGTTAGGGGGAAGGCTAAGCCTCCCCCCGCCCTCCCCCCACACACATACATGCAGTTTTCCTGACCTTAAATGGCATCAGGGCACTTGTATTTGTTCCAATAAGGTAAACAGATGCCTTTATCAATGAAAAGGGTTGCCAAGCACAGCTTGACAACCAGCAGGATATGGGATATGGGTCCCCCAGGGACTTACACCTTTATCAATGAAAAGGGTTGCCAAGCACAGCTTGACAACCAGCAGGATATGGGATATGGGTCCCCCAGGGACTTACACCTGGGGAAGGACTAAGGCTGCCAGGTCCCTGCTGTCCCCCAACAGGGGATTGAGGAGGTAGGGTTTTCAGATCTGGGTTGGGAGACTCCTGGAGATTTGGGGGTGGTGGAGCCTGGGGAGGACAGGGACCTCAATGGGGTACAATGACATAGAGTCCACCCTCCAGAGCGTCCATTTTCTCCAGGGGAACTGATCGCTGTTGTCTGTGGAGCTGGAATTCTGGAGGGATCCCTAGGATGATTGACATGATGACATCACTTCTAGCATGGTCCAGAAGTCATATCATCACTCTGGTGATGACATTCTAGCCTTCATCCAAAACTGTATGGTTTAGCCATAGAGTTAGTGGGAGATCAAGCTAATATTAGAGAGACAGCTAGAGGGGCCAGTTTGTCAACCATATTATCAGTCCTAATCAGAACCTGTATGTTTTCCCCAACAGTAGAAGCTATGAACGCCATTTCAGATCAGGAAAATAACCCAGGAGGCCTAAAACACCCTTTCCCCTCCACTGCAGTCCCAATCCAAATCAGGGTCCAGATCATTTGGTTTTTAGAGGAAAGCAACCACTTGAGAGTTCATTCACAGAACTCCCAACATCCTGGCTGTCTTAGCCCCTAAATTCATTGAGTGAACTTTGGTGGGCTTTGAGATCTATGTTTTTAAATCATGGAAAAGTGACATTTCAACAAAAAGAAGCTCAAACAAACCCCAAGAGAGCCTTGATCCTACACACACTTGCTTTAAATTAAGTCCTCTTCATTTCAACACCATTTACTCCCAAGTTAAGTGTACATAGGACTGAAGGCAATGGCCTTAGAAGGGTGAAACTAGGAGCCTGGCAACCAGCAGGTGGGCTGGAGGCAGAGACATGAGGGGTGCATGAGACATCAGCAACATCACCAACATCTAAAATGTGAAAATGACAAAGGATAGCTCTAGGAATCAACAGAAGCTCTATGGTAAAACCATAGAGTTTTCAGCGATTCCTCAAGTTACCCCATGTCACTTCTGGGTTTTAACTGGAAGTGAGGTAGCAACATCAGCCATTGCAGGAGGCCTGGCAAGCTTAAATTGTAACTCGGTTTAGGATTGCATTGTTAGAATTTGTTTCTACCAGAGGCAGCCATCTTGCCTGAGAGAAATCCATGATGTTGCTTTTTAAAAGGATGAGGAAGGGTATCTTCTTTGCATCTTCTTAAAATGTACATAATACCCTCCACATACACACACACACACACACAAACACACAGAGTGTTGTTTATGGCAGATGTTGGGAAAAATAGATTCTCACCCTAGTATCCTTTTTTGGTAGTTGACAAGACAGGCAGGACCTTTCTATTAAAAAGTCTCTGCTGGCCTGAGCCCTTCTTTGAATAAACACAAACAATCAGTAGATCACAGTGCACACCCACCCACAACAGCAAATCATTTTAGACCTTGCCAGAAAGTAAATATAAAGAAATAAATCAGTTTTAACAGGCCCCAAAGATCAAAGGGAAGCTTTTACCTCAGTTTGAGTGATTTCTTTTCATACAGGTGACATTACCTTTTAGAGCTCTCCAAAACCTAGTTAGAATTTTGGCAGGTTGCCTTCCTCCCTCTGGTACTAAAGGTACTCCTGTCAGTAAATGTTTACCTGTCAAGTCCTGTCAAACAGCGAAAAGTTGAATTTTTCAACAGGCATGTTTTGTGGGAATCACAGCATTGTTGTTTGCCATTCACTGTAATTAAGGCAAACTCAGCAAAGAATCTATCCCTGTGGACAAATTAAAACCTCACAGCCCTATAGTAAATCAGCCATTTTTAAACGTTCTGAAGGAGATTTCAGGTTAACCTCCCCCTGGGGGGGGGGGGGGCATCAGGCAACAGAGGCTACAATCCGAAGAGGATTCAAATGGGAGTAAGTCCCGTTGACCAACACAAGATATACTTCTGAGTAGAACTGCTGAGGACTGCTCCCATAAATCACAAAACAATGTACAGAGAGTGGAAATGGGCATCAGTAGGGTTGCCAGCAGGCCAGGAGACAAATGTCTTGTGCCATTAGAAGATGTTTTAGTATGTGGAAATGGACTGCTGACACTTCTCATGGCATGGAGGTAAATAAGATGGCATTAATCCTCCCTTAAAGCACCAGGACATTTTTTTTCCCCTTCAGGCAGCTGGTAATCCTAGGCAAAAATGCATTGGTTCTCCCCCCACCCCTGTCTGTGTAAGCCAGCAAGGCATATTATATGCTCTTATGAACTGTTAAAAGCCATAAATTTGAACTTTGGGTTGTCATCTTGCTAGGGGCAAAATGCACTCTCTCTTGCTATGAGAGGCTCCAGCCCACAGCCGGAGACTTCCTTCAGAGTTCACACCTACATGAAGACCAGAACTCCATTTCAAAGAGTTCTTCCATCTCTTTCATGTGTTCACACCAACAGGGAGACCAGGACTCCATTTCAAAGGGTCCTTTTCTCCTTTACGCTGGCCTCCTCACACCTTCCCCCAAAGTTCCTGTAAGAGATTAGGTTGCTTAGCAACTAATCGTCGACCATCAAGTGACCTGGCCGAAGCCATCACGAGACCAAGGATTGGCGCCAAGAAACCCTCCAGATGGCCCAGGTGTTAGATCCTGCTTAGCACCTAGATTTGCAATATTACCCACTCCTTCCTGCCTCCTCCTCCCTATGACACTGACCAATAGTAAAGCTAGTGGGGATGGACCAACTAGTAGGTGTGACAAGGGGATGTGGTCAGTGCAGTCCGCCCCAATGCTACCTGATAAAAGATCTTGCACAACAGAAACACATTGCTAGCCATCTTTGACCCCTATCTTCTTACCAACCTCTTATGTCCAGCTTCCTGTACCCAACACCTTGCCTCCATCTTTAATCCCTGGTTTGCGCAGCCAGGACGGAGCGTGTATCTGCAGGTTCAGATCTTGCTCCCCCCATTTTTCCTTTTCATCCCCTCAATCTTCTTGTGGAAGTGAACCACCCATCTCCAGGATAGGTAACGTATCTCCCCCCAACGAAACTCCTGCTAATGCAACAGTGCTATTTTCTGTCTGATTTCCTTAGATCTTGTGTGTGTGCAGGTTTTGATTACTTTTTGTATGCTTGAATATCATGTTGTAAGTAAACACCATCCAAAGAAATCACTCAGCCTCATTGCCTATTTTCTGGGAACTCCTGGAGGGAGTGGGACCTTGGTATAGTTGGCAAGAACCCGTTATTCTGCCAATTGTTAATCTTAAATTAAAGCAATTCGGCTAACATCTGCACATGACTGCTGGCTCACAAGCATGGCACTGTCACATGGATGAAGTGTACATGCATGTACGGGATTATCCAGAAAGCAGAATCACCTGTCACAGGGAGGGAGTGTTAGGGTTGCCATCTCTGAGTTGGGAAATACCTGGAGATTTAGGGGATGGAGGCTGGGGAGGGTGGGGCTGGGGCTGGGGCTGGGGAGGGGAGGCATCTCAGTGGGGTATGATGCCACAGAGTTCACCCTCCAAAGCAGCCATTTTCTCCAGGGGAACTGATCTTGGTCATCTGGAGTTCAATTGTAACAGCAGATCTCCAGGTGCTGCCTGGGGGTTGGCAGCCCTGGGGGGTGTGCATGCATATGCTTCCTCAGTGTTGCTGGTGCTGTGTTCACAAGGTGAGGGATGAGACCTGGATGCTTGTGTGCACCCCTGGTCTCTGTGAGTTGACTGAATTCATGGAAGGTTCCTGCACAGACAGCCTCACTCTCTCACACAGCTTCAGAATGGAAAAAGCCTTAGCAAAATGAGCACGAGTAGGATCAATAAAGGTACAGTCGTTCAAAGAACAGGCAGGGAACTGACATCGTCATTGTACCTGCCAGGGCTCATTTCTTAGCAGGAGCTCCTTTGCATATTAGGCCACACACCCCTGATGTAGCCAATCCTCCAAGAGCTTACAGAGCTCTTCTTACAGGGGCTACTGTAAGCTCTTGGAGGATTGGCTACATGAGGGGTGTGTGGCCTAATATGCAGAGGAGCTCCTGCTACGAAATGAGCCCTGGACTTCCTGCTTTTGTGAAATCGAAAGGGCTCTTCCCTAGGCCAGCAAGAGAGGGCTACTATTGCCCAAAAAGCTGCATACAGAAATCTCATCTGCACAGTTTTCTTGGGTGGTGAGATCAATATACCCTGCGGGTTGGACAATGTGTCTTTAATTAACTTCCATTAACTGCTGAGTCACCCTCTCTGATACCGCCCCCCTCCACCCACCGCCACTGCAGAACTGAAACAGCATAATAACAGAAGTGCCAACCTATTGAAGACTGCTGTGTTATGTCTGGACATGAGAAATCTTCCACTCCAGCTTAACTGCTGCTGGAGGCATGTCTGGACTTGTCCAGGGAACCCACCTAGCTGGAGCTTGAAGCCCCAGAACAAAGGCAGGCAGGGTTCTGGAACCTGCCTGCAAATCGGCCCCTGAGGACAGCCAGCCAATCTGGAGGCCATTTGAACTCACCAATTGCATGGGGGCTGGGAGTGGCTTAGGTGTATATAGTTAGGGCAGTTGCCCCATGTAAAGCATTCCTGTTGAGATGCAATAAACTGCTGCTGGTTGAAATCACTCTGCCTCCACTGCTGCCATGTTAAACCCACTATTTAACAGCTGACCACTCCCAATTATTTCCAAAGGTTGTCTGTTCTTTAATTTGGATTTACTACGATTCCTGTATTAAAGAACAGAGTGTACTGGATTCACGTTTTGGTTAGTATGTTGTAGTTAGAATGCCGGACTAGGATCTGAGAGACCGAGGTTCAAATTCCCACTTGCCATGGAAGCTTGTTATGTGACCTTTGGCCAGTCACATACTC
The DNA here is from genome assembly GCA_029233225.1 of Lepidodactylus listeri. Classification (NCBI taxonomy): domain Eukaryota; kingdom Metazoa; phylum Chordata; class Lepidosauria; order Squamata; family Gekkonidae; genus Lepidodactylus; species Lepidodactylus listeri. The sequence continues at coordinate 27,958,416 of JARCFY010000002.1, forward strand.
TGAGCCAAGCCTACCTCACAGGGCTGTTGTGATGATGAAAATAGAGATGAGGAGAAAGGCAGGGTACAAATGGAGTAAACACATAAATAATGTCTGATTGGATGTCCCTAATCAGGAATGCAGGATGACGCAATCTAAACAAGCCCTCACATTCCAACAAAGCCATGTTGTCATTAGAGATATGAAGAACTCCCTGCTGAGTGTGTTCAGCAAACAAACACAGCATTTTGGACAATCACAACCACACATGTGCCAAGTCCTTTGTCTCCTTTTCTTGCCACTGTCTAGACTTAAGCCATGCATGTGCAAAATGCTGCCAATCTAAACAAATCTGCAGCCCTCAAGGTCAGTAAAGCAGACTGCTTTCACACACATTGGACAATGCCCTTTCAATGCACTTTAACAACAGTTTGCCAGCTGATTTTCCTATTTTACAGGAAAATCCACTGGGAAATCACATAGGAAAATCCACTGGGAAATGATTGCTAGACTGTACTGAAAGTGCATTATCCAACATGTGTGAAAGTGCATTATCCAACATGCACTTTAACAACAGTTTGCCAGTGGATTTTTCTATTTTCCAGGAAAATCCACGGGAAAATCTTCTGGTAAATGTAGTCTGCATTGGAAGTGCATTATACAACATGTGTGAAAGCAGCTAGACAAACACTTGAAGTGGAATTTTTTTTTAAAAAAAAAAACCCAGCATCTACAAATCATTGACCCACTGACTGGTTTGTTCACTCTGTACTTGGCTGCAGAAGCAGCACACAGCAGCAATAGGTCTTGGGCTGGTGCTTCAAACAACTTCAACTCCCACTGGGCTGTGTGAAAATGTGTGAAATGCTGCTGATCACACACAGTACAGTTCTGTTCGAATATGTGGAAAGTAGCCCACTGAATAGGCTCGAGCCGCTCACAAGCAGCTGAAACGCTCAAAGAAAAATTGGCTCCCTGCCCACACAACTGGTAAGCAGCACATCAGATGAATCAGTGGGTACTCAAGCATGCTTCATTGTTGTAAACACCACTACGAGGGCAGGGCGGGCTTGTGCCCTTCCTGCAAAATCACTTGCCTCTTTCCTCAGTTGCCATGGTCAGATGTACATAATAGCGTAAGCTATTCTGCTCTGCACAGAAATCCCAGCTCTCATACAACAGTTTTCACCCTCAAACCTACTTTGCTCTGCCTTTCCCTGATAGCTTTTCTTCTAGAGTTGCTCCTGGATAATACGCCTAGCTGGAGCATTCTCTTTCTTCCCCACAAACTCCCACAATATTGTCTGATTCCCAACTTCTTCTAGCAATCCCACACCAGGCATCCGTGTGCCCACAATGCAGCATTTATTCCTTCACCTTTTTGTGGTGGTGGTGGGGGGGAGAGAGCTGATGGAGACCATTTTGAAGAATGAGAGAACAGGCAAGAAAACGCTGCCAGGAGCCAATACAGTAACAGCTGTTAATTTTATTTAAAAAGCCATTTGTTTGAAACGTTTCAGCTTGGATTCCGTTTCTGGGGGCAGACAGGCAGAAGGACACGCTCTCTGTGCAGGCATCTGCCAACACAACCGGCACCATTCCGTGCATTCTGAGCAGGCGGGAGAGGCTGGAGCTCTCAATGAATTGGAATTAACTTATTAGCAAGCTTTTTCTCTTGCTCCGTGTGATCCCCCACTGATTATAATGGATGCAGGGAGCCCTGAACAGAGCCAGCCGTTAGGCAGAAATCCATCAATAATACATGGCAAATGTGTCAGTTGTTTGACATTAGTATTTTTTTTCTCTTTTACTGGAAAGTGGGGATTTGGGATTTTCACCATGAAATATCAAAGGATCTTTGCTCAGGCCAGGTCCTTCTTCAACAGCATTTAGTGTTATGAGGGAGAGTATAGCAGATCTTTACTATTTATTTATCTGAGTTATTTCGAGTCCGCCTTTCTCACGAGGACTCAAGGCGGATTATACATAGTGAGTCAGTACAGTCAATGGGACAGTCAATAATGCATGAATTAGGATTTCAGAAGTCTGGAACCAACCAGGAAGAACTGAAGCATAGCATAAGTATTCACATGGCTGGCTCATGAAGTGGTACAGAAATTACATAAATCTTACTTACAATAAGCTAAACACAGCACTATCAACCACAGTCCCTAACCAAATTCCTAGTCTACCATGGAAACTCAGGGGGGGGGGGGGGGGGCTGGCATTCTCCCGGAATTACAATTCATCTCCAGACAACAGATATCACTTCCCCTGGGGGAAAATGGCTGTTTTGGAGGGTGGACTTTGGCCCTCTCTGCACTGACAGCTTGCTCCAGAGAATCCAAGGAGTCACGCCTTAAGGACTGACTTCATAGTCACATGCATTCCATCTGCACTGGTTTCCCCCCCCCCCCCCCGGTTTATTGATTTGTGTATTCTGTATGCATTCTGCATCTTCAAGCAAAATCTGCATTTTTAGAGCTGCCAGCCCTTCCCACCCTCCCTCCATCCCTTCCTTCCTCTGTGACTCTGGATGAAGAAGAAGAAGAAGAAGAGGAGGAGGAGGATTTGTACTTCACTCAGAGCAGCTTACAATCTCCTTCCCTTCCTCTCCCCAGACACCCTGTGAGGTAGGTGGGGTGAGAGAGCTCTTTCAAGAACTGCTCTTGAGAGAACAGCTCTGAAAGAGCCATGACTGACTCAAGGTCACACCAGCAGCTGCATGTGGAGGAGCAGGGAGTCAAACCCAGATTAGAGTCCACACTCCTAACCACTACACCAAACTGGTTCTCAAAAGGGAAGGGAGGGGGAAATCCCTCATGCCCACTCATGCAAGACTGACACATTTGGGAGCAGGGAATCCCCCAGTCCTTTATATTTACTGATTCCTTCTTATGCTCTCTCTGGCTTTTTTAAAGTTTGCCTGAGCAGGAGAACACATCCTCTTTTGTCTTTGGAGAAGGAGGGAAAGAAAACAGAACTGGGAGGGAGCATCAACCTAAAGAGAGAGGGGCAGAAAAGGGGGGGAGGGCAGTGGACAATACTTAAATACCTGCAGAAACAATTCTAATTTAGAAAGGATTAGCGATCTGAAAGCAGATGAGAACTAAGAACTGCTGCAAAAGGAGTTTTGGTAGCTGTGGGGCAATAGTGTGCTGGAAGCGGTCAAAACGCAGATCCTTGTAGAACAAATGCAAAAACAAGAGAAAGCCCCGAAACAAAGTAAAAGTGACGGTGGGAGGGAATGCAGAACAAAAGAATGGGATGCGCTCAGAGACCAAGGCAAAATACGGGTGCAGAAAGTGCCTTTATGCTGAGCTTCCACCTCTCCCCAAGGTCTGCCTTCCCAGGCTCCACCCCAGATCCCCAGGAATTTCCCAGCCCAGAGCTAGCAACCCCATCTCAGCCTAACCTGCCTCACAGGGTTGCTGTCGTGAGGATGAGGTAGAGGAGGGGAGAACTATGTGATAACCTGCTTTGGGTATCCATTGGGGATATAAATAAAAAAAAATTAAAAATCTGGGAGATCCAAGTTTAAATTTCTGCTGTGAAGCTCGCTGGTCGACCTTGGGCCAATCATCCTTTTTCAGCCAAACCTACCTCACAAGTTGTTATGAAGATAAAATGGAGGAAAGGAGACTAATGTATGCTGGCCTGAGCCCTTTAGAGGAAAGGTGGGAGGGAAAATGTGTGAAATAAATAAAAGTGCTAGTGGTGGAACAACTATTTTGCATACAGGAAGCTCAGGTTCAATCCCCAGCTAAAATGAGACCCAGAAGGAATCTTTGTCTGAGGGCTTATGATAGATCTTAGCCACTGTACTCAGGGGTCACACCTCAGTTACATCATTATTTACACTGATATTTTCCACAGCAAACACAGGAGGTGTGAAGAAAGATGCACACTGGATTGGTGGCTAACCGCAACTACTGTATGTGAAAGTGTTGATTTCTCTCCGAATCCTGTTGAAATGGGATGCTAGACTAGATGGATCACCGGTCTAATCCACCAGGGCCCCTCATATATTCTTAAATTCTTAATCCATACCCTGTCCTGGTAATATAGTCATATAGAATTATTGTCAGGGGTCTGGAGTACCTTTGACTACTTTTAAGGGTAGAACTGAGCTACTGGAGGCCAGCTGGTCACCCCAATATTTGGCAGTGTTCCAATCATGGTGGGAACCCATTGGCTACTTGGCCAGGGGCCAACAACACAGATGTGGTCAAATGGAGGGACAGAGATCAGAAGGGTATTCAAGGTGTTAAAATAAGGACATATGAGGCTGCAAGTACTATCCAAGCAGTAGTCCACCTCCTGGGCGAAGGCCCACCATCCTATAACCAGAGTGAACTCACTTCTTCTGTAGGCTGGTATTTAAAAGTTAGCAAGAGGATAAACTGGCCTGGGCTCTAGGCAGCAGAGGAACTCGCAGGTGAAAACAGAGAAGGATGGGGTGAATCTTGAACCCCCTCCTCTTTCCACATCCGAAGCCTTAAAAGAACAGGTAAGAGGCCTTCTGTACAGGGACAGTGGACTGCTGGAAGAGATCCTGCACACAGAACCTGACATTTATATTCATATTGCTTAAGAAGTGCTGAGGAAAAGAAGCTTGGGAGGAGACTGTCATAGGGTTGCCAGACAGCACCTGGCAATCAGCATGAGGGCTGTGAATGGAGATATGGGGGTGTGATGCCAGCTGCACATCATGTAACTTTGGCTAAAAAAACAGAAGTGACATAGGTCTAGGAACTACCAGAAACTCTATGGTAAAATGATAGTGTTTCTGGTGATTCCTAGAGCTACCCCATCTCACTTCTAGGTTTTTACCAGAAATGATATGGCACCATGGCTGGCATCATGGGGGACAAGTATGGGGGTATTTTTCTCCTGCTGCAAACAACAGAAATGGGGATTGGGGGAACCTTCATCCTGTCTGGGGGCCTGGCAATCCTAGACCTTGTGACAATGTTCAGGTTCCTCAATAATGTTGCTTCTCCCTCCCTCTCAGTTCTCCATTCGTACATCTGCTGCTCCCATGAAGAAAGCTGTTTGAAAGAAGGACAGAGGAAATAGAAATGTGGGCCATCGTTCTAGGAAGTGTGAAACTTTATGGGCCAGTCTTACCCCCTGGCTGGCTGGGGGAGGAAAGAGACTTGAATCCTGTGACATTGTTCTGCTTGCACTTCTCCCCGGCCTCTGTGGACACTCTCCTGCAATTGCGCTGCAATTCCCCATCATTCTGCTGCCAGCACTTCCACATGTGCAAGGGCTTCTTGACCAACATTGTGCTTGCAGACATTTGGTGTAGTGGTTAAGTGCACGGACTCTAATCTAGGAGAACCAGGTTTGATTCCTCACTCCTCCACTTGCACCTGCTGGATGACCTTGGGCAAGCCATAGTTCTGTCAGAGCTATTCCCTCAAGGACGGTTCTCGAAAGAGCTCTCTCAGCCCCACCTACCTCACAGGGTGTCTGTTGTGGGGAGGGGAAGAGAAAGGGGTTTGTAAGCCTCTCTGAGACTCGGGGGAAGGGCAGGGTATAAATCCAATCTCTTCTTTAGCTTGGGAAAGAGAAGGCTTAGAGAGGACATGATTGCGGTCTTCAAATATTTGAAGGGCTGTCATGTTGAAGATGGAGTAGATCTATTCTCTCTTGCTCTGGATTACAAGACTAGATCTAATGGGTGGAAATTACAAGGGAGTTGATACCAGCTAAATATCAGGAAAAACTTCCTAACTGTTAAGAGTGGTTGAGCAGTGGAACAGACTGCCTCAGGAGGTGGTGGATGCTCCTTCGCTGGACGTTTTCAAGCGGAGGCTGGATGACCATCTTTCAGGTTTGCTGGAGGGCTGTCTTTCGGCTATGCTCCTGTAGAGTGCAGGGGGTTGGACTTGATGACTTGCAAGGTCCCTTCCAACTCTAACATTCTATGATTCTTCTTCGCAACAAAGGCAGCAAGCACTGCAACAGAAGAAAATGTTCACATTGGCCAGAGAGAAGCACAAGCAAAATACCATAGGATCCAAGCCCATTATTTCAACATTTCTAGATGGCAAATTGCATGGAGGGTTGCAATTTTATCCCTCTCTGGCACTGCTGCTTCGGAGAACAGGTTTTTTAAAAGTAAAAAAAGCTGGGATGTGAACATTTTTTTTAAAAAAAATGCATATCTTGGTGCTACCATCACCAGTATTAAAAACACTGGGAACGAAAATGCAGCTGACAAGGCAGGTGATGCCTCGGGAGGCAAGACAGCATCCAGATTGCTCTTCCCAGCTTGACGTTTGCATCTCAGCCAGTTTCCGGCTCTGGCAATTAGAGAGAAAACATTGTCTGACTTCTAAATTGATGCTGTTTGACCTACAAGCTGTGCAGAAAGAATAAGTGGGCAGCTCTCTGCAAACTCATCCGATCCTGTCACCTTTCAGTACTAATCAACATTTTAAAAATATATATATATAAAAACACTATTTTCATACGCGACACAGGGAAAACAAGAGAGGATGCGACCATCAGATTTATTCTGTCCGTATTTACTTGCAGGTCTTTAATGAATCCATTCGACTATTTACAGTTACCTGAAATACTGGGATGAATTTATTTATCTGCAAACAGTTCCTGACTTTTTCAGACTGCTGCTCTGGGTCATTCCTACCGCCAGGTTGCAGACTTCGTCAGCCATTATGCAAAGCGGTCTGTTCATTAGTGATCTCAGTTCAGCCGCTTGGCATATGAGTGGCATTAAAAGCGGCGTGGTGGTGGAAAGTGCCGGGAAGTCACAGCTGACTTATGGTGACCCCAAAGGGTTTTCAGGGCAAGAGGAGTTCAGAGGTGGTTTTGCCATTGCCTGCCTCTCCATAGTGACCCTGGACTTCCCTGGTGGACTTATATCTAAATAATGACCCTGCTTAGCTTCCAAGATCTGATGAGATCCGGCTAGCCTGGTCTATCCAGGTCAGGGCTTAAAATTATTTGACTGATTGATTGATATATACCCTGCCCTCCCTGCCATGGCAGGTTCAGGGCGGCTTACATTAAAATTTAAAAACAGATTAAAACCAAAAAACAATTGCTATATATAAATATTATGCATATGGTGATGAAACATAGTTTTTAAGTATTATCCATAACAGGTATCCAGTTAACACTAGCTTATAGGGCTATTGTCCAGTGTCCAGCCCCATGGTATATTGAATATCAGCACGGTACAATAGCCATTGATAGATTCCAGGGCAAGGCTCCGATTTTATGTTGAGGTATTAAGTGTGGCTCCTCAACTGAATGCCCGGTGGAAGAGCTCCACCTTCCAGGCCCTGCAGAACCATAACACATTAGTAGGGAAACATTATCTCTCTATATATTTGTATGTCATTTTTCCTCCGAGGGCCTCCTGTGTGCTTCGGCTCCTTTGTTTTGTCCATATAAGAACCTTGTGGAGTAGGCTAGACTGAGAAAAAAACTACTGGCCTGAGATCAGCCACCATGCAATCCTAAACAGAGTTCCCCCTGTCAAAATTCATTGAAGTCAGTGGGCTCAGAAGAGTCTTAACTTTGCTTAGGACTGCATTGCCAGCAAGCTTTGTGGCACGGCAAAGATCTGAAGAAGGTGGTGCACCAAAGCAGCCGTTTGTCTCACAGGCATGTCTGCAGACTACACAGTGAGAACATTTTGTATCAGATGACACCTGCACATGGGCATGCATAAGTGGGTATGACCCATCCACAGTGTCTGTCACAGATATTTTCTTTTTGTAATGGACAGATTGTGTGGACAGGGTGTGCATCTATAGTGATGGATATGAATAAGCATCAGTTCATTTTTAATGGTCTACATCAGGGGTGGCCAACCTTGCTTAACGTAAGAGCCACATAGAATAAACGTAAGAGCCACATAGAGATGTCTGAGAGCCGCAAGACAGGAACAAATATCACACACACATTTTTATTTTTAAAAATATGCAAATTTGCTTTTTATTAACGTTAAATGGGACTGCCAAAAATAAAAACAAACGAGGAAAACCAGTTATAAGAAAGAAAGAGAGAGAAACTAGGAAAGCAAATAGATGGGAGGGAGGAGGGAAGGAAGGAAGGAAGGGAGAAAGAGAGAAAAAGCATGCCTCCCCTTTGCTTCCCCAGCCGCCCTGCCAGGAGCCGCACAATATGTGTGAAAGAGCCGCATGTGGCTCCCGAGCCACAGGTTGGCCACCCCTGGTCTACATGAAATGAGGTGGGCAAAACCACACAAACGAAGAATCATGCTCATGTTTTGCCGTCCATGCAGCCACCATGCAGTACACAATATGTCAGCTCTTAGTGCCATATTGTCGCTAATGGGGGGGGTTGTATCACATTGGTTGATTCATTCTTCCAAAGGGCTTTGTATCTGAAAGTGACTCTAATTTGCAAGAAATATTAATGTGCAATGAAAATTGCCCACAAAGCTGGTATGCAAATGGCAAAGGAGAATAGGAGGGCGAGGTGTTCTGCGGTGACATTCAAGAGCAACCAAAGGCTGCATTTCATTGGCTATCAAGAAAAAAAAACAGCATCTAATAGGGAAAAGCAGATTGGTGGCATTACTGGCACGGAGGAATCAAGAGTGGGGAATATGGTTGCCAGCTTGGGAAATTCCTAGGGATTTATGGGGGCAGAGCCTGAGGAGGGTAGTGTTTAGGGAAGGGAGGATCTCAGCAGAAGTGTGATGCCATAGAATCTGACTCCTGACGATGCCATTTTTTCCAAGGTAACTCATCTCCATAGTTTGGAGATCACTTGCAATTCCAGGAGAACGCTAGGCCCCAACTGAAGGATGGCAGCCCTAAGTGGGGGAAGAAATAAGCATGCCGTCCACCTGTCCCATGCAAACCATGCCGGCATACTCAAAATTTTGAGGGTGCATAGTGGCAGCCATCATTCCCAACGCTACGAGTGCCATTTGGTTCATCTCTGGGTAAGGAGGTCAGGAGGGCTCCCGCTTTCCTGGCCTTCTGCCAACTATGCAAAACTGAGTTGCTCAAGAGGGCTTTTCTACGCAGGCAAGAGAGATGCACTGCACTAAAGGGTTCACAAAGTTACCAGGAAAAAATATTAGAGACTGTGGTCTATACTATGGTGTACAGGTTTTTGAAATGAGGCTCCTCCTATGGAATTGTGCATACTTTAATGTCTCATGTTAATACTGACGCTTTGCTACCGTCCTGCTTTTTAGGCTTCTGGTCCTAGAACCCTAATTGTATTGCATCGTTTATTGAACGTCCCTATCTGTCGATCGTACTGACTCACTCTGTCTAATCCACCTTGTGTCCAAGCGAGAAAGGCAGATTATAAATAATGTGAATAAATAAAATAAATAAAAATAAATTTGATGGCTCGGGCAACACGAAATTGAAAGGGCAGGTACGGGTAAGATTGGGGAATTCCTGGAGATGGTGGGGTGAGGCCTGGGGAGGGCGGAGTAGTGGGAGGGGAGGGGCCTCAGCACGGTATAATACCATAGAGTCCACCCTCCAAAGCAGCCATTTTCTCCAGGGGAACCGATCTCTGTCAGCTGGAAATCAATTGTAACAGCAGGAGTCTCCAGGCCCCACCTGGAGGTTGGCAACCCTAGGTAAGAAGCATGAATACACTGGCAGGGGAAAGGACAAAAGAATAAACATTCAGGTCCTTAAGCTTTGTTTTGCTTGACAAAGAGCAACCAAAGCCTGCATTGGCTATCAAGGGGAAAAAAGCATCTAATAGGGAAAAGCAGATAGGTGGCATTACTGGTACAGAGGAATCAAGAGTGGGGAATATGGTTGCCAGCTCCAGCTTGGGAAATTCCTAGGGATTTATGGGGACAGAGCCTGAGGAGGGCAGGGTTTAGGGAGGAGAAGAGCTCAGCAGAGGTGTGCTGCCATAGAGTCGGACTCCTGAAGCTGCCATTTTCTCCAGGGTAACTCATCTTCACAGTTTGGAGATCACTTGCAATTCCAAACGAATCATCCTGGTAGGGTTCCCAGGTGGGATGATGGGGGGCTATGGTTGCCAGTTCCGCGGAAAACTCCTGGAGCTCTGAGGAAGGAGTGTGGGGAGAACAGGGACCCTAATGGGGTACAGTGCCATAGAGTCCACCCTCCAAAGCAGCCATTTTCTCCAGGGAATCTCTGTAGTGTGGAGATGAGCTATAATTCCAGGGGACCACAGGTTTCACCTGGAGGCTGACATCCCTAGATTAATGTGAAGCTAAAGATCTCAAGGAAAAATAGATCGGGGGGTAATACACTTGAATTCTGAAATAACTTGAAAATTGCCACTTAGTAAATCCATCTATTGATGCCCTCTCTTCTTCTTATGATTATCATTCAAAACCAGTAAGCACCGATGGCATGTCTCCACAACTCACGGGCTTGTCATCCAAAGCGTTCAGATCCCGGGGAGAAGCAATCAATGACCGTCCCTAAAGCCGGAACGCTATCGATTTGTGCTCTTTAATGAGCTTGACTCTGAGAATAGATCTGTTTGACAACTACATAATCTAGGTTTTATGATCTTCCTTAAACATCCCTCCAGCTATTCTGTTAAGTAATAAAATACTAGAAGTCACCGGGCAATGCCTTTTTCAGGAAACGACAGAGTGTAATTAAAGCTCAGCACAGAGTCTATGGATCCTCTCCTGAATGGGACGGATGATCAATACCCTTTTCAGTTCTGCTGTGCTGCTTTATTAATGCACGTGGCAAATTTTTTGACAAAAGGATCAACAAGGGGATTATTCAGACTGGCCAAAGTTACCTTTTGTGGTGAACAAGTAATCTGTGTTTGTCTCATTCCTCCCTGCCCTGCTGAGGAGTTGACTTTAAATGGGTTGGGTTTGGCCCCACCTCATCCCCAGCCTCCTCTAATGCCCTGCCCTCTAGATGGCCTTGTCTGTCAGAGTAGCTCTAAACCAGGGGTGTCAACCATGCGGCCCATGGGCCAGTTCAAGGCCCTGGCTGTTTCCTGCTTCCATCTGCAGTTGCTGCTGCCATGTTACAGCTTGCTTTATCAGTCTCTCTCAATTGCACAGGAGAGATTGATAGGCAAGGCTCTCCTGTACAACTGAGAGTCTGGTAAAGAACTGGCTGAGGCTCCTCCCCCTCTTCCACCCAAGGCTGCAGGAGACAAAGGGCAGCCTTTCTTTCCTTCCACTGGCTGAGGCTCCTCCATGAAGGGAGGGAGGGAATGAGGGAGAGTTTGGTTTGCTGGGCTGCCTCAATCACACGGGAGAAATACCAAGCACCTGTAAGACCAACAAAGTTTTGTTCACGGTGTGAGCTTTTATGTGCCTTGCTACTCTCTCTCTGTGTGTGTGTGTGTGTGTGTGTGTTTTATTGGGCTCTTTATGCCAGGGTTCTCCTGGATGCAACTGGGTTCCCTCCCCCTTTTCACTGTATTAATGCCCTCATGATCCAGTCTTTCTCAGTAAGAAACCAATGTGAAATATTTTAGAGAAGGAATAACAACAAGCCTGTGAGATGGATTAGACTGAGAATGTGCGTCCAGACTAAGTTCACCCTCTTTGTAGGAAGTTGTAGTTATTTCTCTGGGGATCCGTATAGTTTTGTAGACAAACACATGGCCCTCAGTCTGTGTCAGAATGCCTTCTCATCTTTTTGACCAGCACATGAAGCAGCTTATGTACAAAAGGTTGCAATGCCCAGCCATTTCATGTCTTCCCATGGGTCCTAGGCTAGGAACAGTGAGCATGAGATTTCTGTAATAAATGTCAATAAATCAAAAGTAGGTTTGCAGCTTACAGATACACACCTGAACAGCATACTCAAGATTGCTACAGCACAGACATTTTGATGCAATAATTCAGAGCAGAAGTGTCAGTTATCAGAGACTGTTAAATAGACAAAATAAGAGGCGGGACCCATGATACGTGGGGGGGGGGGAGAAGGAGCTCCACATGGAGGAGGAGGAGGAAGCACCCACAGGTGAGCCTTCTCCCCTGCCCCCCCGGCACCAACGCCAAGCCTCCTCCATCCTCCCCCGCAGCATTGGCAGCGAGGCCTGAGCTCAGCTTGCCAAGACTTCTCCCTCCCCCCTCCCCTACCCTCGCAGTTGTGGTGGCAAGGCCTGGCCGGCCCGCCAAGACTTCTCCCTCCCCCCCCAGCAGCGGTGGCAAGGGCTGAACAGCTCACAGGCACTGGCCCGCCAAGTATTCTCATGTTCATACCATTTGCCTGACCCTGCAGCAGCGGCAGCAATGGCAGCAAGGCAGTTCTCAGAGTGTTCTCTGTGCATGCGCAGGGAATGCTCTTTTACTTTGGGGAGTATTTAAGTATCCCCCCTATAGTTTTTTATAGATTTCAGATTTTTCTGCACATCTGGGGATTGCCCCAAATGTGCAGGAAAATGTTTTTGCCCCCCAGGTGCCTCCGATGTGCGGATTTAGATATCCACACGTAGGGGGCGCCTTGGGAATTAGTATATAGATATTGCAAGAGTGCTAGTGTTTTAAGCATGTTTTATTTAAAGTTTAAAAAATGTTTAATTGTATTTGTCTGTTTCCTTTATAAAGTTTACATCTCTGCTACCTCACATTACATTTTATGACACACCCGGCCCGGCCCAACAAGGTCTCATTTATGTCAGATCTGGCTCTCATAACAAATGAGTTCGACACCCCTGCTTTAAGCTGTTCCTTCCTCCATGGTCTCCATATAATAAGTCCCCTTGGGGCTGCCGGCAGGCCGCTGATTGGCTGACCCAGGAAGCCTGAGTGGAAATTGCTTCCTACAAGCCTATTCGTTCCCAGTGCTGCCAAACTGCCGGTTCCCCCTCCTCCCCATTGGCTGCCTGCTTCTCCTAGGTAGGGTCACTAGCTCTGGGTTGGGAAATTCCTGGAGATTTGGGAGTGGAGCCTGGGGAAAGCAGGATTTAGGGAGGGGAGGGGCCTCAAAAAGGTATGATGTCATGAAGTCCACCCTCTAAAGTGGCCATTTTCTCCAAGGGAACATCTCTGTTGTCTGGAGAGCAGTTAAAATTATATAACCCTGCTGAGCTCCCTCTCCTCTCCAAACTTCACCCTCCCCAGGCTCCACCCTCCAAAATAGCCACATATTTTCAAACCCAGAGCTGGCAATCCTACCTGGCAACCTTAGTTGGACTCCCCTCTGGAAACTCCTCAGGCATGCATAGTGTTGCCAACCTCCAGGTGGGACCTGGAGACCTCGTGCTATTACAACTGATTTCCAGCTGGCAGAGATCAGTTCCCCTGGAGAAAAATGGCTGGTTTGGAGAGTGGACTCTATGGCAATGTACCATGGTGAAGTCCCTCCCCATCCCAAACCCTGCTCTCTCCAGGCTCCACCCCCAAAGTCTCCAGGTATTTCCTCACGCAAAGTAGGCAACCCTAGGCATTGAGGGACCCAATTCAGATTGGAATAGTGGTGTACAGTGAGAGGGGCTTATCCTTTCCTCTTACACCATTTGCCTGGCCTGAAATGGAAGGTACTACTTACCCCTTTGGAGAAATCTTTGTGTGCCCCATCAGTACATATCAAAGTTCCCAGTGGGGCAAATAATGTCCCAAGAGCCATTTCAGGTAAGAAAACTAAGAAGGCATATCCCTTACTTGGATGGCCCAAGCTAGCCTGATCTCTTCAGACTTCACAAGCTAACCAGGGTGACTGCTGGTTTGTATTTGCATGAGAGAGAGAGAGCACCAAGGAAGTCCAGGGTCACAGCACAGAGGCAGGCAATGAGAAATCACTTCTGAACACTTCTCTTGCCTTGAGAACCCTATGGGGTCGCCATAAGTCAGCTGCAGCTTGACAGCCCTTTCCACCACCGCCAAGAAGGCATGAGCACCCTCTCCCCAAATGCCATGGTCCTGATCCAAATTAGTCCCTGCCCCACTGGGAACTGAGTGCTGAAAGGGAACCTGCAAATCGAGTATGACTGGAAGTTCTCATGGTTACCCTGACATGACCCAAAGACTTTGCAGTGTATAGTTAAGCCTTAAATGGGTGGAGTCTCTGGGAGAGTTGCCCTCTCTCTGATAGCTTGGCACACAGAGTGGGTAAGAACTGTAAGGGCATTGACTAGCAGCATGTGCACTTTTCAGATCAGACCATCTAAAGACTAAGATTGAAAACTTTTTTGAGGAAGAGAGGGGAGAAGAATGGGTGGACTATTGCCTGTTGTTGCTGATGAAATTCTCTTTGTTTTAGGTATAAGCCATTACTGCCTAGTCATTGGAAGGGAAACTGGGAGGGAGGGGGTATGCTGGAGCTGTGCTGGGGGAGGGACCCAGAAGAATGGAGGGCACCAAGGCTAGGACATCCGCAGTGGGCCAAGCAAAAGACCTCACTGTGGCCTCTACTTATGGGGTTTAGCTTAGCAAATGCAGCTCATGAACTTTGGGATTCCATCCAACGGCTTCCCAAAGTCTCTCCAGCATTCCGTCTGCTTAACTGCAGGCTGCCCTACTGAGCCAATGGCAGATGGGCAGGCTGTGCCACCTTTGCCTGCCAATCCTTTGACATCTGAACGTATCAACCACTCGCGGCTTGATGACAATCACAGCTCATGGACCATAAAGTAGGTTTAACAGCTGCTTGTTAACCGAGAACAAAATACCCCCTCACTGTCCCAGCCATTGTCAAAGCTGTTGTGATGTCAAGGAATGATCCATGAACATTGTGGCATTTAATAAATAAGGATCAGTCGTAGCAGAGCTGAGTGTTAGGGGGTTGACTGGGGTGGACTGAATGCAAATCCCCACTTTGCCATAAAGTGTACTGTGTAAGCCTCGGACCAGTCTCTCTCTACCTCACACAGGTAAATAAAATTAAGCAAACCAGGGGTCATTTCGAGCAGGAGCTCGGGGGAGCTCAGCTCTGGGAGTTGGTGCCAGCCCCCCCACCCCGTGGCAGGGAATGCCTGCTTGTGTCATGGCTGCAGCAAAATGACCCCATCCCCTGGAAAGGTCCTTCTTCCTCCCACCAGCCTTCTGAAGGTCAAGAAGCTGAGGATTCAGGGAGGGAAGTAGGGTTAACAGTGCTGGCAGAGTGTAGATATGCAGTAAAGCAGAGCACAAGGTGTTTAAAGAATAAAGTCAGTTTATTAAGAAGAGAACAAACTTTGTGAGAAACAGGAGAGAGAAAAAGAAGTCTAACTGTCTAACTAGCCAGGAGGAAGAGTCAGTAACAAGAGTTCTCAGCAGGAGCAGGAAGGAGACCTTTAACTGAGCCAGTAAGGAGACAGGAAGGAAACTGTTTGAAAATAGTAGGTGCCCTCACTATGCTAACTAGTTGTCCCTTTTGCTGCCCCCTGCAGGATGTTCTTGTCATCTTCTCTATCTATGCACAACAGACCTTGCATATTTCAACAAGCAGCTGGTTTGACTTTGTATTTATATACAGAATAGTCAGCCAGATCTTCCACTGCAGGTCTCTGGTGAAAGGTAACACAAGGAAATGGGGTGGATCCATCCAATTTTTCCATGCACACTTGCCAGACTCCCCTCTTGTCTCACATGGCTTTTATCCATGCAGAGCCCATGACAAGGGTTGCCAGCTCTAGGCTGGGGAATTCCTGGGGATTTGGGAGCAGAACCAGGGAGGACAAAGTTTGTGAGAGGGGATAAAGCAGGGATGTGATGCCACAGAATTTACCTTCCAGAGCCAAAATTTTCTCCAGGGGGACTGATCTATGTGGTCTGGAGATCAGTTGTAATTCCAGGAGAATGCCAGACCCCCTTCTTGAGGTTCGCAACCCCACCCATGACCCCCAGCATAACTTTTCCGGATGGTGAAAGGGGACACTTCCTTCTTTTTTCGTCAACAGAAAAACTGGTAGGATCCCCCCAATATTAATAGTGCAATTCTATGCAGAGCTATTGTGGTCTAAGCAAGCTGAAACTGATAAACCAGGAGTAACTCTGCATAGAAGTGCATTGTAGGGGAGCAGTCCTAGGTCTATTTAGAAGTAAACCCTGTTCTCTTCAGCAGTGCTTATTCACAGAAAAGGGTTCTTATTGTTAGCCGAATTGCTTTAATTTATGTTTAGCAATCAGCAAAATACCGGGTTCTTGCCAACTATACCAGGGTCCCACCCCTCCCGAGAGTTCTACAGGAAACAGGCACGTGAGGCAGATGGCAAATTAAATGCTGTTTACTGAATGATGTTGTTCAAGCACACAAAAACAGATTCTCACACACATACACACAGGTCTAGGGAAATAAAGATAGAAAATAGCACTGTTGCAATTTGCAGGAGTTTGTTGGTGGGGAAGCAATACGTTACCTTCCTAGAGATGAGTTGTCCGACCAAAGGAAGAATTGGATGGGGAAGGAGAATATAGAAAAATATGGGACACGTGGCTCGAACCTGCAAGACCATGTGGTTCTCTCTGTTCCAGGATCCAGAGATTTAAAGATGGAGGCAAGGGTATGGGTATAGCAAGCTGGACATAAAGGGGGGGGTAAAGCAGATAGAGGGCGATGGCTCAAGAGACCGAATGCCTCTGCGCAAGGTCTTTTATTAGATGGTCTTGGGGAGGGCTGCACAGACCACTTCCCACTAACACACCTACTAGGCGGTCCGTCCCTCTTGGACCCTTCCATAGGTTAAAGGTAGACAAAAGGAGGAGGGCAAGGGGATGGACAATGTTGCAAAACTATGATCTCACCAGGAAGTGGACTTTGGACAGGGGTCCGATGACTCACCTGGCCACATCTATTGTTAGTCAATGACTTTGGCCGACTGGTTGATGGCCTGAACATTAGTTGCTAGGCAACTGCATTAGCATAATCCATTTAGCTATGTTGGAGGGGGCAGGGGATGACCAGCGTGCTGAAACAGAGAGAGAGAAACCTCATGGCAAGAGGAGTCTTTTGTCTCTGTTCCAGGTGAACTGTCTAGGGTGTCAGCCTCCTGGCATGGGCTGGAGCTGGCTCCTATACTGAAGAAAGCACATGGCCCTTACATATGGGCAACCCAAAGTTCAGGCTTATGAATAACACAATCCATAAGAGCACTAGCAGTGCCTTGCTGGCCAACATTATGACTGCTGCCTAAGTCTACAAAGCCATTTTTGATGCAGTAGCTCTACTTTGTCCCACAATATTCTCCATCAGCTCAGTAATACAATGTTGGCTATCCTGACATGTGATCTGACCATATGGTGCTGAACTGAGCTCAGCTCTCAACCTCCAAGAAACCTTGACAGCCAATGTGACCAAGCATCCAAGCTCAGGGTGCTTGTCATTGCTCTTTAGGATCTTTGCCATCTCAGTCAAAATGTCTACAGTGTATTGGGTTGAGGTTTGCGTATGCAAGCCAAGAACTTTTAATTGTTTCTGCAGAAGCCAACACATTTCACAAGCAAGTGTTCCTCCTTCCAGCTTCCGCTTGAACTCTGAACAATAATGGGCTGAGAGAATGAGGGGAGGTCTTCACCATTACAATTAAGACCACTAACAAGGAGAAAATCCCAGCTGTCCTTAAGAGTCCTACAGAATGCAGGAGGTGACGAGACAGCTGCCAGCAAAACCCACATTCTCTGCCTCTCCATAAATCTTTTGCAACTAACTTCCATGCTTTAAAAGTTCAACTTATTCAAATGCCATTAATATTTCAGAATTGTGTTCTAAAGATCAGTGCAATTCCTTTGAGATATTTTGTATCGCTGTGGCTTAGGTGGCTTTAAAAAGGAGATTAGATTGAATCATGAAGGGGAAAAAAGGATTAGATTGAATCATTAAGGGGGGAGTATCAGCAGCTAATAAACATGTACAGTATCTATGTACAACTATGTACGAAGGCAATATGCCTCTGAATACCAGACACTAGGAACGAAGAATAGAGGACGGAAATTATTTTTATGTCCTGCAAGCGAATTCCCAGAGATTCTAGCCTCTGTTAGAATGCTGTATTTGATTAACTTTGATGTGTTCTTAGGTGGCACAAATGTGTGGGGTGAAACTAGTTTTACCTTGCCCTTTCTGCACTCTCCTTTTAATCCATGTTCACTGCGATTGTCCTCCAAGCAACTCTGCACTAAAATTGAATTCAGCCTTCTTTTTGATCCAGTTTTTTTTTTTCCCATTCTGCACTATAATTGAGTTTAACCTTTTTATTACGGGTTTTCCCCCCATTCTGCATTACATTACCTCCCTTCAGTGTAGGGCTGCCAAGTCAGCCCGGGGGGCGGGGGATCCCCTGCTATAGGGGTTCCCGATCCGCCGGCTGGCATTTGGCCGGCGGGGGGAACCCCACCCCAGAAGTCGTCCGGTGAGGACGACTTCCCCCGTGTAATGACGTCACCCGCCGGTAAGTCGTCAGTACTTGGCAGCCGTGGCAACGCCCCCAATGTGATGACGTCACCTCCGGGTTACGTCATTACATCGCTGTGGCGTGCGCGCAAAGCACACGCACCAGAAGAGCTCCCGGGGGGAGAACAACTCCCCCCCGCCGGTAAGTTGCCGGTACTTGGCAGCCCTACTTCAGTGGTCAACCCAGTTTCAGCCTGCTGTTGCCCCGGGTTATTTGGATGCTGTTTTCGCCATGGACTTAAACTGCTAGCTCACAGTTTTTTAGCTTCTGGCTCAGAGATTTTTGCCTTAGCTCAGGAAAGATGGCTCTAGAGAGCAAACCGATTTATGTAGTAGCCAAATCGCTGGCTCACAACTTTAATGCCAGCAGCTCACAAAGTAGAATTTTTGCTCACAAGACTCTACAGCTTAGAGGGAATATTGGTGCTAGCTCAGGATAGGTTCACATGGGGCTTTTCTTGTAGAAAAAGCCCAGCAAGAACTCATTAGCATAATAGGCCACACACAACAGCAGGAACTCATTTAGCATATTAGGCCACACCCCTGACAGCACAGCTCCCTCCCAGGATTGGCTTCTCCAGGTGTCCCGCAGCTTGCAGGGCGCATGGGGAACCTGAGGGAAGGAAGGCAGTTTCTGGATCGGCTTCCTTAGGCTCCCTACAGCTGTGGGGTGCCTGAGGAACCCAAGGAGGGGAGGCAGTTTAAACTGCCTTCCCTCCCTGGATTGGCTTGGCTTGGCTTCCCCGAGGCGCCTGGGAAGCCGGGGGGGGGGAGGCTGTAGGCGTGGCCAACTCAGAAGCCAGCTGGAGCTCCATTCCTGTGCGTTCCTGCTCAAAAACAGCCCTGGGTTCACACGTGCAATTAATCCAGTGATCATTATTTATACTTCCTGCGAGGTTTCTTTTTTTAAAAAAACTGGAAAGTTAAATATTTTAACTTCATCTGTCCTTCTACCTAACAAGTGAAGGAGATGCATGGGAAGGTGGACCCTGCTCTGGTAGAGGAGCTGCGGAAAGGAAGGGGCCTTATAGGAGGTTGGTTCCATCGCTGCTGGCTTGAGTAGGGCTGCCAAGTCCCCCGGTAGAGCGGGGGAAACGCCGATTTTTAAAGCTTTCCCCCGCTTTTCCAAAATTGGCCACCGGGGGGACAAAAGGGCTGCCAGCAGGGGAACCTCGGAGCCTGCCCTGCTGGCCTCTTGAACTTCTTAAAAGGGAAATTTCCCCTTTAAGAGCTGATCGAGCAAGACAGCCCCGCCCAGAGATTAAGGAGGGACTAAACTCTTTCTACTGAAGGGCTTCCGTGCAAGGTTGCTGCTGGAGTAAGCTGCGTAAGCTGGGGTCTGCGAGCTCTTTTCCTTCTCTGTCTCTCCCCCTCCCCCTCTTTCTTTTTTCTGTCTGTCTGTCCACTGTGGTTTTGTCAAAGGAATAAACTGTCACTTCCAAAGTGGTAAACATCACAAGGAGAGGTTGCCTGTAGAAGGTCTGGGAGTGGGATTGTTTAAAATGTCTTGTCCTGGCTGTTTGGGTCCCCCCAATCCTCATTTCCCTTCTGCAAATAAAAGTTGGGATCCCTCATTTTTATGCCAATTTTCTGTTTCTTTCAACCATGTCCCCCCCACCCCTCCGGCAGTAAAAATCTGCATTTTTAAAAGCATTTGTACATCAAGTAACCGGTATTTTAAGTTAGGGATGGATCCAACTAGCTTTTCTGCTGGCGAAAAGGGGAGGACAAAGGTCCTCTTTAGCCACCAAAAAGCCTATGCTGGGGGGGGGGGGAGAAGTTATGGGACTTACATGGACAACAGCTGGGTAAAACAAGGGCCAGAAAGAAAGTCTGGGAATTGGGCAAGAGTAAGTGAAAAAGCTGTCTGTCTGTCTGTCTGTCTCTCTCTCTCTCTCTGTCCCCATCCAGCAGAGGTCTATCAGTGGCTATTATAGCCACAAGGTCTAAATGGAACCCTTTGTCTGGGGCAGTGATGCTCTGAATTCTTGGTGCTTGGGGGGCAACAGTGGGAGGGCTTCTGGAGTTCTGGCCCCGCTGCTGGACCTCCTGAGGGCACCTGGTATTTTTGGCCACTGTTGTGACACAGAGTGTTGTACTGGATGGGCTGTACTGGATGGGCCGATCCACTGTGGCTTCTCTCCTGTTCTTATGATATGAAAATCATATTTAGCACTTGTGTAGGGCTTCTCTGCCGAGATGAGGAAGGATTCAGTAGGGCCGTTGCTCAGTGATAGAGCATCTGCTTGACATGCAGGAGGTATCAGCCTCTTCAGCTAAAAAAGGATCAGGTAATAGGTGACATTAAAGATCTCAGCCTGAGACCCTGGAGAGCCACTACCAGTCTGAGTAGTCAATACTGACCTTGATGGACCAATGGCCTGATTCAGTATTAGGAAACTTCATGAGTTCATGTGGAAGCATGTGGAAGCAACATCACAGGATGTGACATCACAAAATGATGTCACTTCCTTTCTCCTGGCTCCACCCCCAAAGTCTCCTGGCTCCACCCCCAAAGTCCCCAGATATTTCCCAAGTTGGACTTGGCAGCCCTAGGCTTGAGTAAACACAACAAGGTGGTGGCCAGCAGCCCTCACTGCAGAGGTGACATGGATGCTTGGACATTTGTAAAGATGCCATAGATGTCAGGAGCCAAGCTCGGACTGTATGTCGCTGGCGCCTGGTGGCTGTCAGCGGACATAACACCATGTTAGACACATAAGCTGAATCAGACCATTGTGTTACCGAAATGGGCACTCCTAATTGGACGGGGGAAATTAGCTTTGAAGGAGACAAAACAAGAGGGGGTAACTGGGACTCTCCACCAATGTTTACAGGGATTTTTCCCTTCAGAGAACTCTCGAAATAAACCAGGTAGATGTTCCACAGAAAAGGGGGTTTTTTTTAATTAAAAGAGAATAAAAGGATAAAACATGCATACAAACACACTGAAAAAAACATACAAGGCTAGCTAAAAGGAAATCAGGGAGGAAAGGGGGAGAAGCAATTTTGGGGAAGGCCATAATTACCAGTCTCAAGGAATGAGGTCTGTGGAGGCAGCAGCAAAAAGACCAGCATTTCACAGCGAGAAGGAGAGAAGACCCAACAGATTGCGGGTGCATGCATGGATCTGAGAACACACACAATGTAGTGGTGGCTAGGGATTCTAGATATAAGGCAAATTGTACCCTGGGGCAAGCTGACGTATTTGCCCCCAAAACAATAATTTGATGGGTATTTTGATTCTGGGCAATGATTTGGGAGAAGCTTGATGGGATTTCCCGACGTGGACTATAGGTGTAAATGGTGCTTAATGACCCTGTAAGTCCCAGATGGGAAAAGCTACCAAGTTTGGTGAATAAAATTAAGTGATGCTTAATTAGGGTTGCCAGGTCCCTTGCCTCTGCCAATAAGCTTTGGGGGGCATTCCAGGAGTTGGGAGGATATCATTTGACATCCCCAACACAATGATGTCATCTTGAAGTGATGTCAACATGCCAGAATTGTTGCACGGGAACACTGGTATTTGGGCGAAACTCTATGGTTTTTCGCACTCTAAAACCTTAATGTTTACCCAAATACCAGAGCATCCCCCACACAACATTTCCAGTGTGATGTTGTCACTACTGGGTGAAGTGGCCCAAAAAAATCATTTGGGGGCAGAGTTTTCCCCCACCAGCCAGGGGTGGGGAATTCTGCTTCAAATTGGGGGGGACGGGATCCCTAAGAACTTGTCTTAAAGAGGCAGAGGCTGCTAGGGTCACCAGTCTCCAGGTGGGACCTGGGGATCCCCTGGAATTACAACTCATCTCCAAACTACAGAGATCAATTGCCCTGGAGAAAATGGCTACTTTGTAATACGGGCTCTATAGAATTAAACCCACTGTGGGCCCTCTCCTCCCCAAATTCCACCATCCCCCTCCCCCAGGCTCAAAAATCCTCCAGGAATTTCCAAGCCCAGAGCTAACAGCCCTAAGCAGAGCTCCTTACATCACATGGTAGGCCACAGCATCATGTCTTCAGTTTCTCAAAGAATGATAATGATATTACTTTTGATTCCCCCCCCCCCTGATTTTTCCAAATGCTATTTATTAGCAGCTGGTTGGGAGAATTAAACCATCTGCTCTCTCAAAAAACGGGTATCGCTGAAAATAAATAGTTTTGTCTTGGCTGTAAATTCATCCTGACTGCAACTTGTCTCCCTGTTATAGCTCCTACTAATAAGATTACAGCTAGAATACTAGATCTGTCAAGAACCATAATAATTGCTTTTAAATGTGAAATGTGGATTGAAATGGTTTGCTGTCGAGCAGTTTCGCAGTCCAAGTTCTGGATTTTAAATGCAGATTTCAGTTGTGTGTGTTTCTTAACAGGCCTTCACAAAAAGATGGTTCCCTCCAAAAAAAAAAAAACTTGGGAGCAATTAATCCTGAATAAATATGCCCTAAAGTTTAGGTTCTCCAAGTCTTTAATGCTTATGTAGGGTTGACAAGTCCATTTTAGTAAATTCATGAAGATCTGGAGACAGTGCATGCACAGTGGAGAAACCTCAATGCAGGGCTGCCAGGTCTGGGTTGTAAAATACCTGGAGACTTTGGGGGTGGATCCAGGAGAAGGCGGCGTTTGTGGAGGGGAGGAGCCTCTGCATGGTGCAGTGCCATAGAGTCCACCCTTCAAAGCGGCCATTTTCTCCAGGTGGATTCAAGCCCCAATGGACCACAGTGACCACCCCACCAGTGATCACTGTGGAAAAATAATTCTAGTCCAAATACAGTCCACGAATTTACTTCTTCTTATTGTTTCTTTATATTACGTCATGCAGTGCTGCTGCTGCTTCCAAACAATTGCCATGCAACTATTGATCTCCTTAGTAAACAGATCTGTTTCCCTCTAAGCTTCATCAGGTCACTTTGCACTAGGAGCCAACGCTTTACATCTCCTACTCAGAATTAATCTTGTGTGTTTCTCAGCATCTTCTCCCTCTCATTTGTCCAGGTGACCTGAACTGAGTCAGCTGCAGATCAGTTGCAAAAGCAGGAGATCTTCAGGCCCCACCTGGAGGATGGCAACTTTACCTCAATGGGGGACATACCCTTCTAACCCCTCCCCTTCTTGTGAGATCACTTCTTTTCATCAGCATTCAAATTTTAACCTTTCCGCTTCATATCACTTACCCCTACCTTTTTATTTCCCCTTGCATCACTTGTAGCCTTCTGTGTGCGTGTCCTCTGTATATGTCATACTAACCTTCCTAAATATTTGTGCTGGTATCACTGGCTGCTACCCAGTTATGTTCTGCTCAGTCTAAAAAACCTCAAATTGTTCATCAAGTTCCCTCAGTGTTAAAGAGAAAAGCCAAAGAACCACAGGAGGATTACAGAGGGGTAGCTGTGTTAGTCTGTTATAGCAAAATAAAATGAACAAAACAATGGCGCCTTTAAAATGAACGTTTATTTCATTGTGTGCTTTCAAGAGTCACAGCTCCATTCTTCAGATAATGATCTGTGACTAACAAAAGCTCACACTGATATAAATGTTGTTGGTCCACAGGAAGGTGCCAGACTACAGCAATCTTATCCCACCCTCAATCCCCCACCCCCGACTTTCAGCCTTTAGTGCCTTCACAGCTGACAATCGGTTTCTCCTCCTTTCTTTGTTATGCCACAGGGGGAAAAAACAGAAGTCCTAGAGTATCCACTCTCTGTAGCCACTCTAGGACTTCCATTTCTACCAAGCACCTATAGTAAACCATTGAGTCTCCCCTCTGAAGCTGCTGTTTCTCCAAGGAGCACTGGCTGTAGTCTGGAGAGCAATTGGAATTCTAGGAGAACTCCAGGCCCCATCTTGAGGTTTGTAACCCTACTGATGAGGATCACCATGCCATGCTTTGCAGCCTCAAGTATGGGCCAATCCCAGATTTTTGGGTGGCCCCATGCAAATATCTTCCAGTGGTCATCCTGCAGTACATGCAATCCTATCATGTGGACTTATGCACATTCCCTCCTAGAAGGGGGGGGGGTCAGAGTATGACTTTTTAGATTATTTTTTATGCTTCATCAGCACTATCAGGCCTAAAAGCTGTGTTTGATTTACGTTATTTTGTGATATCACCCACCTTTCTCACTGAGGCTCAAGGTTGCTTTTGTAGGGATGCCAGCCTCCAGGTGGGACCTGGGGAGTGGGGACCCCCTGGAATTACACCTCATCTCCAGACTACAGAGATCAGTTTCCCTGGAGAAAATGGGTGTCTTTGGAGGGTGGACTCTGTGGCACTATACCCTGCTGAAGTCCCTGTTCTTCCCCGGTTTCATCCCCTAATCTCCAAAAGTTTCTTACCCTGGATCTGACAACTCTACCCCCCATCCCCAGCCAGTGGCTAGGGGTACCTGCCAACCCTATGTTTTTAAAATATAGAAAACAATTCAGACAGCATAAGACATCCATTAAACAATGCAACAGTACCAGGACTGCAGAAATTAAAATACAGTGCAATGTGGGAGAGCTCTGCTACCTCCAGCACTTCTTGTAATGTGATATGGGAAACTGAACCCAGAGAAACTCGCGGTCGCAACATAGGATTGCCAGTTCCTAGCAACCAACAGCAGGGCTGGGGGCCGGTGGTCAGCATCCCAGAGGAAAAATTTAAAAGGAAAATAAGGCCTTGTCTACTTACAGGTAGTTCTACTAACAGGAAGTTCCTGGCAATTCCTAGAACTGCCCAAAAGTGCCCAGGGTGGCTCTAGGAATCACCAGGAACTTTGTGGTTAGAACTTCCTAAAAGTAGACAAGGCCTTATTTTTCCTCTAAATTTTTCTACCCAGGACAATTCCCCCACCCTTATTTGGTCCCAGTTTCTTGGCCACCAATCGGGCGAACATCTGTAGGCAAGAGCCACAATTACTTGGAGGTCTCCTAACACAACTAGGAAAACATCAGTAGGACTTCTGGAATGTTCTTACATTCCAGGTGGGAGTAGATAGACCAAGAATCTCTGTGGACCTTCTCCTGGACTGTGGGCTCACCAGGTACCCCACTCTCTGCTGACCTTTGATGCCTTGTCTCAAGGTTACTCTTCAGATACGTCTCAACAGCACCTTTCTTTGCAGTGTTGCTACTTAGTACTTCTTCTTCAGGCCTGTTTAAAAATATTACAGCTGTCACACAAGGAAAATGCTAAATTGGTCCATATGGTGAGCTGTTTGGGTACAGCTTGGCACTGTGAAGAGAGGGCAATTTTCATCATGTCTAAACATCCAAAAAAGAAAGGTTTGCAGTGGTGTGGCGAAAAAATCTGCATGCTGAGCCAGTCACACATGTCGCATTCTGATTGCCAACAATAAAGTCATTTTGAGAAGCCTCCATATGGTGACTCTAGCAGGTACGCTGGCTTTCAGTACAGGCTGAGCATGCACTTGCGTGGATATGATTTAGAAGACTGCATCTGTTTTATCACATCCAGTCTCTGTAGTACATACACACTGTACTCCTAGAGACATCATTTTGGATTTGCAGGAGCAGAGGAATTGGGAGGGAGAGATACGCAGCAGGGCTCCAGCTTGGTGTACTTTCAAGATAAAACTAAACAAACCTGGCATATCAAGCATTTATTATGATGACTTTTAATATCCATGTGACTGTTATGATTGGTCATAAATATGTTTGTGTGTGTTTGTGAAGTGCCATCAAGTTGCACCTTACTTATGGCAACCCCAGCAAGGGGGTTTCAAGGCAAGTGAGAAGCAGAGATGGTTGGCCATTGCTTCCTCTGCAGACTCTTCCTTGGTGGTCTCCCTTCCAAGTACTGACCCTGCTTAGCATCCGAGATCTGGCAAGATCGGGCTATACCATGCTGCCTTCCCTCCCAGTCATAAATATACAAAACTCACTTTTTTTAAGCAAAGAGAACAGTGAGCACTGAGTCTCCTGATCGTCCAAACAACAAGGCGCCCTCGCCCAGAAGCTTATCCGAGAGCCAGGCAGTACCCTTAAGCCACTCTGGCTTCTTGGTACATAGGGTGAGGCTGTGGTGCAGTGGTAGAGCATCTGCTTTGCCTACAGAAGGTCCCAGGTTCAGTTCCCAGCATCTCCACTTAAAGAGTGATGGTCATTACGTGATATGAAAACTCCGTGTTCAGAGGCAGTCAACCTCTGAATTCCACTGTCAGGAGGCAACATCGGGAAAGGTGTCATTGTCTATTCTCTGTTGTTGGACCTCCAGGGGAACTGGCTGGCCACTGTGTAAGACACGATGCTGGACAGGATGATAGGCAGATCATGAGAGGGAGGGCAGGAAGGGTTGCATCAGTGCTTAGTTCTTGTGGCCCTTTCTTACACACCCAGGGAAATGCTGATCACCACTTTGGGGTCAGGAAGGAACTTTTCTCCAGGCCAGGGGATCCTGGAGTTTTTTTGCCATCTTCTGGGCATGGAACAGGGGTCATTGGGGTTGTGGAGAGGAGGTATTTGTGAATTTCCTGCATTGTGCAGGGGGTTAGACTAGACCCTGGAGGTCCTTTTCAACTCTATGATTCTGTGACTAGATGGACTATTGGTCTTATCCAGGAGGGCTCTTTTTATGTTCTTATGAAAGACCTGTACCTCAGATCCTGGAGAGCTGCTGCTCTTCAGAGTAGACAATACTGACCTTGATAAAACCTTGTATGTATATTCCCTTTTTATGGCCAGCAGTTTCCCCTTCTGTCTTTGAAGGCCACTGACTTTCACTTGCATCATTTCAAAGTAATTGCTGAAAAGGAAAGATTATGTGGAGTTGTTATTAATTGCAATGCAGTTGCAGGGGCTGCCATTTAAAGGGGAAGTCCAGTGTGTGGTGGAGGACAGGGGTGGGCAAACTGTGGCTCGGGAGCCGCATGCGGCTCTTTCACATATATTATGTGGCTCCCAGCAGGGCGGCTGGGGAAGCTAAATATCATTAGCAAACAAATATCATTGGACAAATTAATATCATTATCAATATCTGCTTTTACCCCTTTTGTTATTATTTTTGGCAGTCTTGTTTAATGTTAATAAAAAGCAAATTTGCTTATTTTCCAATAAAAGCAGGTAATATTTGTCTATGCGGATCTTATGTTAAGCAAGTTTGGCCACCCCTGTTCTAGGTGGCTCTTATGCTGAGCAAGTTTGCCCACCCCTGCCCTAGGATGTTTCCTGTCAAAAATTACTATACCTCTGCTGCTTTTGCCCAATCTGGGGGGGAAATATGAATACCTGTAAATTTTATCCAGAATGGGCAAAAGTAGCTTGGGGAGGGGAAAATATTTTTGGCGGGGAAATGGCATGAAGGGAGCCCCTCCCCCCAAGTCTACCTTTTAATTCTCAGTCCCCTCAGCACTCTTTAAAAAAAAACTCTGGAAAAATAAGGAGAAAACAACATGTAACATATCGTTTTAGCAGTAACATGAAGGGAAGTTGTACCCTTCGGTCTGGATGATTCATTCCACAGATGCCATTTTGGACCGGGCTATAAAACAAAATAAACACCTCCTGTCCCTCTCAGGGAACAAACAAAGATGGATTGCGTTAAAGTATAGGAAAGGGGGGGAAATCAATCTCCCAAATTAAAAATTATGTTAATATTTTAATTGACATATTGCATGTCAGCAGGAGTTAAAATGAAATCATCTATCTTCCTAGATATTTGATCATTTGTATGTTGCCATAAAACTGTTCTTGTTTTTTAAATGAGAGGAACATTGCTGTTGTTGTTACCGCAGTCGTATATGGAACCTGCCAATCCCATAATGAATAATATAGCTCTGTTATAAATACACTGGACAAAATGGAATTTATATTCATGAGATATAGAAGGCTTTATAATTCACAGCTAGTGAGTTATTAGATGTTCCTTATGTAGCTGAGGACACTCCCAAATCTTCAGTAGCTTAAGCCATCTGAAGCAATTTGCTCAGGAAGCACCTTGTTTGGGGGCATTCCTGAGGACACCCTAGCCCAGATGTCTTGTATTGATCTGAGGGGAGCTGATGGAAATTTGCCTCAGTTCTGTGGCAGCAGGTTAGACTGGACACCTTTTTTCACACACACACACAGACTGATTTCCCACAAGCAGCTGTGCCGCCATCGCTCTTCTATTTGCCCCGGTTGCATATATTAATCCCTCAACAGCAGCTGCAGCAGAAGAAAGAAGAAGTGGTTTTTACACCTTGCTTTTCTCTACCCTAAGGAGTCTCAAAGCAGCTTACAATCACCTTCCCTTCCTCTCTCCACAACAGACATACTGTGAGGTAGGTGGGCCTGAGAGAGTTCTGAAAAAAATGTGACTGGCCCAAGGTCACCCAGCAGGCTTCATGCAGAAGAGTGGGGAATCAAACCCAGTTCTCCAGATTAGAGTCTGCTGCTCTTAACCACTATGCCACACTGGCCCTCACTGCATCACTGAATGACAGAGGCCTGGGCTAAAAGCTGTGTTCCCCCCGCCCTGTAATGAATACCTTTAGTTCATACCACCACCAACCCAACTATAGGCTGAAACCAGAATTGGTGTCCCTGGGGCTAACTCAAACGGCCAAAATGGCTTCCTAAAGGGAAACTGGGCAACACTAGGAATCCTCAAAGACTCGCCAGCTGGGCTTCCATCCTATTCACCGGTCACAAACAAGGAAGCCAACTGTTTTATGATCAGTTCCACTGTCCATGGACCCATTCATGGCGGATTGGAAGGCTGAGTCCCTGTATCCTTTCCTAACTATGCAGTATAGCACAAGCAGTTTTTCGAGTATGCACATCCATGCACAGACTAATGGCACTATACTTCTCCCCATCTTTACTGCATGACTGCTCCACAATTAATCACACATCAACTAATTAAATTAATTAGACAATTACATTAATCACAAACCATATGAATCAGCCATAAATAAATGTTGTGTTTAAATAAAATCCTGTCCTTGGCTTCATTGAAGAAATCCCTGGTGATGGTAGTGGCACCTGAATGATTTGGCTCAGCCAATGTCTTTGTGCATGCAGAGATGAAGTCTGCCCACATACAATGTCTTTATGCTTCTGCGCATGCACATCCCCAGGTGTGCAGTCTCTGAGCTCCACTCCACCTTGCCCAAAAGTCTATTGGATGTAGGATAGTCCCTTGTGGTTTAAAGGATTGATCAGAATGTGCATACAAATACTGTATTTGAGTGCTGAAGCAGTCTATCGGTACTAGTTTAAAGTGGAATGTACACAAAAATGCATGCACAAATGTGCACCCAAAACCCGCAGAGGGATGTTAACTTAGTTGCGCATCCTAATGTGAATTCCATTCAAAGCAGTGCTTCATAGATACAGATTACATCTGCAACAGATGCATATTTCTAAGTGATAGATAGGGAAAAGCTGTCTGTATGTACAGATGTAAGCATGCTGACCCCCTGGTTGTTTCAACCAGCGATGGACCCCATAGGGGTACCCCAGGAGCCGATATATCAGGCAACTTGATATAAGTGGACACAAAGATGAACGCCCCATAATCATGCCTAGGCAGTGATCCTGGGAAGCACATGAGGCCTTGTTATGACAGCTGCGACTCTCCCTCCACCCCGCCGACATCTGCATCCTCCGGAAAATGGACTTGCCTTGCCCCAGAGCGACTTCTTTCAGTCTCAATTGCTGACCCTATCAATCTCACCTCACCCTTCCTCCCCACATTTCCTTCATAATGAAGAGTCCTGACTTCAACTCCTTTCCCACACCCCAAACCTAGGTGGCTCATCAAGCAGTATTTTTTTCCATTTCAATGAATTTAAATTAGCAATCCATTAGTTAGAACATAAGAACATAAGAGAAGCCAATGTTGGATCAGGCCAGTGGCCCATCCAGTCCAACACTCTGTCACACAGTGGCCAGAAACACCAGGTGCTTCAGCCTGGTTCAGCTCTTCAGCCACCGGAGAAGTAATCAGGAACCTAACCCAAATTGTAACTCCAGTCTTTTTTGTCCACTCCTGGGAATCCTGTACAGCGTTTCCAAACTACATTGTTTTATCCCTGATTGATCTCATCAGTGCTTTCTTCTGAGGGACCCTGCACATTATTCCATGTGTGCTCCTTGTGTGTTAAATTCCTTAATTTCCCTTGAATAAAACATCCTTTATTCTACCCTTGGACTGGTTATTGTGAGCTCTCAAAAAGGGAAAGAGCCTCGTAAACACAGGTAGGAGATCCCCACTACTACCCCACCTCTCAATGAGCTAAATTCCCTCAGAAACTGAAGGCAGTAATTCACCTTCCCAAGCCTACACTGGTAGGGGGTAACACAGGGGTCTGTATATAAGGCACACAAGTGGGACTTGGTCGGAGAGCAGGGGTATGTACAAAAATGGAGAGGAATGGTGAGGCACCCTCAGCTCCCTGGAGGATGAACGGAATTTTTAAAATCTGATAGCTAGACAGAATAGGCAGAGATGACTGTTTGGACCCCCAAAACAGGAACCCACTCAGTAGCACCTGCAGAACGAGGGATGCACAGGAATGCACTATGCGAATGCACTATGAGGAGATGCTCAGCACCACCAGGGGAACTACAGTGTTGTGCCTACTTATATAGATTTTTAAAATCTACGTACTGAAATAACGTAATCATAGGTGGAAATGCTGTGTACGAGAACCTAAGTGCAGCCCGCTTCTGAGGCAAGCTATTTGGACATTGTCCCTGTCAGTTTCATCATCTGCTGACTCACTTTCTTTTCTCTCTCTCTCTCTCCCCTCCCCCCTCTCTGTCCCTTTCCCTCCCTCTCTTTCTCTGTCCCTCCCCCCTACTGTATCTGCTTTCACTGAACTGTGAAAACAGCTAGGCATCAAAAAAAGGTGCAGACTGAGAGCCTTTTCCAGTTATTTCTGAAAGTAATTTTAAAATAGATTAATTGTAATTTAATAAGCATTTTAGTTTATTTTTAATTATTTAATGTCTAAATGCACATCCCTAATAAAGAATATAAGGGGAAGACCTACCAGGACTCACAAGGGAGTGGAAATCCCTTCCAACCATCCCCCGCCCCATTTCTTCCCCTTCGGTTCTGTTCCCTCTCTTGCCCATCCTCCCAGCCATCTGGTTCCCTCCCTCCCCGATCCATCCAATTGGCAAATTCCTCTGCCCTCTTCTTGGTGACTACATACTCTTTAAAAAATATTTTTGCATGGCATCTTGGGTCATTATTTTTTTTTATTTATTTTTTTAGTAAATTTTTATTTCCTTTAACCAACTATTGTATACATAACCTTTTCTGTCATCTTTTTACATAATTTCCCCCCCTCCCCCCTTCCTCCCTCCCCTCCCTCAGTCCTCCCTCCCCTGTTCTTCTTCCATCATTGCTTCAGCCACGGGCACAGCATCCGAAGTTTCCAGTAAATGTCCTTCTTGGCTTCATCCTCCTTAATCCAGTCAAAGAAAGGCGACCATTTTTCCGTTATCCATCTCCTCTTTTCCTCCCAAGTAATATCCTCCATCATCAAGGCCATGATATGTGATTGGATGTATTCAAAGAGATAGTTGTTCCAATTATCCAAAGTCCACTTATTCTTATCTTTCCACCCTAAAGCTATGACGGCTTTCCCAGCCAATATCATTGCCTTAAGTACCTCTTGATATTTACTTTCTACTGTCTCGTACTTCAAAATACCTAATGTCATTAAGTTAATATCTATTGGTATTGATACACCTAATTTATCTTTAATCCTATCCAATATTATCTTCCAAAGATCCTGAACTTTAGCACATTCCCACCACATGTGCGAATACCAGCCTTTCGCCTGATTACAGTGCCAACAGTTTGAACTCATCCCAGATATCATATTGGCTAGTTGGGCTGGCGTCCGGCACCATATGGTGAAACACTTCAGCTCCATTTCTCTAAATTTATCAAACTTAATCCTTTTGGCCCCGCATATTGGGTCATTAGACCAAATGTTGGTCTAGGGCTGTTGTTGTTTTTTGTAGTATCGGGGGGGGGGGGGGGGAGTTAATCCCAAATTACTTTTTAAAAAATCTATTTTTGTACTCTTTTGCCAAAAGAAATATTCTAGTCCTGGCTGCCTCCCTTGCATTTTTTTTAATCTGTAGGGTATGTCTGTCCTTTAATATTAGATGTATGAGGAGGAGGAAAACATTTTTCCCTTCTCTTAGTCCTGCACTTATTTTTCTTCTGTGGCTGTCCAGACTTGTTCCGCTCTTATTGTTCATCAGCACAGCTGCTTTGTTTCTGGCTGCTGCCGTGTTTTTTGCTCGCACAAAGACAGGTCAGAATTCGTTCAAGGCCCAATTACATTCTTGGTGACTGAGGCCGGTTTCAGCCTTACAACCTTACAATTATGGGCTCCATTCATTTCTGAAGCCAAAGTTTTCGTCAGATGCAGGGCTGCCTCCTGAGCAATATCCTGGCACTGATAACACAAATTACTTCTTCTTCAAAACGGGGCTCCTGCTGCCTTGAAATCTGATCACAAAGGCGACGATATTTGACCAAGCATCAGAGAAAACATGTAAGGACCAAAAAAAAAAAAAATCCTGCTCTTCAAAATATTTCCACGCATTTGTTTCCTTATGTTCCATTTTGAAAAATGTCATTGAGGTTGCAGATATGATCTAATCTTTGGATGCTTTGAAGAGATTTAGCCTTTTAAAGAGCTGAGTCTTGTTAAAGATTTGGCTAGAGTTGCTGTAGGGACAGTGCACATTGGAGTATATGATATGAAAAATGTGTCACTGGGAAGTTTGGGAGGGGGAGAGAAGAGTTCAACAAACATGTATCTATTCAGTTAGTTAGGGTTGCCGGGTATCTTCTGGCCACCAATGGAGGATGGGAGGGTTGGGTTGCCAGATCCAGGATGGGAAACTCCTGGAGATTTGGGGGTGGAGCCTGGGGAGGGGAGGGATCTCAGTAGGGGACAATGCAATAGATTCTGTCCTCCAAAGCATCCATTTCCTCCAGGGGAATTGATCCCTGTAGTCTGGAGATGAGGTGTGGTTCCAGAGTATCCCCAGGTCCCACCTGGAGGCTGGCATCTCTATCCTGCGGGAATCCTAATATTTTCTCCTTGTGCTGCACTGCTCAAGCTTTGGGGCTGGAAGACAAGCATCCTGCTCACTCAGACCCAGAAATTCCCTGTCTCAGAGATCCCCAACCTTTTTGAGCCTGTGGGCACCTTTGGAAATCTGACATGGCTAGAGCTGCCAATCTCCAGGTGGTGGATGGAGATCTCCCACTATTACAACTGATCTCCAGATGACAGAGATAAGTTCACCTGGAGAAAATGGCCACTTTGGAACCTCACCTACCTCAGGCTCCACCCTCCAAAGTCTCCAGCTATTTCCCAACCTAGACCTGGCAGCCCTGGACATGGCGTGGTGGCTGCCATAAATAGCTGCCACAGGAATTGGAGCCAGCCACAAAATGGCTGCCACGGCTTACCTCCAGTCACACAGTGAAGATCCTTGTGCTGTGGTGGCAGCTGCTGCCAAAGCAATATATTTTTTAAAAAAAATCAACACAGCCTATCAAATCTCCAGTGGCCAATTAGAATCCCTGCTGGGCAACAGCTCCACCTGGCATATCACCCACTTTCTAAAAACATTTGGGGGGTGCCAGGAAAGTTGCCAGAGGGGCACCATGGTGCCCGTGAGGTTCATGCTGGGGACCCCTGCCCTATCCTGAACTGTTGCCCTCAGTGGGGGGGGGGGAGTTGCCTGGTTGCTCAGCCCCTTCCCCTAGTGATTCTTTGCAGCCTCCCCAGCTTGTCACTTACTAGATTTTTTCAGGTATGACTCTACTGTTATTGTTGGTAGCCTTCAACACATTTGCATTCTGAAGTGGAACGACCCACTTCTAGCCAGAAGGCCTTTTTGGAAGAAGTTGTTTAAACAACCAGCAGTCCCTCTTCGCCCCTCCCCTCCAGAAACTCCACCCAAGAATTCAGCTTTAGGCTCTCTGCACTGACCCAGTTCTTCTCTAGGAAGGGAATCTATTAAGTAACGTGATTAAAATTGAAATTCAAACAAACAAAAAATCCTGCTTACTTAGGGATGTCAGTCTGCAGGTGGGGCTTCAAGAAGGCATAGGGTGGCCAGTCCTGTTTTAGTAAATACCTGGAGATTTGGGGGGTGGAGCCTGAGAACGGCAGGGTTTGGGGAGGGGAAGGACCTCAGCAGGGTACAATGCCATAGAGTCCACCCTCCAAAGCAGCCGTTTTCTCCAAGGGAACTAATCTTGGACATCTGAAGAAGAAGAAGAGATTGGATTTATACCCCGCCCTCCACTCCCCAAGGGAGTCTCAGAGCAGCTTACAAACTCCTTTCCCTTCCCCTCCCCACAACAGACACTCTGTGAGGTAGGTGGGGCTGAGAGAGCTCTTTCCCAAGCTGTCCTTGAGGGAACAGCTGGTACAGAGCTATGGCTTGCCCAAGGTCATCCAGCCAGGTGCAAGTGGAGGAGTGGGGAATCAAACCTGGTTCTCCCAGATTAGAGTCCGCGCACTTAACCACTACACCAAACTGGCTCTATCTGTGTTGATAGATTTTAAATACGCAAAGGAAGTGGAGCACTGACTGTTTAGAGAAAAATAAATAGGTTTATTTAAAGAAGAACAAATTGTTATAGAATATAGAAGACAGAGAGAACTGTCTAATTTAACTGCTGAAGGATGAATGACAGAAGATCTGCAGGAACAGGAAGTCTCCAGAAGAGTTGATCAGGAGACAGCAAGGACATAATTTGTAATTGTGAAAAGTCCCTAATCTAGCTATGGTAACTAGCAGTCCTTCATCTGTCCCCTATAGGCTGTGCTTCTGATCTTCTACAAGTAGGTGCATTATAGACCTTGTATATTCCAGCAATCTGGAGATCAATTGTAATAGTGTGAGATCTCCAGGTATCACCTGGAGGTTGGCAATCCTAGTTACAGTACAGAGGACCTCAGCCTGTAAACTTCTAAAAGGCACAATCATTACTTGACCCTCTGCCTTATAATTTTGTGGTCAAAGGTGGCATTTAGAAGACAAGGCTGTGTTATACACCCTATGAGTGCGGTCAAATGAGCTGTTTGATCTGTTTGGCTTATAATTTGACCTGAGCCTGAATTCTAGAAATGGTACTGGCTACTCGAAATGGTACAGTGCTACAATCCAGTTTGAATTCACCTGGGGAACCAGATTTGACACTGTGGCAGATTCAATAAGCTTGGCATGCCCCCTGCATGTCCATCTTCTCATCCCAAAGATAAACATGCAGGTGGATAGTGTTATTATGGCAGGTTTAGGAAACCCAGAATGGTGTTAAATGCCTTGTTTAGTTTACATTTTCAAATGTCCTGCCAACATTGTTGTCCCCCCCCCCCCTTATCATCTGTGAAAACAAATTAGAAAACAAATTTTCTCGTTGCTGCCCACCTCACCTCTGAAGGCGGGGGGCACAGACTGCAGGGCTAAAGAGGCATGCCTTAACTGGCAGGCTAGATAGTACCTTCAGGCATGACAAAATATAACTGGTGGCCTAGGTACAGTAAGTCACTATTATTATTATTTACAAGTGGGGGACCTGAAGGACTTGCGGCGGAGGGGGAATCTAATGTTCCTCTCCCCCACTATTTCCTCTTGTGAGTCATGCAAGGCATGTGGTACATGTTGCTGGATAGTTGCTGCTGGCCCTGGCCCTGATAACTCCTCCCACAAAAGCCGAAACAGTCAGAAAGGGCCCTACCCCTTCCCCTGACTTTTACTGACAAAAACCAAGGTTTGAAGGCTGGCAATAAAGTGTGGCAATACCAGCGTAGCTCCCAGCCTCTGCTGCCAGACCAAATGAAACTTCTCAGCATCCCCAAACTTCACCACCACCAGACTTGGCACTAGGGTTGCCAGGTCCTCCCTGGCCATCAGCAGGGGATGGGGGGGGGGGGGATTGCCAGATCTGGGTTGGAAAACTCCTGGAGATTTGAAGATGGAGTCTTGGGAAGACAGGGACTTCAGTGGGATACAGTGCCATAGAGTCCTCCCCTCCAAAGCATCTATTCTCCAGAGCATCCCTTTTCTCCAGGGGAACCGATCTCTGTAGTCTGGAGATGAGCTGTAATTCCAGGGGATCCCCAGGCCCCACCTGGAGGCTGGCATCCCTACTTTGTGTACTTTCTGGTCTCTACCAACACAGGAGGAGAAAAGTACGTTGTCTGCAGACATGCAGACAATACTCTTGTTTCGGGGAAGATTCGACACACATGCACCATGTATTTTTTAAGATTTTCAGATTTTTTTGGCAAACCTGCTTCCCACCCCAGTTTGCAAAGCTATCTGTGTTATGCCAGCATGGCCAAGTCCACACATATAACTTTTGGGAGATAAGGCCACACTTGCCTACTCAATATAATAAATTTATTTTCCAGTGCTTTACAATTTGTTCACAGGTCACCAAAATATTCTTCCATCCATTTCTCTGCTATGTTTCTGTCAAGGTTCTCAAGCATCCCCTTCCCAACCAACATCTGGAAGACTTGTGTTCCAGTTCCGCACCTTCCATGGACTCACTGGCCCCGCTCCCATCATTCCTTGCATGGGCACAGATTGCAACAGTGCATTTCCATACTTGGCTGCAACAAAATAAGCTTTTGACCCAGAGTTGCTTGTCAAGCCATAGTTTTCCCCACTGCAACTTTTGGGATCATAAATAGCCTCTTTTAATGGCACCAATAAAAATCCAAGGATGCTGTTTGAGGGCAGATAACATTGCCGCTTTCCCTCTTTAGGGATAAACGCAAGGCTGCTGCTAAGATGGTAAGCAGATGTTCTTCCTCCCTGAAGGGATATTAAAGATCTCCTGATGATACGTTTTGCAACATTTGACTTTATCCTTGGTGTCCTTGCCAAAGTTCTATTATACTGTGGGTGCTCCCAATCTTTGAGGTTAAAACTACTTGGTATAATACAAACTGTAGGAACACACACTAATGTAGCATTTGATGGCTTGCCCATGGCGATTCATCTTTTAGGAAGGCTATTGAACTCTGGCCTAGAGTTTCTCACCAGTCGCAGATCATAAGAGTGGCAAATGTGCATATATATTTTTTTTAGCTTCTTGATTAAAAGCAGGGCTGTCTCAGGAAAGAGGTATGAGAGATACTGATCACCCAAACCGAAAAAGCCATCTGCTCTGGCGAACGCACCTTCTCCTATTCCATATGTCTTATTGCACTGGAAACTCACGCACTAAAACTGATTGATGGTTCTAAGTCAGGCATCGCCTCCTTTTTTTTAATTATCATAAAACGAATCCAAATCAACGGAGGTGTCTGAGCGAAACAGAACTGTGCAACGAGAACATGAATAAATAATACAAATGAGCAGTATAAAGAGAAGTTAATACGGAGGCTCTGTAAATTTACTAGTGGGTGCTCTGTTTGCCAGAAATATTTGATTCTAGTGTTGCAATACAACAGATTATACAGAGAGACTAGTATGCTGCAATACACTCTGTAAGTGGTGGTGGTGGTGGCAGCAGTGTTTTAAATCGGTCCTGAAGTTTCTAAGATTGTGGAGATGCTCAGAAACTTAAAGGCAGTATGTAAAAAACTCCACCAATCCATAATACTTATGGCCTTGAAATCTTTGTCAGTTCACCCAGTCTGGTAAACATCAGTGTAAGTTGGTAGAATAACACAGGGAAAGTTTTGGAACCCCCTTCACTGGCCATAAATAGGTTCTAAGCCTACATGTCAGCATCTTTGGTGGTTCCATTCCCTCTACCCTGATAAAAGTTACCTGTTCAAACCTGTCTTGGAACCTCCAAGGATCTCAGAACTTCCTGGAGTAGTCTGAGGCAAGGCCGCAGGCTTCTGTGGTTAGGACGTTTCCCGGTGTTAAACCTCAGCCCTCCTTTTGAGTTCTAGAGTCATTATTTATTTATTTATATCCCGCTTTTCTCCCCAAAGGGGCTTAAAATCATTCTTCTCGCCTTTATTTACCCTTGCAACAACCCAGGGAGCTATGTTGGTCTGAGAGTGTTTATGACTGGCCTAAGGTCCCCCAGGAAGTTTCCATGGGAGGGTGAGGATTAGAACCTGGGTTTCCCAGAGCCCAGTCCAGTACTCTAGCCAATATCCTACACGGGCTCTCCATTGAGTTTAAAGATATCATGTTGATCCCTCTCACCATTGGACAAGGCAAATTTTTTTTTCCTAAAGTCCTTTGTAATAGGTCAGGACTGTCACAGCAGCAGAATATCCTCAAAATGATCTTCTGAATCTTTACTAAACTGAAAGCATCCTCGTTGAATTGCAGAACTAGTCCAAGTGAGGAGTGAGTAGAAACTTTCTGAGGGAATACCACCCCCTCCATCAGCAGCCATTTTATCCAGGGGAACTGATCTTGGTTGTTTGGAGATCAATTGTAATAGCAATTGTTTAAATACTGACCAGGGGGGCGACTCTGCTTAGCTTCTGAGGTCTGATGAGATCAGGCTAGCCGTAGCACCCACCAATCTGGAAATCACTTTTACAGGAGGTCCAATTTGTCTCTTCTGCTGGGTTCTACCCAGGGCTTTTTTTGTAGAAAAAGCCCAGCAGGAACTCATTAGCATAATAGGCCACACCCAACAGCAGAAACTCATTAGCATATTAGGCCACACTCCTGACAGCACAGCTCATTAGCATATTAGGCCACACCCCATGTTACCAGAAGTGTGGTCATCCAGCCACACCCACCTTTTGCTTCTTATTCTGTTTACCTTGTTTGCAGTCAAAACCCAGGGCTTTTCTTGTAGCAGGAACTTCTTTGCATGTTAGGCCACCACCACCCCATGTAACCAATCCTAATGAGTTTCTGCTGTTGGGTGTGGCCTATTATGTTAATGAATTCCTGCTGGGCGTGGCCAACTCAGGAGCCAGCCGGAACTCCGTTCCTGTGCGTCCCTGCCCCAAAATAGCCCTGGTTCTACCAATAAATAAACTCTATTTTGTTTAATCTAACAACGCACTTCCCAGTTAACAAATTCTTTTGTACTTGTTTCTGTTTGGTGGATAAATGTTGAATACGCGGGGGGGGGTGGGGAGGTGCTCTGCTTCTACTTAGGGTTGTGTTTACTGGTATTTTGAGTTTTTCTGCTTTTAATCTTTTATCATACTTTGGCCACCTATTGTAAAGACTGTAACCAATACATCTACAAATGAATACTAAACAAGACTCAATATAGGACATTCCAAGTTAGGTTTAGCACCGGTCTACTTGATTTCCTTGCGGGGGGGGGGGGGGGGAAGTGGCCACGTGCTTAAATAATTCCCATTGAAATAAATGGGACAAAAAAGGGGCTTGATTCAGATTGGATTGTGCCAATGCTTTCTGAATTGCAGCTAGCACACGCTACTCGGTTTTCATTTTCAGATCATTCTAACTTTTTGGCTGTCCTCTAAAAGTTTCAATATATCAGTCTCTCCCTACTGGTAAACTCTGATGAGATGAGAATACTGCGGGCTTGATGCCATTTCCTTCAGCTTCACCTCACCTACATTCTGTCTGGCCACCTCTCCAAAACCAGATCTTTAGCTGCCTTTTTTGTATTATTATGTTCTGAATCACTGAACCAAAACCCCATGATAAATTACTGTTTTGTGACTCTTTGACTTCAATTTTTGGAAAGTAAACAGTTCACTGATTTACACCTAATATAAATAAATACATTGAGCAAAGATACAACTGTGTTGCACAAAATCTGAGGGGAGCTCTGGGAACCCTTCAGGGGCTACACCGAACACTTTCATCCAGGCATTTAAAAATCATGAGGGAAACCAAACAATCAACAAGGGGGCGTGTTACAGCTTGTTCTCTAGAAGCAGTTGCAAAGTGATGGTGAAAATATGCCCCTTTGCCTTACACTCTGCCAGGCAAGAGAACGGCTTGTGCATATATGTCTCCACTTGGTGGTGGTGGAAAATACCATCAAGTCACAGCCAACTTATGGCAGCCCCATGGGGTTTTCAAGGCAAGAGGTGTTTAGAGGTAGTTTGCCTGCCTCTGTGTAGCAACCCTGGACTTTCTTGGTGGCTTCCCATCCGTGTACTAACCAAGGCCAGCCCTGCTTAGCTTCTGAGATCTGGTGAGATCAGCCTAGCCTGGGCCATCCAGGTATGGGAAACCAGATCCCTGCTTAGGTTATTCTTCTAGATACCAGAGGAATAATACGGTGGAGCCATACTGCTGCTTTGCCATCTACACCAGCTAAACAGTGGTCCAGAATGGTTCCAAGTTCCATGAAAAGTCTTTACTTTCCAATAGGGCTGCCAAGTCGCAACTCAGAAACTGCATTGTTTACATGTTATATATAGGGTACTCATTGCTTCTGGGGACTCATTGGTCACCTCCATCTACAGACAGGATGAAGAACTCATGATGGGCCCCAGGAATGGGAGCCACAACCTGGGCAATATCTCCCTTGGCATTTGAGCCATTGAAGGTCAATGTGCAACTGGGCAAATCCCACGTAAGGTTGATTGCCTGGAAGACGAGTACAGGGATCCCAATGGTTCTTTCCCATTAAGTATGCATACAATTATTTTTATCACCACAGGATGGCTTCTTTTGTGGTAGACACCTTGAGAAGGATACTGACATGGAATCTACAGGAATTTTCCAGCTTGAAATTGGCAACCCTCGTTCCTGAGCAAAGTTACACCTTTCTAAACCCATGGATGTTAACTGTCTGTTTAAGGACTGCAGATGTAATTTGCAATATTATGGCAAATCTAATCTTAATTTTAAGGGTCTATTTGTACCTACAGAACCCTTTCCTACTCTCCACAAACCCTTGCAGGAAAAGTCATTTCTTGGTAGATATTTCCTGTGTTAATGGTCTCAGGGCCTCCAGCACAGCAGGTATGAAAATTTAACCAAGTATATTAAGTGCTTTATAATATTTCTTTCCCATTTTCATCAATATTATTACTTTGTTCAACTTGTAGCTCAGGGGGAATGATAATAAGAGGTGTTAATTAGTATATCTTAAAGAACCAGCTAGGTGAAAAATATTAATATTAAAGTTAATTACTTGCTTAAGTGCGGATGCAATAAAAATGGTGGTAGAAACAATAGCAAGGTTACCAGCTGACTACCCCATCACACAATTACCCAGCCTGCTGTTGTATCTTTAACAGCAGCTTGGTATACAGAAATCAGCAAGTGGCCCTTTCACAGTACAGAGACCAACATTAGCACCTCCTCATACAGTGATCCCCAAACCTATTGAGACTGTGTGCTCTCTGGGAATTTTGAGAAAGAATGGATATCACCACAAAATAGCTGTCATGGTAGGCAGGATCAATCACAAAATGGCCAAAAATGGCTGCCTAGGACATAGGGTTGCCAGGTCCCCCCTGGCCACTGGTGAGAAGTTGTGGTAGACTTGCCAGATCCCCCGGGAGGGTAGGAGTTTGCCTGCTTTAGGGCCCCCCGATCTGCCAGCCTGCATCCAGCTGGCGGGGAAACCCCACCCCAAAAGTGCATGTATTGGGCACATCGCTGGGGGTATGCTCTACATTCGGCCTGAAAACTCTATGGTATCATAGAGTTTCTAGCCAAATGCTAGAGTGTCCCCCTGGTGATGTGCCTAGTATGATAGCGTCCCTTCCGGGTGATGTCATTGCAGCATGCACGCAGAACATCCCAGGATAGAAGTTTATCTACCCCCCACCCCAACCAGAAAAAGGCAAGGACCTGGCAACCGTAGGTTGTTGAGGTAAGATTACCAGCTCCAGGTTGGGAGATTCCTGTAGATTTGAGAGGTGAGCCTGGAAATGGCAGAGTTTGGGAAGGGGAGAGTCCCCAGCAGGGTATAATGCCATAGAGTCCATTCTCTAGAGCAGCCATTTTCTCCAGGGAAACTGATCTCTGTCATCTGGAGATAAGCTGTAATTCCAGTGGATCCTCAGGTCATACCTGGAGGCTGGCATCCCTAGGGAAGGAGCAAACCAAAATGTTGCTGGGAGATTCTAGGCCAAGCATCCTCTTGTATGAGGGCAGCTGTTTCTGAGAAGTTCTTGCTACATACTCCTGGAACGCCTCCTGGAAAAAGAAGGTTTTTGTACTCTGCTTTTCTCTTCCCTAAGGAGTCTCAAAGCAGCTTACAATCACCTTTCCCTTCCTCTCCCTTGTGAGGTAAGTGTGGCTGAGAGAGTTCTGAGAGAACTGTGACTGGCCCAAGGTCACATAGCTGGCTTCAGGTGGAGGAGGACTGGGAAATCAAATCTGGTTCTCAACTTTCCATTTTGGCAACTTGAATGGCAGGCACGCTCCTTCAGTGCTCCAATTGGGGCGGCCCATAGCCCAGCAAATGGGAGGGGTGCCGGACGATTCCACCCCCCCCCCGAGCCCTTGTAGGGGGCTTCTAGCCTGGGGCATGAGGGGTGCTTCTCCTGAGGCGATGGCCAAGGGATTGAGGCTCCTCTTTGCTCTGAAAGGTTCCATTGCTGTGGCAGCGCCATGGCACTAAGAGGTGCACACTGGACTGGCGAGTAAAGTATCAAGTGTATTAATGAAGCAGCCCTTACCAGTGGCCCAGTAATCAACAAAGCATGAGTCTAATAATCCACTCAATTGGACAAGTGATAAAGCATACCGAAGTCCCCCCAAAAAAGCGGCGAGGGAGGAGGGAATGGTTTCCCCCCCTCCCATTTTAAATGAACTGAGTTAAACCGGGGAACTCGGCTTGCTGGCGCAGCAGAGGAAAATCAAGCAAAGTGTGATTTTCTTCAAAATAGCATTGTTAAACAAACTTTCTTAGACTTTATGAACTTTCCTGAAAAGTAAACAATGACTGGCAGAGGGGGGAAAATGGCGACCAGAGCAAAACCCTCTCCAAAAACTACATCTTCAACACTTCCAGTCCCTAAACCGGAAGCTACCATGGACTTTCCCAGCATGTTATTCTCAGCACTGCACCCCCTGATGGATCAGATAACTTGAATCAAAACTTTGATGCACTCCAGAAACAGATTACAGAAACCAACATTAAAGCGGAGGAGGGTTAAATCAACTAAATTGGTTAAAACCAAGGCAAAAGTAATGGATCAAAGACTAAAAGCGGTGGAGAAAGAAAGAGCAACCAATAAGGACCAACTTTTAAGACTACAAATAGAAAGATCAGCGTATGTTCTACGATTTCAAGGTGTCCCCGAACAAAAGACTGAGAATCTCAAAGAAATCTTAAGTGAAGCATTAGCTCCAATGACAGTCTAACAAGCGGATTTTCTACAAAGCGAGATGGATATGATCTACAGGACATATCCTGATTTTTTGAAGACGAAAAACCTGCCTGGAGAGATTGTGGTGAGATTCTCTAAGAGGTCTACAAGAGATGTGGTGCTCAAGGCCACAAATGGGACAACCTTAAAAATCAAAGACGTTGAAATC
Organism: Lepidodactylus listeri; assembly: GCA_029233225.1. Classification (NCBI taxonomy): domain Eukaryota; kingdom Metazoa; phylum Chordata; class Lepidosauria; order Squamata; family Gekkonidae; genus Lepidodactylus; species Lepidodactylus listeri. The sequence continues at coordinate 28,002,110 of JARCFY010000002.1, forward strand.
AGAGTCTTGAAAGACATTCCATTCAAAATAAGGGAGAAAAGGAAGCAGTATAAAAGCTTGACAAATTTTCTGCAGAAAAACTCTACTCCTTATAGATGGATTATTCCTGAAGGACTGGTATTCAACCAGAAAGAGAACAAACAACAGATTACCTCTCCTAAAAGTGCAGACTTCTTTGGAACTGCAACAAAGACCTACAGAAGAAAAGAAGACAGCAGAGGAGGAAGAAGAAGGCATTATACATACTGGGGAAAGTTCCGAGAGCACAACAAGTAGTTCCTCAGAGGACTCTGAATCTGAAAAAGGGGTGGCTGCTCCGAAGCATCTGGCAGTCAAATGGGACTTTGATAAACCAAAACAAAGAGGGGAAAAGGGGAAATAATACTGTATCCAATTTGAAAGTTTGAGAAATTTAAACTAACACTTGCTTGATTTTACTTATGCAATACCAGCTTAAATAAGAAAGCTTAATATCACGCTTCATTGTACCTTTTTTTAATAATAAGGGAACTTTGTTTAAACTATGTAAGAAAATCAAATTTATGATCCTTGTCTAGCTTTTCAGGAATAGTTTCCAGTTTGTAGAGATTTTAATTTTGTAGTGTGTAGAAAAGCAATAAAAATTATATTTGTGTGTGTGTGTGTTATATTAGTGGACACCATGTTGGAGATTACCGTGCTAATGTTTATACACCAAGTGGTAAAGATATGGAGACCAGTGACTGTGATGTTAGTCTGTACTCAGAACAGCCATGCTGGAAGATAGTTTGTTCTCCAGAGGAATACTATCATCTCAGTGAAAAGCAAGACTGTACATTCATAGAGAGCAAGTTTCTAAGTAAACAGACCAAACCAAAGCTTATAAATGTTGTTTGAATAGACCCAGGGAGCATCATCTAAAGTTACACAAAATCACCTAATAGGTCAGATGTGACCTTTTTACCTCCTATCACTGTTACATCAGAGCAAAGGTAAACAGGAGTCTTGGGACACCTTAGAGACTACCAGATTTGTAGTCTATCATAAACATTGGTGGATTAGTACAGGCTCGTAACTAGAAATGGAAAGAATTACATAAAAGATGAATCGGTTTGAAAATAATCCTCGAATTTTGTAGAAGTGTGGCCCATAATATTGAACTATTTGATGCAGATGGGAGTGGTCCCCCCCCCCTCCCAATTGAAGTACTTAACTGAAATGCAATATTAAGGATGTTTATGAGTTGCAAGATCTGATGTTTGGTATTGGTTACTTATTTTCTATTTCAGTTATCTTTGTTGTTTGTTAGGTTATCTTTTTGTAAAATGTTTCATGTTTGTGTATTTGTCGGTCGTACTAAACACAAATTGTCAAATTGAAAAAAGCGAAGGGGAGAAAAAGAAATATTATGGTGAGGTGCATGCCTACAATGGGAGTGGAACCGATGTCACGTCTCCATCATTCCAAACCCTGAGACTTATTGGCTGGAGCTTGGTGATGTCATGATTGGGTTCTAATGATGTCATGGGATGGGACTTGGCCATGATCCATTGACTAGCAATATGAATAGCTGTATTTCTGTACCTCACTCGGCAGTAACACCTAGGGTCTGTAGATTTAGTCAGAATCATTTGGCTTCGAAGAGATGGGCAGCTCACCAGACTTTTTTTTTTTTAAGGAAATTATTTGCATGCTCAATGTAAAATGTAGCCAATCCATTTATTGCCTCTTTTCTCCAGTTTAGATTTGTAGTCGTCTTCACAAGAAGGCATGCACAGAGTCTTAAAAGAAGCCATATCTCTTCAATATTGCATTCCATCAGCTATCCAGGGGGGGAAATGATTTGCTTATGATCGTATTGTGACTCTTGTTGACTTGATTACAGTACCTGTATTCTCTTTTTAGATGCTGCAGGGCATAAGGCTGGAATCGCATTCAAAACTGTGTTAGGAAAGCTGGGTAGGGGAGATCGCAATTAATCAGTGTTTTAATTACTAAACACATTATCCTCTAGTACTACGACTATGATTACGGGCTAGCATATTTTCAGCTGTCCCCCTTATCTATGCAGCTTGATGTATAAACATTAGCAAGTGATAGTGCTGTGAAAAGCCATGAACCACCTGTTTATTCATTTTTGCTGTGGCAGACTGACTCTAACTGTGTGCCTGCTCCTGGTGCCGCGTCATGCTTGGTCTGCAACTGAGGGCCACACTAGATGTGATGGCATCCTTGTGTCCATCACGTGGTGCGGCAGGCTGAGGAGCTCTTGTTCTCCCCCCACCCTCCTGCAAGCCTTATTAAGTGTTGAAACAGCTGCAGGGGGCACAGCTGTTTTGGCACTTGAAAAGGAGCATGAGAGGAGAAAGAAGGGCATCTCAGACCACCCCCGTGCCATGGGCCTGATCCGGATTGGGCCCTTGAGCCATTTTTAAATTAAATTAAAATGATGGTGGCATCCCTGTGGCAAATGTGAGGATACTGTCACATCTAGTTTGGCCCTGAATGTTGGCCAGTCGATGGCGCCCTCATTTGAGAGCCAGTATGGTATAGTGGTTAGGAGCGTGGACTCTAATCTGGGAGAACTGGGTTTAATTCCCCACTCCTCCACATGCAGATGCTGGTGTGACCTTGGGTCAGTCACAAGTTCATTCAGAGCTGTTCTCTCACAAGCAGTTCTCATAAGAGCTCTCTCAGCCCCACCTACCTCACAGGAGTCTGTTGTGAGGAGGGGAAGGGAAAGGAGATTGTCACCAGCTCTGAGACTCCTTCAGGTAATGAAGGGCAAGGAATAAATCCATGCTTCTTCTTCTTTTTCTCCTCCTCCTTCTCCCTCTAATTACCAGTGGTTTACATGGTAATAATTAAAATCATTGAGGGGGCTTGTTGCTATGGAGTTTAATTGTCCTGATCCTGTTTGCCTGTCAGAGGTTTTACTTTTTTGGATTCAAAACGTCATCTTCCGTAGAAAGATGGATTTTTAAATATTTGTATGTGATATCTATACATCTCTACATTTGCTGGTAAAAACCTGCCTTGCTTGATGCATTGCTCTTTTAATGTATCACTCTTTTGGCTCTGGCTTGGCATGCAATTTCTTTATCAATGGGATGAGATAACATGAAGGATAGCTTTCCTGCTCTAGTCAGCTTCCTTGTATGGGTTTGCAACATGTACAATGTGACTCCTCTCTACCTATCTTACAAAGCCAAAACAGAGCAACAAGTTGACAGAAAACATTTGGATTGTGTAATGTGCAGTGAGGTCCTGACACAGCTCATCCATTCTGCTGTTCCAAATTAAGAGCATGGATAAAATGACAATAGCGTGCATTTTCCATCCGTTTGTAAAAAGTGAAGTACATGTGCAGCTGCAATTTGGAACAAAGCCATGTAGGGTTGCCCCTACCTTTTTCCAGAGGCGGGGAAAAGCTCCTGTTCCCAGATCTTCACACGTATGCCATGATGACATCACCCAGAAGTGATGTCATTGTGCTAGGCACATCGCCGGAGGGACACTCTAGCATTTGGCTTGAAACTCTATGATACCATAGAGTTTTCAGGCCAAATGCTAAAGGTTCCCCACCCCAGCAATGTGCCCATCGTGATGACATCACCCCCAGGTGATGTCATCATGCTGGGCATGTCAGCCCAATCCAGGCACTTTGGGGACAGGGTTCCCCTGCCAGCCAGATTTGGGCTGGCAGATCATGGGCCCCTAAAACAAGCAAAGACCCGCCCCCAGGGGATCTGGCAACCCTAGGGCCATATGGGAAGGGGGAGAAGAGGCTTTGTCCTTCAAGTATAGCTCAGTTTTGTTAATTGATATTGATTCAGATTATGTTTGGTTAGCTGGACACAGACCCCCTTTCTCATATGTTACCTGATGGTCCCAAGCGGATTCAGCTAGCCATGATGGGTAAGGGTCAAGTATAGAAGTGGTGGCCCTCCCATAGGCAGAGAGAGGCTGAAAGGTATTTACCATATCTACAGGCCACTCTGAGTGGCAAACAGATGAAAACATTGAAATAATCCAGAAGACACAGAAAGACTACCAAGGTCATCTAAAAATCTCAAAAGCCAGCATATTAAATCAGCCAACAAAACAAACAAGACCCAGCAATAAACAGCAGAAGCTAATAAAACAGCAATAACACAGATAACAGATAATACAGATGAGCCATATTATTTAAATTCCCATGGAATCTAGCCCCCTTCAAAAGTCCTCTGGAAAAGAAAGGTCATATTGAGTCTCTGGAAACTCAACAATAAGGGGGCCAACATGATGGCAAGAAACATGATGGCAAGAAATTCCAAAGTTTTGGAGCCATGGCTGGAAAAGTACTCCTTCCTTGATATGCCCACCAGCCTCACCTAAGGCAAGCACACAGAGAAGGCCAGTGTGAGTTGATCTCAAGCTATAGACAAGGACATACAGGTAAAGAAATACCCTGGCCCATGGTCATCTAGAACTTTAAAGGTCAAAACCAGACCTTTGAACAGGCCCAGAAACAGTTTTGTTGGTGTAAAACTGAGGAGATAATGATTGTGTTATCCTTGTGCTACCACTGTTCTAGGGTTGCCACATCTGAGTTGGAAAATACCTGGAGACTTTGGGGGTAGATCCAGGAGAGGGTGGGGTTTGGGGAGGGGAGGGGCCTCAGCATGGTGCAATGCCGTAGAGGCCACCCTTCAAGGCAGCCATTTTCTCCAGGGGAGCTGATCTCTGTCAACTGGAGATCAGTTGTAGAAGCAGGAGATCTCCAGGCCCCACCTGGAGGCTGGCAGCCCTAGGTGGCAGATTGCTCCAACACAGAAGAGGACAAGGCTGGATGCCAGGCAGCAGCAGGGAGGGAAGTGGTCAGAAGGCAAGGCTGAGCCAGACTTGGGGAAGGCCAGGATGGGAGACACTAAGAGTCAGCCTTGATCAGCAAGGGGACAGACAGGCTTTACTATAAACTTTTCTGAAAGAAGAATGTAATCCAAGTGCATTAGCATGCCATGTGGACAGGAAGGACCAATGCTCCCTCTAAGCTGTGGAGTCTTGTGAGCAAAAATTCTACTTTGCGAGCTACTGGCATTAAAGTTGTGAGCGAGCGATTTGGCTACTGCATAAATTAGCTTGCTCTAGAGCCATCCTTCCAGAGCTAAGACAAAAACCTGTAAGCCAGAGACTAAAAAACTTGTGAACTAGCTCACACTAATTCAGCTTAGAGGGAACACTGGAAGGAGCACATTTCCAACATTCCTGCCCGTAGGAACCATTTCCCTTCATTCACCCCCCTTCATGGCCACCATTTTCCCCACCATGTGACCACAGAACTTTAATGCCCTGTGACAGCACTGCAGGGGGAAATGGCGACTGATGGAAGGATGTGCATGCAAAGCCCCAAGTAGATGCTCGATGGCCAACCTGAATGCTTCTACATTTGCAGCAGCCATGAATGCCAGAGAATCCTTTTTGTGTGAATGCAGCTGATGAACAACATATAAAAATGGGTACTGAAGAAAGGGAAGTTGCAGAGAAGCTAAAGGTGTTCTATGCATTGACCGTCAAATGAGAAGTTATCGGAGAAACCCTTGCACCCAAATCATAGCTTTCAGGAGTGACTTTGGAGAACTGTATCAAGTAACTCAGACTTTTTTTAAAGTGCCAAATAGCCAGAACTACATGTGAAATCATGGAATTATAACATCCACACACGCACATGAACCTGCCTTATACTGAATCAAACCCTTGGTCGGTTCATCAAGGTCAGTATTGTCTACTCAGACTGGCAGCAGCAGCTCTCCAGGGCCTCATACTGAGGTCTTTTGTATCACCTACTGCCTGGTCCATTCAAATGGAGATGGTGGGAATTGAACCTAGGACCTTCTGCATACAAAACAGAAGCTCTTGCACTGAGGTTGGAAAGGGGAGAGCCAGAAGATCCTCATCATAGCTGGCACCCTCCTCTTTTCTTCTTTTTTTCCATCTTTCCCGTTCCGGCCTCCTTCTTAATCTGCCCATGAGATGGAAGAACAATCCAGAGCAGGTTCCAGCTTAAATTATAGACACCATTTGAAGACTGTGAAACTGGGATGAACTGATTGTTGATGTTAAACTGTATTTTTGTATATTAATTTATTGTAAATTGCCCAGAGCCCTGTGTACTCAGGGATGGGGTGATCCAAGATGATGATGATGAAGAAGAAGAAGAAGATGATGATGTGGTGTTCCTGTATCCTAGATTTTTAAAACATATTCTGTAGGATGTAGAATGAAAGGATGTCAGCTTGAGTTCTCTTCTTTTAAAAAGTATAATATTCAAGCACTGCTATTGGTAGTACATGAAGGGAAGGGGAAATTTTCTGACTGAATACATATATGATATTATGTGGTCAATTTAATGACTCCATTTTGTGTGTTTAGACCTTGACTTCAGCATTAGTCACCTGGTTTTTAAAGTTGTTTCTTAAGCTTTAAAATGTTATTGCCTTGGATTTTCCATCATAAAACAGTTTGTTCTACGCGCAACCTCGGATAAAAGCCTAAAACAAACACAGTCGGGAGAAGCGAGCGTGAAGAAATGAAATATTATGAGTTCCATAAAGGTTGGCACCCCACTCAGGTCTCTTTTAATTGGTCATAAAGGAAAATTAAATGATGTGTAGCAAAATCGTTGCCAATTAACCAAGTTAAAATGCAAAAAGGCAGACTTCAATTTGACTACCAACTTTGGCAGTCCCATAAAAATGTTAAATTATAATACAGAGAGAGAGAGAGTAAAAAACGGCTGTTTATTCAGTGAAGAATTCTTTTGTGTTTTTCATAAAATAAAAAGGGCATATATTCTCTTGATAGAGAGCATATGGTTTAAATTACATTTTTATTAAAAGAGGGTGAAGTGCCTTCATCAGATGCTGTTGCTTGCAACCTGAAGTTGGAAAAAAATAACATTTATTGATTCAACACTTATACCTCACTTTGTCTTTGTTTGAATCAACTAACAACAACCCTTTTTCAAACTCACTGACAGAAACATATAAAGTAACAAGTAATCTACCCTGAGTTACCATATTTAGCAGAAAAGAAGATGACCCTGAACGTAAGATGTCCCTCCAAAAAGACATATCAAGATGCGTAGCTGTGTTAGTCTACCTGTAGCAAAAGAAAAGAGCAAGTGTCCAGTAGCACCTTAAAGACTTGCAACATTTGTGGCAGGGTATGAGCTTTCATGAGTCACTAAGTGCGCAGTGACTCAAGAAAGCTCAAACCCTGCCACAAATTTTGGTCCCATTCAGATGGGCAGCTAATTCCGTCATTGGTCTAATTTGATCCCGATCTTTTTTACCCAGTGTTGCATGACCAGACAGCTCCCCTGTGAATCGCCTTACCGTGCGCAGACTCCGTGGTGGATTGTCTAAACAGCGTCCACCTGCAGGAGCCACGCGGTTGGGGTTTTTAAAAAAATCTGTTTGCGCATGCACATATGTGCCTCACTGTGTACTTGTTTTTTCGTGCATGCACAGAATTGAATGGTTAAAGCACCGCCAGTGGTACCTCCCTCTAGGTACCATTTCAATTCACAAATTTCATAAATTTCACGGGCCATTCAGAAACATGAAATTGTCTGGAACGTATGAGCGGAGCTCTGCAGCCGTCACACATTTATGTGTTTATGCGCATGTCACTAAGATTTTTTTAAATGGCGGCCATTCGGGATGGTCTGGAGTCAGGCCATCCCGATGGGCTGATTGCGGGCTGGAACGATCAGATGGGGGAAAGTCCACCATTGGCCCATCGGGAAGCATTAGCCCTGGACTTTTACTAGTATCTTTAAAGTACAGCTCCCTGACAGGGCTGATGATTTCCCAGATGTTGCTGTTTGGTCATTCCCTTTAAATCCACCAGGCATGAGTGCCTGGGTCGGATCTAAAGACCTGTCTGATCAGAGCCTTTGTTAGTCTTTAAAGTGCTACTGGACTCTTGCTCTTTTCTACCCCTAAAGAGTCTCAAAATGGCTTATAATCACCTTCCCTTCCTCTGCCCACAACAGGCACCTTGTGAGGTAAATTCTCCTCATGTGTTGGAGGTATGGTTGCCATTTCTGGGCTGGGAAATACCTGGAGATTTTGGAGGTGAATCCTGGGGAGGATGGGGTTTGGGGCGGTGAGGGACCTCAGCAGGGTATAAAGCTATAGGACCCACTTTTGAAAGCAGCCATTTTCTCCAGGGGAGATTGTCTTGGTCATCCGGAGATCAATTGTAATAGCAGGAGATCCCCAGGTGCCACCTGGAGGTCACCACTAGGCAGTCCGAGTCATCCTTTCTCACCACCATGTTTCTTAAGCAGCATGCGATGTGGGAGCTCTGCCTTTTCCGCTCACCTGCAAAGGTTGTCTAGAAGGGCCTTGCTCTGCATATTGTTTTTGACAATAGTGAGAATGGCTGAGGGAAACAGCATGGCTTTTTTGGTAATGGCCTCCTCGAGGAGGCTCCTCAGCACTGCTCCTGGCTTGTCTATCAAAAAAACCCAAACCATCCACACACAAAAAAACCCCACCGAACCATGCAATATCTATTCATTTATTTAAAATATTTGTATCCTGTCTTTCCACAGCACTCAAGGCAGCTCACAAAAAACTACTTGATCTGCAACAGCAATAAAAACAGCAAAAAAATCATGATAATAGTAACATTCCAGCTAATTCAGCCTAAAGAGACCAAAAGTTCCTCACTTAGGGTTACCAACCCCCAGGCAGAGCCTGGAGATCTACTTATTACAATTGATTTCCAGACACCAGAGATCAGTTCCCCTGGAGAAAATGGCTGCTTTGGAGGGTGGACTCTGTTATGTTGTACCCTGCTGAAGTCTTTCCCCTCCCCAATCTCCCACCTTCCCCAGGCACCCCCCCCCCCTTCCCAAATTTCTAGGCACCCCACCAGGAGCTGGCAACCCTACGAGTCACTTTTGATCTTTAGGAGGCAGTTGAAGACGGTTTTATTTAGGATTGCATTTGTTTATGTTTACTAGTTGTCCTGAGTTGTGATCTTAAAACTTGGTTGTTGTGTTTTTAATGTATTTTTATTGTGCATGTTTCATCTATGCCGTAAGCCATCTTGAGCTCCATAAGGAAGAAAGGCGGCTAATAAATGTTTTTAAATAACTAAAATAAATAAACAGCACAATCAAATTCAGCAACATCCAGCCCAAAGCCATCAGTGGAAAGCCTTCCAAAGTACACTGTTTTTCACCTCTTCCCAACAATCACTACTAGGGCTGCCAACTCCAAGTTGGGAAATTCCAGGTGGAGCCTGGAAGTGGTGGGGTTTGAGGAGGGGAGAGAATCAGTGGGGTATAATATCATAAAGTATCCATAGGGTTGCCAGGCCCCTGCCAGGGGCAGAAGAACCCCCGCTTTTGGGGGGTGTTTCCCCGCTGCCAGCCAGGTAGCTGGCAGGGGGAAATCCCACCCCCAACTGGCCTGAAAAGTGATGGGATGATGTCCTGGGAAGGTGCCTGGATCCCCCCACTGGCTGGCAGGTAGGACCTGGAAATCCTAAGTATACAAAAATATCCAAAGCAGCCATTTTCTATAGGAGAACTGCCCTTTGTGTCTGGAGAGCAAATGTAATTCTTGGAAGGGGTGTTGAGTTTTAAAAATCCTGGGGGGGGGCTCTTCCGTGCACGCGCACTTTGTGCGCGCACCCACCGGGACCATGTCCCTGCCACCGCTTCCCCCCCAGGGCATTTGCTTAGCTGGCCCCTGGACGGATGGAGGGAGGGATGGAGTGGCCAGGACAGGGGGAGAGAGAGGCGGCGGCGGCGGCGGCCCTAGGAAGGGCCCGGGGAAACATGGCGGAGGGCGCTCCGTTTTCCCGGGGGGGGGGGTTCAGTCCCCCCAGGGAAATTTCAGGGGCGGCTCGAGCCCTCGAGCCCCCCCATAGTTGACGCCTATGATTCTTGGAGATCTCCAGGCCCCACATGGAGATTGGCAACCTTTGTCAGCAATTTTAAAAAACCCATTTCTAGCTCTGGTAACAAGATTACAACAGTAGCAGTGCAACCCAGAAGGCATTGTCTTGAGCGCAGCCAGATCATACCCTCGGGAGGCAAGGGGAACCACAAACATTAGCTGGTTACAAGATGTAACAAGTACATGCACCCTGTTGAGAGAGTGAGTCCTTCAAATACCTGGGCCCTAAGTCATGAAGAATATCACAGATAAGAAACAGAACCTTAAACTGATCTTGAAAACCAAAAGCAACTAATGAAGTTGCTTTAATATGGATGTAATATGTACTTACTGCCTATAATCAGGCAACCACACTGTGCGTTTCAGGGTTGTCTTTAGGTTGGGTTGCCAGCTGAGTGCCCAGCCCAGTGAGAGGCTCGGAGGTGACAGGGAAATACAAACCACTGTTGCTCCAATGGCGTAATGCCACATTCAGAGGTAGTCAACCTCTGAATCCCCGAGCCAGGAGGCAACTTTAGGCCTGTGCACCCTGTTGTTGGCCGTCCAGAGGAATTGGTTGGCCACTGTGTGGGACAGTATGCGGGACTAGATGGAGCACTGGTTTATGTTTATTCTGGCATGAACCTAGAAGTTACTTCATCATGTCAGGTTCGCACTCTAGCATTCCTAGAGCATTGCCCCAACATCCATTCCAAGGGAGGGGCTGTGAATTTGTGGAAAGGCCTCTACTTTGCATGCAGGAAAGTTCCAGGGTCAATCCCTGGCATCTCCAGTTAAAAGGACCAGGCAGCAGGTGATGTAAAAGACTACTCTCTGAGACCCTGGAGAGCTGTTGCTAGTCAGAGTAGACAATATTGACCTCAATGGACTTGCATCTTTTTCCTGCTGTCCTACTGAGCAGTGGCAGGGGTCATGGGTTGCCAGTGGGAGGTGTCCCGATATAGTGGGAGGTCTCCCAATACAGTGGGAGACCTGACCCATCCCTAAGATTCTGTTAACAGGATTCACAGGTTCAAAATATTCTTCTCCTTGCACCTCTCAAGTGCCTTCAGTATGATTCTTTGACAATATAAAACCCTTGGTGTTAAATTATATGAGTCGTCTTGTGTGGTTATATAGACAGAGTTCTAGTGTAGCCAAAGCAAATTCATTAGCTTTATGAGAGAGTAATTATCATTTCATCCACAGGTAGTTATGCAGCTAATGACCTGAACTTGGGAGTAATTAAAGCTTTCACTCACGAGGTTTAGTCGTTCTCTCCCCCCCCCCCCCAATTTTAATGTTCTGTTCATTCAGTCATACAGGCCACTAACTCATTAATAGCTCAACAATGTGGATGCAAATGCTCTGAGGTAAATGTTGATATATCTGTCTCCTAGATTCTAAATGATGTTCTGCCATTAGAGTGGGTTTTTTTAACAGTCCGTCAATGAGAGAACTGCAGTAAAAGTTGTTTTGTTTTTGTTTTTTGAATCAAAGGGAGTAGAAATCGATATGTCATTTCAAAAATGCCAAATGTCTGCTGCCGCACAAGCAATAAAGAAAGGACAAAAATGCCACAGCCTTTTTTTTTCTCGTTTTTTCTTTGTTCTGCAAAGGGTATGAAGAATAACTGCCTTTTCTCTGAAGTCTCTTCAGTCATTCTTTTCCATTCCTCATGAAAAAAAAATTCTTCTCACAGGTCCATTTATTTTATTTAGCGTTAATTTTTATTATTGCAATTTGATATTGCAAACCACTTCGAAGGCTTGTGTTAACAAAGGGACTCTAATCATGAGGAAAGACAGGATAAAAATGCTTTAAGTAAATAATAAATTAAAAAGGGATGCAGATAAAAGAGATAGATAAATTCATAAAAATTGCAGCCTGAAAAACTGCAGCCCTGTCCCTCTTCAGTTCACTGCTGGACTGGGAGCTGAGGCAGGCAGGCGGCTTCTCTTGTGTGCTCCTTTTAGCAGAGCTGGGGAAATAATAAGAAGAAGCGTAAGTCTTTATACCCCACTTTTTATATCCCACTTGAGGAGATTCAAAATGGCTTACAATCACCTTCCGTTCTCGGGTTGCCTGCCAGCCGGTGGGGGGGATCCTGGGCCTTCGTTGAGATCTTCTGCCACACACTTTCATAATGTCATCACCCGGAAGTGACATCATCACATTGCTGATGTCAGGGGGTGATGCCCTAGTTTTGGGCAAAACTCTATGGTTTGTAGGCAATTTTACCATAGAGTTTTGCCCCAAAACTAGAGTGACGCCACATGGTGGCTTCTGGTTGATGTCATCACATTGTCTTTTGGGCCTGTTGGGGGCAGGATTTCTCTGGCTGGCAGCAGGGAAGAAGAAGAAGAAGAAGGAGAAGGAGATTGGATTTATACCCCACCCTTTACTACCCAAAGGAGTCTTAGAACGGCTTACAAACTCCTTTCCCTTCCCCTCCCCACAACAGACAGCCTGTAAGGTAGGTGGGGCTGAGAGAGCTTTGACAGAAACTGCTCTTTTTCAAGAACAGCTGTGCCAGAACTATGGCTTGCCCAAGGTCATCCAGCAGGTGGAAGTGGAGGAGTGGGGAATCAAACCCGGTTCTCCGGGATTAGAGTCCGTGCACTTAACCACTACACTACTGGGAAGCACCCCACAAAGCAGGGGTTCCCCTACCTCCATTGGGGGGGGGGGATCTGGCAACCCTATTCCCTTCCCCTCTCCACAACAGGCACCTTGTGAGGTAGGTGGGGCTGAGGGAGTTTTGAGAGAATTATGACTGGCCCAAGGTCACCCAGCTGGCTGCATGTGGAGGAGTGGGGAAGCAAACCCAGTTCTCCATATTAGAGTCTGCCACGCTTAACCACTACACCATGCTGGCTTTCTAAAAATAAGCCAGCTCCACACATGAAGAGTTGCATTCAATAAAGTTTAAGGGAACAACAGATGTGCAAGAAATATTCTCCAATTATTTCCCTTCCAATATTAGAGCAAGACCATCAGGATGTATTACTAACAGGTAGGGAAGAGAAAGGAAAACAAGAGAAGCATTTAAAAAGCTCTGAACAGAAGAAAGCATACATTACAGGTCATCCTAGATTTGGAATGGACTGAACCAGTGATGCTCATTCAATGGCTCTGAAGCCTCCTTAACATAACACCTGTGACTATTTAGACCACCATTCCCCAATGTAGCCCTCACCCCATGTTCCAAGCCATTGCCCAGCTGTGCTTGTAATTGGCAGGTGATTTCCATCAAAAAGGGTAAGTCCCCAGGGCTGAAAAGGTAAGTCGCCACCCCCACAATCTCTTGCCAATTGCCTACCATGACCTAGCAACCCTTGGTCCCATGATCCCCAGCCTATTTTTGTAGTCAAAGTCATCCCCCCCTCTCTTTTTCACCAGTGGAAAACTTGGTTGGATTCAACCCTTTATCTGGAAGGCCTCCTAGGCTTTTAATTGCTGTGACACTGGCAGAGATTTTAAAAATGCAAAAGAACACAATTGAAGTCAAGTTAGATCAGGCCAATGGCCCATTCAGTCCAACACTCTGTATCACACAGTGTCCAAAACCCAGCTGCCATCAAGAGGTCCACTAGTGGGGCCAGAACTCCAGAAGCCCTCCCACTGTGGCCCCCACAAGCAGCAAGAATACAGAGCATCTATGCCCCCGACATGGTGTCCAGCTATACTAACAGCTACTGATGGACCTCTGCTCCATATGTTTATCCAATCCCCTCTTGAAGCTGTCTATGCTTATAGCCGCCGCCATCTCCTGTAGCAGTGAATTCCACATATTAATTATTTGGGTGAAGAAGTACTTCCTTTTTATCTGTTCTAAGCCTACTGTTCATTAATTTCATTGCGTGCCGTGAATTCTGGTATTGTGAGACAGGAGGAAAAGGACTTCTTTCTCTACCTTCTCTATCCCATGCATAATTTTGTAAAACCGTATCATGTCACCCTTCAGTTGCCGTTTCTCTAAGCTGCAGAGCCCTGACCTCTTTAACCTTTCTTCATAGGGAAGGTGTTCCATCCCCTTAATCATTTTAGTTACCCTCTTCTGCACCTATTCCAATGCTATAATATCTTTTTTGAGGTGCGGTGACCAGAACTGTAGATATTTTAAATGAGGCCGCACCATAGATTTATCTGGGGCATTATTATACTGGCTGATTCAGTTCCCTTCCTAATAATCTCCAGCATAGCATTCACCTTTTTTATTGCAGTAGCACACTGAGTCGACATCACTATTGAGAGGTCTCTGTCCAGTTCAGACTATATATTTATAGTTAGGGTTTTTGGCCCCAATGTGCATTACTTTGCACTTGCCCACACTGAACCTCATTTCCCACGTTAACGCCTACTTCCCCAGCCTCAGCAGATCCCCCTGGAACTCCTCACAGTCCTCCCTGGTTCTCACCACCCTGGACAACTTAGTTTTCCTGCCATAACTATACAAGATATAGGGATGCTTGCCACTGGTGCCACTGGTGGGTGGGGATGGGGCTATAGGGTTGCCAGATCCAGGTTGGGACACTTTGGAGATTTGGGAATGGAGCCTGGGGAAGACAGGGACCTCAGTGGGGTACCATGCCATACTGTCCACCTTTCAAGTTCCAACTCATTCATGTTCTCCAGGAGAACTGATCTCTGTGGTCTGGAGATGAGCTGTAATTCTGGGAGATCCCAGAATTCCCTGTTGCCAACCTCCAGGTGAGGCCTGAATATCTCCCTGAATTACAACATTTCTCGGGTCTACAGACATCAGTTCCCCTGGTGAAAATGGTGGCTTGGGGGGGGGGGGGGGGGAGAGAGAGATACAGGTGGATTATATGGCATTATACACCACTAAGGTCAACCACCAAATCTCCAGGAATTTCTGAGCCCAGAGCTGGCAACTCAAAAGGAGCTGATAGATTTCAGCAGGACATGCTGCAGGGGCCCAGCTAGAATAAAAAAAAGCTGTAATGCTAAACCACAATCCCTATTCAACCTGCAATTGATGCCACCCGTAGTGTTTATGATGTGTGTAGTGCATTGTCCTCAGCCAGTATTCTGGCAAAACTGGCACCAGTTGAACAGTCCTGTTTTTTTTGCAGGCAGTGCAAATTATTTAAAATGTCTAACAGACATCTACCATTACTGCTTCAAAAAAAGAGGATAATTAACAAGGCCTTTAATCATGCCTTCTAGGTGCTGAAATTTCAGGGTTTTAGGCGCAGTTTACATCAGTGGACTTTTGTATCTATATTTGTGAGGGTTTTCTGTTTAAAAAAAAAATCCTTAATGGACTTGAGAAGAAGAGATAATTTTCTGGCCAAACATCCCATTTGTATGATAAAGTGCCAGATCCAGGGTAACAAATGAACACAGCAACCTTTAAATCCTTTCCATACAGATAAATGAGTGCATTTCTCATTGTCAGATCACTGCAACTATAGACAGGCCAGCACCTCCCCTGACTTTCCTCATGTGAGTCAGATTTACAATCCTGTACAGGCTAGGGGGTGGGTGGGGGGACGGGGAAGACAAATGTTGACAAGATGATAAACAAGCTGAAATAATACAATTTGTTCTGCGTCATTTGTATGTTGTGTCAGCATACAGATCATTCCCAAAATTACCCTCGGCAAATCCATTATAGGACGGCTGCTGGTTCATTGCCGGAGCCTCATGCCATCTCATCAAGCTTTATTTCCGTTTGCAACGAGCACACGAAAACCGCCCAGAGGAAGCAGCAGCCATTTTCTGGCCTAGCGGAAGTGATCTACATATTGACATGAATCACAGTTATAACCAGCCACACAGACTACTTTAAAATGTCAAGGAAGTTAGCAAGTTCCATATCGTTTACAATTCAGAATATCATTTACAGGGGGAGAGAGGAGGAGGTGGGTATTTGATGCGGGGGGGGGGGGGCAGCCATCTTCGTCACCATGCAATTCAGTCACTTCCGGCATGACCCGGAAGTGTCAGCATTGCACCAAGGTGATGGTCGAGCACTTGACCCCAAACTCTACAGAGTTTCAGGACAAGTGATATAGCGGTGCCCCAGCACAATGCCAGCACTTCCGGGTCATGCCAAAAGTGACATCATCCCATGGCAACAAAAAGCACTGCCTCCCCTCCATTTTGCTAGCCTTCTTCCACCCACCGACCAAATGAGTGTCAGCAGGCATTGGCAGCAATTATTAGGAGTTTGCTTGCCATTAGCAGGCACCGGGTAAGCTTATTTACAAGCCCCCTTTTCTGGGGCTACATCCTAACTTTCCAAATCTTTTTTCCAAAGAACCCAGGGCAGTTTCCACCTGGTTGTGGCAGTTTTCCATCCAGGCAGTTTGGAGACACCCTTCCCCACAGTGAGCTCCAGCACTAGAACTGGGCCATCTGCCTTCACCACTACTGGGCTAACAACCTGAATTTCTTGCCATTTTAGGCTGTTGTTCACTGCTGCCCACCACACTTGCAGAGGCTGAGGACTGACTGGCAAAATGCAGCGCAAGGGAAGCAGGGCAAAAAGTCACAGGGCTTTCCGTTCACACTGCATAGACTGATGCAGGACCATACCAGGGAGGAGGCGGAATGGCGCATTCACACTGTGGGGCAGCCCCTGGCGGTGGTGCACGGTTTTGGTCCATTTTGCCTACCGGCACATAGGCACATGGGCGCAGCAGCCGGATCAGCGGGTTCACATTACCGGCACCGCTTGATTGCGACTTATTTGCATCCACACTGCCAGGAAGTGGGATGAACGCGCACCCAGATGGCTTGAAAACAGTTTCCCTAGGCACCTTTTGAAGCGCAATGAAAGCGCTTCAGGACTGGGTGAGTGCGGCACAGCAACGCCAGGCAGCTGTGGCTGTCTGAATGGGCTCTCTTAATCCGCTTGAAAAGTGGACCTATATTGGGCCAAACTGCCAGTCTGTCCTCAGCCAGAGTTTACGAATTTCTCACTATGGGTCTAAGTGCTGGAATTCATCTTTAACTTTTTCTCATGGGTCTGACACTCTATGAAAGTGCCTGTTGAAGTATCATGCATTCATGTGTGTCATGCTTTCATGTGTATCATTGCTCAGTTTCCCCCCCCCCAATCCAGAAAGAAGGGCAGTGATTCCCAACATGAAGAAGAGATTGGATTTATTACCCCACCCTTCACTACCCAAAGGAGTCTCAGAGCAGCTTACAATCTCCTTTCCCTTTCCCTCCCCTCCCCACAACAGACACCCTGTGAGGTAGGTGGGGCTGAGAGAGCTCTTTTGAAGACTGCTCATGAGAGAACAGCTCTGGGAGAACTTGTAACTGACTCGAGGTCACACAAGCAGCTGCACGTGGAAGAGTGGGGAATCAAATCCAGTTCTCCCAGATCAAAGTTTGTACTCCTAACCAGTGTTCCCTCTAAGCTGAGTTAGTGTGAGCTAGCTCACAATTTTTTAGCCTCCAGCTCACACATTTTTGGCTTAGCTCAGGAGGAATGGCTCCAGAGCAAACTGATTTATTCAGTAGCCAAATCGCTTGCTCACAACTTTAACGCCAGTAGCTCACAAAGTAGAATTTTTGCTCACAAGACTCCACAGCTTAGAGGGAACATTGCTCCTAACCCCTTCACCAAACATGGCATCCAGTTGCACCATGGCCAAGATCCACTTATCTGAAGGAACATCTCTCTCCATGCATCCATGTGCCAACCATGGTCTTGTGGCTCACATCTTCTAATTGTTCTCTAGTTTAAAATAGAACCCATTTTTTTTTTCCGTAGCGGCTCCCTCCTGGCAGAACAGGGTCCCCGCTGAGGTGAGGAGGCGCCATCTTTAGACGTTTTCGCAAAGCACTGGAAGGCCATTTATTCACCAAGGCTTTTAAACTGCAGAAATTTTCTCAGGAAGGGGAGTTAATTAGGGTTAATTGGGTTTCTTATGGTACTTTGTGTGAGGTGAATTTGGAATTGTAAACTGCTTTGAGGCACAAGGCAGAGGCAGCGTATAAATATTTTAACTCTGGAAAACAAACCTGTGAGGCATAGATAGCTGGAACACTTTGTTGCTGGCACTGTTGTTTGGTAAAATCAACAACTACTACAGCAACACAGTCGAGTTCCTACTTACCAACAGTAACAGTGCAGTATGTGAAAGGGTGGTTTAATTTCCCCGTGCAGCCAAGCATGCCCTCAAGGAGGTTTTCTGAGCATGTGCTGCCCTAGTCAATGATCTGACATTCTAAATAATTTATATCAAATTACAGGTTTTGTTATGACCTCTGACCTGAACAAAAAAGTTCTCAGTCTGTTCACTAGACCTTTATACAACCATTTCACACTCGCACACTATTTGTCTGCACAGAGACTCATACGCAAGTATGACACAAACGGGGATTACATCAACTATAATACACCTATTTGTAACCCTTTTGAAGCAGCCAGGGAAAGGACGGACACTGCATGCTTGCCAATATGATCTGATAGGTGAATGAAAGAAAACACCAGTGGTGTGTATCCAACAATCCTCCTCAGACCTTGTGGAGTAAAACTTTACCATTTCCCTACTCCAACACCCCCCTCCAGTGGGATCACCAGGTCCACAGAAGCAGTGTAGGGGGCAAAGTGGGGGTCAGCAATGCCATTCCCCCCTCTTCTGAACTGAATGGCTGGATATATGCCATGGTCATTCATATTCCTCTATGTTTTGTACTTCAGTGGGTACATACCCCAGTGACCAAGAGAAGCTTGACAGCAAACGTGGCTGAAAATGGTGGCTGCAGGTGAATGGGATGACTGTGTCTTTCAAGCCTTCAGGGCCATTTACAGATAAGGACTTGGGGGGAAGGGTTTCATTTCCCCCTCTCCTGCTCTTTCCCCTCCCTAAAGGTTCCCATAACCTCTCTTTTTCCTGCTTCCTCCTCTCCTTTCCATTCACCAGCCAATCTACCCCCCCCGTTTTCAGTTTTCCCTCTTTCCTTCCCCCGGCAGCCTTTCCCCAGGAAAAGTCTGTCCTAGTTTTACTGTGCCGGTCACTGGGCTCAGCTGAGTTTAGTGCCAGCCAGGCTTAGCCAAGTTGTGTGGCGGGCAACTTGTAAAGACTTGAAGGGGGCTCCTAACTTTCCCCCAGATCCCCCTTCCCGCACTATTTCTTCTTTCTCTCCTCCTGGCAGTTCCCATACCCCCAGCTTACCCTGTTTCTTTCTCTCCTTCTCACCCACCCAACCTACCTTTTATCTACCCTCATCTTCAGCTATATTTATTATTTATTTACTCCATGTATGCCTCACCTTTATCTCCAGTGGGGAACCAAAGCAACTTACATCCTTCTCCTTTCCTCCATTTAATCCTTACAAAAAACCTGTGGGGTAGATCTAGGCTGAGAGTGTATGATTAGCCCAGGGTCACCAAATGAGCTTAATGGGGATTTAAACCTGGGTCTCCCAGAACTTAGACTGAAACCACACTGGCTTTTGAGGGCTGGCTGACTGTTGAACAGTAGCAATTGCCAAGCCTGGACAATTTGTGCAAGTCCCATGGTCGCCTGGTGGTTGCTGGCAAGTCTAGCCCCAATGAGTAATTCCCTCAAATGTGAAAATAGACTTGGACCCCCCCCCCTCACTTTTACTGACAGAAGCCTAGGTGTGAAGGCTGGTAATACTGTTGTGGTTGCATAGCAACAGCGACTGAGGGCATTTGTTTCTCAAAGCTACAGGTGCTGCTTCTATCAGTTGGGGGGAGGGGTTAACCTGGGATTTTTCTTAAATTTGTAGAAAGATCTGTCTTGTCTGTCCATGGCCCCAATCTCTGGACTTAATTATCCAGATATGAGACTACACTGAGAATGAGATATAATGATCATCTGCCTGGGTTTAAATATCTGTCTCAAAGACTTAGAACAACATATATGTATTTGGTTGGGCAACTGTCAGGATGCTCACTTTGGCAGCAGATATACTAAAACTGGAAGACTGCCTTAAATTCCACAGACATTAACTACAATCTCATTCACTTTATAAGAATGCCTCTCTGAACAGGACCATGTTACGCATTCAGCAGAATGGTAGAAATGTGGGTACCATCCAGTCCTCATCAGGCAGGCCATTCTACACAGCAGGAGCTGCCACAACAGAGAATGCTGGCGGAATATTTAATCAACAGATCTGAACAGATTAGGGAGATAGAATATCACCACTGGGTTGGGTGGGGACTACCATGTGCACACTGTTTATTTTCTTTAAAAACAGAAATGCCCATATTCTAAAAAGAGTTGTAACTCAAGAAGAAGAAGAAGAAGAGGAGAAGATTGGATTTATACCCTGCCCTTCACTTGGAATCTCAGAGCAGCTTACAAACTCCTTTCCCTTCCCCTCCCCACAACAGACACCCCACAAATTTAGAAACAGAGGGACTGCAAAAAATCACTGGTGGGATGAATTGGCATACCACCAGACTCAGTCATTGTGGCTCTGCATTGTGACACATATCTCTATTTCATAGGTGCATTTGTTTATAACCAGGTTCAGGAAAAAAAAACAGGTCCTTCAAAGGGCTTGATTGCATTTGGTCTGAACCAAAGGGCTCGGGGGGGGGGTGTATAAAAGTTTCCCCTGTTCCTAAATGGAGCCCCTAATTAAGCCTATTGAGATTCATAAACTGTGTTTGAATATGTGTGTGTGTTTGAGAGAGAGACAGACCTATTCTTTAGAGTCATTTTCCTGATTGAACTAATTTACCTTGAAGGTTAATGTATTCTAAGCTAATTCAGAGATTAATAACCTCTTAAAGATATATGAAAGACATTTTGATATATACCAAGGCGAGTGTCATAACCCATTTTATTATCTCTGCAATGACTTTGGGAGCTCATCTGATGAGATTTAGGAGGAAATTTGATTGTATGATATATAGAATGACAGGTGCAGGGAAGAAAAGGGGTTTCTACAAACACACGCATGCATGTACACAATTTTTAATCTTGGAACCTTGCTCTTGTTCATGTGGAAAATGAAGTAATTCTATTTATTTATATTACATTTCCATCTAATAAAATTTGTTTATTCTCAAGAGCACCAATGTTCTATCTTCTCAAGCGCGTCATTCTTGGTGGAATGTTTACAAGAATTACATCGACAATCAAAAGTGCCTCAAAGAAGGCAAATTAATTCTCTCTCTAAAGCTTTATGTGTTATCTAGAGGCCTTTTGCCCATTGTGAGCAGATTTGCATTGAGTTAGCAAGTGTGACAGAAAAGATGGGAACATCCCGATCCCCACTGAATCTGCAGGGCTTCGGGCCAAACTAAATGTGACAGTGGCCATGGAACCAATCTGTGGCCACTAGCACCACTTTAGAGGAGAATTTAGCCATTTTAAGATGGCCGCCACAGTGAAGCAACAACAGGGGATCTTGTTCCCTTGGCTTCTTTTAAAATGCCAAAACAGTCATATGGGGCTGTTTCAACATTTTAAAAGGAATTGAAGGGGGAAACAAGATAGGCTGTTGCCACCATGCAGCAGTCCTGATCAGCATCACGGCCCTCCTGGAAATTTTAAAATGGCGAAGTACTCCTCTAAAATAATGTTGGTGGCCCCAAGTTGGCTTTGGGGCTGCCGTCACATCTGCCTGAGCCCTAATTGTGGGATACAACTTGAACAAAAGAAGCTGACATAGTAAATCAACCTATCGATTCATCTAGCCCAGGACTGTCTGTTCTAGTGAAGTGATTTCTCCAATGGTCTTTCTTGGAGAGCCACCATCGGTAGTCAACATGGTTGGCCACCTGCCAAGGCTCACAGAAGGACCAGGCAGGAGAGGGTGGGTTGATTTCATGTCTCCTATGGGGAAAGTGTTGGCAGAGTGTAGATTTGCAGTAAAGCAGAGCGCAAGCTGTTAAAAGAATAAAGTAGGTTTAGTAAGAAAACAACAAACTTTGTAAGAAAGAGGAGAAAAAGAATTCTAAGTGTCTATCTGGCTAGGAGAGGAGTCTGCAGGCTAACAGGTCTCAGCAGGAACAGGAAAAGCCTAACTGAGCCAATCAGGAGACCGGAAGGAAACCGTTTGAAAATAGCAGGAAGTCCCTAATCTCACTATGCTAACTAGTTGTCCCCTCTGCTGCCCCCTGAAGGATGATCTTGTCATCTTCTTTATCTATGCACGATAGACCTTGCATATTCCAACAGAAAGTGCCTGGAAGAAGAAGCAGAGTACAGAAGACTGGCACCCACCCCCATCAGCCCCCAAGGCCTTTGAAACACTGCCACAACTTGGTCTTGCTCCTTTAAGACCCCACCAGCATTGATGGGATGAAAAGAGGTTATGGTCCTCTCCCTCCAGAAAAGCTATGGTAGGTCAGGGAGAAGGAAGCCACAATCGGAGGGGAAAGTAGCCATTATTAAGGAGGGGAGAATACAGTCACAATTGGGGGGTGGAGTTACAATTAGGGAAGGGAGAACAGAGCATCAGCTGGGAGAGGGCCCATGTTCAAGGAGAGGAGAGAATAGAACTACAATAAGGGGCAGCCCAGCAACTGCCCCACCTCGCCAACTGCAGACACCAGCCCAGCAGATCCCCAAATCCAGCAGTTGATATTTTAAACAATGGGAAGGAAATGGGGTAGGGGAGTGCTCAGCTGAAGCTTGTGCTTCCTTCTTTGCACTGCTTGAGGTTTGTGGGTCCACTCGGCTACAGCATCTCATCAGCATGTGACTGGGCGGCTGTCTAAGGACACAAATGCCAGTGATCACACTGCAGTAATGAATGTCAGCAAAGCCGCGTTTATCTGATGGCAGCCCAGAAGCATGAATAATGATTCGCATACTTTTGAATCCTAAATGGGTTCGGGGGCAGCTGAGCTGTCAAGGTTAATTTATTTATTTTTCTCCTGACAAATTTCTCATTTATGGACTAGTGTACAGTGATCCTGCTTACACTGGAAGCAGGATGATCACCGTTTATTTTCGACGGTACAGCAAGCCTGCTTCTCTGTCAGAAGGAATTAAGGTGCTGTAAGTTCCTGGGCTCCATCGACCTTCTCCTGTTTTATAGCCCAGTCCAGTGCTTATTTGCTCAGAATCAAGTCCCATTAAGATGAAGACGATTTTTCCCCAGTAGGGTGTCCACAGAAATAATTTTTGAAGGGGCGGGGGTTTGCAAAATGTACGAATTCTGTCTACTGATCATTGGCAAACTCTATCACTGTCAGAGAAAGCAAGACAGCACATGCTCAGAAACCGTTGGATTAGAATTTGTCAATTGGCTCTGGTTGTATTGAACAGAACCAGCCCTGAACTGGATCTTGTCAGATCTTGGCTGCTAAGCAGGGTCGGCCCTGGTTAGTATTTGGGTGGAAGACCACCAAGGAAGTTCAGGGTTGCTATGCAGAGGCAGGCAATGGCAAACCACCTCTTAAATGTCCTTTCCTTAAAAGTCCTACAGGATTGCCATAAGTCGGCTGTAATGATGGCGAAAACCCAATATCTTGCTTATCTGCTGTGCATCTGGACTTGCTTAATATGACTAGACAGGCAGTGTCATCACCAATTACAAGTGTTGTGAATGGCCACTTTGCTTCTCTGGTTTGGCATAGGTATCTCACAAACTTTACCTCTTTCCTTTCATGGCCTCTTAACTCACCGACCATAATGTTTTCCCCACTCTTAGTGTGTATATATTTCTGCAGACTGATTAGTCACTTCATATATCTGATAAAGTGGGCTCTAGCCCAAGAAACCTTAGATTTCATTGAATCTGCTGTCTATAACCTGCCAGGTCTAGATTTTGTTATTCAGCCATGCTTTTGTGAGTGTTTGCTTTATCTGATTTACTGGCCGCTATTTCATTTCTTGCTGTGTTTATCTGTTTTTAAATTTGATTCATGCTTTTCTTATTTGCATATTAAATTCTTGTTTGTATTCAAGGATCATGGATATAAAAAAATTTCCTTTGAAGAAGAAGGGTATGGAAAGCAGCTTATAAATATTTAAAGTAAATAGATGCTTAAGTACATAAATATTGTACTCCTACCATCCCTTATAGAAATTAAACGTTTGGTCGGCAGATAATAAAAATGAATTGTCGCTGGATCTGGGAATATTATGATTTTGATTATTCTACTCTTGGGTTACCAGTTATGGAATAGGAAACTAAAGGCTGGAATTTCGTAATTATCATGTCAGAGGGATCCGTCCTGTGCTTTTGGTAATCATGAAATCTTTAGTCTAGAAAGAACCAAAGGCAATCTCTTTGTTCCCCCTGGAAAGCAAGATTGCCCAATAACATTTATTTATTTATTTATTTGCTTGCTTGCTTGCTTGCTTTATTTATAGCCTGTCTTTTGCTGAGATTCAAGACACATTACCAAAGAAATTAGATATATATTTTATCTCTAATTCCATCAAACAGCATAAGGCATCCCGTAAATAATGCAACAGAACTAGGGTCACAAGAAAAAAATGCAAACAAAAAAAAACCTGTCTAAGGCATGGCTTGCTAAAACGCAGAAAGTGGGTTACAAAGGTAGAAGATGGTGTGTTAAAAACAAGGTGATACATACAATAAGCATTGAAATAGACTACAGCCCTTTTCCTAACCTGCAAGTGTCATAAACAGAAATGAGATGTATCAGAGCACGCCACTTGCCCAACAAAGACCATTTCGAATGACTTCAGAAATGACTACCTCATAATGTTGAGGTCTTACATCCCTTCATCACTGAAAACATGCAATATTTCTGCAGACATATCAATCCTAACAGTGCCTTCTGCTCATTGGCTAGAACACTAGAAGGCGGGAGCAGGCTCACTGCTCCTTGCTGATCCGTTTGGATTTCCAGCAGATAAACGCAGAACTATCTCAGGGGGCGGGGGGGGGGGGGGTGGCTGGCTGGCTGCACAGTTATTTTTCTTCAGCAGGCATTTGGTTAAGCCCAGCTGTTGATCAAATCAGGTGCTGAATATTCTCTGCACTGCTAATGGCCAAACTTGCCTTTTTCAGTTATAATTTTTTTGTTATAGTTGGCTGTAGGCAGAAGTCAGGTTCTTGCTTTTTATGACATGCTCCTATTGTGTTTTACAGTGATTTGTAAGCTGCCTTGAGCCAGCTGGGAAATATGCGCAGAGCTCAGATGCAAATATAGACCTCAGGAGGTGAAGAGGTTTAACCAAAGGTAGAAGTCAGCCAGTGTGGGTTGATATAAAGTACTGGTGCAGCTGCTGGTATGACCTTGGATCAGTCACAAGTTCTCTCGGAGGTGTTCTCTCAAGGACAGTTCTGGAAAGAGCTCTCTCAACCTCACCTACCTCACAGGGTGTCTGTTGTGGGGAGGGGAAGGGAAAGGGATTGTAAGCCGCTCTGAGATTCCTTCAGGTAGTGAAAGCGGGGTATAAATCCAGTCTCCTCCTCCTCCTCTTCTTCTTGAGACAAGTTAACATTTCACCTCCACCTGAATCCAGCTGTCCAGATGAAAAGTGTGCATGGAGCCCTCATGCCATTCAGTGTGGGTGGTGTTCCACGCTGATTTAAGGAAAACGTGCCTAGTTGTTCACAGGACGAATCATGGCTGGCTAGCACTGGGCCAGATATGCTACATCAGAGGTTCCCAACCTTTCCAAGACAATGACCCACAAGTCTAAATTTACTTGGCATGGTGACTGATCCAGGGTGGCCCAATGTTTTTTGGCACCTTAGGCAAATTGTGAGTCTGACACCCATCTAGTTCAGCATTCTGTTTTCTGCAGTGGTCAACCAGATGTTTTTGAGAAGCCAGCAAGCATTGCACAAAGGGCACAGCTGCCCCCACTGTGAATCCCAAAGCAAGTGGCATCTGGATATGCACATCCTTTGCATAGGGAGGTTATGTTCCAGCCTCTCACCACCCTCCTCTTCTCCATTCCTCCCTCTACCCCTCTACCAAGATTCTAAAAAAATTCTCTCTGGTCACCATCAGGACATGTTTCACGTGATATGGATATGCAGTGAAGAAAAAAGACCAACTAGTGTATGGCATGGAAGATACTATTTCCAGGGTCAGATCTTGGTTTCCAAAATAGAGAAGAGAGCAATGGAAAGGACAGGGCAGCCAGAAGTGAGACCTGTGACCCACTTTCAGAGGCTTTGAAACCCACCTTTGGGTCCCGACTCACAGGTTGGAAAACACTTTGCTACATAACACAACTACTAGTGACTCCAGGCAAGAACACACTCTTGCCAGCACAACGGTTACAACAGAACCAGTGTTCCCCCTAAGCTGAGTTAGTGTGAGCTAGCTCACAGTTTTTAGCTTCCAGCTCATACATATTCATCCTAGCTCAGGACGGGTGGCTCCGGAGCAAACTAATTTATGCAGTAGCCAAATTGCTCGCTGACAACTTTAATGCCAGTGGCTCACAAAATAGAATTTTTGCTCACGAGACTCCACAGCTTAGAGGGAGCATTGAACAGAACCAGCCCGACCTTGACCATTTGTGGTCAGAACACACCAGACATTTCCCGTTTGCTTCCCATTTTATTCCTGCATCAGAATTGTTCCTTGTTGGGGACAGCAGAAACAGACAATCCAACAAGAGCAACACACTGATTATTCCGCTAAACGGCAACAACTTTGAGAGTGCGAGCTGACACAAAGTCCATGGAAATTAGATATAATCATATTCACTGCTCAATTTGTTTCCCCAGTCAGCAGTTATTTTTAGTCTTGTTTACTTTAATTGTGCGGGTGTCAGAAAGCCTCTCTCGTTCCCCGGGTCGCAGAGTGTAAGGCAGCCATTCCCTTCCCTTCTATGCAGTCGTTTCCCCTTGCCTTGCTTCCTAATGCAATCTTTGTATAGAAGTCCCTACTGAGTAGGGTTGCCAACCTCCAGGCTGAGGCCTGGAGAGCTCATGAAATTATAACTCATCTCCAGACAACAGAGATCAGTTCCCCTGGAGAAAATGGCAACTTTGGAGGGTGGTCTCTAGGGCATTATACCCCACTGAAGTCCCTCCCCTCCCCAAACTTCACCCTCCCCAGGCTTTACCCCCAAATATCCAGGAATTTCCCAACCTGGAGTTGGCAACTCCACTACCAAGACCAGCATAAAGGGGTTGAGACAGTTATGCAAGGAAATCCTTATTACCTAGGTTGTATTACACTTGCTGCAAGACTCTCACATTGACTGGTTAAATTGGCGTTGTGTCTGGGAATCTTTGGTCTTTTCTGAACTACACCTTGAATCCTGGTTCAGCCCAGTCCCTAAACTTATATTCTACACTACACACGAGTTCACCCCTGTAATTATCTCTTTTTTATTCCCACATTACAGTGAGGTCACCCTGATTTCGCCCCACACTTGTCCTGGGATAAAACGGATGCTGTTATAACCAGGGATAAATGCAAGGTATTGTGTCCCGGGTTGAACTCTGATAAAACCAGGGATGAGATTAAAGTGCAGAAAGGATCTTTGTTGCTCAGGGAACAAAGCACTTTGCAGTCCAACTTCTGTGAAGGAACTGGATGTCATCACTTTGGCTGGCATTAGAACATTAAAAAATGAGGTGTTTCAGGACTCTGAAGATGCTCTGGGAAGTATAGAGGAGTGAATGAATGGAGCCCAGGGGAAGGGTACGGAGTAAGCAGTGGATTGAGAGCAAGGCATCAGAAGGCAGGGTTGACGAGATACATTGGAGTAAGGAAGCTCTAAGGGATTTCAGAAAACCTGGGGTAATGAATGAGTCATTTGATATAAATGGGGGTTCTAGAGAGTTAAGTAGGGTTGCAAGGTCTGGGTTGGGAAATACCTGGAGATTTGAGGGTAGAGCCAGGGGAGGGTGGCGTTTGAGAAGGGGAGGGACATCAGCAGGGCATAAGGTCACACTGCCCACCTTCCAAAGCAGTCATTTTCTCCAGGGGAACTAACCTCTGTTATCTGGAGGCCACATATAATTCCGGGAGATCTCCAGCCACCACATTTTGGAAGTTGGCAAGTCAGACAGTTAAGAGATAGAGGCAAAAGCAGACAGTGCCCTCAAAGGAACTTGAAAAATAATGATCGGTAGGGATATGGAGACGAAGAAGAAGAAGAAAAAGAGAAGAGATTGGATTTTTACTCCGCCCTTCACTACCCAAGGGAGTCTCAGAGCAGCTTACAAACTCCTTTCCTTTCC
The DNA here is from genome assembly GCA_029233225.1 of Lepidodactylus listeri. Classification (NCBI taxonomy): domain Eukaryota; kingdom Metazoa; phylum Chordata; class Lepidosauria; order Squamata; family Gekkonidae; genus Lepidodactylus; species Lepidodactylus listeri. Next base: position 28,030,138 of record JARCFY010000002.1, read on the forward strand.
CCTTTCCACAAACAGACACCCTGTGAGGTAGGTGGGCCTGAGAGAGCTTTGACAGAAACTGCTCTTTTTCAAGAACAGCTGTGCCAGAACTACGGCTTGCCGAAGGTCATCTAGCAGGTGCAAGTGGAGGAGTGGGGAATCAAACCTGGTTCTCCCAGATTAGAGTCTGTGCACTTAACCACTACACTAAATTGACAAAAGAAAGGGAGAGCCGTATTTAAAAAAAACTGAAGGGGCTGTATATTATGGGAAGGAAGAAAATAGGCAGGCCAGGGAAGGAACCTAGACCCTCATAGGAGAGTTTTGCTCACTGTGGCTCCTGTTCTCACTGCAGAATTGTGCCCTTTCAAGTCCAGGTGGGCAGTCGAGTCCAAGAAGTAGTGGTCATCATGGCTCAGTTTCAGATACTGCTTTGAACTCATGAGCCAGTTCTTGGACTGCAGTGTCCTGATCTGCAGTGGCACCCAGAGATGGTCTTATCTGTGAGACAGCCTGAGCAATTGCCCAGGGCCCCGTGCTGGAGGAGGCCCAATGGCCAGTGAGGGTGGATAGAAAATCGTGGTGGGAAATAAAGTCCAAACGCAAAATGTGGTACATTTTTGAATGGACATACATTGTGTGGGACAGACATGTATTATGAGAACTGTGTGCTTTATCCATTTAATCTTGGGTTGGGTGGAAATATAGCAGGTGTGGGGGGGCTCCATCTTTTGCACAGGGCTTCTAAATAGGGTTGCCAACCTCCTGGTGGCACCTCAAGATCTCCTGCTATTACAGTGGATCTCCAGTCAACCAAGATCAATTCTCCTGGAGAAAATGGCTGTTTTGGAGGGTGGTCTGTATGGCATTAAACCCTGTAGAGTGAGGCCCCTCCCCTCCCCAGGTTCCACTCCCCCCAAATCTCCAGGTAGTTCCCAACTTACAGGTGGCAACCCTACTCCAGCATTGCTAAGACCACCACTAATGACACTGAGCTCTCTATACCTTCCCTTCCAGGAAGCCTTCCAGGGTCAATGGAGGGCTTGTCTTGGTTTACTTGGTGGTGGTATGCAAGGCATTTGAAAAACCATGGAAAGGGAAAGCAGCAGGATAGGACCCAAAGTGTAGAGTGGACTGGCTGTTCTTAAAGCTGTAGTTGAAAGGCCTTTGTGAAAGCACAGTGGATTGCAGTGTAGTGGGGTGAAACATTCACTGTAAAAGGGATCAGATGTTGGGGTTTCCTGCCATGAAGTTGCAGCTGACACCCCTGGTAGGTTTTCAAGGCACAAGATCTTTAGGGTTGGTTTGCCATTGCCTGCCTCAACCCAGTTCTTCTTTGGTGGTGTCCCATCCAAGTACTAACCAGGAAGCTTAGCTTCCAAGATATGGCAAAATCAGGCTAGCCTCAGATTGTACATGATGTGAAAGACCCTTCTCTCCAGGGGCATTGCCAGAAAATTTTGGTTGGTAGGATGTGGGGAAATGGGGGGGGGCACCCTGGCTGTGCCTGCTGCTCCTCTTGCAGCAACAGCAGAAGCAGCTCTGACTCCACTGTGACCTCTAGTCTTCCTCTAGTCCTTTTGATTGGAGAGACTTGATTCCAGGCTGCTTTTCTGTGTAAGCCAGGGAGGGGGAAGGGAATCTCTGGCTCTTTCTATTTTGCAATTTTATTGCATTGCATTTTTAAAAACCTATTTATTTTTCGACCTGGGGGAAAAGAATGAGACTGAAGCTTCCCTGACTGTGCCCAGGGTCATTTTGGAACACCCAAATGCATCTTACATTTAAAAAAAAACATTGATCCCCCCTGGATTTTTTTGTCTGAGGGGGCAGCACTCATCTGTGTGGGGCATTGCCCCAAAATGCCCCATGGCTACGGGCCTGCTTCTCTGCCTTAAGATTTAGAGATATGATTTATTTATGACATTTCAGAAATAGTTGTTTCCCTCTTAACTCATTTGTTGTAACCCACCTGGCATCGCAGTGAGAAACATGGAACAAAAATGAAGTAAGTAAATAAATAAATAGCACGTGATCACAAGCAGTTATAGAGTAGTGGTTTCTCCCAATCCAGTCTCCTTTAAGGCCAGAACGTCTCACGTGTTCTAGATAGGGTTGCCAACTGCAGGTTGGGAAATTCCTGGATATCTGAGTGGGGAGTGTGGAGAGGGCAGGGTTTAGGGAGGGGGAGGATCCAAGTGTGGTATAATGCCATCGAGTCCACCCAACATTTTCTTGAGGGGGAACTGATCTCTTTTGTCTGCTGATCAACTGTAATTCTGAGAGATCTCCAGACCCCACCTGGAGATTGGCAACACTAGACCTACATTAAGGACCTGCCCCAAACAGAACCTGAATGTTGCCTGTTCAAATGACTCTTGCTGACTTGAGTCTGTGCTCTCTTTAAGACTTTTACGGGGTAAAATCTTTGCCTTTTAATTTCCAGCCTATATTGGAAGTTAAATAATCTTTCAGCACTCTGCTTCCAATTTAATGTGTTTTTCCTGTATGTGCTGCAATGTAATTAAAGATGGGATGTGTCATTTCAAACAAATTAGGTTTTAATTGGCATTTTAACTGAAGGCCGTTAAATAGATTGGGAGTAAAAATGCTATTTGAGAAAGCAGAAACAATACTCAACGCCTTCATAGCATTCTGCAGAGCCCTGGTAAGAAACTGGCTAATTCTTCGGATCGTAATCAAGGGCTACAGACCACATGGAGATAAATCATGTGGTGCAGAGTTCCTGGGACTGCATTATTTTAGCCTCTGGATGACCAAGACTGATTTCTCTTAACGTTACCCCACATGGGAGGGAATGAGTAACCTTTTCAGAAATAAAACAGGGTTTTTTCCCTTTCATGACTCATCAGATTATATGTATGAGATGGGATGAAGGACAAGGAGATTATGATACAAATTTGTACCAGACCCAGAGATATTATGCTTTCTTTGCTCCATTTACACCTTGCCTTTCTCTCCAATGGGGACCCAAAGCAACTCTCCTCCATTTTATCCTCACCACAGCCATGTGCAGGTGAGGCCTGGAAATGCGTGATCAGCCCAAGGTCACCCAACAAGCTTCCATGGCAGACAGGGACTCGAAACTGGGTCTCCCAGAACCTAGTCTGGCACTCTAACCAGTATTCCACACTGGTCCTGCCCAAGTTGGAAAAAGAATTCCTGCACACATCGGAAACAAACATATCCTGAACAAAAGCGACCCCAGGATATAGCTGTTTTCCGTGGCCAGAGGGGTTTTGGTTTGAGAGGAACACGTGATGCCCCCAACTACATTCTAAACTGGTACAGTCCTGGGTACCCTGTGTCTTGGCGTAGTTACCTAGAGCAGGACTCTGAAGCAGCAGCATAGAAATATCCCAAATAAATACATAAATAAATTTATCTGCAGGTATAGGTTAGTCCTTGTATCATATCATAATCCCCTTGTCCTTCATCCCATCTCATACATATAATCTGATGAGTCATGAAAGGGGAAAAAAACCCTGTTTTATTTTTGAAAAGGTTACTCATTCTCTCCCATGTGGGGGAATATTGAGACAGAGGACTATCTCAGAAGGTTGACGCAAGGACAAACATTGTCAAGTATTTTCTATATTGATCAAGATACCGGAGAAGTAAACACATGAATGCATGGAGCTGCCTTATACTGAATCAGACCCCTGGTCCCTCAAGGTCAGTCTTGTCTACTCAGACTGGCAGCAGCTCTCCAGGATCTCGGGCAGAGGTCTTCCATATCACCTACCATCTGAACACTTTAGCTGGAGCTGTAATGGATTGAACCTGTGACCTTCTGCATGGAGAGCAGAGGCGCTACCACTGAGCCACAACCCTTAACCCATAACGGCAATAATTAGGGTTGCTAGGTCCTACCTGGTTGCCAGCAGGGGTCCAATCCTTCCTGGCCCTCAGGTTCACATGAGAAGTGCGCGCATTGCAATGACACCTGGAAGTGCCATCATAGTGTCTTCAACACTGGGGGTGACGCTCTAGGTTTTGTCCAAAGCTATGGTTTTTTTGGGCCTCAAAACCATAGAGTTTTGCTCAAAACCTAGAGCATTGCCCCTGACATTGGAAATGTGATGACATCACTCGTGGCACCACCAGATGGGGGCTTTTCAGGGTGGGGGCTTCCCCCACCGGCCAGCTGGGCTGCGGCGGAATGGGACCCCTGAAATTGGGGGATTCCCTGGTTCCACTGGGGGAATGGCAACTCTAGCAATAATAAAGAAGAGAAGAAGAAGAAGAAGAGATTGGATTTATATCCCGCCCTTCACTCACTTAAGAGTCTCAGAGCGGCTTACAAACTCCTTTCCCTTCCCCTCCCCACAACAGACACCCTGTGAGGTGGGTGGGGCTGAGAGAGCTCTTTCCCAAGCTGTCCTTGAGGGAACAGCTGGTACAGAGCTATGGCTTGCCCAAGGTCATCCAGCCAGGTGCAAGTGGAGGAGTGGGGAATCAAACCCGGTTCTCCCAGATTATAGTCCGTGCACTTAACCACTACACCAAACTGGCTCACACACCAAACTGGCTCATTGTTGCATTCAGACATGATGCCAAATCATGTTTCATTAACTGCAGTTAGGTTACACCTCAGTTTGATTTGATGGAGGGAGAGAGAGCATGGCTCAGTGGTGGAGCATCTGCTTGGCAGGCAGAAGGTTTCAGGTTCAATTCTCTGCATTTCCAGTTAAAAGGAAGTTAACTGTTCTGCTAGCGGAGGAAAGCAGAAGAAGGCACCACTGTTCACACGACGTATCTGTGAGATCCGACCCAAGGAGTGGGAAAGAAGTCTTGCTGTTCCTGCTGCACTCAGCTTTCTCTTTTTTTTTTAATTTAATTTATATTTATTGATTTTTATGATAACAATTTATACCTTTTCTGAAATGCAAAGTTAACTAATGAATGCAATCATTTTAAAAGGTGCGGCCCTCCGCTCCCACAAAGTGGCCCCCGAGCCAAAACAATTGCCCACCGCTTTTTTTTTTGTAAGAAAGTTTTTATTTTTCAAAACATTAAAATTAATACATTTGTTTTATACAAATCCTTTTTTCCATATTATATAACATTTTGTTCTATTTGTATCATCTTGCTTTTATCTTGTATTGGTGGTTTCCCACCACATCTGAAGCATAACACATTTTCCACTTTATCCAAAATAGTAATACTTATCTCTATGTTTACATTTCTGGTAATGGTTATATATCTTTAAAATACTTATATACCAATTCTTATTTTCTATATTCTTATATAATTCTAAAAAACAAGTTCATTATCTAATTATCCTTAGTACATTCATATACTCAATTTCTATTCCTTTATGCTATTATAACCATGTATAAATGTAGTTTTTCATGTCCCAATATTTTTCAACATATTCTTTCAAATCCTCCCAATCTTCTAAAAAAGTCTCTGAGTACAGATTATTCAACTTTCTAGTCCATTTATCCATTTCAGCCATATATAACAATTTTTTCAACCATTCCCACACTTCTGGTATTTTTTCATTTTTCCAATTTTGTGCATACACCATTCTTAAATGTACATTTCAAAATTTTTTCCATTTCTGCATGTATTATAGACCAATAAGTCTTCGCTTTATCACAAGTCCACCACATATGATAAAAAGAACCTTCTTTCTTTTTACATTTCCAACATTTGTTAGACATATTTTGATTAATATTTGCAATTTTTTTGGTGTCATATACCATCTGTACATCATTTTAAAACAGTTCTCTTTTAGATTATAACATGTAGAAATAGTCATTGCATTTTTCCATAAAAATTCCCCAGATTCCATTTCAATGTCTTTGTTTAGGTTTATCGCCCATTTTATCATTTGTTCCTTTACCATTTCATCAGCATTAAACCATTTTAACAATACTTTATACATTTTAGAAATCATTTTTTTCCCATCTTCCTCCCAAATTTGTTCTATTTCATTGTTTTTTTCTCTAAAACCAGATTTTTTATCACTTCTGTACATATCATATATTTGTCTGTACCTTAACCAGCCATAATCAAAGTTCATCTGCTGCTGCTCCTTCAATTTAAAGTCTTTACCATGTCTTGTTAACAGGTCTCTATATTTCAACCAGTCTTGTCCTTTGTAGTGAGATGATGGATTTAAAACTTCTGCAGGTACAATCCACATAGGTATTTCTTCTGGAAAAAAGTTTTTATATCTTGTCCACGTATCGATTAATGTTCTTCTCAAATAATGATGCTTAAACATATTGTCCATTTTTGTTTTACCATAATACAGATATGCGTGCCACCCAAACCTACAGTCATGACCTTCCAGGGACAATAACTTTCTATCTTGTAACATAGTCCATGTCCCTATCCAAGTCAAACATACTGCATCATGATATAGCCTTAAGTTTGGTAACTGAAACCCACCTCTCTCTTTAGCATCACACATTATTTTCATCTTAATTCTTGGTTTTTTCCCTCCCCACACAAACTTAGTCAATTCCTTCTGCCAGCATTTGAATGTTTTTACATCTTTCACAATTGGAATAGTTTGAAACAGAAACATTATTCTTGGTAACACATTCATCACTCACTCAGCTTTCTCTAGCAGTTGATCAACTAGGATTTCCAAGGCAGCCCTGGTTCGTTTTGATTGTCCATTGCACTAACCGTGGTTAGTTCAATACACCGTGGAGGAAATTAACCATGGGTAGCTGCGACATCTGAATGCCACCCCAAAGGCAGCCAATGCCATATTTTTATGAAAGAAAAAAAAGCAAAGGGCTGTGTTGAGTCGAAACCACATCAGATGTGTCACAGCTTTGACAAGGTTGACAAGCCTAATGAATTTTCTGAAAAAATATCTCTCCCCTAAGGAATCAGCTAAAACGATAACGAATAATATAATCTAGAGTTTTTTGCATGCAACAGGTTTTTGCTTCAACAGTATGTAGTATGTGTGCATTAGGGCCAGAAGGTTTTACAGGATTAATCAGCAGACGGATCTATTAAAACTTGAGTTAGTTGATCGGTTGGGGGCCAAATTTAAATAGTGAGAGCAAATTGTGTTCAGAGCCATTGGGGATAAAGGGAATAATTAGGAAAGGCTAGAGGAATCTATTTGAGTTCTGATATGCTCTTGTGATAGAGCAACCTGAGGACTTCATTTTTAGGCTGTTTTGTGTTGTTTTTATGCCCTGCTTTGTTTTTAGGGTTTATTATTGATGATTGGTCATACTTTGTACTCTTTTTGATGTTTTCCGCTCTTTTTAATGATTCATTTGTATTGTTTTAGTTTGGGATCCACTTTAAGCAGGTCTCCAGAGAGCTGGCATGGGGATTTTCTGAATATATAATAGCACACAATCGTTTTGGGGGGCCATCAAGTCACAGTCAAGTTATGGTGACCTTGTACGGTTTCAAGGCAAGAGATGAGCAGAGGTGGTTTGCCATTGCCTTCCTCTCTGTAGCACCCCTAGCCTTCCTTGGTGGTCTCCCATCCAAGTGCTAATTAGGGCCGACCTTGCTTAGCTTTCAAGAGTTGATGAGCTCGAGCTAGCCTGGGCCATCCAGGTCAGGGCAATTGGTAGATAGCTCTATGAATTACTGTTCCTGATAACTAGAGCTTAGCAATGACACAAGAGTCAACCTGGGAATTGTTGGCAGAGTAATTAACACAGCAAAGGAGCATAACCTGATTAAAGTGTAGAGAAAGGTTTATTTAGGAACTAACATACTTGATAGTAAAGAGGTGAAAGAGAGATAGGATCCTAACTACATCACTAGTTGTGAGAGAGGGTAAGAATGAGTGTGGCACTTCCAAGAAGAATGGGGAAAACTGCCCTAAGAGTAGCAATCTAGAGACAGGCAAGAAATGACACTCAACAGGAGAGAAGGTGCTGACCTCCCTATCCTATCTAATTGTCTTCCTGCTGCCCCCTGCAGGGTCTTCTTCTCTTCTCCTTTGTACACCAGACATGGCCTTTTACAACAGGGATGGGGTATGACCAAGTGTGGGATGGGACCTGCTGCCAGTTATCTAGATGTAGCATCACGTGTTCCCTCATGAATTAGTGTTAGTTTTCCTTGCATGTTTTCACTCCACCAGTAGACCGAAACAGAATTTACTTAAAAGGCGAGCCAGTTGAGAGCGTGATTGGGAATACTGAAAACAAGCCTTCTTGGCGACAAACACAAATTGAATCTCACATTAGAAATCACGACCATCCGCTTCCAGGTTGTATTCTACCAGGGCCGCTCCCCTAATCAGGTAGAAAACAGATCAATACCATCCAAGCAGCGTGATGCGCGGCATCAAGACCACCAGGATATTGGATCCTCGTAAGGAAGAAACACAAGAACAAGGAGGTGACTCATCCTGAATAATTACTCCATTGGAGAAAAATCACCCTCGCTTTTTCACGGCCAATTTGTGACTTAAAATGCGCCTGGTAAATGGGTTGCCGTGAACTATTTATCTCCCGTCTAACAGAAGCCGCTGCCTTCCTTCGTTTGGGTCCATTGGCTCGTGGGACACTAATGACACGGTGTGTCATTTTGCAAAGTCAATACCTGATGATGATGATGACGATACAGTTCAGCAAGGGAGGGAGGTGCACTTAACACCACTTGTTTCAATAGCTTAAACTTGCTTGAACACCTTTGTGTTGGATCAGGGCTCGTGTTTCAGGGGGAACTACATTATAGGAAACCAGGGGATGGTTGCACAATATGGCGGACCCACACTGAGTCTCCCCTTCCTCCAACCCAAAATGTAGGACAGCTTACATATGTAAGTATGTGTCATTAAGTCACAACCAACTTATGGCGACCCCAGCAAGGGGCTTTCAAGGCAACGGAGAAACAGAGGTGGTTTGGCATTGTCTTCCTCTGCAGAGCCTTCTGTGGTGGTCTCCCATCCAAGCACCAACCCTGCTTAGCTTCTGCGATCCGATGGGACTGGGCTATACCATGCTCCTTCTCTCCCACAGGACCGTTTATTTCATACCTGATGGCATTGTGCTGCAGTTCATCATACCTACTTCACAACATTGAGTGATGCTGCTGAGGTAGGGAAGGATGTGGTGTAATGAGGTCAAAACACTTGGGGAATTGATACAGCATAGCTAAGATTTATAGGTCCTGGTGCATGTTACATTATTGACCCCCATGAAGCCTCTCCCTACTCTGCCCTTTCGGCATGTACAAAGCAAACACAATAGAGAGCCGGCATGGTGTAGTGGTTGGAGGGTCAGAGCAGACTCTGAGAGGCCTAGGGTCAAATCCTCACTCTGCTGTGAATCTTTGGAGGGTAATCGTGGACCAGTCGCTACCTCAGCCTAATCTACCTCACTTTCAAGGTAGAGAAGAAGAAGAAGATAAAAGAGAAGACGAGGAGGAGGAGGAGGAGGAGATTGGATTTATACCCCATCCTTCACTAGGAGTCTCAGAGCAGCTTACAATCTCCTTTCCCTTCCCTCACCACAACCGATACCCTGTGAGGTAGGTGGGGCTGAGAGAGCTCTTTCCAGAACTGTCCTTGAGAGAACAGATCTGACAGAACTATTGCTTGCCCAAGGTCATCCAGCAGCTGCAAGTGGAGGAGTGGGGAATCAAACCCGATTCTCCCAGATTAGAGTCCGCGCACTTAACCACTATACCAAACTGGCTCTGGTAGTCTGTTTCACAGGCTTGCTGTGAGGATAAAATGGAGGAGGGGCAAACTGATGTAAACCAGTGGTGTCAGACTCATTTGTTACAAGGACATAAATGTAACTTTGTCAGGCCAGGCCATAAAACGTAATGCCAGGTGCCGGAGATACAAACTTTATAAATGACACAGGCAAACCCAGTTAACGATATTACTTCTTACTCATAATATAAACACAAGCAATTGAAAGCCATTGATTTACTGGGAAATCCACAAAAGCCCCCATAAATGTATTTAATCATATGCAAGACTCGTTTTCCCCCAAGGGATACCATACCTGCCCCACTAGCCATTTCCTTTTGTTTGACAGCTTTGACCACACACACCTCACCGTATGCACCTGTGCCCCCCCCCCCGAACTCTCCTGCCTTCCCTCCCTCTCACCAGCCACTCATGGGCCATAGAGGAGCCCTGGAGACGCTGGTTGTGGCCCTCAGGCTGTACGTTTGACACCCCTGATGTAAACCGCTTTGGGAAGCAGGGTATAAATATCTAAATAAATAAATAAAACCCATATCCGGATTTTATTTTATTTCCATAATCGTGTGTGTTGCTCATGATTTTTCTGACTCACCCAATGGTCAAGAAGGTTACCCATCTATTCTTTTTAACAGCAAAAGGCTCCACTATCCTACCCAAATCCACTCTTCACGCACAGTCTCGTTCAGTGTAGAATATAAAAGGGTCCATTACTCATCCCTGACTTCTTGGATTGATTTTTTTAAATGTTTACTATATTTTACAGCAGAGGTGGAGAGAGGGGAGTTTGCAATCTAGACTGAGTCATGATACACGCAGGCCGGTTGCCACAGCAACCAGGGCCAGCCCTCACAAGGGCAGGAAATTTTTGGAGTCAGGATGGAAAGAGAAAACTAGCCTTATCCTGAGACCTACATCTAAGCCAGGGTCTATTGGCTGAAATGCATTTCTCAGGATGGAGGCCAGTCTTCTCTTCCCATCCTGGTTCCACAAAGTTCCTTCCCTTAGGAGGCATGGCCCTCGCTGCTACAGCAACCAGCTAGTGGCACAAACCCCAGACAGCCCGCTCCAATAGAGTCATGAATACAACTATTGACTTAAAGAGGTGTTGCTGAAAAATGGCAAAGGAGGAGGAGCAGGAGAGATTGGATTTATAACCCACCCTTCACTATCCGAAGGAGTCTCAGAGTAGCTTACAATCCCTTTCCCTTCCCCTCCCCACAACAGACACCCTGTGAGGTAGGTGGGGCTGAAAGAGCTCTTTCAAGGACTGCCCTTGAGAGAACAGCTCTGACAGAACTTGTAATTGACCCAAGGTCACACCAGCATCTGAATGTGGAGGAGTGGGGAATCAAATGAGGACCCCCAGATTAAAGTCTGTGCTCCTAACCACTACACCAAACTAAAAGAACAGGTAACCACTTATTTCTCCATTTCAAGGTTTGTCACTTGTAGAACAGCAGTATAAATTGGGTGCTTGGGACCAAGTCCTCAACGTAGTGTTTTTAGGGGGGTTGGATTCCCCAATGTGAATTTGTAGTTGTACAGGTGAGTACCCCAGGGGTATGGCTTATGTACTGCATCCAGCAATTGTGCCCAGCATCCCTTGGGAGGACCCTTCTATGCTACTGGCACCAGCATGTGGATTCCAAAGCTTCGCCCCCCCAAAAAGTAGATTTGTCAAGCGTGAAGCCCGCCTGTCCCTTGAATTTATCTAAATTATTTATTGCCTTCATTTGTACCTTCAAGGCCTTGAGCAGTCTGGGACCTACATACCTCCGGGACTGCCTTCTCCAGTATGTCCCCCAAAGAGCGTTACACTCTGCCAAGAACAACTTACTGGTGATCCTCGGCCCAAAAGGTATCCAGCTGTCCTCGACCAGGGACAGGGCTTTTTCAGCCCTGGCCCCAGCCTGGTAGAACTCTCTGCCAAATAACATCCATGCCCTGCGGGACCTGATGCAGTTCCACAGGGCTTGTAAGACAAAGATGTTCCGTCAGGCCTTTGGTTGAGGATAGAAATGGCTACCATCTTGGCTGGCACTCTCTCTCCCTTTCCCTCCCCTCTTCCAGCTGTTTCCCCGACCTCTTTTAGGAAGTGGCGACAGTCTAGAATCTGATAACGCCATCTATGAATTGTTTTTTTACTTAAACTGTTTAATTGCTGGGAACTGTTCACATCTTGATGTATTTTATCATTGTTGTTCATCGCTCAGAGCCCCGCGTTCTCGGGGACAGAGCGATTCATAAATCGAAATCACAAGTAAATAAAATATTAAAATCAGTATCACCTGCTCTGACTGGCAGCAGCCTTCCAGGCTCTTAAACAGAGTTCTTGCACCTCACCCGCTACCTGATCCTTTTAACTGGACATGCCAGGGATCAAACCCGGGGTCTTTTGCATGCAAAGCGGCTGCTCTACCCCATGGTTCCATATCCCCATGAAATGTGATCAGTGCTTCTGCTGAACCTCCCAATTTGTTTTCTCCAGTGTTTATCACACTTTGGCAAGTAGTGATGCCACTGCTTGTTAGCACAACTCGTCCTTAATTTATTATTGCGCTGAAACTGAGCAGCTGCTAACAGTACTTAGCACTGCATTTGCATGCATTGGAAGCAGACGTCCATCATCCAGTGGCACTTCCCTTCCACTTGATATGCTGATGTCTATTTTGAGACTTGCACATTTCTGCCTTTTCGGGCAGCAAGCCAAGTCGTTACATGTGGTTAAAGAAACAAGCAAAAGATTGCTCACATCAGCCTAGTATTAATCACCGCTCCTGGCTAAAGTTTGCCTGGCACCTGATTTTATGACCACCACGTCTGAAGTGCCAAACATCCCATCAACAAGCACAAATTGGATCCCACTTGAAATCAAGGTACGGATCTCATTCGTCATCCCTTTGACGTTAGACACGGCCCACTGTGCTGACACTTCTGTCCTTGTTATATCTGGTGGTGGAAAGTGCCGTCAAAACTCTGGTCCTTTCCACATTTGCCTGCCACTCTGGATTTTCTCAGTGTTCGAGTTGAGGCAGTTTAAGTCCAGGGCAAAACAGCATCCAAATAACCTGGGGCAAGAGCAGGCTGAAACCAGGCTGACCACTGAAGGGAGGTACTGTAATGCAGAAGCGAGGGGGGGGGGAGAGAACCTGGAATAAAAAGAAGGTTGAACTTGGTTTTTGTGCAGAAGGGGGGGAGGGGAGAGTGTAGGGAAGATCTGAGACTGGGATGCTAGCCAGGTCAAAGTCCATGCTTCTCCCCACTCCCTGCTACGCAATGAGCATTGTATAAACCCTCCTGCAAATAGTATACTCTCGAGACAGATGTCTCTCATTCATGTGGATTCCACCCTCCCTGCTACACAGTGAGCGTTGCCCTATTGAAGCTGATAATTCCTACTGCAAACAGCAGGCTCCTAAGACAGTTGTCTTATCCTCTCATGTTGATTCCATGTTGATTGTCTACTGAATGCTGACGCAGCAACCTAGGGGCGTGGCGTGTGAGTCTGTGTAAAATAAAATAAACTGCTCACTGCCAGGGGCAGACTTGGGTTTTTCTCCTTCAAACTCACTTGTCTTGTGTGCAAGTCCTTCAGGGGAGAGAACTGGATCAAAAAGGTTGAATTTTATTTTAGTGCAGAGTTGCTTGGAGGTCACAGCGGTGAACATGGATTAAAAGGAGAGTGCAGAAAAGGCCACAGATGACTTATGACGACCCCATAGGGCTTTTAAGGCAAGAGGTGAACAGTGGTTGCTTGCCATTGCCTGCCTCTCTGTAACAACACTGGACTTCTTTGGTTGTCTCCCATACAAGTACTAACTGGGGCTGCTGACTCTGCTTAGCTTCTGAGATTTGACAAGATCAGGCCAGCCTGGGCCATCCAGGTCAGGTCACTATTACATCTATCAACCTGCATTTCCTTTATTTTGCAGACTTTGTTGTGCTTTTCCTAATCTTGGGGAGAGGCAGAGGGGTATGGAGGGTGCAGACCCCCCCGTTCTTGGCTACTGAGTACCCAATTTAGCTGCTCCTTTGCCTTCTTCCTGAGGTTTCTGACCATGTCAGTGATTCTCCGACTATGGGCCAGGACATGCCAACTTGCCACAAGAAATAAATTACCTAAACTATTAAAGTCTCCAAAGCCCTGTCTAAAGAGGAGTCTGGCTGCTGTGTCTCTGTATGATACAACCACAAATAGACCAGCACCTATGATAGATCACTATAAAGGACCCAATCCGAGTGCTGTACAAAACATGGATTATTATTCAAAAAAAATATCTTTCTCCATAGTTTTCTTCACACAAAAACACTACAGGGAGAAGCAGTCTCAAAAAGTAGAACACAAAAGCAATGTGGATTTAAAGACACTATATATCCAGTTCAATATCTTGTGCCTAGGCACACAATTCCAAAATAAAGCCCAACAGTTTAACTCCCATATTGCCTGACAGAAGACACAGTAGTATAATTAACGTTCTGTTCTGACGGGGTGTGTCAATCTTCTTTTCTCCTGTTTCTCAAAAGAGCTTTGTCTGAGAAGCGATTGTGACCAGTCTGTGGTAACACTTTTTCTTTGAATCCTCAGATGAGTAGCCGGAAGCCTACCATTTTCTTTCCAAGTTCTATGACAAAACTGTAGTGGTTAAGAGCGGCAGCCTCTAATCTGGAGAACCAGGTTTGATTCCCCACTCCTCTATATCCTTGCTGGGAGACCTTGGGCCATTCAGTTCTCTCAGAACTTTCACAGCCCCACCTACCTTACAAGGTGCCTGTTGTAAGGAGAGGAAGGGAAAGAGATTGTAAGCTGCTTCGAGGCTCCTTAGGGTAGAGAAAAGCGGGGCATAAAAACCAATTCTCCTCCTCCTCCAAGGTTTCAAGCAGAAGTCTTTCACACCGTCTCCTACCTGATCCTTTTACCTGGAGACTGAACCTGGGACCTTCTGCATACAAAGCAGAGGCTCTACCACTGTGTGAGACCCAAGAACCTTACTCCCCAGATTTGAGGGCAACCCCAGCATGGCACCAGCTCTCCACAGTTGCTGCCAACTCTTCCAGCATAGTTAAGACTAGAGAAGTCAAGAAACACCTGGGCCTGTATGAAACCGGTCTCTCTGCAAGTTTCATTATTTCTGCCTTTTGGAAAAACTCACTGTGCTGGGCGAAAGGCTTTTAATCATATTATCAGGAAACTGAAGATGGAGGAAACACAACAGATTAATCCAATGGTAAGCTTTATTACTTTTCCTTCAAGGGTTCATTTTGAAAAGGCCAGTATTGAGAATGCTACCCCCCCACTTCCACCCTGGTGAAACCATGCCTTTTGCATACTTTTGTACAAGCTCTTCTTGCGTCCACAGACCAGTCTGTGTGGGGAAGGGGGCAATTTCCACTGACCTCCCCTTGATCCCACTCTGTCCCTCGGGCTCTGCTGACCATCTGAAACAGCTTCATGGAGGCACACATGGCTACGTGAGGGAGAAGGGGGAGATCTGTTCCATGAACCTGATTTGTTTGCTGGGGCCAACCCACTGCATGCCATTAAGCAACACCCAAGAGCAGCTCTCTCTCTCTCTCTCTGTGTGTATGTGAGATAAGTCATCAAGTTGCTTCCAACCTATGGTGACCTACAAATAACAGGACCGTGGCCAAAGCTCCCTCTAAGCGATGGAGTCTTGTGAGCAAAAATTCTACTTTGTGAGATACTGGCATTAAAGCAGTGAATGAGCGATTTGGCTGCTGCATAAATTAGTTTGTTCTGGAGCCATCCTTCCTGAGCTAAGGCAAAAATGTGTGAGCCGGAGGCTAAAAAACTGTGAGCTAGCTCACACTAACTCAGCTTAGAGGGAACAGTGGTGTGGCTTTCTTTATTGAGCCCATCCATCTCATGTTTGGTCTTCCTCTTTTCCTGCTGCCTCCAACTTTTCCTAGCATGATTCCCTTTCCCAGCCACTCTTGTCTTCTCATAATATGGCCCAAATAAGATAGCCTCGGTTTAATCAGTTTAGTTTCTAGGGAGAATTCAGGCTTGATTTGATCTAGAACCAGCTTATTTGTCTTTTTGGCAGTCCACGGTATCTGTAAAGCTCTCCTCCAGTTTCAAAGGAACCAACATTCTTCCTGTCAACTTTCTTCATTGTCCAACTTTCACATCCACATATCGTAATGGGAAATACTATGGTATGAACAATCTTGAACTTGGTCGCCAGCAACGCATCCTTACACTTAAGAACCTTTTCTAGCTCCTTCATGGCGGCCTTCCCAGTCTCAATCTCCTTCTGGTTTCTTGGTTGCAGTCTCCCCTTTGGTTGAGGATGCAGCCAAGGAATGCTGACTAGGAAACTCACAAGCTAGGCCTCATAGTATTTTGCTTGACTGGTTAAATCGGGCAACCAACCCGTATAGAAACAAAACCATCACTACTTTGTGAAAGAAAATTTTAGAGGCAGCCACTGGTTGGGCCTGAAAGTTAAGATCTGGGTTCAAATCCTTACACATCCAGGAAGCTGGCTGAGTGACAGTGAGCCAGTCATTGTCTCAACCCAAAAAGCTTTATTAATTTAAGAGGATAAAAATGAGATGGCCCAAGTACATCACTCAGAGGAAAGGTGGGCTACAGTCTCTGCTAATCAATGAAATACGCTATATTGGCAGGGACACGATTACGTTCTACTGCTGAAGTAATTCCAGCTGTACGACTTGCTTGGGTGGAAGATCACCTTTTGGGGGGGAACTACTAGCAATTAGCAACCTGCTCTCTGCATCATCTTCTTCACACCACCCCAACCAAATAACATTAAGCTTTGTTCTTAGGCTACCTTGTTCTTTAGATTATTTTTAACCCGATCCTCCTCTCCAAGCACCCACGGGCCTTAATAATAATTTTAAAAAGATATATGGAAATCTGTACTGACATAATGACTCATTTTATAGAGTCAGGAATGGCACTGAGTGACCCAGCTTCGTATAGCAGAAGTTAAATGGTATCAGTCTTGGATTGGAATGCTTGGTTTCTACTACATATGCAGTTTTCTGCCAGAGATGATAGGGTCTGTTTAAACAAGCTGTTCCTTTTTCTAAGTACAGTTATGGATAGCCAGCATGCTAGTGCCATCTTCTGGGCTGTCGAAATAGCAGTTTGGGGGCCTAAAGAATGCTCTAACAATCTATCGTCTGGAGTTACAATCTGCACACATATTGCTCTGTGTGTTAAGTGTGTGTGCCAGACCCAAAGTTGCTAATTAAAAACATGGTATTGAACAATAAAAAAAAACCTACATTCCGCCTCCTGATTCCTTTGTCAGTGTTGCAAACAATGTTACTAATGTTACAGACCAAGGGCTAGAACTAATTCCTATATGGTGACCCATCTAGCAATACATGCAGCATACATCTAAAAAAATTATTCCGAACTGACCCTTTTAAAGGGCATTCAGCCTGGACTTTGCAAGGGAATTACAGTTTGACTTGAAGTGTAGCAGCGCCATCACCTGAGCATGCTATGCAGGCCAAGAGGTCAAGAATATTTCTCTTTTTTTAGCACTTTCAGAGTATTTGCTTCTTAAGTGCATATTCTACTAACCACCAAAGTGGGCGAAGGTTTTGGAAGACCCATTTTGCATGCATAAGGTCCAATGCCCAGTTTAAAAGATCCCAGGTTCCAAGAGATGGGAGAAGGGCTTATACCCTACAGCTCTAACAGAAGTTCAGTGCTCAAAGAACTTCACATGAACACAAACGAAGCTCTCTTATACTGAATCACGAACACTGATCTATCGAGACGAGCAGCAGCTTGTCCTGGGTCTCAGGGAGAGATCTTTCACATCGCCTACTGCTTGGTCCTTTTAAGTGGAGATGCTGAAGACTCAACCTGGGACCTTTCGGATGCAAAGCAAAGGCTGAAACACATCCCCTCCCCTGAACATCGCACATCCAGTGTCGAAAATCTCCTGAAGTGACAGAAACAAGAACCCAACTATCTGTGGACTTGGCGGAGGACTTTCTTGGTCCCTCCTCCTGCGCCTGACCAGTGAGGCACCAGAAATTTTATTTGGGGCGGGGGGATCTCAAGGGACTCTCAGGAACAGCTCTGAAGGGCAAAGCAGGGAATCAATAGAGGGAATCAGTGGGAATCACTGCCCACCTGCTCTGCTCATGGAAATGCTGTTCCATCAGAAGAACTGTGAAGCCGGATACAAGTCAGCATCAGACCCTTCCAGAGGTCCGGAGAGGCCCATGCCACCTCCAGATACTCTCAACAGGTGCAGGCAGCAAGGTCTAGGAGCAGGTCGAGGCTTCACTTCAATAGGATACTCCAAGTGAACTCGCTAGCCATAAGACAACCCGCTAGCCATAAGACAAATAAAAAAGCAAACGAGTGACGCACAAAAAAAAAAAATGTGGAACGTATCCCAGGCTTAAAAATTAACAAGTTTCTAAATGGGCCTCCTGCCCCCAGCTGGCTCTGGCCAACACTGTTAATCCCCGTGCACTTAATCCCTGCACTGCAAAGAAGAGCCGAGAGAGAATATTCATCTAGTGAGTTCATGACAGAAAAAGAGACTTCGGCCTTACAATGTCGGCCACCACTAAATCAATGATGCTTAATAAAACAGCAGTTGTCAAAAAAAGGAAGACAGATCACTGTCTATTGATAGCCCTGTTCAGAAGTTACAGTGGACACGCATACAGTGTATAGAGAGGTAGTGTGGTGCAGTGGCTATTATTACTCAGTGGCTATTAGCCACAAGGTATAGATAGGAACTCCCAGTCTGGGGCAAGTGATGCTCTGTATTCTTGGTGCTTGACGGGGGGGGGGGGGGGGGCAACAGTGGGAGGGCTTCTAGTGTCCTGGCCCCACTGCTGGACCTTCTGAGGGCACCTGGTGTTTTTGGCCACTGTGTGACACAGAGTGTTGGACTGGATGGGCCACTGGCCTGATCCAACATTGGCTTCTCTTATGTTCTTGTGCTCTTAGTGGTTAAAGTGCTGGACTAGGCTGTGGAAGACTCAGATTTGAATCCCCACTCATGCCACGGAAGCTTGTGGTGTGCCCTTGGGCCAGTCATACACTCTCAGCCTACCCTACCTCACAGGGTTGTCATGAGGATAAAATGGAGAAGCATGATTTAAGCCATTTTGGGTCCCCACTAGGGGTGTGCATTCAGCATTCTGAAAAGCTGGAAAAACCTGTTTCGGGATTTTTTTGGCTTTCCGGATACAGGGAAGGCTCCAGAGAGCCCTCCTAGTATCCCGGAAAAAAACCCCGGAAAAAATCTGTGTTTTTCCGGCTTTTCGGCCAGGCCCCCGGGCTGACTGCTCCTCCGCATGCTGGTTCCCTTCCAGCCAGGCAGTCTATCTTGGCCGGCGGCGCTGCACGCCCCCATTGGCTCCTGCTGCCCTCGCCCACCTTCCATTGGCTCCCGCCGACCCATCTGTCACAGGGAGGTTTTTCTTGGTGAGCGCCCGCCCCCGCAGCGATCAGGCTAGTGTGCACCGTGGCGCGTGCGTGTGTTGTTGAGGGCTTCCGAGAGGACTCGAAGACTGAGGCAAGCTGGGTGAGTGCTCAAAGTCCCTCTTGGTGTCCTCGTGTGCTGGCTTTGGTCCGAGGGGGGGCGGGAGGGGGGATCTCTCTGCATGCTCCGCTATACAATCCATACAAAAGAGGGAGGTGGAGCCCATGCCGCGCCGGGAGGGGAGACGGAGCCAGGCCAGCCTCCTGCAGAACTGCCAGGCAGGGACATGGTCCTGGTGAAGAAAAGGGAATGCAGCTACCCACCCCATAGCCTTAGGGTACAATGGACCCGATTTTTTTCGGGAATCCCGAAAATTTTCATATATCTATACTATACCGGTATAGATATTTGGGTTTTTCCGGGTTTCCCGAAAAAAATCAGGTCCAATATACCCGAATCCGAAAAAAACGGTTGTTTTTTTTTTTGCACACCCCTAGTTCCCACTGGAGTGAAAGGCAGGATATAAAAAAATAAATAATAGTGTATGCTTAATTTTTTTTAAAAAACACACACACTGGCTAATTCTCATGTTGTGTTCAGCACCCATACAGCTGTAGGTGTGATTTAAACTCCACATTTATCCAGGTGCTAGTCCCCAGTTTCCTTTCGGAACGTACGCTGGCTCTTTCTTACAAACAGATGTACGCTCATGCACGCAGGATGTACGGCACCGTAACATAGGAACAGGGCTAGTATCTTAGAAGGGATTCACAACTCTGCCCCATTTTTACTTCATATGCTAATTTTAAGTCACGCCTTAAAGACAACAGGCATAAGATGTTTGATGATGATGATGATTTCAATAAACTCTTAAGCACCCAGCCGTGATGATGCACCAGCAGTATTTGGATTTCTTGTCTTAACATAAATAATTATGGGTTTGCAAAATAAGATCTGTTCATTAACTACATGAAACGGACAACCAAATGTAATTTTCTTTAAAAAAAATAGGTGGAGCCTCTTAAAACATTATTGTAACAGGGGAACAAGTAGTATAAAAGAAAAACAAACCAGATACTATTTCCAGGTTATTTAATTATCTTCTGCCTCAAGATTTATATTGTTGCCAAATTTTGCATAGAGCTGGACTTTGAGGTCTGATAATACTCTCTGGATGGATTCTACACGTGACTCCAAAGCTCCAATCTCTTCCTGCAAGTTTTTCTGAAAAAGAAAGAGTTGATTAATAATCAGAATCAAACGCACTGATATCACACTCAGCGTACAGCAATTATTTTACTGAACCAAATATTGTAAAAAACCCCACTCTAAATAACCTTTAAAAACATTTTTAGATGCTTTCACACACACTGAATAATGCACTTTAAATCCGCTTTCAATGCACTTTGCAACTGGATTTTACTGTGTGAAATGCCAAAATCCACTCGCAAACAATCACTGAAGTGCACTGAAAGCAAACAGAAAGTGCATTTTTCATTGCGCATGAAAGTTGTTGGAAATCAGAATGAAAAAACATAGAAAAAAACTTTTATATGCTCAGATTACAAAAAACCATCAGGAAGGATTGTGCTGAGACTTCGGACCACTTTTTTTAATAAAGGGGACAAGATTGTAGCTATTGACAGTGAAATGTTAGAAAGTTTTCATAGCAATTGCTCTTTGTACATTACACTGTTTTCACTGCATTGAACCAGAGTTTTGTAATGCTGCTTTTGTATTATATAGTTTTTCTAGTGCATTCTCTAATTTTATAATCCAGTTTTTTATTGCTTTGTTTGTAGTGTATTTTCTGTTACATAATCTTTCATTGTGCAACCTGCCTTTAATCTCATCATTGGAGGCTAAGTTTATTTATTCAAAATATTTATCAGCCGCCTTTCTTTCTTAGGCTGCTTACAATATATCAAGGTCCCTTCCACACGAGCGAGATAATCCAGAGGGGAATCGAGGCTTTTTTGCTCCGGAGCAATCTGCCCCACAGTTGTGTGATCGCACACCTCCATAGACCTGCCGGGGCAAACTGCTGTTGCGTGATCAGATGCAAACACGGGCGAGTGGTTTTTTTTGGGGTGGGTGGGTTTCCAAGGCGCTTAAACGGGGGATCGATGAATCGCTGCAAGGGGGGGGGAAAGGGGGAATCGATGATTTGCTTAGATGGGGAGGCATCGATGGATTGCTCCTCCCCCCTTACGGGCATTCAATGATGCGCACATGGAGAAGGGAGACAAAAAAAACCCCGCATGGCATTGGGATAGCAGGTGATCACGCCATCCAAGACACCACACTTCCGCACTGGCACGATCACACGGGGAAAGTCCGGCTGTGGGCCGCGGCAAACCGTTTGATACCGGACTTTCACCAGTAGCTTTTTACCCCGCTTCTCTGGCGGATTACATAGGTTTGCCCCGGCTTGCCGACGGTTGTGGGACGCTTCCCGGATGGGCTGGTGTGATCGTGCCAGTTTGATCCGTCAGTGAAGCGTCCCTCTAGCATGGCAAATAGGTGCGTGTGGAAGGGACCAAAATACATTAAAAACATTAAAAAATTTAAAGTCACTTCAGGCCAGCTAGTAAACTTAACCAAGTCAGATCCTAAATAAAAACCATCTTCAACTGACTCCTAAAGATCGAAAGTGAGGGGGCCAGGCACACTTCCCTGGGGAGGCTGTTCCACAATCATGAGGCTGCCACTGAAAAGGCCCTCTCTTATGTACTGACGGAACTCGCTTTTTTGATTGATGGGACAGCCAGGAGGGCCCCTCCCTATGATCGTAATTCCCAAGCAGGAACGTATGGAAGAAGACAGTCCTTCAGACACCCTGGTCCCAAGCTACGTAGGGCTTTAAAAGTCAAAATCAAAACCTAGAATTGTAACTGCTGTATGATGCCATAACATATCTGATAATACACAACCGAAGAGTTCAGTGTTTTCAGTGTTATTAAGTTTATCTTGATACCCGAATATTCTGCTAGTCCTACTGTGACTAGAGGAGACCATGGCTTGGATCTTCAGGAAATTTTCCACTGAAGGAAGGAATATCCATCTGCAGAAGAGAACTTTCTCACCTCTCTTTTCCTGCTGCACGCCCCGCAAAAAAATGACCATTCATGGGGAACAGGATATCCCCAGGGATAGCACAAAGGGGGAACCAGTGACCCCCTTTCCATTACCAGAATCTTTCTGCCAGATGCAACCCTATTTCTCTCTGAATAAAACACACTGTTTCGCTTACTACATAAAACTTGTTTTCTAGTTTGAAATTTTGTTGTTTCCCACCTCTCAGTTGGCAAAAACTAAGATACATAAAGTATCATAAGGAGCGGTGGTTTTCAGCTCTCTCTCATGTACTGGGCATATTCAAAGTGTGAATTTTGCTCATCCCAAACTAAGGCGTTCATGGTTCTAGATTCCATAAATATGCCAAATAGTCATAAATTCTGCATTTCTACTCTACTAAGGCAGTCAAATTGGTTTACATTGGATAAGAAGGAAAGCACTGCATATGTTTCATTTCCCCCCCCCCAATACTGCAAAAAAAAAAAAATTCAAAAAGGGAGAAAAAATCAACCCTGGTTTCAAAATTTCTGAACATTTTACATCTCTAGTTTACACGACTGAATTGTCTTCCACAGGAACAAACGTCCCAGCACATTGTAACCTAGATGCCAAAGAGCAGGATCTGAGTCTCTCTCTCTTCCCAGCAGGAACTTATTAGCATAATAGGCCACACCCAACAGCAGAAACTCATTAGCATATTAGGCCACACCCCTGACAGCACAGCTCCCTCCCAGGATCCGCTTCCTCAGGTGCCCTGTGGCTTGCGGGGCGACTGGGGAACCCGAGGAGGGGAGGCAGTTTAAACTGCCTTTCCTCCCTGGATTGGATTGGCTTGCCCAGATGCCCCCCACGGCTTGCGAGGCACTTGGGGAACCGGGGGGGGGGGGGGAAGAGACTGTAGGCATGGCCAACTTGGAAGCCAGCCGGAACTCCATTCCTGTGCGTTCCTGCCCAAAAATAGCCCTGGGCGTAATGAGGCCCTGGAGTTCCCATATCTCCTTTTACAGCAACTGTCTTATCAGATGCCACAAAAGACACAGGTGAGACAGCGGGGGGGGAGGGGGGGAAATGCCCTATGAATGTAGATACTGTCACTGGTCTATTCTACATTCACGCAGAAAGACGGAGATGGATTTCTTATGGTTATTATATTTAGCATACCAAAATATTCACAGAAAGAAAACCTGAGCAAATTCACCGGACTGATTTCCTTCTCTGTTGCTGCTGCATCACCAAGAGGCTGAATCCAAACACTGTTGGAAATTGTCCTACCGTCCTACGCTATGCTAGTTGTTCACAATGCTAGGATAATTGTTCACAGCTAAACTGTGTCCTACACCCAGTCGCAAATGGTTTCTATAGTACAATGACAGCTCAATATCCAACAGTGTATGAATGCACCCATACACATACACAAACAGTCATTAACCTTTGCTTCCTCCAGCATTTCTTGCGTTTCATCTTGGGGGTGGCTGATGAAGACGTCTCCAATTTGATAGGGTATCAGCAGCGAATCATCGTCTAGCATCATGACGTCATCACAGGCATCTTCCAGGTTCTGAAGCTGTTTCTGCGGTCAAAAGATCAGTCACTCTTCCCCTTCTGATATAACTAAAGGGCATCATCATATATAAAAAAGCCAAAAGAAACCCCATAAAGTAGTAACTACACCTACAGAAATTGTTCCAAATTGGCTGGGGTTATACAGCAAAGGGTCACAGTGCAAATGTTCACTGAAAACATCAACACCTGTGTGGTAAAAGCACCAAAAAATGATAATATTCCACCCTATTCAATATTCTATTGAAAAGGGAACTGAGAATAGTGGTAAAAAGTGCCTTCAAGTCAAAGCCAACTTATTCAAGTCAAAGCCAACCCCATAGGGTTTTAAAGCAAGGGACAAACAGAGGTGGTTCGCCATTGGCTGTCCCTGCGTAGCTACCCTGGTCTTCTCTGCTGGGTTCCCATCCAAGCAGTAACCAAGGCTGACCCTGCTTAGCTTCTAAGATCGGACTCCTTTCCATGCCAGAATTATTCATGTTTCCCAGAAGGTTAAACTATAGTGGTGATAGAACATAGCATGACCTCCTCTCCTTCTTCTGTTAGCCCAGGTCCAGGAATATGGCAACCAACCATGCCAGAGTAACACGAAAACCCAGTCTTACAGTGCACTAACTGTGGGCTATGCACTAAGCTCTAATGAATGATCCCTTAGCACACTGACTGAGAGGAAAGATCAACAATAGTCTTTTCCCTAATAAGTATGCTAAGAGTGCAGACTTAACAGTTGTTACCCAGAGGCGCTGCCTTACTCTAGGGTAGCCCCAACAGCCGGGACACCCCACTCCTGACCTGAACCAGAGACCCACAAACTCAAGCTACGGAAGACACTCTTGGTTCTGAAACATAGAGCTAGCCACAGCTCTGCAGAAGGGTTTCAATTTTAGGTTGCTCAAGGCAGCCCTCCAAGACAATCTCCAGCCTTCCCCCTCCACCCAGCAAGGTATGCATACGAAACAATGCCGAGTTCCACCAGGTACAGTCTGCATTTCTAAAGCTATTCAGTGGCCACCTGGCGAAGAGCCCTTCTGTCTCCAGAACTTCACCTAGCCCTTTTTTGTGTATGATACCCATGCCTATGTGGAAATCCTTTGCCTCCACAACTGCCCTTCCTGCTCCCTCCCTCAGGATACCGAGATAACCAATTAACCATTCAAATGTTTAGCAATCCTTCCCGGCGTCTAGCAAGGACCCATTTCCCACCTTTTGTCTAAATCAGGGAACCTATTCAACCTTCCTTGGCAGAACCATCACTGGTCATCAAACCCACTCAACCAGCTCCAGTAGAGCCATCCAGCACCTGACTAATCCCATCAACGTTACTGTGAATCCAGACTCTGCCCCTCTGAAACTTCATTGGTCAAACCTAGGTTTTCCTCCTCCTGGCGTCACACCCCCGGAACCCCTTATTGGTCCAGGTAATTTTTTGCCTTCACCTGAGACTAGCCCCTCAAGGCCTCCCACTGGCCTGTATAGTTTTTCCAGTGTCTATATCCTCCAAAGCACATGGCCTCAAACTGTGTGTCTGCCCCAGGATGCCAACTGACAGTTCACCCCCAAACTCTGTTTGGCCCATAAACTCTTCCCCATGGACACATCTGGACAGGTAGCCATCACGCACATCAACACTTTGCCCTCTTTTGCCTCTGACCTCTTAAGATCGCTCCACCATGTTTTAATTTCCTAGCTCTCTAGTATGTGTGTGTGTGTGTGTGTGTGTGATATTTTATTAACTAGCTGAATGTATTAGGATTATTTTCTTAATAAATTTCATAAAAGATATTTCCTGTCTGTCGTCTGTGCCGCTCTGAGAGGGTTCTGACTCTGGTATAGTTGGAGGACAATCCCTAGCTTCTGTACCTATTAAGCAAACGGTCTCTTAGCTAATTCCCCATCATAACTCAAACAGAGACCCAGGTGTTGCGGCTAACAGAGTACAAGCTTGGGGGTGGGGTGACCAGTGTTCCCTCTAAGCTGAGTTAGTGAGCTAGCTCACAGTTTTTTAGCCTCCAACTCATACATTTTTGTCTTAGCTCAGGAAGGATAGCTCCAGAGCAAACTAATTTATGCAGTAGCCAAATCTCTCACTCACAACTTTAATGCCAGCAGCTCACAAAGTAGAATTTTTGCTCACAAGACTCCCCAGCTTAGAGGGACCATTGTTGACTCTGCTTCGGAATGCCCTGCCATTGACCAGACCTCTGGCTCGGAGGCCTCCTAGCGAGGGTACCTTTTTATCCTCGATTTCTTCTTTCAGTTCTGTAATTCTGCTGGTGTTTCTTGCAAACTTGTTGATTTTCTGTTGATCTTCAAATGTAACATTGACATCTTCGGCCGCCTGAACAGGAGAAACAGCAAATGCTCAGCATGTTTATATTTTTATCCACTATCTTTCCAGGAAAGTCACAGCTCAGTTCCTGATCCACTCGCCCCATTTTAGAAGAGAAGGCTAGAGGGAGACACAATTGCTGTCTTCAATTATTTGAAGAGCTGTCATACAGAACATAGAACAAACTCATCCTAGGGCTGGAGTTGAACCAATGGATGGAAACCGCAAGGAAGGAGATTTTGGTTAAATATTAGGAGAAACATCTTAATGTTAAGAGCTGTTCGACAGACTGCCTCAGGAGCTGGTAAACTCTCCTTCATTTAAGCAGAGGGCCATCAGTCAAGGATACTGAAGCTGCATATTTCTGCACTGAGATGGTGGTTGGACTAGATGACCCATCAACATCCTTTCCTACTCTCCATGACTATTCTCACAACAGTCCTGTAATGGCGGTTAGGCCTAATGTCATTCTGTAAGCCTGCATGGTATTTGAACCTGGATCTCCTTGTTGGTCCTGCACTCTAGTCACTACACCATCCCACCCCTCCGAAGATACATTGCCTGGGAACTGCTATTGGCTTTCTCTGTTCAACTAGAGTAAGCGGGCCTCACCATTAAATGCAATCTTCAGAGTAACTAGTCAGCATTTCACCAGCATAATTGTCCAAAATATCCCCAACCAGCAAGTTAGTATAAGTCAGTATGGACAGGATCATAGCCAGAAGTAGTGCAACCCAGGAGCATGAAGACAGCCTCAGGACAACTCCCCAGAGCTACTGCATAAACAAAGAGTAACCCCCGGAAACACTTGAGATCACAATGGTACCAAGAGCTAGTGCATGTCCTGGAGGAGACACCTCCCAGCCCTTGAATGGAGAGGTAATATTAAGTGCCATAAAACCAACACTTATAGCTCTCAATGTTCCCTCTAAGCTGTGGAGTCCTGTGAGCAAAAATGCTACCTCGTGAGCTACGGGCATTAAAATTGTGAGCGAGTGCTTTGGCTACTGCACAAATTAGTTTGCTCTGGAGCCATCCTTCCTGAGTCAAGCCAAAAATGTGTGAGCTGGAGTCTAAAAAACTGTGAGCTAGCTCACTCTAACTCAGCTTAGAGGGAACACTGGCTCTGACTATCTGAAATGGGGGGGGGATGTTGGAGAAGGAAGCACTTTTCCAATTCAACTGTAAGGGTCAGCGTCAAGTCAGTTTTGGACTAAGATCTGGGAAAGTCAAGTTTGAATCCCCATTCTGCTATGGAAGCTTGCTGGATGACCTTGGGCCAGTCACGCCCCCTCAGCTTGACCTACCTCACAGGGTTGATGCTAGGAAGGTGAAGGGGAGAATGATATCGTAAGCCGCTATGGGTCCCCCACCAGGGAGAAAAGCAAGAAATCCATAAAGAAATGCATAGACCCTGGCAGGAAAAATTGGTTTCTTCCCTCCTGAATTTTTATTAGTTCTGTACTCTCAGTCCCTGATGCTGCTTCACACCTTTTGGAAGTCCCTAAAATCATAATCGCTGGCAGCTCAGCTCTTTTAAAAACAAAACAAAACAAAAAAAACCTTAGCATAAAGATTGTCTTGCATTTTAATCTCTGGGTGATGTATAAACAGGCCAATGTTGGTGGCAGATTCATTAACCCCATATGTTCCTATGTATCCCACAAATACCAGCTTGCACAACTTTCCATCATAAGGAATCCCTCAAAAACACAAACACAGTTGGGCAAATCCGGTGGAATAAGTCTGAAAAAGAAAGAAAGGTATACACAGGACCTTTGAAGTGTGCCAGCCACATGATCCAGTTGCAATACCAGCAAAAGTAATTTTGTCCCTCTGATTCTGTACCTTGAGGTTTTATTGTATGCATCATTTAAAAAAAAATATTGTAGTCTGCCTTTGAGTCTCTGCATAGAACAGCAGGCTATAAAATAAGTCAAGTGCGTCCCCATTCAGATTCACTTGAGAAAAATAAATCCCACTGTTCTGTCACTCCTACAACTACTGATGCACTCCTCCCACTAGCAGCTCCAAAGAGCCCACTTTATGAAAAGGTATTGACATTAAGGTTGTAATCCCTAGTAATTATGCTTCATATTGCAGCTGGGCAATACAATCCTATGCATATTTCTTTGGAAGTAAGCCTAACTGAGTTCAGTTAGGTGCCTTAGTACATAACGTCGAGTCCAATCATACAGATATTAGTTCAGAAGCAGGTATTTTAGCTACCCTACCCAAAAGACTAGGTTTTCCACCCCAGCAATGTTATCAAGAAAAAGAGGGGGCCATCTTACATTTGTAAACAAGTTACAAGTTTGCTCAATATAAAATCTCTTTTTTGGTATTTTTGCTTCGTGTGCGTGTACATACGTGAATGTTTGCCCATGCCTGGAAGTCATGGTGACCTCTGGCAACCCTGGCGACTGGGGCATGGAAGATGTTCAGAGAAGTGGCTCGATAGCCTTGCTTGGTATTCTCTGGAGGTCTCCCATCCAAATACCTGCCAGGGTCGGCCCTGCTTCGCTTCTAAGATCTGATGAGATTATGGTTGCCTGGGCTATTCGGGTCAGGGCAATGTACAAAGCTTTTTGTGCATAACTACACATTCAGGATCATTTTCATTTCAGAGAAAATTCAGAAGCCAGAGCATTCAATCAGACTTAATCTTAATCAGACTAATTCAATCTCTCTCAGAAGAGAGCCAGTTTGGTGTAGTGCTTAAATGCGCGGACTCTAATCTGGGAGAATCGGGTTTGATTCCCCACTCCTCCACTTGCACCTGCTGGATGACCTTGGGCAAGCCATAGTTGTCAGAGGTGTTCTTGAAAAAGAGCAATTTCTGTCAGAGCTCTCTCAGTCCCACCTACCTCACAGTGTCTGTTGTGGGGTGGGGAAGGGAAAGGAGTTTGTGAGCCGCTCTGAGACTACAAGTGAAAGGCAGGGTATAAATCCAATCTCTTCTTCTTCTTCCTTCCTTCCAAGGAAGTCTACAGAGAATTTATATTAATAGCCTTTCTTCTAGCCAGTAGTCAACTTATTTTTCCTTCATTCTTTTTCCAAAGTGTGCATTGGATGACACAATCTCTTGAGGAAGTCATGACAGAACATGCTTTCAACTATTCTGTGGACTGCTTTTTTGGTAGAAGGCTAATATTTTGATGCTGTTGGTTGTATAAGTTGTTTTGAATTGTTTCAACTGGCTTTAATTAGGTTTCAGATGGCTTTGTTGTAATTTGGATGCTGCACAAACACCTCGAAAACTTTCGGGTACAGAAAGTGACCAGTGAGGATTCTAAACAAGAAGAGGCGGCTGCTGATAATGGAAAAGAGGTTGCCTGAAAGGCCACTATTTCTTTTATTGGGCCTGCAATAGTTCAAAAATAACAATGTTTAAAAAAAGAGGGCAAGAATAAGGAGCAAAATAGAGTGCCTTTCAGCATCCAAAGGGCTTTTAGTGGTAAGAAGGCGAGTGCTTTTAGAGAAACGTGGTTGAGTATGTGTTCATATGCTTTCCTCCCAATGTTGCTGTTTTTTCCTGCTCCCCATTTTTTAAACAAATCACCCACAGATTAGACAATTCAGTAATTAGAGTATCACACTAGGACAGGGGAGACCCAGGTTCAAATCCCCACCCTATTATGGAAGCTTGCTAGGCCAGTCCCACACCTACCTCACAGCTTGTTGCTATGAAGATAAAATGGGGGACAATGTTGTCAGCCTCTTTGGTTCCCCATGGTGGAGAAAAGTGGGATATAAACAGGGGTCATTTGGGGCCGGAGCAAGGCGGAGCAGCACTCCACCAGCCCAGGAGTGGGCACTAGGGCAGCCATGGGCCGAATCAGATTCTCTGATCTGATCTGGCCCACCGCTGAATTGCCGCCAGAATTTGGTGGTGGCTTAAAAAGTGGCTGGAGGGGAGGGGGTTTGAGGGAGAGGTTCCAAACATATAGGGATGCTGGATCCTCTCCTCCAAATACCCACCAAGTTTCAAGAAGATTGGACCAGGGGGTCCAATTCTACGGGCCCCTAAACAGGTTGCCCCCATTCCCTCCATTGTTCTCTATGGTGGGAAAAAACATTACTTTTTCATTTCCAATTAAAAGACCTCAGGAATCTGTCTGAAACCTTGGAGAGCCACTGCCAATCACAATGGACAACACAGCGTAAGAGTGGAATTCCCTGCCCTGCACTAGTTTAGAATTCTGACTGCCATCATTTCCAAATAAATATTTTCAGGCACCCCCAGAAAAGTAACTTCTCATAGAACAGATGCAACTGAAACCTACTCAGAAACATTCCTAACCTGTACAAACAGTTGTGGGAAAGCAGAGGCAGGTTAAGCTCAGTGCACAAGCTTTGACACACAGGGGCACAGCGACAGGGCCGCAGCTTACTGGTCAGACACCTGATTTGCATACAGAAGGGCCCAGGTTCAAATCCTGGATTCTTCATTTAAAGAATCCTAGGTAGCCCACATTAGACAAGACATGCCTCTGCCCAAGATACCTCAGAAGGGCAGCTGCCAGTCACAACAAGTGATTCTGACCTAGATGACCACAGATCATGGGTCAAACATTTGCTTTGCATGCTGAACGTCCTAGGATAAAGGAGCTCAAAGAACTCAAGCAACAGATACTAGGGAAGATGTCTGCCCAAGATCCTGGAGAGTCACTGCCAATCAGAGGAAACCACACTGAACTAGATGGACCCATCCATAGTCTGACTCAACAGAAGGCAGTTTCATATACACTGTGCTAAGGAAAGTGTGCATTTCAGGGACACTTCTGGCTCATTTGTAGAACACCTGCTTTGCGTGCAAAAGATTCTTGCCTGAGAAAACTATATACATTTGTATACACCAAGCAGAACGGCCCGCGCTAAAAGAAGTATAAATCAGTAGCGCACACGCCAAGCCTGCCAGAGGTCCCGGGTTCAATCCCTGCTTAAAGGAACTCGCGCAGCATGCGCTGGCAAAGCCGTTTTTCTGCCGGAGATGCCTGGAGAGCCGAAGCCCACCAAATAAGCTATAACCGAGAAGGATGGATCACACGGTACAAGCAGACTTCAGACGTTCACACACGGACGAGCAGCGTTTGCTTGCACAACTGGGCACTCCATCCCTTTCCCCACGACAAGGAAAAATGCATTGGTTAAACAAGTCTGCAAAAACAAAAATATCCCACCACCACCACCCCCCCCCCCCCCCGAGTTCCGCGTGGCTTCTTCCAAGGGCTTCCCAGCCTGCAAGCACTGCCCATCCCCGATCCTCCTTGGGTCTAGCAGAGCTGCTGTATCGTATGCCTTCAGGCCGTGGAGGACCAAAGCTGCCCCAGCCTCGCCACCTCAGCAGGGCCGACCTTTCCCCCCAAAGAAAAGGCCACCCCCCCCCCCCCTCCCCAAAAACCCGCTCCTTCCATCCCCTGCTTCGGCCCCGTACCGCTTTCTTCATGGTCGCCGCCATCTTATGGACTGTACTATGTCCCCTTCTGGACGGGGGAGGAAGTCGCTCTCCTATCCTGAGTCCTTCTGGGGATTCCCCCCCTCCCCGTATCTCTTTTTGGTCTTTTGGAGACCCAGATTGTAAAAAAGGAGCTTGAAGGGCAGGAGAAGTAGTTCTAATGGAATAAATTACTCCCTCGACTCCCCCCCCTTCTGTCAGCGGAGGTTGGTATGGTCTTAGTTAAAGGAAGGAAGGAGGAGCAAACAGACCGGGAGGCTCGGCGGGTGTTGCAGTGTGGATCCCGAAGCGGAAGGTGGCGGGGTGAGCCTGGGGAAAGAGGCTGGTGAGAGTCGTTGTAAATGTATGCTGTTAGCCTTGACATCTGGAGTGTAATTTACACATCCAGGTATATGTTATGTGCATCGGCTCAACGGAGCATTTGTTTTGTTTTATTTAGGTGAACTACGTGGTGGAGAAGAATAATAGCATTCATTTGTTTTAGGTATTTATGCCTCGTTTTTGTCCCCAAAGGGGATCTAGAGCGGTTTACCCATGCACCCTCTATGGAGTCTTGTGAGCAAAAATTCTACTTTGTGAGCTACTGGCATTAAAGTTGTGAGCGAGCCATTTGGCTGCTGCATCAATTAGTTTGCTCAGGAGCCAGCCTTCCTGAGCTAAGAAAAAAATTGTGAGCTGGAGGCTAAAAAACGGTGAGCTAGCTCACACTAATCCAGCTTAAAGGGAACACTGCTTACAACATGGTTCTCCTTGCCTGCATTTTATCCTCACAACCCTGTGCCTTATTGCAATCGTCATGTCACTGGCATAAGCAAACTTCCTGGATATCATCTCGGGAACATCAGAGATGTATAGATTGAAAAGAACTGGAGAGAAGACAGAGCCTGGGGGTAGACTGATATTCAGTTTCTTCTGCTTGCTGATTGACTGACCCATAATTGCTGCTTGCTGATTGACTGACCCAGTTAGAAAGTTCTATCGCCCACCACGTGAATTTGTCAACCCCCTATTTTTCTTGACTGCACTCTGTGGAAAACCCTTGTTGTCCTATCAGGCAAATAGGTAATCCATTTTGCCTGGTATTCTCTGGCAGCAGCTTATCTGGATCTCAGGAGTAAATCTTTCCCATGTCTGCAACTAAAGGTGGAATGGCCATTTGACCTGCAGGAAAGTTCATGGTGGGTTGCTGCCCCCAACAGTTACCGGCAGCAGAGTGCCCTCTGTCACTCACTGCGCTACAGCAAGCTGCTCAGTTTGGCTGGCCCTGCTGCCAAAAAGAAACCCTTTTAATTGCCAAAGGTGAGGAGCAAAGTTTGGGTGCTCTACATGCAAACTATATTGCTCTGCTACAGTGCGATGTAGTGGTTAGAGCATCAGATTAGGACACCCAAGTTCAGATCCCCAGTAGGACTGCCCATTCTGGGTTGGGAAATTCCTGGAGATTTTGGGGGGGGGGGGTTGGTGGGGGGGGGAAGTAGGGTTTGGGGAAGGGAGAGACCTCAGCAGGGTGGAATATCAGAGTCTATCCTCTAAAGCAGGTATTTTCTTCAGGGGGGATTTATTTCTGTAGTCTAGAATTAATTATCGTACGGCATTGTCTATAGAGTAGCTAAGAGATCCTGAGATTGTCTGGCAGCAGCAAGTTTTAGCTCTTAGTGTTAATGCTAGTGGCCAGCTAGACTTGTTTTTAGGGGCTGAGAGAGCTCTAAAAGAACTGTGACTGGCCCAAGGTCACCCAGCTGGCTTCATGTGGAGGAGTGGGGAATTGAACCTGGTTCTCCAGATTAGAGTCCTTCACTCTTAACCACTACACCAAACTGGCTCTCTGAAGTCCGGAGATCTGCAGTAGTTCCAGGAGATCTCCAGGGCCCATCTGGAAGTTGCCAGCCCTGCCATGGAACTAGTCTGAGAGAGAGTGATTGCCCCAAGGCCAGTTCCATGGCAGGGCTGGCAACTTCCAGATGGGCCCTTGTCTTTTCACTGACAGAAGCAGGCCACTGAGGGGACAGTTAGACCCACCTGGCAGTGGGAGGAGGAGAAGAGTGGATCCTTCCCCTTTGCTGGCTCCCTCCAGACTGAGGCCGGGACGCTGGCCGGTGGCTCCATGGGCGGGACTAAGGCAAAGCAGGGAGAGAATGCAGCCAGTGGCCAGGGTCCCCCTTTTGAGTGGCAGTCCATCCAGCCTACTGATTTTGGCGCCCCATGGAATCTTGCCCCATGGAATTTTAAAACGGCTTTATATAATATA
This sequence comes from Lepidodactylus listeri, assembly GCA_029233225.1. Taxonomy (NCBI): domain Eukaryota; kingdom Metazoa; phylum Chordata; class Lepidosauria; order Squamata; family Gekkonidae; genus Lepidodactylus; species Lepidodactylus listeri. The sequence goes on from JARCFY010000002.1 coordinate 28,063,930, forward strand.
AAAGATAGAGATATTTTTATGTAAGCCGCCCTGAGCCTGCCTTGGCAGGGAGGGTGGGATATAAGATGAATGAATGAATGAATGAATGAATGAATGAATGAATGAATGAATGAATGAAACAAACAACATTCTTCAAAAATTATGTGGTACAACTTGGGGTGCGTCTGCTGCAACATTTAGATGCTCAGCTTTGGGGTTGGTGTATAGTGCTGTGGAATATCGTGCTTCACTGTGGCTCAGCAGCCCCCATGTCCACAAAGTTGATGTCCGACTCAATACAACAATGAGAATCATCAGCAGATGTAGTAAACCCACTCTGACCTACCGGCTACCCACGTGCCACATCACTCCCCCGCACCTCTGAAGACAAGATGCTCTTTTTTGTGAATATAGAACAATCATCAAAAACAGAGAGTTGCTTATCCACAAAGACATGGCTGACACAGGCCTATCCAGACTAAGGTCCCGACACCCAGCAATAAGATCTGCACAAATTCTGCAATCACAAAATTTCGATCTAGGGCAGGGGTGGCCAACCTGTGGCTCGGGAGCCACATGTGGCTCTTTCACACACATTGTGCGGCTCCTGGCAGGGCGGCTGGGGAAGCAAAGGGGAGGCATGCTTTTTCTCTCTTTCTCCCTTCCTTCCTTCCCTCCTCCCTCCCATCTATTTGCTTTCCTAGTTTCTCTCTCTCTCTTTCTTATAACTGGTTTTCCTCGTTTGTTTTTATTTTTGGCAGTCCCATTTAACGTTAATAAAAAGCAAATTTGCATATTTTTAAAAATAAAAACATGTGTGTGATATTTGTTCCTGTCTTGCGGCTCTCAGACATCTCTATGTGGCTCTTACGTTTATTCTATGTGGCTCTTACGTTAAGCAAGGTTGGCCACCCCTGATCTAGGGAATGAATGGTTGTGAACATGGGGGGTAGCATACCAGTTCATCCTGTGCATATGTCTTTGGAAGAAAGCCCCAATACATTCAGTTGTTTATACAAATAAATGAAGCCGCCTTATACTGGAGAAAGTAGATGATCTGAAGGAAAGGAGGAGAAAGTTCATGCATTGTTATAGAGGAGATAATTTTGGCATTGCTGACAACTGCATCATCCTGTATGTCAAATTGTCCCTGCCAATTTCCCCTTCAGCTACAAAACTCCTATAAGAAACTTGTTCACCTTTGGAGTGATCTCTCTGGGTGGATCCTAGCAAGAAGATATTAGAAAAGTTGTGTTCGTCGTTTTTGGTACTGTTCAGTACATATTTTCCCTCGGGACTTTGGAATTACTAATATAGTAGAGAATACACAAAGCTTCCTTACCTGAGTCAGATCCTTGGTCTATCCGGGTAAATCTAGTCTGTTCTGGCTGGCAACTGCTCTTCAGAGTTTCTGGTGGAGGTCTTTCACGTTATCTACTACCTGATCCTTTTTTAAACTAGAGATGCCAGGGATTGAACCTGGAACCTTTTGCATGAGGAGGAGGAGTCTAATACCCCACTTTTTTCTGCCTTAAGGAGTCTCAGAGCTGCTTACAATCACCTTCCCTTCCTCTCCCCATGACAGGCAGGTGTGGCAGGTGGGGCTGAGAGAGCTCTGAGAGAACTGTGACTGACCCGAGGTCACCCAGTTGGCTTCATGTGGAGGAGGACTGGGGAATCAAACCTGGCTCTCCAGATTAGATTCTGCCACTCTTAACCACGACACCACACTAGCTCTAACCACAGCCCCTCCCTGGTGCTTACTACCTGCAAATAAATAAATAAATAAATGTACAAGGATGGCAGCCTCAACTAAAGTAGATCTCCTCGTAAAAATGTGTGCCTTCTTTGTTTTGGTGCTGTATCATTGTTTTATAATCCTAAATTCTGAAGATGTGAATCTCCAGCAAACTAGAGATGTTTACTCAGTGGGCGAGAAAAGCCACCTTCACTGTGGAGGCAGGCAGGGATGGTGTCCGCACAACCTGTCCCCACATTGCTTGTTCCTGTTCACCTGCCACTCCTCCATTGTGTTGGGGCAGAAGCATCGACACACTGATGGTTGCCACATGGCTCAGCACACACACCCCTCATCACATCCAGTGTTGCCAACTGGTCAGGAAAAAGATGTCCTACCTCTTTTATAATATGCAGTTTGTGGCATGAAATTACAGCACCTGATCATTGCTTCTAGGACAAACTGGTATCAGAGGGACAGCTAGAGGGACCAGATTCAAAGTGGGAAGTAGGGTTGCCAGGTCTTACCTTGGCTGGAGCAGGGGACTTTGGGGGGCATTTCGGGGGTGGGCAGGGACATTGCACGATGTCCCTGACACAATGATGTCACGCAGAAGTAACATCATCACACCAGGGATGTCATGTGTGGGGATGCTCTGGTATTTGGGCAAACTCTATGGGTTTTTTGGCCTCAAAACCATAGAGTTTGCCCAAATACCAGTGTCCCCTGCATGACGTCCCCTATGGGATGATGTCTCTTCCAGATGATGTCATCACATCGGGGACATTGCATGGTCCATCCCTGTTTGGGGGGTGGGGCTTCCCCTGCCGGCCAGGTGGCCGGTGGCAGGCTGAAGCCCTGAAAATCAGGATTTCCCCCGGCACGACTGGGGGAATGGCAACCCTAGCTGGAAACCCTATTGTATGTGCTCCTCTAAGCTGATCTTGATTGCACTTAACAGGGCAAATTTTTATATGTTTAGATATTTATGTCTTCTCTTTCTCCCAGTATAAGGTTGCTTGCAGGTCTGGAGAAAAACATCCAGTCCCTTTAACAGAGGTTTAATGTGTGGAAAGGGGCAGTTGATGTTTTGCCTAGCGTGGAGGTAAATAATGTCACTTCCCAGTAAGCCTCTATGGAAGAGACAGGACATTTTCCCCAGGCCTGTTGACTGCCCTACCCCAGTGTGGACCCAGAATACAGCATTCTCCCCTTTTTCCATGTTATCCTCATAACAACAACCCAAAAAGCTTCCGTAGCCGAGTGAGGATTTGAACCTGGGTCTCCGACTCCCTGACCCCTATACCACCCTGGCCTACCATGTTTGTGTGTAGGTCAACCGGCTTTGCGATAAATGATGATACTTAATCCTTAAGCCCGATGATTTATTTATCCATCCAAGATAACATCCTAACCTTTCTCAAAGGAGCTTAGGGCAGTAACCGTGCTATTATACTCTATCTTCCCAACAAGCCTGCGGGGTAGTTTAGGTTGAGACAAGGAAACTGGCCCAAAGTCTCCCTGTTGGCAAGAATCTAACTCGGGTTTCCTCAGACCAACAGTCTGGTCTCTGCACCATGCTGGTCTTCTGGGAAACGTGAGGAAAACAGTCCTCGTGTCTTCCCGAGGCTCCGTTCGGAAGCTTTTTTCATCGTTTGGTTGCAGGACTCTTCTCAGGCAGCACACTTCATTGTAAGAAAGCAGACAGCCACAGATCAACAATAAAATGAAAAATGAAGCCGGGTCTTTGACACAGGAGCCCATTCCCAGCTTTTTCCTCACACCCCTTCTGGAACTGGTATGTTGATAGGGCAATAAGGCAGAACCTTCAAAGAGAAGAAGATCCCACACCCTTTTCATTTCCATTATAGCTTTCTGTCTCTACAAGGGATCTCCAGGGTCATCTGGTACAACCCCCTGCACAGTGCAGGAAATTCACAAATACCTCCCCGCCACATACATCCCCAGTAACCCCTGCTTCGGGCCCAGAAGATGGCAACCCCCCCCCCCCAAACCCTCCAGGATCCCTGGCCAAACTGGCCTGGAGAAATATTGCTTCCTGACCCCAAATTCATTTGGCTTGTTTTTAATACATCTTGTACCAATGAGGCTTTTCAAAGGGGGTGAAGAGTCTCCCCCCACCCCTTCCATTAGGTGACCCATTTTACAAAGCCCAGCATTTCTCAGTGTCTCAGGTATCCAGCTGGTGATCTAAGGCCAAACTGTGTGCCAGAAGTTTATATGACATTCACTTTTTTTTTTTTTTTAAATACAGAGCCAGCCAAGCCGGATAAGAAGGATGGCCAGCTGTTGGAGGGGTGGGGGAGAATTCCAGGAGCTCTTGGCTAAGGCAGTGGGCAAAATAATTCGTACATCAACGACGTGTGAGCCTGCCCTGCTTTTACTTGTTGCTCTCCGTGTTTACATTCCTCCACGAGGCAGGTATAATTAGGGAACTCTGTCCTTAAAGGTTTCTTACATCACATCGATGATGGTATCCTATTTACCATCAGCTCATAAAAAAAAATGTTGCAAGATGCTTTGTTTATTAAATAACTCCCCCGTCAATGCCATTTGTATCCTTTCTACTCAACTGCTATGCAGTTAAGGAATTTCGTCACAAACAGCCAGAAAAAATGTACAGTTAAAAACTCGTTGAACAAAATTTGCTGTTGTTCCGTCGCACAGTCGAGGCCGACTCTTCACGACCCCGTGGACCACATCATGCCAGGCCCTCCGGTCTTCCGTTGTCCTCTGGAGTTTGCCTAGCTTCATGTCCATTGCATCGAGGACACTGTCAATAAAGCTGAACAAAATACCACTTTACAAAGCCCCAGCTGACCCACAATAACGTCATGGTGGCTGTTGTAAGTGCAGGGCAATGCTGCGTGTTACTGAGGGGTAGCTTCTGCCATATTGGACCGAGGGTTTCCAATGCTGGATTGGGAAATTCTTGGAGATTTGCGAGTGTAGCGGGGTTTGAGGAGGGGAGGGGCCTCAGTGGAGGATAATGGCATAGAACCTGTCCTCCAAAGCAGGCATTGTCTCCAGGAAAATGGATCTCTGCAATCAGGAGATCAGTTGTAATTCCAGGAGATCGACAGGCCCCACCTCTCTGGAAAAGCTGCTTCGGGCTGCTTCTTTGATTTCTTCGCCCCAAAGCCTGCTGAAATAGCGTGCAAAGCAGAAGTTCTACCCCTCAGCTACGCCCTTCATTCTGGTTTGTTGGGTCTTCTCATCAACAGGGCTTAGAGAGCACAGAATTCCCTGGAAGTTTATGCTCCTTTCCCCATCCTTCTTCACACGTTAGGGTGAACAAGTCTGCAGAAGTAACGTTGCAAGGTACCTGCTCTCAATTATATTTGGACTGATTGATTTCTACCATTGAATCCCACTGGAAGAAGAGTACTTTTCAAGGCGATTAAACGTAAAGCAGAATGTCTTTTAAAAATGCTGAAGCTTGCATGGTCTATTGAGACTCTGGTTGTCAATCTCCACCTGGAGATCTCCCACGATGACAATTGATATCCATATGACCAAGATCAGTTCCCCTGGGGAAAATGGCTGCTTTGGAGGGTGAACTCTATGGCAGTGGTGTCGAACTCATTTCCTACAAGGGCCAGATCTACCGTAAATGTCACTTTGTCGGGCCAGGCCATGTGTGCCATAAAATGTAATGCCAGGTACAGGAGATATAAACTTTATAAAGGACACAGCCAAACCCAGTTAACAATATTACATTCTACTCAAAATATAAACATGCTTAAAACATTAACGCTCTTACAGCCAGTTTGGTGTAGTGGTTAAGTGCGCGGACTAATCTGGGAGAACCGGGTTTGATTCCCCACTCCTCCACTTGCACCTGCTGGGGTGACCTTGGGCAAGCCATAGCTCTGGCACAGCTGTTCTTGAAAAAGAGCAGTTTCTGTCAGAGCTCTCTCAGCCCCACCCACCTCACAGGGTGTCTGTTGTGGGGAGGGGAAGGGAAAGGAGTTTGTAAGCCGCTCTGAGACTCCCAAGTGAGTGAAGGGCAGGGTATAAATCCAATCTCTTCTTCTTCTTCTTCTTCTTTTCTTCTTCTTCTTCTATTTCCTTATAGTCTCTCCCTGATGCCCACCTACCCATTAGCACCGGGACAGTATACAGGGACACAATGCACAGCCTCTGTCATCTGGCAATGAAGGTAATGACCAGTTGCTCGCAAGCCAGAAAAGAACCCTAGATGGGCCAGCTCCAGCCTGCGGGCCGTATATTTGACACCCCTGCTATGTGGCACTGGCATTATATCCTGCTGAGGTCCCTCCCCTCCCCAAATCCCACTCTACCTAGGCTCCATTCCCCAAATCTCCAGGTATTTCCCAACCCAGAGCTGACAACCCTAACTGAGACACGATTTTTTGCACATCACGTCATTTCCCTTCCCCTCTGTGGCTATGCATCCAGTCATGAGAGTCAATCTGAGGTCTGAAAGGGGTAGTATGCAACTATGTCTAAACTCAAAAGGGTGCGATCCTGACTCGACTGAAGTCAATGGAAGCTCTGGGACCAAAGTATGGCTTTCATCTCCCCAACCGCTCTCAAAACTTTGGCAAGGGCGCTGAACCCTCACAATCAGTGTTCCCTCTAAGATGAGTTAGTGTGAGCTACCTCACGGTTTTTTAGCCTTGGGCTCACACATTTTATCTTAGCTCAGGAAGAATGCCTCAGGAAGGAATGAGATAAACATATGGAGCAGAGGTCCATCAGTGGCTATTAGCCACAAGGTATAGATAGGAACTCTCAGTCTGGGGCAAGTGGTGCTCTGTATTCTTGGTGCTTGATGGGGGGCAACAGTGGGAGGGCTTCTAGTGTCCTGGCCCCACTGGTGGACCTCCTGGTGGCACCTGGTGTTTTTGGCCACTGTGTGACAGAGTGTTGGACTGGATGGGCCACTGGCCTGATCCAACATTGGCTTCTCTTATGTTCTTACGGCTCCAGAGCAAACTAGCCCATGCAGCAGCCAAATTGCTGGCTGACAGCTTTAATGCCAGTAGCTCACAAAGTAGAATTTTTGCTCACAGGGCTCCATGGCTTAAAGGGAGCATTGCCCATGATGTCCCAGAGCCACACTTTGTTCCACTGGAGCTCCCGCACCTGGCATGGCAACCTCCCCCCTAAATGAAAGGAACTGGGGAGGCTGGTAAGAGGATGTGTCTCACCACTGCCGTTGTGAAATCCGATCTGTGATATAAAGAACTAGTAGCCTGCCTGTCAATGAATGGATTATTCGGCCACTCCACTTCTGAGGAATCTACTCAAATTAAAGCCTTATTGCCAGAGTGCCACTAAAGAACAACATGGTTTTCACACCCATGAAGCTGCCTTGTATTGAATCAGGCCTTCAGTTCATTAGGTTCAGTGTTGTTTACTCAGACTGGCGGCGGCTCTCCAGGCTCTCACATCACCTACTCCCAGATTCTCTGATTGCAGCTGCCAGGGATTGAACCTGGGACCTTCTGCCATGGGCGTCAACTACGGGGGGGCTCGAGGGCTCGAGCCTCCCCCGAAATTTCCCGGGGGGGCTCAGCCACCCCCGGCAAAATGCTCGCCCAGCCAGCCGTCGCCGCCTCTCCTTCACCCCCGGCCTGCCCTGCCTCCCTGAGGCGGGGGGGGGGGGGAGAGAGGCGGCGGGGACATAGTCGCCCGCGCGCTTCGCGCGGGCGGCAGTCCCGGCCAGCTGGCTGCCGTCGCGGGTCTGCCTCCCTGGGCCGGGGGGGGGGGGAATGGAGCGGCCGGGACATAGTCGCGCGCGCGCTTCGCGCGGGCGGCAGTCCCGGCCAGCTGGCTGCCGCCGCGGGTCTGCCTCCCTGGGCCGGGGGGGGAGGGAGCGGCAGAGACATGGTCCCGTGCGCGCACAAGAGAGCCCCTGCCCCCCCAGGGATTTAGAAAGTCAACGCCCCTGCCTTCTGCATGCCAAGCAGATGCCCTGCCGCCGAGCCATGGCCCTTCCCATTTTGCACGGCACACTGGGGGATCTCTTTAACTGCTCTGCTACCCCAAAGAGGAATACACTGAAAACCTTTTTTCTCTCACCAGCTCCCAAAGTCAAATTCCGGCACCACTGAACCACACCCCCACACCTCCCAAAGTATAACACCTTAAAGGGTAAAAGTTTGCAACAGGCTTGGAGAAAACTGTCCTGTCCCTTTAATACACTCAATGTGCAGAGATGGGCAGCTGAAGCTTTTCATGGCATGGAGGTATATAACATAACCTGGTTGAAAATAATCCCTTTAAGCCTCTGTTAGAGGGACAGGACATTTCCCCCCTCCTGAGAACATTAATAGGAGCGTAGACATGCAGCATGATCTTCTTACATCCCTACTCAGAAGTAAGCCAGAGAGAGAGCCAATTTGGTGTACTGGTTAGGAACGCACACTCTAATCTGGGAGAACAGGATTTGACTCTCCACTCCTCCACACGCAGCTGTTGGTATGATCCTGGGTCAGTCACATGTTCTTTCAGTGCTGTTCTCTCAAGAGCAGTTCTCAGGAGAGCTCTCTCAGCCTCACCTACTTCACAGGGTGTCTGTTGTGGGGAGGGGAAGGGAAAGGAGACTGTAAGCTGCTCTGAGACACCCTCTGGCAGTGAAGGGTGAGGTATAAATCCAATCTCCTCCTCCCAACTGTTTTCAAGCAGTGTTTACTCCTACAAAAGCGTGCATTTGACTGCATGCTTAGTTGGAAGTAAATCTCACCCATATCAATGTTACTTGCTTCTGGGTGTGCATGCAGAGGATCAGGCTATGAATGGACATCCAAACAGACCTGTTTAGAATCATACTGCATTGTTAAACTTAAATGCTGTAGAACTTAAATGCTTGCCTTACCTGAAGGCAGCATCCACATGGGGATTTTTCCTTCAAGGAATACTACATGCACTTGCATTTGGGGGGTGCTTCCTATGATGGCATCATGTTTCCAAGCACAAGGTTGCCAACAGACCTGGAGAAAAATGTCCTGTCCTTTTAAAAGAGGTTTAATTTGTAAAAATTGGCACTTGAAGTTTTTCATGGCATGAGCTGGGGGAGGGGAGTCTCCTGGTATTTGTTACAGATCAAGCTGATACTAAAGGGACAGGTTTAAAAAAGCTGGCAACCTTAATGTACAAAGCATCCCTGAACATTTGGGCAGAAAGAAGAGCAGAATACAGGACTAAGCCCCACAGATCTCACTGGGACTTATTTCCGAAGACGGGAGGGGGCCGCGCCTCAGTGACAGAGCTCACGTTTGGCATGCAGGAGATGTCTCAGGTTCAGTCCTTGGGATTCTCCGGTCAAAGGACCTCTGGTTGCAGATGAATAGTTAGATTAGAGTCCAGTGTCACCTTAGAGATGAACAAGAGTTTCAGGGTGTAAGCTTTTGAGAATCAAAGCTCCCTTCATCAGATACGAGTGGGAATGAAGATCGGAATCTTTATATTGCAGTCAGAAGGTGGTGGGAGGGGTGTCGTAGAGAATGCTTGTAAAAGACACAGAGGTACAATGTAAACTGTAATCAGCTTGATTGGAGCAGAGGGGAAATGCTTGGGGGCAGAATATTTGTAGCTGTAGTGAGATAAAAATCCCACGTCCCTGTTCAGCCCTGGGATGTCCATTGTTCTGCAGATGATAAAAGAAATCTTTGCCCGAGACTCTTGGGATCTGCTGCCTGTCAGAGCAGACGGTGCTAAGCTAGAGGGAACAATGATCTGACTCAGGAAGGCAGCTTCATGCTTGTGTTAGCCAAGTGTCAGCCATATCAGGTGCATACAGCATGCAGGCACTGTTTGCCTCTATGGCGTATTGTAAGATACTGTAACCCTTGCAACATGGCAAGGAATAGAAAGAAGAAAGTGGCATTAAAACACATGGTCCGCAGGGGAGTGCCCAATAAACTCAATGGCCGCAAGCATCGTTCATCTTTACAATACCAAAACAACAGGCCTCCATATGGGTGGCTTCAGAACGGAAGTGACCTTACCGTGACTTCCCCAAGCTGTGGACTTTGGACACCAGTAACAGATTCATCCGGATGTACGATTCATGCTGAGTAATCTCATTGGTTTGTCTGTTTATTACATACAGTGTAGAACATACAGTGGCATAATTGGGGTCTCAGAAGGCCTCCCATCCAGGCACTGTTCAGAACATTGCTGCGTGTGGTTGACTGCCCCCGTGTAGCTCCCATTTGCATCAGCAGTGTCGCATCGGAAAACTCCATGCGCATTAGCATGCATGGGAGGGTGCCATTTAGATCTTCCACTGTGGGCACCAGAATGTCTGCCGTTTCCAAGATGCCGGAAGACTGGCAAGGATGCTGCTAAAGGATCTGCCCTTCTCCCAGCCCCACCCTTTGTACTTCTGCAGAGGTGACTGGGTTGCTTTCCCTCCTCAGAAGGGTTTTACCCTAGGTTGGTCCCATCGGCGCCCACGAATGAATAATCCATATTGTGTCTGAGTCAATTTTATTTTTTTTCTTTCCAGATGAAAGGGGGGTTGATTCCAAGGGGCTGAATGGCTCCAAAACTTAACAAAGAAGCCTTTCCCCCACATGCACAGGCAAGATTGGTGAGAGAGGGTGTTATTGAAACTGCCTTGGAGTTTTCCTTCCTGCCTCGCAAAAGTGAAAGCAGTGTCCTTGGTGGCATTGGATGAACTCGCTGAACTCACTGGCCCCTGTTACAAGGAAACGGCTTTGAGGCTTGGAAAGCTCTGTGGGATGCCTTTTTCCTCCCTTTCATTATTTCCCAAAAGAATTTGAACAATTTCATTATTACACAACAATGGAAACCCACAAAATCCCAGATAATCGCCCCTGATTTATAACAGCCAACAGTGTGCCATTGCAACATTGGGTTTTGTTCAACAATCCTGGGGGAAGAAGGCCTATGTCACCTGCCCATAACACAGGTTTAAGGGGAGGGGCTGTGCCTCAGTGGCAGAGCATCTGCTTGGCGTGCAGAAGGTCCTGGGTTCAATCTCTGGCATCTCCAGTTAAGGATCAGGTAGTAGGTGACAAGAAAGACCTCAACCTGAGACTCTGGAGAGGTGCTGCCAGTCTTAGTAGAAAATAATGACCTTGATGGATCAATGGTCTGATATAGCGTTGCCTGCTCTGGGTTGGGAAATACCTGATTGGATGGTGGCGGCTACAAACGTGGCAAGCTTCAAGAGGGGATTAGATATACAGATGGAGCAGAGGTCCACCAGTGGCTATTAGCCACAAGGTATAGATAGGAACTCTCCGTCTGGGGCAAGTGATGCTCTATATTCTTGGTGCTTTGGGGGGGGGCAACAGTGGGAGGGCTTCTAGTGTCCTGGCCCCACTGCTGGACCTTCTGGTGGCACCTTTTGGCCACTGTGTGACAGAGTGTTGGATTGCATGGGCCACTGGCCTGATCCAACATTGGCTTCTATTATGTTCTTATGTACCTGGAGATTTGGAGGGTGGAGCCTGGAGAGGGGAAAAGACCTCAGTGAGAGAAGAAGAAGAAGAAGAATCAGAGACTGGATTTATACCCCGCTTTTCACTCGGAGTCTCAGAGCAGCTTACAAACTCCTTTCCCTTCCCCTCCCCACAACAGACACCCTATGAGGTAGGTGGGGCTGAGAGAGCTCTGACAGAAATTGCTCTTTTCAAGAACAGCTCTGACAGAACTGTGGCTTGCCCAAGGTCATCCAGCAACTGAAAGTGGAGGAGTGGGGAATCAAACCTGGTTCTCCCAGATTAGAGTCGGCGCACTTAACCACTACACCAAACTGGCTCTCAGTGGGGTATAATGCCATAGAGTCCACCCTTCAAAGCAGTCATTTTCTCCAGGAGAACTGATCTCTTTAACCCGGAGAGCAGATGTAACTCCGGGAGATCTCCAGCCACCACCTGGAGACTGGCAACCCGTTGTATAAGGCAATTTCATATGTGTGCATCTGAGGCTTGCTGAGGGTCATGTAGATTCCAGGGCTCCAGTGAAGTTTACATTTAGAGCTTCCCACACCGCGCCATGCCAGAGAGTCACAAACATCCCAACCAACTGTGAAGGACCAGGCAACAGACAGAGCTCGCTCCTGCTGGCTGCTTGGCTGGCTGTGTTAAGGGGAGCAGGGTGGAAACTGCACAAGGACAAGTCCTCTCACTTCATGCTCTGATCTGCCATGGTGCTGCACTCGGGACCAGCATCAGCATGCCCTGAGGTGGGGCAGATGCCGGGGGGGCCTGGGGATTCTGGCAGGGCCTGCTGCAGCTCTTCCCCCACCCACGCATCTCCTCCAGTGCCCGCTCCCACACCCTTCCCCGGCCTGCTTTCGAGTGCTTTGTCACCCACGTTCCCGACCGCATGGACTGCCTAGCGCTGCCAGGGAAGGGCATCTTTGGGGTGCCCACAACAGCAGTGCTCCTGGTCACAGCAGTGGCACTCCCAGTTGCATCCACCGCCCACCACCATAGGGGAAAGAGTGTGCATGGCTGCCATGACTACAGACCAGTGTTCCCTCTAAGCTGGGTTAGTGTGAACTAGCTCACAGTTTTTTTAGCCTTCGTCTCACACATTTTTGTCTTAGCTCAGCTAGGACGGCTCCAGAGCACACTAATTTATGCAGTAGCCAAATCACCTGCTCACAACTTTAATGCCAGTAGCTCACAAAGGAGAATTTTTGCTCACAAGACTCCACAGCTCAGAGGGAGCATTGCTGCAGACATCAGAGAAGATCCCACAGCAATGCTAGGTACTCAGTGGGAAAAGCTAATAATGGAGACGCTAATAGTTAAGAGCAAAACTGAAAACATATATTAATAGTACTTTACCTGAACAAAGCATGCAACAATAAAGTATTCAATAAACTATTCAAAATTCAGTGCTATTGGGTATATTCAGCACAGTATTCAAAATTCAGTAGTATTCAGTGTACACAGCACAGTATTCGATAAAGGTTCCAGATCGTGAGCTTCGTTTCGAGTATCTTCTTCAAGAATATAGTACTATTTTATATTTTCCGTGAACATCAATGAACAGTGAAGTTTTTTCAACCAGTTTTCAAGTTTCCATATAAAACGTTTCACGATTGTTCAGAGTTTCGGTATCTGTAATAATGGGCCCCCAGTCACATCTTTTAGGAGAACTACTCTGTAGCGCTGCTAAGCTGGTATTGCTTTTTCCACTGAATACCTGCTGTGACTACAGGCCATCAGAATAGTTTGCAAGTGGGTGGGGGACTTGCAGGCCGGTGGTGACCCATGGGTGAGTAGGCAAGGGAGGGCTGATAGGGGGGATCCCCGGCAGTCTCTGCCCAAGGCCCCCAAAACCTGGAACTAGCCCTGGCTGTACTTCAAAGGGTGACATTCTATCAAGTGTAAGGAGATGCTGCAGAATTCTGGGGCTGCTTTTGCTGTTCAGATTTATAAACAGTCAAAGAAGATGGCACTCGGATGGTTTTCTGTTGTGAACTTTGGTCCACACGTGCATCCAAACGAGGTAGTAGAATGGCCAAAGAGTCTTGCTAGTAGGGAAGATGAGCTGGGAGCATCTCATTTTCTTTTTAAATGACCAGCAGTACTGAGTTAAGCCAGTGAGGGCAAGGGATCAGTTGGGAAAAAGGTTGTAGTAAAATGGAATTGCACTAAAGCCTCTGAATTCCCGTGCCAGGAGGCAGCATCAGGGGAAGGCCTCGGCCTCCATGCCCTGCTGTTGGCTGTCCAGATGAACTGATTGGCCACTGTGTGAGGCAGGATGCTGGGCTTGGTGGACTGTTGGTCTGATCCAGCAGGGCTCTTCATATATTCTTATAAAATGATATTATGTGTTGTGTTCGTATTGTTAAATAGCCACAGCTTGCAAAGACTCTGGTATGCAAAAGGTCCATTCTTATTGGCTAACAAATAAAGACTCTCATTGGTCCTTAAGCAAATCTTGGTAGCCAATCACTGAGCCTCGCTTAGGTCCAATAGGATTGCTTGTATATAGTTACATTGTTTGAAGTTATGAGTTGGAACAGTATAAATTAAGGTGCCGCTCTCAGAGAACTGTCTTTTGAGCTGAAGCAATGTGTTTGAATAAAAGCCTGCTTGATTGATTCATCGCCTGCCACTCAGTATTTAATATTATGGATACAGGTTATTGCACCAGTGACTGTACGCATCATCTTGCTTCTCCTGCACTGTTTTCTGATGCACTTTAGCACTTTCCGTGCGCTTTAGCAATCTTCACAAGCGGATCTCACCATTTCACACAGTAAAACCCCGTTGCAAAGTGCATTGAAAGTGCATTATTCAGTGTGTGTGAAAGTGCCCAGACTATCCATAAAGTAAATAAATAAATAAAAATGGACAGTAGAACAGTGACAGGTAGGGACACGCCAGTTCGAATGTCCCTTCATACAAAGTATTTGTGGAAAGTTAAATATGCAAACCAAAGGAACACACTAACACCGTAGTAAGCAGATAGTGGTTAGAGCACTGGACTAGGGTCTGGGAGGCCCAGAATGTCTGAGTCCCCACTGAGTGACCTTGGTCCAGTCACTCTCTTTCCATTTAACATACCTCACAGGGTTGTTGTTATGAGTATACAATGGAAGAGGGCTAAACAGCATGTGCCAGAGCGAGCTCCTTGAAGGAACGGGTAGGGTAAACAAAATGAATACATTCAAGATTCTTACAGAGCTAGCTTTCTGCTTGTGGGGGTATTGAAAAATATAGTTTCTCGCCTGTACTTTGAAATATTGAGAAGGCTCTATTATATTTTTATCCTGCCTTCCCACCAAGGAGCTCAAGACACTGTATGGTGTTCTCTTTCTCCATTTATCCTAACAGCGAGAGAGGGTGAGGAAAGAGAGAAAGAAAGAGAGAATGTCCCAAAGTTACCCAGAGACCTTCTATGGCAGAGTGGGGATTCCCACTTGAGTCTCCCAGCTCCTAGTCTGATGGCCTAACCGCTGTGCCACACTCCCCATTCCACCACCTTAAGCAATCTGTTCCTTCATTGTGTTGCATATGTAGATCAGCACTCCCACCATCCACTTGTGCATGTGTAAAGTGCCATCAAGTCTCAGCCAACTTTTGGCAACCCCAGCAAAAGGCTTTCAAGGCAAGCGAGAAGCAGAGGTGGTTCTGCCACTGCCTTCCTCTGCTGAGCCTTCCTTGGAGGCCTTCCCAAAACAGACCCTGCTTAGCTGCCGAGAACTGCGGAGATCGGGCTAGATCAGGGGTGGGCAAATTGCGGTCCGGGGGCCACATGCGGCCCGCCACAGAGTTTTTTGCGGCCCGCCAAGAAGATTTCAGGACTTTAAGAAAATTGAGCCTAAATTCAATTTGCTCTCTTATCCTATCACTGCTGATATTGATACAGCACCTGAGGAGCTGCAGCTTGAACTTATTGACTTGCAGTCAGATCACACTGTGAAAGAAATGTTTAATGCTGTGACATTAGTTGACTTTTACAAATCTTTGTCTGCTGAAAAATTTCCATGTATGAAGAAATTTGCTGGGAAAATGTTCTCTATATTTGGGTCTACATATATTTGTGAGCAAAGATTTTCTTGCATGAAGATCAACAAGAGTAAATATAGATGCTCTTTGACAGACATTAACTTGCAGGCTGTGATAAGAATCTCAACAAGCAATCTCACTCCTGATTTCAAAAAAATTGAAGAAAAGTGTGATAGGGTACATTTGTCTCATTAAACTGATTCTAAAATTAAATGTGCTTGCAGCTATAGATGATATGAAATTAGCACAATAAATTAATTGAATAAAACTACCACTATTTTATTTAATTTATATTTATTTATTTTTATGATACAATTTATACCTTTTCTGAAATGCAAAGTTAACTAATGAATGCAATCATTTTAAAAGGTGCGGCCCTCCGCTAACCTCTGCTCCCACAAAGTGGCCGCCGAGCCAAAACAATTGCCCACCCCTGGGCTAGACCATGCCACCTTCCCTCCCCACCATCCTCTAAGTCCACCACTGTGAATGGCTTCTTTTCTTCCCTATGCAAAGTTTCCCCCCCTTCAATATCCATCACTGACAAAGGCTGATTTTACATCTGACTTTCCCGCTGGAATCATTCTAGTTCCAAAAAAACCTGTCCACACCTCTGTGCGGTGTGAAACCATGCTGCTACTGAAATGTCCATATCTACTAATTGCCCTCCTGTGGTCAAGCTAGTCTTATACAGCTTTATTCTGCTTTAAACAATTGTGGTTTCTTAGTGCACTTAGACCCCCTGGAGTGAAATTTCACACCACTGTGAAATCAGCACAGGAAAAGACAGCAGTCAAACTACTTTAGAGGGGAGGTGTAAAATCAGCCAAAGACTCAGATAGGGAAGTGGAATCCCGGCAAGGGCATGTGGTGCCCTGACTGGAACCTAAACCACATAACAGGATAAAAGGTGCAGTCTTTACCCCCGTGGCAGCATGCACCTTCCTTCAGTCATCTTAAATGCACTCCTATGAAGGGAGAATTGCCAGCCAGGCAGGGAAGGAGAAGAGAATGGGTGGATGCAAGGCAAAGAGTTTGTCCCACGAGCCGCCCCGGCAGCCTGAACTAATCTTTAACTTTTCTGTACAAAAGAATGGTGATATCCAGGCTGGTTCTTAGAGGGCATCGAGTTCAGTGAACTATGGCCAGTGAGTTTGGGGTTAACTGATATTGCAGGAAGATGGAACGGCAGTTCTGCTAGCTTTCTTGTTTCTTCTTCGAATGCGTGTGTAAAAAAATCTATAATTAGCACAACAACGCTGTGACTCAGGATTTCTCAAAAGTTGGGGCATGGAGGAGGTGCAGAAAGGCAGATGGTAGGTTGAGAAATATTGGGCCAAATCCTGGCCGAAAGCATATAGATGGGAAAGGCAGGAAAGCTGTGTTACCAAAAGAAGGGTAAATTTATTAACTTTATTTATACCCAGCCAGTGTAGTGATTAGTGTTGGACAAGAATTTTGGACACCTGGATTCAAATCCCTACCCTACTATAGAAACTCGCTGGGTAATCATGAGCCAGTTGCACCCTCTTAGTCTAACCTACCTCACAGGAACAACGTTTGAGTCCCAGTGAGGTGTTCCCTCTAAGCTGAGTTAGTGTGAGCTAGCTCAGAGGTTTTTTAGCCTCCGGCTCATACATTTGTGTCTTAGCTCAGGAAGGATGGCTCCAGAGCAAACTAATTTATGCAGCAGCCAAATCGCTCTTTCGCAACTTTAATGTCAGCAGCTCACAAAGTAGAATTTTTGCTCACAAGACTCCACAGCTTAGAGGGAGCATTGTGGCACCTTTAAGACCAACAAAGTTTAATTCTGGGTATAAGCTTTTTGTGTGCATGCACACTTCATCAGATACCATGCACCCGAAAGCTTATACCCTAAATAAAACTTTGTTGGTCTTCAAGGTGCCCCTGAACTCAGACTTTGCTTCAGACCAACACAGCTGCCCCAACTGGATCTAACTCACAGGGTTGTAGTGAGGATAAAATATAGGAGAGGAGAGCAATGGAGGCCATTTGTTATACATTTGTAGTGTTACTGAGCAACAAACAGGCTATAGTACATGGCCAATTTTGGATATCTGACAAGGGTAACCCCAGATTTACCACCAAGTCTCCTGCGACAGCTCACCCTGCCCCGCCCGCAAAAGCGGGCATCACAATCCCTAACTGTGAGAGAGTCACAGCTCACTTTGCAGTCCTAGCCCCAAGTTTAAGGAATACTGTTCTAATCCACTTTTCACTGTCGTGATCCCCTCACTAGTCCCCCTCCTGCCAATCACTGATTCACCAGTCCTTCTTAACATCCTTCAGTTTTAGTGAGTTTTGGAAGCAGAATGAACTATGCCAAGTATTGCAAATTATGTAATTCAGAGCACCAAAGATAACCTTTGGAGTCAGAGTTGAAGAAAACACACCTGGGCACACAGGTTATTTGCCTTGGGGAAAATACTGTTTACCCTGACCTGGATAGTCCATTCTTGTCAGATCTTCTAAGCAGAATAGGTCCTGGTTAGTACTTGGATGGGGAATCACTGAGGATGTCCAGAGTCATGACACAGAGGCAGGCTATGGCAAATCACCTCTGAACATCTTTTACCTTGAAAACTTCATGGGGTCGACACAAGTCAACTGTGATTTAAGGGCAAAATAAATAATATATTAAGGATACTGTTGGGAAGCAGGAGTTTCCCCCCACATCATCATGGAGCATTTGTGTACTTCCAGGGATTTCCCTTGTTGGCAAAGTTTAAACATGCAGAGGAACAGAGCACCAGCAGAGCTCCTTTGAAGAAGAGCTTAGGGAAGACATTAGAGAGATATTATGTTGATCCGTATTACTGTCATTCCTGCCGTGCTCCGTGAAGAGATTGATGACGAATACTTACAGAGAGACTGAGTTGAAAAAGATATTTGAAACAGCTTTCTGATCCGGAGAAGCTTGTCCTCTCTCTTTTACATTCCTTGGATTCTTACATATTTTTCACATCCATATTTTTTCCCACGTCATTGAAGTTCTTTTTTTCTCTGTTTAACGGATGACAGTGAATGAAGCTATATGTACTGGCTAAGAGCTTGGAAAAACAAAGGCGTTTTAGTCCATCCCCCCACCCCCTTCATAGCTCTCTTAAGACGCCTTAAAGTGATAACACCAGTAAAAGAATCCAGGAATGTGGCCAGGACTGAGTTCATAATATTTACATCAAGATTTTGTATTGTACAAACTTGTACAGACCTATATATACCACAGACCACAGCTTTTGAGCTGCACCCAGCAAACTGAGGCCCTGACCTCAATGTTAACACCAACACTGACAGCCTGTGCTCCGCCGATATGACCCAGACTATGATGACAGCTGACTGCATGTCTGTCGGATGCTGCCAATGCCCGCCATCACCACATGATTCGTGCTAGCCCTTTATGTTTTTAGTTATATTTTATTGTTTAGTTATATTTATTGTGATTTTATTCAATTCCCTGTTTTATTTGTGCAATAAATACTGTGGAAGCCACCCCGAGCCTGCCCTGGCAGGGAGGGTAGGATATAAATTAAATAAATATTAATAAATAAATAAAATATATTTACTCAGACTTATGAAATGTATTTTATACAATAAATGTTACTTATGATAGATATTTACAATATAAAAAACATAACAAAATGCATTAAAATTTACAGAATAGTGTTTTTTTCCGGTGGGTTATATATTTTTCTCTCTTTTTTATTGAAGGGCGGTTGCACCCTTTGCAACTAAACGCTGAACAGCTTCCCATTCTATCTGGCACTTGATACATAATGCCAGTCCTAATGACGGCACTTTATCTCTTGCGTTGCTTTTCTCAGATTTCTATGCCACTCATGACTCTGTAAACATTTTTAAAAGGAAACTACCTCACCTGGCAATCCGTTCAACGAAAACAGAGCCACACCACTAACAAGGCCTTAACGTGGGGTGTGACCTATCCAAGTTCCCTGAAATCAAGGGCAGAGAGCAGATGGCATAGAAAAGAACAACTTTTCTGCCTCAGCTAGACTGGAGTCCAGTAACACCGTAGAGACCATCAAGATTTTGGGGATATTCAAGAGTCGGATGGAGAGAGCACTGGCTCTCAAAAGCTTATACCCTGAAAATCTCGTTGGTCTCTAAGGTATTGCTGGACTTGAATCCAGCTGTTCTACTGCAAGACCAACACAGCTACCTTCTGAAATTATCTCCTGTCTCGGTCTGTGATAGCCTGGTGAAGATCCACAAAGCGTGTTGCTATCATCGGAAGCCACTTCCATGAGGCTGCATTTCAAACGGCCATTGTTCCACTAAGAAGCCAAAGGTTGTGGCTTTGCAAAAAAAGCTTAGCTAGATCCATTTTCCTGCATTCCTAATCTGTATTAACTGCACTTCACACACGTCCAGCTCTTGTCTGCTTTCTTGGCCTCTGTGTTTGTTCGCTGATAAAAGGGCTCTTCCACGACTCTAGTGTTGCATTGTTTATGACAGAGGGGCTTCTCAAAAAAAGCTAGCTGAAGTGTGTGTGGGGTTGATGATCGTTCAGTGTACGTAGATTTTGAAACATTTCTACACCCACCACAGGATTCTCTGCTCCTGGCTTATTTCACCACTATTTCAAAACCACATTTCAAGTCAAAGTGCTTCTTAAGAAGGAGAGGTAATGAATGCATGCTTAATGTGTGGTTTTGCATTGGAATTGATCACCCGGGTATACTTTCCCCCTTTTTAAAGAGGGGAACTACATTACTCCTAGTTGTATGATAATTTCAAAAGGACTTAACGTTCCACAGCTCTGCTCCAAATAGCACATGTGCACCCTAGGGCAGTTTTTCCTTTTTGGGGGAAAAAGCCCTTCAGCGATTCTGATCACAGATTTTCTGTGTCACATGTAAATTTGACTTTCAGTGTGTGTAAAATAAGAATGATCTTCTCCGGAGATACTGGGCCCCACCCTTTTACATTTTTTCCATGAATCTCACAACCAGGTATCACTTCCAGTTGGGATGAGAGATGCCTAGAACAATGACTCATACAGAGATGCAACCAACAGCCCCCATTGAAGAAAAAGTGTGGGTTTTTATACCCCACTTTTCTCTTCCCTAAAAAGTCTCAGAACAGCTTACAATCGCCTTCCCTTCCCCTCCCCACAACAGGCACCTTGTTGGGTAGGTGCAGATGAGACAGTTCTGAGAGAACTGTGACTGGCCCAAGGTCACCCAGCAGGCTTCAAGTGCAGGAGTGGGGAATCAAATCTGATTTTCCAGATTAGAGTCTGCCGCTCTTAACCGCTATAGCATGTTAGCTTTCAGAGTAGACAGTTCTGTTATCTCAGCATCCGCTATTATTAGATATTTCAACTACTGTCTACCTAGTGAGAGGAGGGGAGGCAATGACCTTAGGCCAGGGGTCTTGCCTAATGTAAGAGCCACGTAGAATAAATGTCAGATGTTTGACAGCCACAAGACAGGAACAAATATTACACACATGTTTTTATTTTTAAAAATATGCAAATTTGCTTTTTATTAACATTAAATGAGACTTCCAAAATAAAAACAAAAGGGATAAAAACAGATATTGATAATGATATTTACTTGTCCAATGATATTTGTTTGCTAATGATATTTACTTGTGTGTGTGTGTGTGTGTGTGTGTGTGTGAGAAAGAGAGAGAGGTGAAAATAAAAGAGGTGGAAAGAGAAAGAAAGAAACAAAGAAAGCAATCGATGGGGAGAGGGAGAAGGAAGGAAGGAAGGAAGGAAGGAAGGAAGGAAGGAAGGAAGGAAGCAGATAGATGGGGGAGGGAGGAAGGGGGAGAAAGAAAGAAAGAGAGAGAGAGAAAGACAAAGAAAGCAAATTTCAGCTGCCTTGCCAGGAGCTGCACAATATATGTGAAAGAGCTGCATGTGGCTCCTGAGCCACAGTTTGGCCACCCCTGCCTTAGGCAGTAGATTTTGGTGAGGAGTAACCTCTGCTGTTGCCATGGCCACCTCTCCTTCACCTCATGCTGCCCCCCCCCCCCAAATCAGAGCCCTCCAGGCTTCCCTTGTTTCTCAGGCATCTTGAAACAGTGTTGGTGTAGTTTTGGCCTGACAAGTGTGGGTGACTCTGGCGTCCCAACCCGTTCACCTCTCCCCATCTAGGAGCCAGCCATGTGCCTACTTGAGTGACCCCAACAGGGCATAATGCCATCCAATTTACCCTTCAAAGCTGCCATTTTGTCTGGGGGAACTGATCTCTGTAGCCTGGGGATCTGCTGTAATTCTGGGAGATCCCCAGGCCCCACCTGGAGAGTAAGGATAACCAAAGAGAGATCACGGGATAAGTGAGTAGAAAATAGTCATTGCCAACCATAATACATTCGCAGTTGCCACTGACTATTTTCAACCCTCTTGGAAAGTGGCGATCCTATCAAAAACAATGGAGTACTGAAAATCCACTTCAAATGGGGAAAAAAAAAATCTGCTCATGTGACACAAAAATGCAGGAAAATTGAAATGGGGGTGTTTTTAAAAAAAAAATTGTATTTTTTGCAGGAAAATTGTATTTTCCTGGTTTCCTCTGCTCAGTTATATGATAGGCAATGACTTTCTTCCCTCCAACTCCAGTTATACTACCTGGCTCCTCTTCTGAGCTCAGATTTCACCTGGAGACTTTTCCTGTTATTCGGAGCACTCCCTTCCTTCCGGAATGTTGGTGTCTCCCTTTTCACACAGTAGTTTTAACATATTTTGCGATATAACTATTTGATATATGTGTACTTGTTGACTTTGATACGATACCACTAACAAGTTTGGCCTCTTCCCCGGCGGGGGAATGCCTGCTTGTGTCGTGGCTGCAGCAAAATGACCCCATCCCCTGGAAAGGTCCTTCCTTGTTCCTCCAACCAGCCTTCTGAAGGCTTCAGCCACCCCTGAAGCTGTCCTCCCAGAATAGTGGTATTTCTGAGGCTCGGATTAGTAGTGGTCCCCTCTCTGCCAGCTCTTTCTTTCTCTCTCTCTTTCCTTCCTTCCGACATACTTCAGGTGGTGTAGCATGTGCAAATATGTTATGCTAATGAGTTATGCTAATGAGCTCCTGTACCTCTTTTTCTACAAAATGACCCCTGATACATATAGCCAGGGCTTGGGGGGGGGGGGAGAGAGGTGCCAGAACTCTCAAGAGGGAAATGAAGTTTTCAGTCTGTATATTGAAAACTCACAAACTTCTAAACATTTTAAACAGAATTTTGTCGACAAGGTTCCAGAACATCATTCTGGCACATTCCCCCAAAGAAAAAAGCCCTGCATATAGCCCTGATTTATGCCTGTTTATATGTTTTTGCCCGTTTATCTATATATTTGCATATATGTATATGTTTATATGTCTATTTGTACATATATATGCCTCTTTTTTTATATATATATTAGCGGAATTTATTTCGGAGTTTTCCCCATCTTTTGCACATTCCTTCAGCTTTATATATTCCAACAATAAGCCGGCAACTCCCAAGTTTGGGCCAGCACCAGAAAGGTATGGGCAGATGCAAAGTTGGTCGAGGCGTTTTCAGTTACGGCGGCTCTTGTGGGTGAACTCATGAGGCCAACGCGATGCCTGAACATGTCTTTCAGTGCAAGAAGTTCCATTTTATCATTTAATAACACCTGTAACTGCAGCTCTGTTCATCAAACGCATCAAGGCCTCGTTTCATTAGCGTTGAACTGCAGCCACCCAGCGGGATTGTGATCGCTTAATTAGATGTGCTTTTATTAGTGATCCCTTTGAAATGCCAGGAGCGTCTTTTTTTTCATGCCGCAAGTAGAGAGGAGTCTTTTTCTACCTTTCCGAAAGCTAATTAAAAAACGGAATTTTGTCGGTTGAATAAGAGCACAAGACTGTTATTTCATGCCTGGCAAAACCAAGTCAGTCATGCAGAGGAAGACAGGAAAGAAATTTCCCTCTGCCAACCATGGAATATTCAAGTTCTGTCTGGCTTTATGAAAAGACTCAAGGATAGGCCTCAATAACCAACCTGTCATCTTCTTCTTTTTTTATAGCATGTTTTTCCTGTTGATTCTAAAGAAATTAATTTCAGCAACAGAGTGGCATGCACCAGTTTCACAGTCCTGGGTGAGGCCAATATGACGGCACTTTCCCACTGCACACTGACTTTCAGCCTGCTCTGACAAACTGGAGAGGAACAGACATGCCAGGCCATTGCCATAAAAGTCCAGTGGCACCTTAAAGACTTAGATTTATTGTGACAGAAGCTCTTGGGGTGTAGCATCCGACAAAGTGGGCCACAATCCATGAAAGTTTCTGCCACAATCTGTTAGATTCACACCATGCCCGCCCTAAATAGAGTTACTCCCTTCTAAGTCTAAGACAGATCAAGATGGGTAGCTGTGTTGGTCTATCTGTAGCAGCAGAAAAGAGCAAGAGTCCAGTAACACCTTAAAGACTAACAAAATGTGTGGTAGGGTAGAAGCTTTTGTGAATCACTGCTCACTTCTTCAGATGATACCACCTGAAGAAGTGAGCAGTGACTCACAAAAGCTGATACCCTACCACAAACTTTGTTAGTCTTAAGTTGCTAACTGGGCTCTTACTCTTCTACATCCGTTGAAGCCAATGGGGTGAGAAAGGTGTAACTCTTTCAGCGTGGTGCTGTAAGGCTCTTTTTGGTTAATCTTGCTTGGCCTGATAGGGCTTTTTTTGATGTATCAAATGTCTGGGGCGAGTATCCCAGCTTAGAACTGCCAGTTTCTTCCAGTAGAGGCAACTAAATCAATAGTTCCACCTGCTGACTGTTCAAAACTCATGCAGGATGCTTGCGTTTGCGCTCTGTGGTGCAGGTCATTCTTAAAACTGCGAATGAAGTCAAGGGGATTGCTACAGCAAACTGTGGAAGAGATCTAAATGGTTCCTCGCATTCCACTGCAGACGTTAGAACTGCAAAAGGGAAGAGACGGTATTAATTTGGCCCCTGACCAGCCACTGCAGCATGTTAAAGCTGACCTATTAAAGCACTAACCAATAATTTATTTGCTTCATTTAAACTCTCCCTTTCTCCCCAGTGGATTACATCATTCTTCTCACCTCCATTTTATCCTCACCACAACCTTATGGGGTAGGTTAGGCTGGCAGTGTGTGACCAGCCCAAGGTCACCCAGCAAGTTTCCATAGCAGGGTGAGGATTCGAACATGGGTCTCCTAGATTCAAGTCTGACACTTTAACCAATACACCACACACTGGCAATAACCCAATTGATTAAGCCCCCCAAGATCTATTATGCACAATTATCATAAAGATAATATTTGCTCAGTGTACTTGGTTTTTCTTGGCATAGAATTCACTTTAGAGACAGCCTCTGTTTATTTATTTACTTGGAGACGGCCTTTCCCTTATGGAGGGGTTCCCATACAATACACAAACGTACAGCTGTGAAATCCATTCAGATAAAATACACTGTGAAACCACACCATATGTCCCCATACAAGACAGTAGAGCCTACAAGAAAAGAGCCAAGAATCAGCAGAAAATGGCACTGCCACGAAAGCTCACCTAATGGGATGTTCACTCGGCAGTCTGTCCTTTGGAAGTGGAGCCACTACCAAGAAAACCCTATGGCAGGTTACGAATGACCTAACTTAACAGTAGCCATTGATGGGACTGTTGACCAAATTCCTGCGTGTTTTCAGTTAGGCGGCTCCTGGCCCCATCACACATACTGCGCTTAAAACGCCTAAAGAGGGAGTGTGCTCTTGCTTCAGAACTTCCAGAAGCAAGGGGCAAGAGAGACCAGATAGGCACACTGACCTTTCCTTCCGCTGTTTACTGCCACTGTCCCCTTTGACGTGTAGATTGTGTTCTCAGGGACAATTTCCTTCCTTCCCTTCACTCTCAAAGCTTCCCTTTCCCCCTGCACACACCAAGAGGGATGGCATGCTGTCCTCTCTTGCAACCATGAGGCAGATGGCCCTCTCACCATCTGCTTCCATCCTTAGCTAGTAAGTTAGAGTTCTGTCCTAACCCTACTCTTTCCTATCCAAAAGTGTATGTCTCAAATAAAGAGAGAAGTATTTCTGTTAAACTTGAAAGGTGGCTCTGCGTAGCTCTATACACTGGATAACCTGGTAAAAGGACACTGCTGCATTTGTAGCTTTATTTAAGAAAAAGGTAAATGTTTTCCTTGCTCAAAGCCAGTCGAATCCGACTCTAGGGGGTGGTACTCATCTCACTTTCCAAGCCGAAGAGCCAGAGGTTTCCAAAGACGTTTCCGTGGTGATGGTCATAGGGCTGGCATGACTAAACACCGAGGCCCAAGGAATGCTGTTACCTTCCCACCAATGCGGCACCTATTTATCTTCTTGCAATTTCTTGCTTTCGAACTGCTAGGCTGGCAGGAGCTGGGGCCAGAGACGGGAGCTCACTCCCTCGTAGGACACTGGGGTCTCAACAGCCGAGCTACCGAACTTCCGTCTCTGGCCTGGGAAACCTGGGAACTGGATTAACCACACCAGTTAACCCCAACGCCTCGCACATGATTGTCGGTTTCGCGGTATTTCGGTTTACCGGGAAGATTTTCCGCAGGTGATTTTTTTTTTTTTGCCGGAATTCCGCGAACAGGGCGCGCAAGAGGTTAGAAGCTACAGGGGAGGCGGCGGCACATGTTTTCCACGCCGGAGGGACCCAGTTCAAGCCCTGGCACTTGGAAGTGTGCGCGCCCGGGCCAACTATCCCCGCCCTGGGGAACGCCAGAGCACGGGTGCGCACCCAAGCCTGGAATTGCAGGAGACGCTCGTGGCGGGAGCCCTGAACCCGCTCACCTCTCCGCCGCAGCCCGCCCACTTGGCCTTCGGCCCGAATCGGAAAGGGGGGGGGGGTAGGGCGTGAGGTTTGGGCTGAAAGTCCCCGTGCCCGCCCCGCCGCGGCTTCCCCCGGGGCTCTCCTCCCCTCCCTTCCAATTGGCCCCGGAGGAAAGTCCGGCGCCCGGCCCGAATACTATATATGCCTCGCTCCGCGCCCTCGACGGGATTCAGCTGGCAGAGCGCGAAGCATCTCATTGCTTCGGTTCCAGGATCGCAGAGGCTGGCTCCCGCCTTCAGCGGTCCTCCAAATTCGCCGGCCGTTATCTAGGGAGAGGGATCCCTTTACACTGTGCATCCCGCAGGCAATTTAGCCGCCCCCGCAGCTCAGATCTCTAGCCTGATCCTCCGAGATCTTCCCTTTGTGCAGCTAGATCCCTGCCTCTTCAGTTCTTAGCCGCGGGCGGAGGATTCCTGGGAGAGTCCCTTTTGGTCTCCCAGGAATTGGATTCCCTCCTCCCAAGAGCGCCCCCTCACGCGTCTTTGCGGCCTGCATTGCAATTTGCAACCGATCCTGCAGCCGCCTCTCCCCCTGCCCCTGTAGGTGAGGTTAGTTCGGGCTAGAGCCACCCCCGGCGGAAAGATCCATCCCAGCCAGCGACGTCTGCCACGTGCAGCCGCCCGGATCCCGTCTGCTATCCGCGCTCCTGCTCTTCCCCACCACCGCTCTGCCCCCGAAGCCATGGCCTCCCCCTTGAAGCGCGCCGCGCTCCTCGGCTCCCTGCTGAAGCGTCGGGGTAGCGCGCCGGCCGCTCCACACCAGCAGCAGCTGCTGCCCACCTCGTCGGTGTCGGCCTTGCAGCCCAAGGCAGAGGCGCTCGCCTGCCCTTTCCACTCGCCCCACGCGCTCTCCGCCCTGCCGGGCCCGACTAAGTGGCCCCTGGTCGGCAGCCTCTTCAGCATCCTGCGGAAAGGCGGCCTCAAGAAGCAGCATGAGACGCTGGTAAGTCGCACCGCGGCCTCCTCCCAGGCCAAGGGCACAAGCAGTCCGAGGTAGCCATATGGGGAGGGGGGGGTGGCTAAATTGACGCCCTTGCCCGCAGAAGGTCCCAGGTCCAATCCCTAGTGGTTTTAGGGAAAGGGTGCTGGGAAACCTTGGAGAATCGCTGCTGGGTGACAGAGCAGACTGCCTCAGCTCCTAGCCTCCCCTTACAAGGAAGGTGAGCATTGGAGCTCCTGCAGGTGATGCTGCAATTGGGCATCTCGGTGCCATCTGAGAGGTGCACTTTGGCATCTTCTGTGACTTTGCAAGGCATCCTGGGGTGAACCTCTTGGAGCGTGCAGTGAAGTTGCTTGGGTTAACCAAGTTGTCTTGACGTGGTCCTAGTGCCCAGATTGGCACCTTGGGTCCAACAGAACGGTTATCGTCCCCTTGTGGGAGAGTTTCCCCCTCCACTTGGCTCAATGGTAGAGCATCGGTTTGACATGCAGAAGGTCCCGGGTTCAGTCCCTAGCATCCCCTGTTTAAAAAGGGGGAGGGGGATGAGACAACAAATGATGTGAAGACCTGGAGAGCCACTGCCAGCCTTTGATGGATTGAGGGTCTGATCGAGGCGGCTTCGTTTGTGTTCTACTGCAGGCTGATTACCACCACAAGTTCGGCAAGATCTTCCGCATGAAACTGGGCGCCTTTGACTCGGTGCACATCGGTGCGCCCTGCTTGCTTGAGGCTCTCTATAGGAAAGAAAGCACCTACCCGCAGCGCCTGGAGATCAAGCCCTGGAAAGCATACCGGGACTACCGGGACGAGGGCTACGGACTGCTCATCCTGTGAGTGGGAATGGGGTTGAGGCACCGCTGGGCTCTAAAGCCTGTCTCGGGGAAGGAATCCTGATTCTCTGGTGTTTGGAAGAAGGCATGCAGTCACTAGGCATCACAAAATCCAGTGGGGAGCAGATTAGGTTTGGTAGAAAAGAGCCAAGAGTCCAGTAGTACCTTAAAGATTAACAAAGTTTGTGGCAAGGGATGAGCTTTCCCGAGTCACTGCTCACTTTTTCAGATGCAGCAGTGACTCGCGAAAGCTCGTACCCTGCCACAAATGTGTTTTAAGGTCTTTAAGGTGCTACCGGGCTTTTGCTCTTTTCTGCTGCTACAGACAGACTAGCCCGGCTGCCCATCTAGATTAGATTTGGTTCGTTATTGCACCCCAAGGGATAGGTGGTAGAAAGTGCTGTCAAGTCCTCCCTGACTTATGGCAACCTCACAGGGTTTTGAAAGAAAGTAATGAAGAGGGGTGGTCTGCCATTGCCTGCCTCTGTGTAGCCACAAATAACACCCACCAAGGCTAAGGTTTCCCTATTGTCTTTTGCCTCTGTATAGCAACAGGTAGTCAGGGTACAGGTACGGAGCCTGAATTTCCCATGCTTCTCAGTCCACACTGATCAAGGCTGAATACTTAATGGAGTTTAGGTGGTTTTCGTGTGTGATGTCCATCTAACCCCCCCCCCCCCCCCAAAAAAAAATTGGGGGCATCTCTCATTCTCTGCATGCCATGATTATTTTTTGAAAATATAGAACAGAAAACTGATGTACATTCTGGCCTGCGGAAGAACTATTTCAGCACCCAGTGCATTAAATCATGCATCAAAATATTATTGTTCTGCAATCCCATTTGAAGACAATAGAATGCTAGGCAACTGCGTATGAGAGCAGGCTACTAATTTGGGATGTGTCATTAGTGAATGTTGTTAATGGGTGTTAGAAAGCAGAAAGTAATTTTAAATCGGATAGCTATTCTAGCCAACGTGGAGTTTACATTTTGGCACTAGATACGGAGAATCCAAAGAATCCCTGTTTTAAGCATCTTAAGCAACTGTGTCAAGGATTCAGGCAGGAAGCCGTGTTGCTCTGAAGCAATAGAACAAAGTTTGAGTTCAGTGCCACCTTTAAGACCAACAAGGTTTTAATTCTGGGAATAAGTTTTCGTGTGCATGCACTCTGTATCTGAGGAAGTGTGCTTGCACACGAAACCTTATGCCCAGAATTAAACTCTGCTGATCTTAAAAGGTGCCACTAGACTCAGACTTTGTGTTAAGGATGTACATTTTGGTTAAAAATGGGTTCCTTCTGATTTCTGTACTAATTTACTGCTATTGTGGCAAATGAGATTAAGACCATTTTTGGACTTGGTTCATGTCACTTGTTTGCAGCCGTAAGAGCCCAAATTAGCCTGATCTTGGAAGCTCATTAGGGTTGGTGCGTGAATGGGAGACCATCAAGGGAGATTCTGCAGAGGAAGGCAATGGCAAACCACCCCTGCTCATCTCTTGCCTTGGAAATCCCACGAGGTGGTACTTAATGGGATTGACCTGAGTCGGTTGCAACTCAGCGGCACCCTTTACTGTACCACGTCACTTGTGAATGCTGTTGACGTGGAAGAGAAAGTCAGGAGATGAGTGTTTTTAGAGCAAACGGCCATTTTTAGTGATTCAAAGGGACGTGCAAAATACGGAGGGAACACAATACAGATTTAAGCATCACAGCCTGAAGTATGATGCATGTGAATCTAAGACGGTTTCTTTAAGCATATTGCTCAATCTAAGAGATGCCCAAAATAAACTTTTTTTTTTTGAAAATATCAGCATTTACTTGTAAGTAAATTTTACAGTAAGAGTAGTTCAGCAATGGAATCGGCTGCCTAGGGAGGTGGTGAGCTCCCCCTCACTGGCAGTCTTTAAGCAGCGGCTGGACAAACACTTGTCAGGGATGCTCTAGGCTGATCCTGCATTGAGCAGGGGGGTGGACTAGATGGCCTCTATAGCTCCTTCCAACTCCATGATTCCATATTTCTGAGTCCTACAAACATGGGTCTTGGCTAAAGGACACTTATGGTACCATAGCATTACACTCTTCTAAACCCGTAGTCTGCAGTCCACTTAGGACAGTGTAACTCTACTCAGGATCATTCAGTTCATGTAATCCTTGACATTTAGCGGCCAGTGGCATTGTCTGACATTCCTTGCGAGTTTACCCAGAATACTAACAGAAAATGTCCAAATTGAAAGAACCTCTGCAAATGAATGTGATAAGACTTGTTTAAAATGAGGGTCTCCTTTAATTCTTCGCATTTTTTAATTCCATGCAGAGAAGGGAAGGACTGGCAGAGAGTAAGAAGCGCATTTCAACAGAAATTATTGAAGCCCACTGAGGTTGCGAAGCTGGATTCCAAAATCAATGAGGTACCAGATTGGGGCGGGGTGTTGTGTTTGATATTATCCTCCAGATCAATGAAATGTCAGGAAATCTTGTCATTTAAGACTGATCCAGACACAGATGCTACTGAAGATTTTGAAGAGTCTGGTTGTTATGTGTATTTTGACTGCTTGGTGAGGACAGTCAAGAAACTGATTGGAAAAACCTTGCCTGGTTTCATTTCCGGTCCTCCTATATCTTTCCCCCTTCCATCTGAAAGTGGTTCTGTAGGCGGGAAATAGATACATTAGGCCTAGGGTAGTGTTTTCACCCTGATACGTTAGTTTTCTACATGTGGGGATTTTTTTGTGTGTGCAGAGGAACATTAAAAAATGCGATTCTCCACCTTCAGCCTAAAATGGTAAAATAAAGGAAGGACTATACCACTTGATTTTGATGAATGTGTAACTCCACTTTTAAAAAAACCCCACCTCCACTTTAATAGTTATTGTACATGTGTCCCTCTGTTTGGAGAGTCACTTTGAAAAGATTCCGACAATCATGATAAGTTTTATAAACATTGACTCTTGCCCTAACCAAGTGGCCGGATTCTGTCTGAACAAGTGGTGGCTATAGATTCTGTTGCTCATTGGGCATGTTTAGGCATTCTAGTACTGTTCTTTCACATGATCACTGTGAATGTCAGCACTCACTCAAGGGAAATAGCCGAATGCCTGAATCCACTAATGGAACTAAATGTCATAGTTCTTTGCTCTCTTCTTCTAAAAAGCATGTGTTCCCCCTCTCAAGCAAAAATACAATACAAGTAGCAGTTGCTGCCAATTGCCCAGCTGAAAATGTGAAAACCAGTAGATGCTCTGTTGAAAACAAGTAGATGGTCTAATTCCAAACAGAACAGGGCTGAGAGCAGAGGGAAAGTGTGGTAGTTGTTAGGTCAACGAAGCTGGGTACTTAATTTTGGATGATGCTCTATGTAAAACAGTCAGTGAAAGTCAGATTGGGTAATATTACTTAATGATTGGGGAAGCAAGGAACCCTATAAGTGTTGTGTCTTCCCTTTGGTAATTGATCATGGTATTTCCAAACAGACCGAGATTATACGTAGACCTGTTCACATGAGGAATGGCTTCACTTCAGATATTTAGCACCTACTCTTATAAACTGGGGTCCAGACGCATTTATGAAGTAGAGTTTCACACATTTCCCCACTGCTGACAGCTACACTGCAGTTGGCAGTTTGAGAGGTTTAGATAAAAACCCAAATGGACATGAGGTGGGGCTAGTGAGTTAAATAACAATTTGGGAAACCTTGGAATAGTTTACAGATCTCTCAGATGAGGAAACTGAATTGTGTGTAAGTCTTTCTCTGAACCTTGGAGTTTCAAATCTGGAAAATTCATTCTTGTGCTGCAGAAAACCTTGCAACACTTTTTTTTTTTAAAAAAATGATCAACATATATTTGTGATTTATTATAATATTTTAAACATTTCTTTTGTAGGTCTTAGCAGATTTTATGGACCGAATAGACACACTCTGCAATAAGAATGGAGAAATAGAAGATTTGTATTCTGAACTGAACAAGTGGTCATTTGAAAGTAAGTTTTCAGTTTAATTTGTAATTCTGGGTTAGATATGTTGTACTGTACACTTGGATTCTTTTCTGATGTCCAACCTCTAGTTGTGACAGATTCTTTTCTATATGAAGGGGGGGAAATGAAAGAACCCTTTAATGCTTAATAGATTAGGAATAGCCTCTTAGCAGTAGAGTATAGTCTAGAGCACTGATCTTCAGTTGGTGGATTAGGGCTCACAGATGGATCACACTTTGATCTAAACATGTGTATTTTTGGTCGCTTATATGCAACCTCTCCAGAAATATATGAAGCCAGCTAACAAATGAGAACAGACAATAAAATATACAGTGTAAAGCAGTGCATCAATGCAAAGCCATTGAAAACAATGCAGTACAACTCTGCAAACTATGGACTGTGATATGACCTCGTTGAACATACATCCTCCATATGTGGGGACCAGAATATTCTATCATTGTTTGGAGAGAGGGGGAAAAGGCCAGGAAAGAAAAGGAGAAACAAGTGCATGCAGGCAAAAAGGGAAAGTGAACAAACCCAGAAATGATTGTGACGAGAAGCAAATTCCACAGATATTACCCCTCCCTTGCTTGACAAGATGTGCTCACCAAAATCTCGCCTTCTGTTCAGGAACCCTAACCTCCTGTCTGTCTCATTGCCCTAGCTCTTTAAAATGAGGTGAAAGTTGGGACATGTACAGCTAAAGTTCAAAAGCAAGTGTTTATACTGTAGATTTGGGTAAAGGATACATCCCAGTGAACACCTAGAAGCTGCTGCGTAAAAATCATGGCTTTATCCATCAGTCTTAAGTCCCCCCAAAAACGAAGCTTGTGATGTGTATAAATGCAGCAATATGCCCTTTCATCCGCTTGTAATTATTCCCTGTCATGGATATCTCTTTGTTCTTTCCCCTGCTGTTGGAATTTCAACTCTAAGCTCCTCATGTCAGGGAGCTGGGGGATATCTGTTTGTTTGTGCTTACATTGTGTGTGTGTGTGGGGCAATGTCTCATGCACCCAACAGCACTGAATAAATGACTCTGTTTTCCAAATAGGCATGTGCCTGCTACTGTACGGGAAGAGGTTCGGGCTCCTGCAACAGAATGTGGGAGAAGAAGGCTTGAGTTTTATCAAGGCCATCAAGACGGTAAGAAGAAGTTTTCCTCTCGAACCACGTTAGACAGCTGATGTTCCACTGAAGTGGAGGTCCAGAAGTCCTTATGGGTATATCCCAT
The DNA here is from genome assembly GCA_029233225.1 of Lepidodactylus listeri. Taxonomy (NCBI): domain Eukaryota; kingdom Metazoa; phylum Chordata; class Lepidosauria; order Squamata; family Gekkonidae; genus Lepidodactylus; species Lepidodactylus listeri. Next base: position 28,096,969 of record JARCFY010000002.1, read on the forward strand.
GTGGTCTGCTTTGAGAGGGATGGGCCATTCACATCGGAGTAAGCAATGTCTGGTGTATGAAAGAAGAGAAGATGATTCAGCAAGGGGAAATTAGATAGGAAAGTGGGATCAGCAGCACCTTCTTCCCTGATAAGTGTCATTCCTCATCTTGTCTCCAGATCACTACTGTTAGGGCAATATCCTCCACCTTCTCAGAGGTTCTGCACCACAGAACTCTCTCAGTTAGCAAGGTGGCTAGGAATCTATCTGTATCTCTTCAGGAACTAACATACTTGATAGTAAACCTTTCTCTACTCTTTAATCAGTTTGCATGGTAATTACTGTGTAATCACCCTGCCAACAATTCATAGAAATGTTGCAGACTTAGGATCGGTGATACCTTCTCCCTAAAATGAACGAACAGATGAGACATCCAGGATAGAGGTGGGCTGTACCTGTCCAGCTCTTCCATTCATTGGGTGCTACTGTATTTCAAGAGGCAAAGACTCCCTGGTCAGGTCTTGAACCCATGGCTTCTTTCATGGGCCAGTGTGGAAACCTTTGCCACTCATTCCGATTTGCTCTTGGAGCCCCCAATAAAAGTTCAGCCAACCTGATCAAACCACAGGTCTCTGCTACAGTGGAAAGTCCCAGCTCCTCCTTTCCACTTCTGCTTCCATTCGGTATTTTTGTTCCGTATTTTACAACTGGCATTTATTTGTTCCTTCATCTTGTAGATGATGAGCACTTTTGGAATGATGATGGTAACTCCAGTGGAGCTCCACAAAGGTCTAAATACCAAAGTCTGGCAGGCTCACACGAAGGCATGGGATCATATCTTCAAGACAGGTAACTGGGCACCTGCAGATACTTTCTGTGGAGCAAACTCATTCTGGTTTAAATCCCCCATCAGCAGCTTGTGTGGCAAAGTCAGCTGCCATCTTCCTACTGGAAGGGAAATTTGACAGTCGGGTGGAGGGGAGGGGCCGTGGCTCAGTGGTAGAGCATCTCCTTGGCATGCCGAAGGTCCTAGGTTCAATCCCCATCATCTCCAGTTCAAAGGGCTAGGCAGTAGGTTCTGTGAAAGACTTCTCTTTGAGACCCTGGAGAGCTGCTGCTGGTCTGCGTAGACCCTACTGACCGTGATGGGCTAATGGTCTGATTCACTATAAGGTAGCTTTGTGTGGGGGACTTAAATGATCAAAGTCAGATATCAGAAGCAGGGCCGACCCTGGCAAGTATTTGGATGGGAAACCTCCAGAGAAAACCAGGGCTGGGAGGCCAGAGGCAGGCTATGAAGCCACTTCTCTGAATGTCCTCCATGCCCCAGTAGGAGTCACCAGCGATCACCATGACTTCCAGACATGGACACACACACAATGCAAAACCCCCCAAAAAAACCAATGCTGTAAGTCAGTAACAGTCACTCAGTGGCTGGGGAGCCACCTGTTGCTCTTTGACATACCACCTGTGGCTCTTCTGAGCATCGTTCCTCTAATGTGGCACCTTTCCATGTTTTAGGAAAGTGGGCAGTGCCTTCACCTGATAAGGTCTGTGGTTGGCAGGTAGTTCCCACTTTGAAACAGCCAATGCTGGAGAGACAAGCTGCACACCTCTCTGAAGTGCGGACCAGGGGTGGAAGTATACGCAGCCCTTTTTTGTCGATGCACTAAGGGCAAATGTGGCTCTCCGTGAACTCTGGAGTGGGTTCCACTATAGTAAACTCATATCTAGAAGAAGTCTAGTCTGGGATCGTTTTCCCCGACAGGCTCGTTTTGTGTGCGTGTGGAGATTTTAAAAATTCAATGTGGAAGAGTCCTGCGACCCTTTTTGCTTTTCGAATGATTGCTCACGGCTTTTCTCCTCTCCTTCCTCAGCAAAGCGTTCCATCAACAGCAGGCTGAAGAAATACTCCGCCAACCCCAGTGAAGATTTCCTTTGTGACATTTATTTTGGGAGCCAGCTCTCAAAGAAAGAATTGTACGCCGCCATCACAGAGTTTCAGATTGCGGGAGTGGAAACGGTAAGCATAGGTTGCGTTTTCTGCATGAACGAAGAGCACGCTGCTTGACTCTCAGCAGAATGTCTGTAATGGTGGCCTTCCCTTGCAGCTGGACATGATTCTCTTTTTCTCGCCTTGAGTTTTGTAGTGGCAGTACTTGCTGTTTGACAGACTGTGGTTCAGACACAAGCCCTCCAGGGTCTCAGTTAGAGGTCTTTCACGTCACCTATCATCTGACCCTTTTTTAACAGGAAATGCCACAACCTGAACCTGGGACCTTCTGCGCGCAAAGCAGATACTCTGCCAGTGAGCAACAGCTCTTCCCCGAAACAGCATCTCTCCATGTAGAGTTTTCTCTCCTCTGGCCAAATCACAAATAGAGTGTGCCAGTAGAATCCTGGCCACCGCTCAGGTTCCCATCCCAATGGCAGCCTGCCATTCCCATCCAAGGCAGCCATTGTGGGTTGGCCATTCAAACACTTGATTCATAGGGCAAGTTCTACAAAATGACATGACCAAGGAGTGGTCACCAGGATGCTGATCCCTGCTGCAAGGACGTAGCTCCGGCATATGGATGGCCCTGTGGCAGCCTAAGAGAACAGTCTCGTGTAAGACAATGATCTGGGGGGCACGGCCACAACTTTGGTTCAGTGTGCTTGCCATCTCCTTTCTCAGCCCTGCAGGCGAAGAGTAGGTGGGTGTGTGCTGTAGGAAAGAAGCTGTAGAAGATCATGAAGCCTGCCTGTTGGGCAAGGCATACCCGGAGATGGGGCAGCTGCCAGGGACCCAGGCTTTTAGTAGGGCCTGCTGCTGCCCGCTCCCCACTTGTGCATCGCCCCTGATGGCTGGCTGCCTGCCTGCCTTTCCCCTGCCCGGCTGCGAGAGCTCCGTTACCTGTGCTTCTGGCTGCATGTGCTTCCCAGCTCTGCCAGGGAAGGGTGTGCGCACTGGCATCTCTCCTGGTAGTCACAGTGGAGGCACTCCAAGCCACACGTATTGCTTAGGGCCATTGAGGAAAGGAGGAGCAGGTGGAATTAGCAGCTGTGGCCACAGCAGATGGGGAAAGGACACAGGTATGGGGGGGCATGGAGGACTCCTGGGCATTTTCTGTCTGCCACCCCCCCCCCAAAAAAAAACACAAAACCCTGGGACCTACCCTGCTGTTGGAAACTTGGCCAAAGGGGAGAAGAATCCACTTTGGACTAGGATCTGGTTCCTTTGCCTATTGAAAGCCAAGGAAAAATAAAATAATTCTTCCAAAGTTAACGGTTTCTCACAGCCACCATGGACAAATGTGTGTGTGAGATCGAGATCCCAGGTTTCCATGCCTCCCAAAGTGGTTGTGAAGATGAAATGGAATAATCCCACATATTCCATCTTGAGCTTCTTGCCACAAAGGGTGAAATTCGACAGCGGCAGCCAGTCTTTGGAGCGGCGGCCCGAGTTACGACATGACAGGTTATATAAATCTGCACGTATCGGGTTGTCCCTGGACAACAGCGACATAAATTCAAGCCAACTTTTTATCTGAGGGAATCCTCACTCTCGAAGCTTAAATCCCGTACTCCTACAGGGAACAGGTGGCCCGATTTGATGGGCAGTCCTAGGCTATGGCACATGGCCTTGTTTTTATAATAGAAAGCAGACAGCTGCGAGTATATTCGTGAGGCATAGGGCTGTTAGTCTGCCACAGCCAAAATAAGAAGAGTTGTTGTGACTAATAAGTTTATTGTGCTGTACACTGTTGTGAGCCAGAACTTACTGTTGGAAAAAATGTTTGAATGTTTTGCTGTTGATTCGTCACGTTAATGACTGAGCCTGTCAGGATCTGAGGTGGTCTGTTCCTTTGCTCACATTTCAGACTGCCAACAGTTTGCTCTGGGCTCTCTACAACATCTCGCGCAACCCACATGTCCAGGAGAGATTGCTTGAGGAAATAAAAGGTGTGCTTGGGCCTGGAGAGAGCCCAAGCGCTGAACACCTGAGGAAAATGCCGTATTTAAAGGCCTGCCTGAAGGAATCGATGAGGTAAAATGCTCTGTGTAGACTTTGGGGCACAAAAAGGAACGTTTTGTTGTTGTTTTCTCCACTTGGTTTTAGTAGGCCGATAGCTTTTGAATGGCTGTGATCTAAGAGGGTCAAGCTAACAAAATAAGTTATTATAAACATACAAATATTTATTATGGTGGCGTACACATTAATAAAAGATAAATAGGTTAAAAGAAATGGTCCAAATATCAGACTCTTGAAACTTTTGACACACAGAGCTGATAGAGTTACATATACAATTGATGGGTATATCTTTTGACCAGTTGCCCATATGTATTTCGGCCCCTTAGGGCCTTCCTCAGTGGTCAATATTACTATTGTAAGACAACACACATCTGGAAATAAATACATGGAAAAAGATTTTCTTTAGAGCCAGGTGTTGCTTTTTCCCCCTCAGCTTTTGAATGGACTCACAGCAACTCGTTGTATCGAAAAAAACTTAGGGAGAGTTAGTCCAGGATTAGGTTATCCAGCTAGGCCTGGGACACCCCAAGATGAAACGCCTTGCTCAGTCATGGAGCATGGTAGGTAAAACTGGAGCACACTCTCCGTTTTTCCGTATCTCACGGGGTGGCTGTGAGAATAAAATGGAGGGAAGAACTATGCACACCACCCTGAGCTCACTGGCAGAGGACACTGGCAAATAAGTCACATCTGTTGCTTGTTCTGACCGCTTGCTAGACTGAGGCACATTGTTATTAGGGTTCCATTTGGCCCTCGTGGCTAGTAGCCATTGAGTAGGGTAGATTATTTACTTTATTGACCACCTTTCTCACTGAGACTCAAGGATGATCACACGGTATAAAACAGATGTATAAACGATATGAGACATGATACAGGAAATGGAATTACAAAAGTAGAAAGTGCAATAAGTGCAGGATTATACATACATAATACATATGATAATACGGAATAGACGACAGTCCTGTTTTGTTATTTATATTCAGTGCCTCCCCATGCAGGTATTTATACATTTCAAAACGCTCAAAGCACTTTCCATGCAGTATCTTAACACCCTGTGACCGGAGAGCTTAAGCTAGCCCGATCACGTCAGATTTCGGAAGCTAAGCAGGGCCAGCCTTGGCTAGTATTTGGAAGGGCAACCTCCAAGGAATACCTGGGTTGCAGAAGCAGCCAATGGCAAACCACCTCTGAAACGTCTCTTGCCTTAAAATCAGAGTCTGTTTCTCCACCTAGTGGCGCATAATGCTAAAAGAGCTAGAACTTATGGCTGTCAGACAGTCTTAGGTTCTCCTGGCTATTCTACACAATGCCGTATAGTAATTATTATTAATTGTAATTATTACACCCTACGTTACACCAGAATTAACCCTGTGTTGCAGAAAGGCAAGCCACTCTTCTCTTGGTTTCCAAACCCAGCTAGGTTTGATCTGAAGACTTCCCTGCTGCCATACACCCCTGTTAGAAATATCTTGTACAATTGGTGTGAAACAGGTAAAATAGTAATGAGGCTCTATTTATTTTGCTCTAGGCTGACCCCCTCTGTGCCATTTACCACTCGGACCCTTGACAAAGAAACAGTCCTTGGAGACTATGCGCTTCCTAAAGGGGTGAGTATATAGTTCTGCTACCCAAAGCAACGATGCATTCCCAGTGCACACAGCCCCGTTACTATATGCTCTTCTTCTATAGTCAGTGGGTAGGTCCTTCATGTGAATCTTGGAAGAATGCGGTTCGAGAGGATGTGGATGCGTGGTGTTGTGCTTGTGTATTTCGTTGCTTCCCATACTTTGAGCTGCTTTGTGGTAGCACGGTGGGCTGAGTCATGTGGCCCAGAACAGCTTTGCAGTTCCTGCTTGACAACTTTCCTAATTGCACCAAGCCCCTTGACCTGCCTGCTCCCGTGACTCCCGCCCGATGGACCCTCAGCACATTTGCAGTCCAGCACCCAGTTGAGCATGCTTCATCCAGTGGGGTGCGAGCACAGCTCCTTCTAAACTGTGGATTCTTGTGAGCAAAAATCCTACTTTGTGAGCTACTGGCATTAAAGCTGTAAATGAGCACTCTGGCTACGGCATAAATCAGTTTGCTCTGGAGACATCCTTCCTGAGCGAAGAGAAAAATGTATGAGCTGGAGGCTAAAAAGCTGTGAGCTCACACTAACTCAGCTTAGAGGGAACACTAGGTGCGAGGGCTGTGAACTGTATGCAAGGTTGCCGCAAACGGATGAGTTTGTGAGTCAACTTGATATTCGTATCACTTTACAGGGTGGGTCAGTTTGACATTTTCTGAAATGACAAGGATCCCAGCATGGTTTTTGAGGCTTCAGTAGTTGCGTGGCAGGCAAAAAAAAATCAGTAGGTACAGCCTTCTTGCAGCGTGGAGATGCAGTGTTGTGGCACACATCCCTTGCTGAATTTCTGTTCTTTTAAAGCCCTTGCAGTGGGAAATAGCGGCCCTTTTTCTTAAAGCCTTTTCTCCTAATGTTTCTATGGTAAGGGTCTCTCTCTCTTTCCTCTCTGTGAATTCAGACAGAATTATCACATTATTTTGTGCAACCTATTGGTGAGTCCTCACATTGAAAGCAGGTTGCTGGCTAAGGCCTGACATGCCCCGGGGTCAAAATATTGACCTCTGTTGCAACTTTGTTTGGAACTTTAAAACATTTAAAGGCTGAAAGCTTGCAGGCAAGGAATATTCTGTGTTTCAGTGGCCCTTTTCATTGTCAAAGTAGAGGCAAGTAACTACCTTTTTAAAAAAGCAAAAAGCTGGAATGAAACTCCAGACACATTATCCGGTATGTTTGCTTGCATATGACCCTTAGGTCCCAAATACACATCACATCTACAGTGTGATCACCATGGGGATATGTAGCCATAGGACAGGTGAGAGTTCCCAATAAGAACTCAATTCAAAATCATCTCAGGGGCCCAGTTTGGATTGGAACCATGGCATGGGGGAGGTGCTCCAGGCCACCCCATGATGTTTTCCCAACCTGAAACTACTCCAGGGGCGTTATTTACCTGGGGGATGCTGTATGTGCACTGAAAGCTTGTGCGCGCACACACACACACACACACACACACACAGAGCAAATAACCTGCCCCAGGACCATTTCAGATCAGAAAAATCAGTGCAGGGAGAATGCTACAGCCCCCTCCTCTCCCCACGCCATAGTCCCAATCCGAATTGGGCCTCTGTGGCACTTCTGAATTGAATTCCCACAGTAAACTCACAGCTGTCGAATGGCTGCATGTCCCTGTGGGGATCTCATGGTAGATGCTATGTACGGTTTGGCCCACAGTGAGCTTCGATGTAGCATCACCATTTCCTTTGACTTGCATGACACCCTTTTTCCTTTAGCGAAAACAGAACTTACCATCCCCACCCCTGCGGTTTTTGTGTCTGCAGACAGTGCTGATGCTAAATAGCCACACCCTGGGATGCAGTGAAGAAAACTTCAGCGACTGGACTCAGTTCAAGCCGGAACGGTGGCTGCAGAAGAACATAAACCCTTTCGCTCACATTCCTTTTGGCATTGGGAAGCGCATGTGCATCGGACGCCGCTTGGCCGAGCTGCAGCTTCACTTGGCTCTTTCCTGGGTAATCTTGCCATTACGCCGTTCTCCCTGTAATCTTTATTTCATAAAAAAATCCCGATTGAGAGGGGAAGTATGTCTTGTTTCTTTCCATCACCTTGTGTAATGAGGAAAAGGGGATTTTCCTAATCCCTGCATGTTCCTCATTTTATGACCAAATTCTATTAAAGGAGGCTCCCAGTCTTCCTTTTACACATTAACGAGGGCCTGCTGACCCTCAGGGTCAGTATTTCAGGGGGCTTTCCTGTTGACCGGCCTGATTTAAGGGTGACTGGGTTGTGTCTTTGATTATAACTAGCAGAGACACAGATTTTGTGAGTTCCAAGATTTACCAATTTAGCCTTGGTTAAATGAAGAAGAGGAGATTGGATTTGTACCCCGCCCTTCACTCCCCGAAGGAGTCTCGGAGTGGCTTGCAAACTTCTTTCCCTTCCCCTCCCCACAACAGACACCCTGTGAAGTAGGTGGGGCCGAGAGAGCTCTTTTCAAGAACTGCCCTTGAGAGAACAGCTCTGAAAGAACCCAAGGTCACACCAGCAGCTGCGTGTGGAGGAGTGAGGAATCAAATGAAACTTTCCCTGATTTGGATGGCCCAGGCTAGCCCGATCTTGTCAGATTTCTGAAGCTAAGCAGGGTCAGGCCCGGTTAGTTCTTGGGTGCGGAACCACCAGGGAAGTCCAGGGTTGCTGCAGAGAGGCAGGCAATGGCAAACCACCTCTGAATGTCTCTTGCTTCGAAAACCCTCTACAGTCACCATAAGTCAGCTGCAAGTTGACAGCAAGAAAGAAAGAAACCTCCACCCAGCTGCAAAGGCTGAAAATAATTGGTTCCTAGGAAGCCTTGCCATGGGCAAGTTCCAGAGACTCAACTCTTTTCTCATTCTCTTGCAGGTTGTACGGAAGTACCAGGTTATTGCAACCGACGACGAGCCAGTAGAAACCCTGCACTCAGGACTCCTGATCCCCAACCGTGAAATTCCTGTTGCATTCAGAATACGATCAGGTAAAGTGAAGAGCTTCCGTAGGGAATTTTGTGGGCGTGCAAGTCCCAGAGAACAGCAGAGTCAAACGAGGTGATGCTTTCCTTTGGTCCTGTTTATAACGCTGAAAGTGTGGCCAACCCTGAGCATCATAGACCTGCCTAAAGAACGCCTTTGAGAAAGCTGGGCATGCTTTCTAGTTGGCATTAGTGCAATGGGAGACATTTCCTTTGCCCACTTCTGTCTGCTTCTGTGGTAGTTTGTCCACTGGTGGCCATGTCTGTTCCTTATGGTAGCTACTAGAATTCTAAGAATAATGGAATAGGATGTGTTTGTTGCTTCTTGAGAGAAAGCAGCCATTTCTAATGTGTTTTAGAAGGAACTGAAGATATTTCTATAATTCCTTCTCTGGTTCTGATAACTTCTTTCCACTAAGATTCCTCCTGGTAGAGAAACCAAAAGGGAGTCACTGAATCCAACCCTATGTAAATTATCTGGGCCATAATAGATTTCCAACATAGGCTTCTTTACTGAGCAACTGTTGATGAGTTTTCTTCTCAAATATGACTGGCGAGGTTTCTTCCTCACATGTCAGAGATCTTCAGTGCAGGCTGGATTGTTGGAACACAGGATTCTATTACTTGAATATACACAGCCCTGCAGTATGAGTCAGTAGCCATTATAGTGGGACAGATAGTCTATGGTTGCGATCACAAGCACAATTAGCCCTGACATAGGTGCAAATGCTGGGCGGATTAAAGGAGCGCGGTCAGACAAGGACATCTGGGAAGTGTCCTGCAGCCGTCGACAACTTGTTTTGCTCTGCTGCACAAGCAGATTTAAAAGACACCTCAGAAAGTCCGGTAGCAGACAGGTTGCTACGGGCCACAGGCGGACTTTCCCACGTCTGATCACTCCAGCGTGCTCTCATGGCGTCGGGATGGTCTGATCAGGCCATCCCGATTCCATGCCACTGTTTTTTGCCCTCAGTATGCACATCATTGCACACTCCGTAGGGAGCCCTCAGGGCTGAGATGTGAATCATCGATCCTTCGTTCAAGCGCATCAGAGACAAACAGCAAAACAAAAATAAAACCCGTCTCACCTGCGGTTGTGTCTGATCATACAGTGGCGGGCTGTGCCTGCAGCTTCAAAAGACTGTGTGATGGCGCAACTGCAGGTCAACTTCCACTGGAGGAAATAGCCTCCCCCCTCACTTTATCTCGCACATGTGACTGCAATCCATGAGTGGAGCTTGTGCCACTTGGCCTTTTCAGAACCACAGAATAAAGCATACTCTTCCTTTTTTCCTCAGATACAATTAAAAGGAAACAGTAGACGGTTTGCCGGCTGCTTCTTTTCTGAAGATGACACCTGTTAATGCCTGGAGTCCCAAGTCCTGCCGCCTCACTGAGGAAATGGCAGCCTACAGGCAGTGTGCCAACAACAGGACCAGCCAGAATTCGTTCTGCCTTTGCTTGGGGGGCAAGTCTGTCAAATGGCTGAGGCTCACCTGAGCGATTCTTGGAGCGCTAAAGTGTAACCTGAGCTAGAGCCCCACTTGTGTTCTTAAAAGGATGAAATGGGAGAATCGCAGAGGTTGAAAGACTGCTTGTGGATCTCTTCAGGCCTGACAGAAATCCTTTACTGTTCAGCTGCCGGCACAAAATCCACTGGTCTGCTGAGTCATTGGTGGGGGGGGGGGGGTGTCACCTTCCCAGGAATGGATGCTGCGACCTTGTCACATCAGGGATAAGAACGTGGGAGGAGAATCTTGTTTCTTCTCTTCTAAAATGCTTAACATTTTTTAAATATTCTGTGAGGATTTTAATTGGCTGCAGGGCCAGCTGCTTGTTTTGCTTTTTTTTTCTTTCTTTTAAGTTGATTAAAAGAAGCCTTCCAAGAGAGTTGCAGTGTTGGTTATACTGGAGGGGAGGAAAACAGCAACATTCCCAAGAGACTCATTAGGGCCCTGTCCCGCCCCCCAATGTGTGGACAGGCAGTACAAACGATCCCCCCCCCCCTCAGCTGTCTTTGCCTGATGGTTCTTGGGGACTAATAACTTGACTGCACCTAAGCAAAGCATTGGGTGAGTTGCACACAGACAGAGCCCCACTGAGCCTATGAAAATACCTAGGTGCCATAGCTGCAACAGGGCTGAATTACACTCTGTGTGTTTTTTGCAAATACACATCATAAAATCACAGAGTTGGAAGGGGCCATACAGGCCATCTAGTCCAACCCCCTTCTCAACATATTTTGCTGCCTCTGTGTTGTCAGTCCAGGAGATTACTAAATCATTACAATTGGGCCTACACATTTTATAACCTCAGAGTGTAATGCAACTCACAACTCTTGTGTGGTAGCTGATCTGTATCTGCATAAGCCCTTGTCTGGAAACACAGGGATGTTGTAAAGCACCACCCGGGCCAGATATCTGGCCGGTATGTTGCACTGATTGGTGCTTTATAAGTTGTGCCAAATTCCTCTCCAGCAGCGTGTCATGCTGTAAAATATGAGTTGTACAGCTTGCCGGTGTTTCCCCCCATTCCTGTATAATAAAGATGTTTTTTCCACTTTTAGAATGATACCTAAATGTCTCTCTTTGTATATTTTTGTATTTAGATTCCTTTTTTAAATGTGTGCTTTGGAAAACTGTTAAAAGAGTCGATGGTCAGTTGTACATGAAGTGCAATTGGATTTCCTGTTTGTGTTCTTGAGACTGAAGACTTGTAATAAAAGAGAATTCTTTTTCACACGAGACACTTCTGCCTTTATTCAGTAATCTTGTGTCCCAACATAATTTTCTTAGCACAACTTGAAATTCTGTAAGAGTGGTTTGGTTACATTTAGCCACGAGGCAAAGGTTTCCCTTGCTCGAAAGCCAGTCGAATCCGACTCTAGGGTTGTGGTGCTCATTTCCATTTCCAAGCCAAAGAGCAAGCTCTGTCTGAAGATGTCTCTGTGGTCATGTGGCCAGCAGGGAACCCAGGCATGCTTTCTCAGGGGTGTGTGGCATATACAAATAAGTTATGTTAATGAGTTCCTGCACCTCTTTTTCTACGAAATGACCCCTGTCTGCAGCAAAGCATGTAGGGGAAGGTCAGGGAAACCACAGGAAGCGCATGAATGCTTCACAATTCTGTGAAGAAGCAGGGGGGAAAGAATGCTTCCCAGTGCCACTAAATCCCTTGGGGCAAAAAACCTGCATGGAAATGGCCTGTAACTCAGACTATGCCAACTGAGGCCGCTTGAGACTCGAATCCACTGTCCATTATGCCAAGACATTATCTCTAGTGCATTTATTTCCCTTTGAATTGCTGCCATTCACATTCTTGGGTGCAAGCACACGCTTGTTACTCCTCAGATTACCATCTACTCACCTTAGTTATGAAAGCAGGATGGAGTTGGACCCCAAGCCAAGTTGGTGATATAATGATGATAAACAATCATATCAACACTTACAAAAACATTTCCAGGTTTAGACTTTGCCTGCGAATGTCAGCCTCGGACGAAGCACCAGGAAGCAATTTGCAGGAAATTGATTGGTTTGGTTTTGTGTTCAGCCGGAGGGAAAGGCATGATATTGTATGTACTCCATGATTTACGTTAAAAATTACACTTCCAGTTTCAATACTTGCATATTAGAATCCCCCGCCCTGTATTAGTTTGAGGATATCAGTGCAAAAGAATTAGGTGATTTAAAAATGTGTAAATCCAATCTCCTCCTCCTTTTCCTCCTCCTTTTTCATCAAAGTAGTCTTATCTAGCAAAAGTAAAACAATCTTTTCAAAACATTTTTTTCTTAGTTCCTTAGTGGCCAAACTGTGGCTTGGGAGCCACATGCGGCTCTTTCACACATATTGTGGGGCTCCTGAGAGGCTCCCCATCTATTTGCGCTCTCTCTCTCTTTCTTCCTTCATCCCTCCCCCATCTGTTTGCTTTCTTTCTCTCTTTCTTTCCACCTCTTTCATTCTTTCTTTCCACCTCTCTCTCTCTTAGACACATAAATATCATTCGCAAACAAATATCATTGGACAAATAAATATCAATAAATATCAATATTTGTTTTTCCCCCTTTTGTTTTTATTTTTGGCAGTCTCATTTAATGTTAATAAAAAGCAAATCTGCATATTTTTCAATAAAAACATGTAATATTTGTTCATTTCTTGTGGCTCTCAAACATCTGACGTTTATTCTGTGTGGCTCTTACATTAAGCAAGTTTGGCCACACCTGATATAGGCTAATGTTTACTGCTGTGCCCCAGAGAAATGACTCTAGATTATTTAATGTTAATATGCTGAAACTTTGGTTGTGAGCAGTTTGGGTATGGCCGAGGCTTTTCACCAGCAGGTGGTTTGCCAACTCTCATTTCCATGTCATACTGGTTTCCACCGCTCCAACTAGGCACAACATTAGCACCCTTTTCTTTTTCAAAATTCATCTATTTTGTGTGAAAGTGTTGTTGCGACGTAACCAACGGGGTTTGGCTCTGCAGTGATGTCACTGAGGGCAAATGAAGCAAAGGCACTCTGGTTTTAGCTTTGACAGTAACATCACTGTGGAGCCAGACCTCAGTGGCCATGTGATCATGTCATGGTTCCTAGAGAGGGAGATTTTTTTTCCCCCAGAAAGACAATGGCACCAATATAGGAGCTGATGGGGGCTCAAACAAACATTGCTACCCAAGACCAGACAAAACCAGGGAACGGTGGTGATGTTAGCAAATGTGGGAAGAGGGAGGAATGTCTTTCAACTGAGCTACCTGAATGTGTGGGTGGGGCAAATGGTTTCACATTTAGAGCCCCCCCCCCCAAAAAAAAATAAAACAGACACTTTGCATTGTGCTGTGGGTTTTATTGTTGTGAAATGTTTTATTCAGACCTGCTTAATACTGACACATTATTTCCTAATCACCTGTTCTCAAACAACCTACAGTTAATTGTGATTCTGGTAGCAGCAGCCACACATCATTGGATGTTACAGTAGAGCAGATCCAGTCCAAGTCTCTTGAAACTGATGGAACAGGTCCGTTCTCACCTAATTCAACTAAATATCTTTGCTGTTGATAGTTTCTGTCATAGTTAACTCTAACGGGATCAGTACCTTAAAATGCTCTAAAAAAAAAATTACACTCAAGATTATTAACTGATGAATCTATATTTTCCCCATGCCCCTTTCCCCCGTTCTGTATCCCGCCCTTTTAAAGATAAAATAATTTTTAAAAATCAATTTAAAAAAGATTATAAACTGTACATTCTTTTGCATTTGCAATAGCATGTTTATAAATGGGGTGGAATTCTAATTTATGTAAGTAATAGCTAAAACCAGGGGCGTTGAGTTTTAAAATCCCCGGGGTGGGGTGGGGGCGCTTGTGTGCATGCGCGCGAAGTGCGTGCGCATGCCGGGACCATGTCCCCGCCACCGCTGCCTCTCCCCCCCTAGCCTGGCCACTCCTGCTTCTGTCCCTCCCTCCATCCGTCCAGGGGCCAGCTGGGCATTTGCTTAGCTGGCCCCTGGACGGACGGAGGGAGGAAGGGACGGAGGCAGCCAGGCGGGAGGGGGGGAAGAGAGAGAGAGACAGCGGCCCTAGGAAGGGCCCGGGGAGGTGCGGTGGGCACTCTGTTTTCCCGGGGGGGCTCATTCCCCCCTGGGAAATTTTGGGGGTGGCTCGAGCCCCCCCGTAGTTGATGCCTATGGCTAAAACTGAAGTATATATCGAGGGATTTCCTCTGCATCAATCCAAAATGAATGGTTGTGTGATATTGTTTGTGTTGAGTGGGCATTTTCATCTTTTTAATGTTTCAGTCTGAAAATATTGGGCTGGACCCAGTCTAAGTTGGGAATTTTCACCAGTTCCACCTTTCCACGGCAGATGTCCCCCTCATCACCCCTCAGGGTCCACTGTTCCCTCAGGAGCAGGGCTGTAGCTGGGATTTCGTAATTTGGGGGGAAGGCATCACAAAATTAAAAATTAAAATTAAATAAAAAATTTAAAACTCACTTTTGCGGTATTTGCCCTTTGCTTGCCTACGTGGGGAAGCAAGATGCATTTGGGGGAAAGATGGTGATGGGGAGTCCTCCAGGTGGCCCCAGAGAGCGGGGGGGGGGCTGTGGGCTGCATGGAAGTCAGGGGGCCTTAGCAGGAAGTCAGGGGGCCAAGCCCCAAAATACCCCACTGTAGCTATGGGCCTGCCCAGGAGTAGTGTTCCATGGTGATCAGAGGGCTGCAGGGGAAGGCAGGAGGCAGGGAAGTTCCGTTCATCAGATGGAAAATTTAGTCTGGGTCCAACCCAGCATTAAAAACTCGCTGAACTCAGTCATGTTTACTTCTGAATAAGCCCATTTTTTTTAAAAAAAACTGGGTGCTTGGAGACTGTGTGTTTGGTTTAATTGTTATGGCACATCATTATGTAATCCTGCATATGCCCCCAAGATATTTGAAGCTGTTTCCTTCTCTTTCCAGAAGCTTGTCAGAGATTCTTCTGAGGATAGAATTATAAAATGTAAGCCGCCCTGAGCCTGCCTCCGTGGGGAGGGATATAAGTTTAATTAATTAATTAAAATCTCAGTGGTCTTTATAGGCCATCTAGTCCCACCCCCTGACCCATACTGAAAATCCAGAGCATTTCCAACATAACGGCAGTACAGCATCTGCTTGAAGCCCTCCAGTGAGACAGAAAACTGGTTTCTTTGTCAAACCATTGTTACCATAGGAAGTTCCCCGCAAAGGTCCAACTGAAACCTGCCTCCCTGTAATTTAAGCCCATTAGGTCTGTCATGCCCTCTGGAACAGTACACTCTTTTCCCTCTTCCACATGGCAGCCCTTCCGGTGTCTGAAGGTCATGCTCATGTCCCCCTGCAGTCTTCTCGTCTCCAGACTAAACGCGCCTGGCTCCTTCAGCTTCTCTTCGTAGAACTCGTTTCCCAGAGCCCTGCCAGAGCATCGTTCATGCCCTCCTTTCAACCTGTGCCAGTTTGTCTGCATGGAAAGGAGAGCGCCAATGGGCCCAACTCTCCAGCTTGCCAGTTATAATGAAAATAATGACAACCACTTCAACTTGCCAAATACACCTTTCCCCCTAGCTGTGTCTGCACTCCTTAGTATTTCAGGGATCAGATTCATATCAGGTGACTCCCCAAAGAAGCAACATGTTGAAAGAGGCAATGGGTTCCCCCTCCCCCTGCAGCTTTGATGGAGCACAGCACTCCAGACCCTAAAGGATGTGCTCTGGCACGTATTCAGCCATTGAGTCTGCATGATGCTTTTCTGCAATGATTTTTTCCTGCCTTTCCCCGGCCCCAATCACACACAGAATTAGCTGCATGATAGGCACAAATGCCATGCGGATTTTAAGGGCACGATCACTCCAGAACATCTGGCAAGCGTCCCACCCCCTTCAGCAACCCGTTTCTCTCCGCTAAAGAAGCGGAGTTAAAAGATACCAGGGAAAGTCCAGTATCAAACAGGCTTGCTATGGGCCACAGATGGACTTTCCCCATGTGATCACTCCAGCACGCAATCATGGCATCGAGGATAGTCTGTCAGGCTATCCCGACGCCATGCTGTTTCCCCCCCTTCTCAGTATGCGCATCATTGCATACTGCCATAGAAAGCCCTCAGGGTGGAGATGTGATTCATCAATCCCCTGTTAAAGCACATCGGGGGGAAATGGCAAAAAAACCCCTCCCCAACTCACCCATGATTGCATCTGATCACACAGTGGCGGGCTGTGCCCGCAGCTTCACAGAACTGTGTAATCGTGCAACTTCGGGTCAAATTAGTCCGGAGCAAATAGCCTCACTTCCCCCTCAGATTATCTTGCTCGTGTGACCGGGACCCCCATATATTCCCTGGACAGCACTATGGTTAGGGAATCAAAATCGGTTGGCCCTTCTTGGTCCCAAGGACACCAGGCTGACTGTAACCAGGGCCAGGGCTTTTTTGGTGGCTGCTCCCTACTGGTGGAGTAAGCTCCCAGAAGAGTTCAGGGCCCTGTGGGACCTTTCACAGTTCTGCAGGGCCTGCAAGACGGAGCTCTTCCGCCAGGCTTTTACTTAGGAGCCACCACCATCACTAGTAACCATCACTAGTAATAATCGTATCGATCTGTAGAGCCTGGCTCCTGGTGAACAATTGACAGCCTGTGTGCGTTGAGTAAGACCGATAAGCTGGAAGTGAATAACATATGGAATGCACTCATGTAGCAACGCCACAGTTATGACATTGGAACAACATCGCTAGCATTTTAATATTTAATACTGTAATGTCTTAATGAATGGTTTTAATGTTTATGATGATTTGATTGTTTTAATGTGTATTTTATGCTGTGTAAGCCGACCTTGGGCCTGCTGTGGCGGGGTAGGGCGGGATATAAATGAGAATATAAATAAAATAAAATGCAGAGCTGGTCACATCACTCCTGTACTGAGTGGAAATCTCTCCTGTTATACCTCTATTGTTCACACCAGGAACATGAGAAATTATGTGCATGGCTACCTTGCTAAGAGTGACTTTCCCCCCTTCGTCCATGGGAGCACCCGACTTGTGAACGATGAAAAGAATAGACAGAAAGAAGGAATGTACTCTAGAAGAGATCCATTCAAGGCATATTGGAAACATCTCCTGAAGAAAATGTTGGTTCCTATGCAATGCCCAGTCAGCTGTATCTCACCATTCCAGACTTTTGTCTGTTCCAGAGAGGGTCTGTGACTCAGTGGAAAAGCCTCAACTTTTTATGTAGAAGGTCCCAGGTTCAGTCCCTGCATCTCCAGATAAAAGAGTCAGGAAGTAGTTGATGTGAAAGATCTCAAGCTGAGACCCTGGAGAGCCGCTGCCAGTCTTAGTAGACAATACTAACTTTGGTAGACTGATGGTTTGATTCAGTATAAGGCAGCTTCATGTGTGTATTCATGCATGTATGTTCCTCCACCTGAGCCTACAAAAAATGGCCACCTCTGATCACTGGAATCAGTCTACTAGACTTCAAACATATCAAACCACCTAGCCTAGTGTGATCTTCTCAGACCAGAAGCAGCTTTC
Organism: Lepidodactylus listeri; assembly: GCA_029233225.1. NCBI lineage: Eukaryota > Metazoa > Chordata > Lepidosauria > Squamata > Gekkonidae > Lepidodactylus > Lepidodactylus listeri. Next base: position 28,114,583 of record JARCFY010000002.1, read on the forward strand.
CAAAGGGTCTTTTCAGTTCTTTTAAGATTAACCTTTGGATCTCCTACACAAAACATGTCCTCCTACACTGAGCTATGGGATTTGCACACCCATCTCTAGGGACAGTATGAATTACAGGACTTATACTAGCTGTACCACAAAAGCATACAGAGGTCTCCTGGAGATGTGAGCCCCACGTATCCTCAGTTTTCTGCTTCCGAAATAGCCTCAGCTAAATGCTTCACAGTTCATCCTGGATTTGCAAAGCAGTTAGTGGCAAACTGGTCTGAAAAAACAAATTAGCCTCCTATAGGAATGTTCCCCAGAGCATGGGTGGCAATCGGCATGGCTCTGTTGGCAAACATACGCTAGATGTTAAGACTTGAAAGGCATCCTTTACAACAAGTGTTATGAAACTGAACTCAAATCTTCTTATTTAATTTATACACTTGCATACTTTCAAGAGTGCCAAGCTGTGAGAGATGCAGAGAGGAAATGGACTGATCCCAAGCCATGATATGTGATCTGGCATGGTAAGGAAAAGAGAGAGAGAGAACCAAAAGACTGATGGGGTCATTGAGTACACACAACTAAGGTCACTGAGTACACACAACTAAGGTCACTGAGTACACACAACTAAGGTTCATGGTCCTGATTCTTCGTCCACCAGAACAAAAATCTACTGGAGTTATGCTCTAAATCTACAATCTCTTTATTTTCAAGAATCCGGAACTGCAGTGATAATCTGTCATTTCACAAATGCAGTAATGAATGCCGGCATGCACATCTTTTCACCTGTTAGTGTGCATTGTAAAAAAATAAAAAAATACTAATTTATTTGCTTCATTTATATTTTGCCCAACATACAAGGGGCAGTAAGATTGCCATTGCAGCAAACAGTTCCCCCACCTTCAAGAAACTGAGGAATGAGAGAAAAAGTGACCAGAAAATGGCCTCCACAGTAACACTTAAGAAATTTCTAGGCATGTCTCCATGTCTTTACCATAGAGACTGGGAAATTCCTAGAACAGGGGTCCCTGGCATGGGGCCCATGGCTACTATGGTGTCTGCCAGGACTTTTCCTGATGCTTGCCAAGGGTTTTTAGAAAGTGGGTAAGGTCAGGCAGGGCTCTTTGAGTTTTCACTGTTTCTGGTCTAATGCAGACAGTGGCTTTATGTAATGTAATCTATTCTCCCTGTGCAAAATAGCACAGTGCAAAGAGCAGAGTGATAACCTAAAAACACAGCAGGTCTCAATTCTGGCTAGCTATGTGACCCCCAAGCAGGTTTTAAATTTTGACTTTTTAGGGGTTTTCTAATTGTTTGGTTTTATTGCCTTTTAAAATAATGTTTTATATTGTAAGCCACCTTGAGTTCCGCAGGGGCGAAGGGGACAATAAATGTTTTACATGAAATAAACAAATAATAAATAACCACAGTTGGGCTGCCGGGCTAAAATGCATAGTGCACCTAATTGGAACTTCTATTGAAGTCACCAGATCTTCCAAGTTCTAACGTATTTTTTTATATATAATTCATGACAATAACATTAAACTTTATTAGAAAAATTTTAGATTTTCCCCAATTTCAAGACTGGGGAAAAGCTACCACTGGAAAAGAAGATCAGCATTCATTAACCAATCCAGGCATATGTGGGAGGCATGCATTGGATTCTCTCCTGGAAAAGATTTGGAGGTAGAGATTAAGTCTTGGGTATAAGTGCTCAGTGTATAAGAGTGTTTCAGCCTTAGAAACAGGACTCATTGTTCAATGCCAGTAACCTCAACAATCCTACTGCAGCCATGAGGTCACTTATGAAACACAAAACATTTAGTTCCAACAGATAGCTTCAAAACAATGACAGGGAGTTCATTAGCTGGAAAAATTACACTTTGCTTTCTTGGACATGCTTTTGCTGACAAGCAAGGAAAGTCTGGCACTTAGTGGAGCGTGTGCCCTTTGAAATCAAAGCTGGATCATGGGAATGAAGAAGAGATGGCAAGTCATGTGCTAAGCAACACTGAAGAAAGCGTACAACTCAGAGGTGCACAGAATTAACAACACAATAGATAGATTTCAAGCTGGCAGAGGTCCAGTGCCACTCTGAGTTGTCATATGCAGAAAGATTCCCTCTTGGTAAATGTGCACATGTCAAGACCAAACCAAGAAGGCACAGAAGTGTCAATTATTTAAACATCCCATTTATACAGAGTGTAGCAGAAGGGAGAATTGTGCCATAATTAACGCAGAAAACATGTCTCGCTCTGGGCGTGACTCTGGTGCTTCTTACAACAATCCCACACAGTGCTGACAACATGCACCCTTAATAGGGTTGCCAACTCTAGGCTAGGAAATTCCTGGAGATTTGGGGGGGTGGAGCCTGGGAAGGGTGGAGTTTGGAAAGGGGAGAGACCTTAGTGGGTACAATGCCTCAGAGTCCACCCTCCAAAGCAGCCATTTTCTCCAGGGGAGTTGATCTCTGTAGGTCTGGAGATCAGTTATAATTCCAGGAAATCTGCAGGACCCACCAAGAAGTTCACAACCCTAACCATTTAACGCCCATGTATCTGAGTTCTGAGCCCAATCAAGACTTCCAGGAAATGCACATGGAAGTTCCAAGAAATGTGTACGTCACTCACCCACAATATATTAGCTGCAGGACACACAGGTGTAATAGCATTGTTGCACCTGTGAAAGAGTATTAGAATTGCCAGGAAGGAAGGAAAGTGGTAATGAAATAGATGATGGGCAGGGATTTGGTGCATCCACATAGATGTTTACCAGCTTGGTGACTCAGTGCCAGCTTGCTTTTCCTATCATGCTGATTTCTGTCTGTGAGTGATTTGGCACACGGATCTGTAGAATGGTGATACAAAAACATGTTTCGTAAGCACAAGTTTCCAGATTCTGTTCCAGGCTTCTAAAGTAGCAGGGCTGTCCTGCTGATCGGCCCTCTTCTTTTCAGTTTCACACATGAATGTCTACTTGACTCCTAACAACATTATGTTTTTATCTGTCCTTTCCTCCAGGGAGCTCAGAGTGCCATATGTAGTTCTCTGCTCCTCCATTTAATCCTCACCAAACCCCTGTGAGCTAGGCTAGGCTAAGAGAGAATGATTAGGTTGCTGGAACCCTATCTCTCCCCCCAAGACTTGGCTCCAGTGACCCATGAAATGGGACTCATTTCTAGGCTTGACTACTGTAATTCGCTCTGCACAGGCTTACCCAGGCTGGTGCAAAATGCAGCGGCACGCCTGCTAACAGCGGCGCCTATATGGGCTCATGTTTGGCAGGCACTCCGCCAATTGCATTGGTTACCAGTAGAGTTCTGGATCCATTTCAATGTGTTGGTAATAACCTTTAAAGACTTACACGGCCTGGGAACAACATAGCTGAAGGACCGCCTCTTCCTGTATATGTCTCGAAGAGCACTACGCTCTATGCAGGGGTCCTCTGGGGCTGGAGCGAGGCGGAGTGGCTTTAAAAGCGGCTGTAGGGGAGGGGGTTTGAGGGAGAGACTCCAAACTTGCAGGGTAGCTTCTAGGACCTCTCCCCCAAATGCCCACCACGTTTCAAGAAGATTGGACCAGGGGGTTCAATTCTACCAGCCTCCAAACAGGTTGCCCCCATTCCCTCCATTGTTCTCTATGGTGGGAAAAAAGTAATGTTTTTTCTCACCATAGAGAACAATGGAGAGGATGGGGCAACCTGTTTGGGGGCCCATAGAATTGGACCCTGTGGTCCAATCTTCTTGAAACTTGGTGGGTATTTTGAGGAGAGGCCCCAGCAGCTACCCTGCAAGTTTGGAGCCTCTCCCTCAAACCCCCTCCCCTACAGCCCCTCATATACCCTATGAGTTTTTGCCATTGATTTCAATGGCCCATAGGATATAATGGGGCTGAAACTGACATTCCCTTTCTGACACTCTTCTGGTGATGTCAGGGGGTGTGGCATATGCTAATGAGTTATGCAAATGAGTTATGCTAATGAGCTCCTGCCCCTCTTTTTCTACGAAAGGACCCCTGGGTATACCACACTGACCCTCTGATCTGTTTTCCTCTGGCTATGACATCTTTTCTCTTTCAGGGCTGTATATCTGTCAGAATCTGCTAATTCAGACATAGTATTTCTAGCTCTTATAGTTGTGCTTTTCCCTTTCCTCCTCTTATATCCTATTGCCATGTATGTATTTACTGTTGCTATGTATGTATTACACATGTATGCTTGCAGATGCCATGTTGCAGTGCCTAACCAGGCCTGGGTTTTGTAACTATTGAAGCGGGAGGGTGACACCTGCAATGTATGGGAACAGTGGGCCTCTCACACCACGGCCTCCGCATTCCTCGGCCCCGGCTGGGACTTCAAGGGAGGATGCGTCTCATCTCTTATCACATGCAAAAGCCTTGAGGCCATTGATTGTTATGTGAACTGGTAACATCTGAAGGGTCTGGTTGGGAAGGAAATTTACTGCTTGACACCTCACTTTCTTTCCTGTGGGAAACAAACGGTCAGAGCCCCTTTTTGCCCGCCGTTTTTCCCCTATAGTGATTGGCTACCTATGGGTAATTCAAACTCTTTGGAAAGGTATAATAGACCTGCCTGTATTATCTGTCTCATCTCTGACAATAATCCGAGAAGCTGTACTAATGTAGAGATTGGAAATAAAGAACTCTGGTTTACCAACCAAGATCTGATCCTTGACTACTTTGAGCAGAACTCTCACAATATCAGGACTGTGGGACGCCTGCCCTGTGGTGTTCAAAAGGTGTACTAGCAAGTCTCCTGCACTCTTTTCTACAGGAACAAGAAAATAACTGGAATGACACACAGCTTTGAACCACTGGTGTTGAACCGGAAAACAGCATTGATGATATGAGCAGGCTACAATGCCTTGGTGTGGGTCAGAGGGGACAGCCTTCCATGCAACATTCCCCAGCACATCTGGAAATCCTCATTTGGGCTATAGATCATAAACAGCACACACATTTCACATGTTGAAGGACTCAGCTTGAGTCCCTGACATTTCTGTTTTAAATTATCTCCCATAGTTGGACTGCAGTGGACCTCTGCCTGGAACTCCAGGGAGCCTATCAGAGTAAAAACTATTAGGCTAGGCAGACCAATGTTTGGTCTTAGGATAAGGTACTGATGTTGCACTTAGTCATGATGGCAGGTGCTATAAGTGTTTGTCTCTTCATATGCTCACAGATTCCACATGGTTTACACATGGTCCACGAACACATGAAGCTGCCTTCTACTGAGTCAGACCAGTGGTCTATCAAGGTCAGTATTCACCACTCAGACTGGCAGCAGCTCAGGGAGAGGTCTTTCACATCACCTGCTAACTGACCCTTTTAACTGGAGACTGAACCTGGGACGTTCTGCATGTCAAAGGAGATGCTCTAGCCCTGAGCCACAGAGCAGTAAATTCTGAGTTGCTTATCAGAGAACTTCATGTTGTTTCAGTCCACCCGGACTACCTTTTGTCCTTATAGTGTTTTTGCTAGCAGTGTAATAACGTGGCATATGAACCCAATAGTCTAAATTTCAAGGAATGCAGCGAAGCTTCAGAAGGGCATGTCAGAAAGCCAACAGCTCAGCATGAGTGATCTTGTACTCATTAACTAAAACATGCTGATTTATTTCTTTCCACTAATTGGACACCTTAAGCCTATTATTAAACCATTATCGGCAGATGCAAGAGTGGCCTCACCCATAATGAATTTACCAGCCGCTGGCATACCACAAAGGGGCATTTTTAATAGCTAAGGGCTCAACTCATGAGCACATAGGATTTTCCAGCCCATTAAGAAACATTGCACAACCTGCGACATTGTGAAACTTTCCAACGACTTCAAAGGATTAAGAACAACTGAATCTGTTTTTGCATATCGAGTGTTGGGGAGCCTACAGCGCCATCCTCAGCAAAGTTGCACCCTTAGAAAGGCCAGATTTACACTTCCCCTCTGAAGTAGTTTGACTGCTGTCTTTTCCTACACTCTTTTCACACTGGTTTCCGATTTCACTCCTTGGGTCTGAAGAGCAGTAAGCAACAGGATCTGTTTAAAGCAGTGTAATGCTAGCTTGACCACAAGACGGCAATTAACGGATGTAGACGGTGATTTTTTAAACAAGTATGCTCAAAAACACTCTGTGCACCTGCTTCAGCGTAGCAGCAACTTTGCATATTCAGACCTACTTCTCTGTGTGTGGCAGCTGCTCCTTGTCCTTGAAACCCTTACTTGACTTCCTGGCTATCCGACCTTTGTCTTTGTTATTTACCTTGACTCCAGACTGTGTTTCCAGCTTACAGTGAGTAGTCTCTGTGGCAACCAGCCAAGACAGCACAGAAAGCAACTATTCTTCAGCACTCGGCCTTCCTTATGGTCCAACTCTCACAGGCTTAAAGGTTTGTGATTCCACAGTAGAAATTACTTACGTCATTGGATGCAACAATATTCCCCACATCCATTCAGTTGAAATCAATTTAATACAATAGTAACTATTCTGACTATAAACTGTACTAGCAACGCTCCTTTGGTAGCGTCTCAGTTTTTCAGATCTGTTTTTCTACTACTGTTGTCTCTGACTGTATCCACACACTGCACCCAAATCCTGTCCTAAACCCCAAAGATATCTCTTATTGGTGGAGGCCAAATCAGTAGGCACAGATATTGGCCTCTCCTCCAAAGGAACTACGTGCCCTGTTTTTGCTGTTGTTTTTGAGCCGTAATGCAACAGCCAGTTTCCTGATGTGCTGTCAGCTTAAGCAATCACCCTGTGTTCATGGTGGCAACTGATTTTTCTCTCTGCTGGCCATTGGCAGATGTCAGGCATCTTGCTCAGCTCTTGATAGCAGCTGGTCTTTCTTTAGCTTCTATGGCAAGATATATTCAAGTGGTACAATGGCTACTTATGATTTCTGGGAAAATGTAGGGTGAACATCTTTTGCAAGGACAAGAAAACACTAAGAATATAAGACGAGTCCAGCTGGATCCATCCAGTCCAGAATCCTGTCTCATACAGTGGCCAAACAGTTATTTGGGAGGGCCAACTACACAGCACAGAGGCCGACGCCTTCCCCAATGCTGCCTCCTGGCGCTGGTATTCAGCAGTTTACTATCTCTGTATGTGGAGGTTCCTTTTAGTCACCATGGCTAGTAGCCACTGCTGGACCTATCTTCCATGAATCTGTCTAATCCCCCCTTTAAAACCATAAGTGCTTGTGGACATCCCTTCTTTATTTAGCAGCAAATTTGGTGAGCCAGTTTGGTGTAGTGGTTAAGTGCGTGGACTCTAATCTGGGAGAACCGGGTTTGATTCCCCACTCCTCCACTTGCACCTGGCTGGATGACCTTGGGCAAGCCATAGCTCTGTACCAGCTGTTCCCTCAAGGACAGCTTGGGAAAGAGCTCTCTCAGCCCCACCTACCTCACAGGGTGTCTGTTATGGGGAGGGGAAGGGAAAGGAGTTTGTAAGCCGCTCTGAGACTTCCTTGGGGGGTGGAGCTCCCCCAATCTCTTCTTCTTCTTCTTCAAATTCCACAATTTAACCACTTTGTGTAAAGAGGTTCTTTTGTCAATCCTAAATCTACTGCCCATCAGCTTGACCGGGTGCCCCAAAATTATAAGAGTCCCCCTTGCCCTAAAGAGTTGTACTTGTGTATCCACCTCCCACTGATTTCAATTATTTTTTTTTCGTTTCAGTTGAGATGCCCCACCCACCTATTTGCTTTAACAGAGCTCAGTTATACACAATGAGAAAGAACAAATGTGGAAACTCTATCCAAACAATCAGTAGAAGGATGTACAGTCAGTGGGTTCATTCCAGGAAAAAAAGTAAGCATAAGAGTCTTTCCTTTGAATTTCAGTATTTTGATTCATTCTTGAGTCAGGGAAGATGAAGGTTCATTGTGAAATAATAAATCCGTTCCATTTGGAGTGAGTAAAACACACAGGAATGTGTGTTTTGCCAAAAAAAAACCCACATAGAAAATACAGCCCAAAATGGTGCTTTTAAATAAACCAAATGGTTGCTTGGCATGCCTGCTGAAAAATGATTTCCAAATTTCATTTTTTCCTCAAGGATCTTATTCAAGTTAGGCCTGATCTGGTCTACATATGCAATACAGTGATGTGGTGGAATGCCAAGATGGTGGAGAGGGCTTCATCATGTCAGACTGTGGGTGATGGATGCTGTCCACACGGAAAACTCAAAGAGAATGGGATCTAGCCCAGTTTTTTACCTGCTGTGCTAATTTTCTATTGGAAAGGAGTTTTAAACATGGTGGAGCATTCAGAACCTGCAGTCTTAAATGGTTATTTTCACTATTCATTCTTTATTGGACTTACTGTACCTTTTGATCCATTGCTGATCCTTCTTCACCTTTGGCCGGCAGATGGTCCACCGGAAAGAAGCAAAGAACTAATTAATATCCTGATAGTAGCAGCCAAGACTTCGATAGCGAGTAAATGGAAAGCAAACACACTTCCTTCAATGCAACAATGGTTGCATAAAGTATGGGATTTTTTTCCTTGCAAGGAAAAATATCCCTCTGGGAAAACTCGGAGGACGTTGAAAGTCACCTGTTGAATCCTATTGACAAATGTTTTCCAATACTTGAGAAAATGAACCTAGATTAATTTGATTGGGAAAACCTAAAAGATCTTAAATACAAGTTCTTAACTTATGGTTAAATTTCACATGTTCAAGTGCAAGTATCTGTTTGCTCTTTCGATTAAGGTTTTTGGCGGTTTCGGTGGTTTATTTTATTGTGATTTTCTATAGCTGTGCTTGTGTCGGGATTAGGATCGCTAAGGAAGATAGTATCCACCCCTTCTTATGTACTTGGTGCATTTGTTTTTTTGAATGCACTCTGTTGTACTGTAATGTACTCTATCAAATAGGGTTTTTAAAAAAAAAACTGGTACAATCCACTTCAGCACATTATCTGGGAGGGGCTGTGGCTCCGTGGTACAGCAACAGCTTTGCATGCATCTCCATGTTAAAGGACAAGGTAGGAGGTGATGTAGAAGAACATTGTCTGAGACCCTGAAGAACTGCTACCAGTCAGAGCAGATGATAACTTACTGGCTTACAGCTTTGTGTGTTAACCACCTCTGTGGCCCTGGCTGGACAGACAGACAGAATATAAATCCCGTAACTAAAATCCATTCCCTGACTTGGATAGCCCACTCTAGCCTGATGTTGTCAGATCTCACAAGCTAAGCAGGGTTGACCCTGATTAGCACCAAGTCCAGGGCTGCTAAAGCAGAGAATTGCAGTGTCAAAACACCTCTGCTCATTTCTTGCCTTGAGAACCCCACAAGGTGGCCATAAGTTAGCAGTGACTTGACGGCACTTTCCACCACCAAATAAAACAAATAAATGTGTACCACCTCATTCCCACTAGATGCTACTGCATGTTAAGAGCAGGCCCTAAATCTCACTTAAAAACTGACTGAATTAAATAACGCGAGTTAGTCACAATGCTCATGGATTTCAATGAGAATTGAAAAGAGTCCCACTTAGTTCTGGAGAGACATTTGACAAGTGCTGCCTTCCATGTCCCAGCAACCTGATGTAGCTGGAAAACCTGCTGTGTACTGACGCGCCATTTAAACTAAATCTAAGGACTGAACTAGACTGACAGTGCTAGTTTAGACTGATGTAACTCAGCATAAGATTGCACTGCTAGTCTGCATCACTTTCTGGGTGTGTTTTTTTCCCATTTAGAGAGTACAACTACAGACTTTGAGCTTTGCAGTTGTGCCTGAAACAACTTATTCTGCCCCTCCCCTTTTGTACTGAATACCCAGCTGTATTTAGAATTCCAAGACTGAATGCTTGCACACAGTTTGGTAATCACCTGTTCATCTAGGATAGATCTACTTGATAGATCTACTGAATAAACCAGAGCGGGTTTGAAGACCTGTCAAAAAGGGGAAGGTCTATAGAAAACATCCTTGATAACAAACAAACAAAACAAATCCAACACAGGTATGCTTTCTAAAGACATCACCTCACTCTCATGACCATGAGTAGGCAACATGGCACCCCTGAGCACCACACTGGAGATTTCTGAGTTAAATCTATCACATGTTTCTTAGTACTTAAATAGTGCCCTGACCTGAATGGCCCAGGCTAGCCCAATATCATCAGACCTCAGAAGTCTAAGCAGGGTCAGTCCCAGTTAGTATTTGGATGGGAGGCCACCAAGAAAGTCCAGGATTACAAGTCCAGGGTTGTAAGTGAAATAAGGTGTGCAAGGGAAGACATATTTGGTGGAATTCAGATTCAGGGTTTAAACCTTGGCTGAGGACAGACTGGCAGTCTGGAGCGGGATGGATGTGGAGGCAACTGCTGCGGGGGGAAAACTCCCCGGGGATGGCCGTTCACACTGGCCAGTGTATTGCGCAAGGATGCCATTACGGAGTGTTCAGACTGCTGCGGAGTGGCCCCAGGTGGGCCGGCCTCTGCAGCTCGTGATAGAGCTGTTTCGGCAATTTGCGCATGTGCGCATGCGCTTATGTGTGCATGAGGGCTCATGAGCAAACTGGCAAAACGCCGCGTTCACACTGCCGCCTCCGCTTGCCTCCCGCCTTCTTCCGGTTCACACTGCCTGGAAGCCGGAGGCAAGCGCAAGACAGCCTCCAGACACCAGTTTCTCCCGGTGTCCTTCTAAAGCGCAAGAAACCCGGCTTCAAAGCAAGTAAGTGCGGAAGGGAGCCAAGGGACAGCTGCGCATGTCTGAACGGGCTCCCTTCCCCCGCTTCCCAAGCGGAACTGTCCCGGAGCAGATTGCCAGTCTGTCCTCAGCCCTTGAATATATTCTGGGATCCCAAATATTCCCGAATACTAATATTGGTATTGCTGGTATTCAGGAAATATTCAGGATTCCCGAATATATTCAGCTCCATTGTACCCTATGGGGCCATTATAGTCAATGGAAAATCTCATAGGGGACATTCAGGGGACTAGGGGGGAAGGGGGGTTTGAGGAAGAGGCATGAAATTTGCAGTATAATTGCTGGAGCCTCTCCCCAAAAGAATCCCCAAGTTCCAAAAGGTTGGACCAGGGGGTCCAACTCTATGGGCACCCAAATAAGGTGCCCCCATCCTCCATTGTTTCCAATGGTGGGAAAAAAATTAGCACGGCAGGCAAAGCCCAGCAGTCAGGTTCCCCCAGAGAATCTCTGCATTGGAAAGTGAAGTGTGGGGAGGGGGCATGTTTTCAAGGCCAGCAGCAGAACCAGTGCCACTGTGGCAATGCTACTGCCGTCCCACAGGTCTAAGGTCAAATCTGAGAATCTCCAAATGACATACAAACTGGGGGGAGGGAATTTTTGCAAGGACAGCAGAACCAGTGTATTGAATGTAACAGTGCCCAGCAGCACAACCAGTGCCAACCTGCTAGTGCCCAGAAGCAGAATCCACTGCCATTGTGGCAGATGCCAGGCTTGTCCACAAAACAGGACTCAGGTCAAGCAGAGACTCACAATCCAAGCAAGGGGAAGTGGGGGTTGCAAGGACAGCGGAACCAGTGCAGTAGTGCCCAGCAGATGGACTATTTGTCTAATCCAGCAGGGATTGTCTTATGTTAGACCTGTGAGGACCCATTCATACGTACTCCTGAGCGATGCCTTAATGTGGAGGCATGTGGAGAACAGGTCACTGTGAACAAGTGTGAGCCAGACCGAAGATTTCATTCGCCTCCACAATATGCTCTAACAAATTATCACCTAATTATGTTGCATCATGTCATGGCTGCTCGACAAGTTGGATTTCAAATTGGGTGTGCTGGTCATTTGCATTTGTAAGCACTCGTTGACATTGATTCCCTGTTTTGTCTTTCAGGCACTGGACAGCTTATAATATTAAAAAGATCATAATGATCATTTAATAAGGTGCAGATTAAACACTTGCCTGGCAGTCTGGCCTGCTGAATGGAAGCAGCCTAGTCTCATTGACCGCTGTGCAAAAGAATGAGAGAAATATCCACAATTAGAATTAGAATTTTCGTCTGTTTGTTTTTTAACCCACCATGTTCTGTTGTTCCATAACTCTGATCCCTGGTGGTAGCAGACTTGGCAGTTTTGAAAATCTGGCCTCTGCAGAGTGTCATAAAATAAGAACCAAGGGCATTTAGCAATCAGCCTCCTAAGTCACCAAGATGTACACATTAATTCTGTAGAAGGTTCTAATGAGGTGAAATGAAATGGGAAGGCTGAACATAACAAAGTTTCACTATGGAGATGCTGTGCGATCACATAGTTTGTCTTGTCTTCAGGCTCAGAAACTCAGGGACCCTGTTGCTAGGCAAAAGAAAATAAGATCATTTCCATTTCCATCTTTACCATCTTCCTCACACCCTGGATGGCATCCATGCAGTCTCCAAGACGGATCCCGCAACAGCATGTACTGAAAATTGGGCTCAGTATCAAAACAAACGGCTTGGAGAATATTAGCCTTCCACGAACAGAGTAATTATCCCTCCATAACATTCCCCCCACTCATGCCAATCGAGTTAACCTACTTATTAGAGGATAAACACACATTTTTTACTTGTTTCCAGCTGCCTCATGATTCACAGTGGCTGGAGGCGGAAGAGACATCTTTCAAATCAAGCGCTTGGTTACACCACCACAATAATATGCTGAGATCCTTAAAGAAACCCAATGGCTTATTATACAACCAAACCCGAGAATCTTCTTGAGCTGTCCGTCTTGTGGAGACTTTCTACTGACCTGATTCAGATTCTCGACAATTGCTTGTTTCTGTAATGTAACCACCACTGTGCATTCTACACTGGCAAAACCGGATACCTGTTTCCTTTGCTCAGGCCTTCCTCTCTGGTCCAGAAAAGTGAAAGAAAAGCATATGGAATTTTTCTCTTTCAAATTTTGATTCAGGTTGTTTTGTCCTGTTATTTTGCTTGGATTCCTCAATAGTGGGATAGTGTGTGGCAGGACTCATACACAGATAATGTTTCTGTTGATTTCCAATAGGAAACACATTGAGACAACTAAGGGGGGGATATGATAGGGGTTTATAAAACTATGCACGAGAGAGTTGACAAAGGAGAACTTTTTCTCCCGTTCCCAAAAGACTAGAATTCGAGGGCATCCAATAGATGTGCAGTAGATTCAGGGCAGACAAAATGGAATACTTCTTTAGGTAAAGGTAAAGGTTTCCCTTGCTCGAAAGCCAGTCAAATACAACTCTAGGGAAGTGGTGCTCATCTCTGTTTCCAAGCCGAAGAGCCACCGCTGTCCAAAGACATTTCCGTGGTCATGTGGCCGGCATGACTAGATGCCAAGGCACATGGAACGCTGTTACTTTCCCACTGAAGTGGTACCTATTTATCTACTTGCAATTTCTTGCTTTCAAACTGCTAGGCTGGCGGGAGCTAGGACCAGAGACGGGAGCTCACTCCGTCATGCAGCACTCAGGTCTCGAACTGCTGAACTACCAACCTTCTGTTCTGCAGTTCAGCATCTTAACTACTTGAGCCACTGCAGCCCCAATACTTCTTTACACAGAGGTAATTAAAATGCGGAATTTCCTGCCAGAAGATGTAGTGATGGCCACAGGCACAGATAACTTTAAGAGGTTGATAACCTCATGAAGAAGAGGTCTATCAGAGGCTACAAGCCATGGTGACTAAAGGACTCCATCCCCCAATCTCCAAGGGTTTCACAATCTGGATCTGGCAACCCTACCCCCATTCCCCACCGGTGGCCAGGGGAGACCCGGCAACCATGGCAGCCAATCAGGAGAGAGTGGCAGGCTTCTTATTCAGCTGCACTGTCTCATTTACAGGCATTTTGATATGGCTGACTTACCCACCCTCCCTAAGGGCAGCGCAAGGTTAGCTGGTTGCTATTGCAGGACGAAGCAGGAATTTGGGAGGGGGGGGTCCACAAAGCCTTTTTCCCCATTTGCTTCCATGCTGCCACTGTGGTCAGGGTGTTGTCATTAAATAAGCCCGGCTATAAACTCTTTAGGCCACAAATAGCAGGAATATGGTGGGCTGCTCAGAATAGGTAGATAGGATCAATCCTCAAACACCCTGGGGTATCTGGACTGATGGGGAAGGGTGTCCAGCACAGGCCATCACATACCTCATGGCTCAGTGTGCTATGAAGGAGTTGGACTGAATGGCATCTCTCGAACCTGATAGGAGCCTTGGGGCATTTCAGGGGGCAGAGATAAAGCTTGGCACCTTTTGGCATATATGGCTGTGCGGGTGGTGATAAGCTCTCACTGGCCAACTGTGAAGCAGGGATGGATCTGCCCCAAAAGGCATAAAAGGAGGATACCTAGCACGGCCCTCTCTCAAATCATCAGCTTATTTGAATAAGCAGTGATGTCATAAAAACATAAGAGAAGCCAATGTTGGATCAGGCCAATGGCCCATCCAGCCACAGCGGCCAAAAATACCAGGTGCCATCAGGAGGTCCACCAGTGTGGCCAGGACACTAGGAGCCCTCCCACTGTTTATGTCTATCAGCCACTTAATTAATTTAGAAAATTATTTGAATAAATAGACATTAGTTGAACCCACACTTCTATCGTTTGTTGGGGGGGGGTGTCCCAGGACTATACTTTGATTTCATATCACTGAACGTCCGTCCCCCCCCCCCCAATTTTTTTTTCTTCAGTAGCAGAAAGTAAAAAATGGTTCGAGAAGCCTTAGCCATACAATTTCACCTTTCTCTTCAAGCCATTTGTAATCTCCGCAGTGCAAGTGATATCTGACCTTTCTGAGGCTGGCTGAAAGGACTGATCATTTCTTTTCAGTGTGGATATAGTGTGCCTTATCTTTCTGAACGAGAACACTGTGGAGATTCCCCCCCCCCCCTATTTGTGTGCACCTGAAATCAGGCTCTCCTTCTGCTCACATCCTATTGTAGTAAGCGCTCCCTCATGTTGTGACAAGATCCACTGATAAATTGCAGAATAGTATTGTGTTGCCCCTGTCAAGTCACAATTCATTTTGGCTTTGTTGTTGGAGGTTTATTTCAAGAGCTGGATTGTGTGAAATCAGAGTTGAACACGAAGTCATTGAGTGGGATGAGGAACTTAGAGGGAAGTCTGGGAGAGTCAGCAGCTGCTAGAAGCCATTTTGTTATTCATTCATTCGTTCGTTCGTTCATTCATTCGTTCATTTGATTTATAGAATTTATATCCTGCCTGTCACAGGGGCCACCAAGGTGGCTTATTAAGAGCCAACAAATCACAACCATCCTGTATCCCCCTCAAAGGGTTTTCAAGGCAAGAGGTGGTTTGCCACTGCTGTCCTCTGTGTAGCAACCCTGACTTCTCTGGTGGTCTCCCATCCAGGTGCCAAGAACCATGGCTTAGCTTCCAGGCTCTGGTGAGCTTGGGTTATTCAGGCCGAAGCCTCTCTAGGAATATATAATTGCTCATTTTAACTCTTTGCTTGACTTGAATCACAGCAAGTGCTCTCCTGCAGCCAGAGGGCATTTAATAGGTTTGTCAGTTAAGTGAAGTGTTAAAGCATGAGAATCTTGATTCCTAGCAAGGCCTTTTCTTGCTCCATTTTGTTGAGTCCCAACATGTGTGGCTGGATCTGTGTATGAAGGCCTACCTGCTGTTCTGTTCTCTCCCCCCCTGTATGGAGACGGAGCAATGGCTTGAGAAGTAAATCTGCATCCTACTGAAAACATTTCATATTTGGTGTAACAACTGGACAGGTGATTGTTGACAAACGTGGAGATCTTTGCAGCATTCCGGATGTGACACTGGCAGCTTCCCCATTTCTGACTAGTGTGATGGACGAGACCTAGAATAATGTTCTGGATCATAAGAGACAAACCTAAGGCACCACGAAATGAATTGCTGCAAATCCCGCTCTAGTCAGAGACATTTGCGACTCAGAGGAAAAGGACTGCTACTAATTAAACAGCACCAGAAAGCAGACTTGTGGTTCTGCAGTTTCTTCCTCTCGCCTGATTCTTCTGTGGATGAATTGAGATTGTCAGCGGAGTACTTCCTCATTCTGAGATTAGGCAGGTGGCTACTCTGGGTAATCGGAATGCCTTTCATCGCTCCAAAAACATTTGCCCAGAGCCACTTTATTAGTGGGGTGGGTGTGGCTCAGTAATTCAGAGCATACTTCACATGCTAAAGGCTTACTTATCACCAGGTCACATGAACACACACATGAATACACCACCAAATTGCCTTATACTCAATCAGACCATTGTTCCATGAAGATCGGTATCATCTACTCGGGGTCAGGAATAGTGATTGCAATGAATTTTGGAATGCATTTCTCTGATCTGGCCACAGAGGAGACATAACACTGCACAACCATTCATCCCACCTCAAAGGAAAGGCTGCTGTTAGTTACCTCCATGCTTAAGAGGAGACAAATGGAGAGTAACAACAGGGTCTCAGTTCATTACTCTTAGCATCCCACAATTAAGAAGGATACATTTACACTTCAGTCTCCTATTTTGACATATTTATTTGCTTTTCTGTGTTTCCCCCCCTTAATTAAATCCAAACAAATGGTAACCATATAAACGGAGCTTGTTATTCCTGTTTGGTCTTTGCATCTGTTAAAACATCTTCACTTTGTTGTATGCTAATTTGATTTTCACCCTCTGCCGATAGGTATGGACTGTTAATTCCATTTCAATATATCTGAGGAAGTATGTGTTCACACGAAAGCTCATGCCTTGAATAAAACTTTGTTGGTCTTAAAGGTGCCACTAGACTTGAACTTGGTTCATCTACTCAGAGTGGCTCCGCGGGGTCCCAGACAGAAGTCTTTCACATCCCCTACTACAAGGTTCTTTTAACTGGAGGTGTCAGGAATTGACCTTCTGGGACCTTCTGCACGCAAAGCAGATGCTCTGCCACTCAGCCACAGCCAGTGAAAGGATCGCAGGTAGCAACCCTAGAAAGTCCTTGAAAGGCTATAAACCGATTGACTCACTGTAAGACAAGTTCACCTGTTTTATTCTCCTAAACTTTTAGCAGGATATAACTGCGGACCTACAAGTTTTCTGCTGGATCTATTACCATATTTACCCCCAAAGAAGATTTATTTATTTATTTGTTTGTTTGTTTGTTCTATTTATATCCCGCCTAGCCAGCGGACCGGCTCAAGGCGGCTAACAAAAACCCAATACCATAGAGGTTTACAATATAAAATCATTAAAATTACAATAAAATTCCCATAAATTCCCATAAAGATGACCCTGAATGCAAGACAACCTCCCTAAAAATAGTTATTTTAAAAGGGTTTTTTAATCATCAGACATATCCAAAACTTATTCGCAAATTTAAGACAACCTCCCTTTTAATGCAATTTCTAGGGATGGCTAGACTCCCTTTGTGGTAAATACAGTATATGCTGGGTATGCCGTTTAATGTTTGCTTAAATTTTTATTGTTGTATTGTTTTAATTTTCATATGTAAGCTTGTTGAATGCCTGTAGCTGGAAAGGCCAGGTCTAATTTTTAAATAAATAACTACAGAAAATATTCCAAATACGGAATTCTCTTTTTGAATTCATCCAAAGTAACAACCCCCCCCCCCCCTTATTATAAGCATGAAGAAAATTAAGGGCCTCTTTGATAAAGGATCAAAAATCGAAATGACAATCACATGTGTAGACCCAAACCTGTTCCACAAATGTCTCTGATGGCAGGGACTAAATTTAATTCCTCCAGTGTTCTGGCCAAATGTTCCCTTTTGAAGACTGAATTGTTAGCTATTATGCTTATTCCACAGTTTAAGCAGCTGCTGAAAGTGCCATGACCTCGAGGAATGTTTTGTTTGCCCTGACTGTCCTAGTGTGGTTCTTATTTTTATCTCAGCAAATTAAAGTTTTACCAGGATTGGACTTTTGTCTATTTTTAACTGTTTTCATAGAAGACTGCCCTGGGTGAACTAAGACAACTGATACACTGAGATCAGGTGTACTATTAATAGACAGGAACTTTTGCCCCGGTTCTCACTGAGGCAGTAAACCTTTATCTGGGCCATAACAGTTCAGAAAGCAAGTGGGGCCTCACATGGCTGAAATTTCCTCCATTCAAAACAAGAATTCCCTACACACACTTAAAAGCAAATAAACGAACTACCCCGTGTTAGGGAGTGGTGAAGCCAGAACTTCTAGTTTCTATAGGCAGGGTCGTATTTCTATGGATTTTTTCCAGTCCTGTCCGTTACCACCTGCAGTCTGAAGTGGTAATGCCCTGACACAGATTTACAACCTGCATGAGGTGTTTCACAGACACTTAATTTGGGGTCACAGTGAGTGTTCCAGATCAGCCTCTGCCCTTTCCCTTAGTTTTGTGGACTTCATCCCTCCATTAAACGACATAAAAATACTAGGCTGCGTGCCACAGACCCCAAACCTGCAGCAACATGTGGCACTAAATTAGAAAGCAACTCATGGTTCACAGTCTTGTTCCTGGTTGCACACTCCTCTGCCTGCAGGGGAAACTCTTTGCCCCAGAGGTCGAGCCTGGGAGACCAGAGTTCTCCTATGAATCAGTGACCAAAAGTTACAAATGGCCATCAGCTGCAGAGCTTCATAGCAGAGAGCCCATGTTTACGTTTCACCCCACAGGCCCCTCAAGGGGTAGAACTGCCTAAAGAAGCTCCCCATGTGAAGCTCTTAGTGTAGAGTTGCCAGCTTTCAGTTGGGAAATACCTGGAGATTTGGGGGGTCGAGCTTAAGGACATTGGGGTTTGGGGAGAGGAGGGGCTTCAGTGGGATATAATGTCATCCAGTCCACCTTCCAAAGTGGCCATTTCCTCCAGGTGAACTGATCTCTGTTGTCTGGAAGTAGTTGAGGAGATCTCCAGCCACCACCTGGAGGTTGGCAACCCTACCTTAGTGGGACTGTGTCACATCAGAATATGGAGGAACAAATTACACAACTGAATGGGGAAAAAGATCTCTCACTCACTGTAAACAGAAACTAACACATTGGTTAGAACATAGAGTTGTTCTTTCTAACAGGTTATTTTCCGACGTGCAGGAAATGTTCATCTTGGTATCCTCATCTCTGGGTCTGAAGTGGTCCCAGAAAACAATATCTAATTGTTCTGGAGATATATATCAGTTCATGGGCTCACTTGTTGTTCATCTAACCATGCCGTGCTCATACGGTCTTTCCATAACAGCCATTGCTACTGTGGGACCTCTGTTTGGGTTCTTCAGTAGCATTATTCTGTGTTAGCAGTTTTCTCCCTATAAGGGCAGGTGAGGGCATCAAAGCTATAGCCAGGCACCCTAGCAATTAAGCACTGTACCATCTCGCAAGCTGCTGGAGGCCTGATGCCTTCGAAGAAACTCTTGAACCAAAGTAACTTCATGTGAGATGCAGACCTACCATAACAGTCAAGCAAGGCTAAATTCTTTATCTTAAGGGGGGGGGGAGTGTTAACTAAGGGGGGGGAAATCCATACAAAGTACATCATAAAATGAAACTTAAGACAGCTTGAAAACATCTGATCCAATACTTTTTTTTTTATTCCTTAGGAGAAATGAGCACTTATCTGAAGAAGGGAGCAGTGACTCACAAAAGCTCGTATACCCGGCCACATATTTTGTCAGTCTTTAAGGTGCTACTGGACTCTTGCTCTTTGCTACTGCTACAGACAGACCAACACAGCTACCCATCTTGATCAGTCTAGATGGAAATAATCTTGGTGACAACAAGAGTTCTTTAGGGGTTTGTCTCACTCCTTTCCATCCATCTTTCTGGGTATATACACTACCAATTTCAGGGTTGTTTTTTTTAACATCATGGCTTCCCTAAGAGAGATGCTAGTAACTGAAGTTATTGAAGATGCTGAGAATTTTCTGTTAGAGATCCTGATACTCCCACACAAAGGCCTTACACAGCACCCTCAGAGTGAAGGAAATCACTATTAAACAGCTTAAACTCGAAATTTAGATGTTCTAGTTCTTGTCTGGAGGCCTGCTATACCAGAAATTTGTTTATAGTCCTCAGTGTCACGAGGACCATGGGGAAGGGCTGCTGCTCAGTGGTAAAGCATGTAGTTGGCGTGCGGAATATATGAAGACTGATTCCCTGACATCTCAACTGAAGGTTCTCAAATGAAGGCACTCAGCAGGTACTGGGGAAGACCTTTTCCTGTCTAAAATAGAAGAAGAAGAAGAGAAGAGATTGGATTTATATCCCGCCCTTCACTCACTTGGAGTCTCAGAGCGGCTTACAAACTCCTTTCCCTTCCCCTCCCCACAACAGACACCCTGTGAGGTAGGTGGGGCTGAGAGAGCTTTTTCCCAAGCTGTCCTTGAGAGAGCAGCTGGTACAGAGCTATGGCTTGCCCAAGGTCATCCAGCCAGGTGCAAGTGGAGGAGCGGGGAATCAAACCCGGTTCTCCCAAATTACAGTCCGCACACTTAACCACTACACCAAACTGGCTCTCAAAATACTCTTGTCAGACCAAATGAGATGGGCTGGAAGTTTGGTTTGATATAAGGCACCTCCACAAGATCATCATGATCTCAAGAAAGTCAATTCCTTCTAGAATAACTGGGCCCCACTGAGATTGTTTTGTCCAAAGGTCCCAGAATTCTGGTGCTAGCTGTAGAAGGTCTTTGAAACCAGCTTTTTGGAATTCGGGACTTATCTTGATAGCCACAAATAACACCCAACAATTCACAATTATATATAATCAAAATTGTATCTATGATCAAAATTGTACATTACATTCATTAAAGTACAAGTATTGGTTAGTTGTCATAGAATGGTCTTCCCTTGGTGGCCATACTTGCTTGCTAAGGGTTCCCTATTGTCTTTGGGCTTATCTTGGTAGCAAATTAGTCCGGCTCAAGTGGAATTCCCAGGGCTTTTTTTGGTAGAAAAAGCCCAGCAGGAACTCATTAGCATATTAGGCCACAACACTGACAGCACACCTTATTAGCATATTAGGCCACACCCCCATGTTACCAGAAGAGTGGTCATCCAGCCACACCTACCTTTTGCTTCTTATTCTGTTTACCTTGTTTGTTGTCGAAACCCAATGCTTTTTTTGTAGCAGGAATTAATTTGAATGTTAGGCCACGTACCCCTAATGTAGCCAATCCTAATGAATTTCTGCCATTGGGTGTGGCCTATTATACTAATGAGTTCCTGCTGGGTGTGGCCAACTCAGGAGCCAGCCGGAACTCCGTTCCTGTGCGTTCCTGCCCAAAAATAGCCCTGGGAATTCCTAAGACTTTATCTAATACGTCATCTACATTGTCTTCTCTTAACATTTTAACTGCCCTGAGTACAAAGAGTTTCAACTGGTACCAGTTTCCATTTGAAGAAGAAGAAGGTAGGTGGGGCTGAGAGAGCTCTTTCCATAACTGTCCCTGAGAGAACAGCTGTGCCAGAGCTATGGCTTGCCCAAGGTCATTCAGCAGCTGCAAGTGGAGGAGTGGCGAATCAATCCCATGTCTCCCAGATTAGAGTCCGCGCACTTAACCACTACACCAAACTGGACAACAACCCACTAATAATTACTATATGGCTACACATTCCTTGTGTGTACAGACTGCCCATTAATCTCAATGAACAAATCTGCGCAGGCAGCAAAATGTGTATATGGAATGGCCACCACCATTGAAATGAAAGAGGCAGAATCTGTGCACATGGGCTCTTGCACACTTAAGAAATGGCTAGTGTTCTCAGTACTTCCCATGGATTGGTAACATAATTAAACTTTAATTCTTTAGATTTGTTTCTCTGCCTATCTCGCCATCTTATAAAACAACATAGCCTGCTTTCTGTCTTCAACACAGCCATTTAGCAAGGATGCTCAAACACCCGCTGGTGCAGCTCATGTTCTGCTTGCCAGTTACAAGCAGGGAACTGATTGTGATTCACTTGACATTGTTCATTAGGTTACTTTTCTTGCATTCAGAGGGTACAGTGCAATATAATGCAGTGTCCTGGGGAAAGTGGCAGTTTCAGAGGGTGGGCTCTATGGCATTGGACCTACTGAGGTCCCTTACCAAACTCTGCTCTCCCCAGGCTCCCCCCTCTCCAGATCTCCAGGAATTTCCCAACCTGGAGTTGGCATCCTTACCATTGAATGCAGTAGGTTCATGTGCTGAATCTGCGTGTTGTGAGGTTTGCAGCATCCCTGAAAATTCCAGAAGGAATGCAAAACAACAAAGACCTCTGACCCCTTAAAAGCCAACTCACTTGATTTACAACTTATCAGATTTTTGAATCGCAGTCCCTGCTACTGCAAGGCTTTGGGTGATGTGCAACAATGGATAAAAGATAAATACTCTACAGTTAAAATACATCAATAAATAAAGTTAAAACTCCAGATGGCGAACTAAAATCACTCCCCATTCCAGACTGCCCGGCTACCTCGTATCGCAGCATTAGATCTCATAAGGTGGTGCCTGTTTGGCAGCTGTATCAAGTGGACACGATGAAGCAGACTCTAAGCTACGATTACACATGAGCTCATCAGAGATGTATCAGTAACTTTTGCTCACAGGCAAAAACAGATAGATTCTTACAGTTTGTATTTTGCAAATTGGTTCAGTTTGGACAAGCAAAACAAGTTTGCTCAGTTTGCCTATTCCAGTCCGTTTATATAAATGTGTCCTACTTCTTCTGCCCCCCCCCCCGACATATCAATTTCAAGGGTGAGTTTCAAGAACTTTTGTTTCCCACGTTGTGACTAATATATATATTAAGGTCAAGGGCTCAGTTAACAAGACTCTCACTAAATGCCAGATGGAAGTGCAAGCCTATTGGCATGCCTTGGAAAGGACATTTGACAATCTCTTGATATTTAATACTAAAACAAGCATTAGTGTTCAGTTCCTCAGAATCTAGATGTTAGAAATATGTAACTTTATACAGTGTAGTCTAGAAAATACCAGACGCGATGTTCTTCAGAAGTATTATGCATCGACGGGCAGAGCCATAACTAGTTAATTTTGAGCCCAAGGCAAGAACATAACATTGCACCCCCTATCCTGTCATAGTAGTTATTTTGGTATAAAGATGGAAGAAGTATGGTTGCCAGCCTCCAGGTGTTGGCTGGAGATCTCCTGGGATTACAACAGATCTCCAGCTGACATATATCAGTTCACCTGGAGAAAATGGTGGCTTTGGAAGGTGGACTCTACGGCATTATACTCCACTGAAGTCCCTCCCCAAACTGTGGCCTCCTCAGCTCTGCCCTCCCCCCCCAAATCTCCAGGTACTTTCGAGCCCTGGAGATGGCAAGAAGAAGAAGAAGAGTGGGGTTTTATACCTCGCTTTTCTCTACCTTAAGGATTCTCAAAGTGGCTTACAATCTCCTACCCTTCCCCTCCCTGCAACAAGCACCTTGTGAGGTAGGTGGGGCTGAGAATGCTCTGAGAGAAGTGTGACTGGCCCAAGATCACCCAGCAGGCTTCATGCAGGGGAGGGAGGAATCAAACCTGGTTATCCAAATTAGAGTCTGCCACTCTTAACCACTAAAAGGTGAAGGTAAAGGTTCCCCTTGCTTGAAAGTCAGTCGAATCTGACTCTACGGGCCGGTGCTCATCGTTTCCAAGCCGAAGAGCCAGTGCTGTCCAAAGACTTCTCCGTAGTCATGTGGCCGGCATGACTAAATGCTGATGCGCACAGAACGCTGTTACCTTCCTACCAAAGCGGTACCTATTTATCTACTTGCAGTTTCTTGCTTTCAAACTGCGAGGTTGGCAGGAGCCGGAGCTAGAGACTGGAGCTCACTCTGTCATGTGGCACTCGGGTCTCGAACTGCTGAACTACCGACCTTCCAGTCTGCAGTTTAGCGTCTTAACCTCTTAACCACTACGCAAAGATAAATACATAAATGACAAGAGTGATAACACTACAGTATTTGTTTTAGTCATGATATTTTTTTTTTTCTGGGCCCCTCAGTGTTGTGCACCCATGGCAAGTCGCCCTTGTGCCATTGCTCCAGCTGTGTCGATGGGCCCAGTTCACAGGGCTTAAGAAATGAGTAAGTTGGGGTTGAAAAAAGCTTAAATTTCTTACCAGGACACTGTCTCTGTCTCTCTCTGTTTGTGTGCGTGTGTTTCTGTGCATGCATGCACAACCACAAGTAAACAGGAGGGTCAAGGCCTGGAATATGTTTTAAAAGCCTTGACTTTGACCTGCTTTTCAGCATATGCAGTAGATCTTTTCCTCCCATTAAAGAGTCTTTGTAATGTTACATTCCCTTGTTTTTGAGTTATATGTGTGAAATAGCCAGAAATACTGTTAAAAAGAGGCTTGTAAAATCTGAAGGGTCATATACAAGTGTGAAGCCCAAAATCCCTTTTTTTTGTGTACAATTTTTATTGATTTTTCCATAAAAAAGAAAAACATGAACAAGCAAAGAGAGAGAAAGAAAAAACAAACAGAACATACAAGAATTGTGGAGTCTGTACTATAAGTATCTACTTCTGATTCTATGAAGCCCAAAATCTTGCAGGTTCCCCCACTTTTTAGGGATGCCAGCCGTCGTGTGGGACTTGGGGATCCCCTGGAATTACATCTCATCACCAGACAACAGAAATTAGTTCCCCTGGAGAAAACGGATGCTTTGGAGGGTGGACATCTTGGCATTGTCCCCCACTGAGGTCCCTGTCCTCTCCAGGCTCCACCCCCAAATCTCCAGGAGTTTCCCAACCTGGTTCTGGTAACCCTACCCCTTATCCCCTGCTGGTGGCCAGGAGGGGACCTGGGAACCCTTTTAAAGTTGTATTCCTTAGGGATTTTGTTAGCCCAATCCAGATGAAATTTTTCCTCCAACCTTTCGATCTGACTTGACTTGACCCGGTTCTGCCAGTTTTTCTAGTGGTACCGTGATATCTGTGGAAGGCACTCTACTTTCAGTTTCCATTTCCCTACCTGTCCCCCGCTCCCACTTTGGAGTAGTGAGGGGTAACAGAAGGGTGACAGGGAGAGAAAACACCTAACTGAACACCAAGGCTCCCTCTAAACTGTGGAGTCTGATGGGCAAAAATTCTACTTTGTGAGCTACCGGCATTGAAGTTGTGAGCGAACGATTCAGCTACGGCATACATGAGTTTGCACCAGAGCCCTCCTTCCCGCGCGAAGACAAAAATGTGTGAGCCAGAGGCTAAAAAAACTGTGAGCTAGCTCACACTAACTCAGCTTAGAGGGAACCCTGCTGAACACCTCAAGCAGACTGTCTGGAGAGGTGGCATGGAAATGTCCTCACATTCTGCATAAATAAATAAGTGGGAAAACATCACATCTGGTCCGGACCGAGGTCTCACTGGGTTCAACAGGGCTTATGCCCTAATATAGGAGGGTTACAGCCTTTACATTATAGTGGGGAAATGGGAAGTCAGGTTTCATAGGAACCATGTGGCCTGGTCTAAAGACGATGGAAAGGAGCAAAGTTTTCTATTAGCTTCATAGGGGAACCGATGGGGTTGACCCTAAACAGATTTGCTGCTTGCATTTTTTATTCCTGGCTTGTTCATGTTTCTCCCTTCTGTATATCCTTGGGGTTTGCAGTTCACTTTAACTGCAAACCCATTATTCATTGTTCTGTCCTCTGTAAACCCAACTTGCTATTATCAGCAGAGGGCTGTAGAGCAGGTTTTTCAGAGTAATACGTTTTTTCTTTCTTTCTTACCCTGATAAGCTGTATCTAATCATTTTACACTGCGGGAGCAAACAGTGGAGACAATTGAGATAGATACGATGAAAAGATAATTATGCTGTCTCTCTCTCTCTCTCTCTCTTCTGAACCCAGGACAACTTTGCTGCTATGCCATGATAAGGAAGCCGGTGAGTCAGGGAAGTCAAATGAGCCACGACAGGAACTGGAGTTAAGTGTGACAGACGAAGCTCATTAAATAATTAACCCCCACTGGCAACTCAGCTATGTACCTGTTGACCCTGGAGCCACAGCAGGAAGAGAACAGGTCTGAGAAGTGCCCAACTTGACCTCCCCACCAAACCCTACCCTGCTTAAAAAACAAGGGCATAATCCATTCAGAGATGCCATTTCAGATTTCAACCAGGATGGAAAACAAAAGATTGTGGCAAAGAATCTTGTGGCACCTCAAAAGCAAACAAGTTTATCCTGACTTCAGTGTTTGAGGGACAAAGTCCTTTTTGTGTAGTGTAATGAGGTCAAGACACTTGGGGAATTCATACAGCATGTATAGACCCTGGTACAAGTTATGCTGTTGACCCCCTTGAACCCATCCCCCTACCCTGCCCATTGTACACGTACAAAGTGAACACTTAACAGAGCCAGAGTTGTGCCCTTGGTCTCCCATCCTGCTTAATTTCTGAGAGCTGGCTATATCATCCTGCCTTCCCTCCCAAATACTTTAAAGTGGGGTCCGTGGGTGTGTGGGTGTGTGTGTGTATTTCCATTTCATGCAGGTAACTCTTATGGAATCATGTAATTGCTCTCTTTTAATTATCAGTGTAACAATGATGGATGGTATAATGTTTTGTGCATTTAGTTCACATTAAGAATGCAATGGTTATGCTTTAATAAAAAGCTTAGAATCTAAGTAGAGACTCTCTAATCATATTTACTTGTGTACTATATCCAGAATGAACCTGTAGCATTACTGAGGTGTACTCCTGGCTAGGAGTAAAGCTAACTAGATGCCTAGGTTTCTTAAGTGCACACTTATATGTAAACCAGGCTTGACCAGAGTCTAGGGTTGCCAAGTGTTCTTTACTTACCGGCGGGGGGGAGTCCTCCGTTGTCCAGGAGTTTCCCGGGCACGCGCGCAAAGCGCGCGCATCCAGCAATGTCTCCCGGAAGTGACATCAGCATGCTGGGGCATTGCCAGAGCGTCGCCCTGGCAACGCCCCCAACGTGATGACGTCACTTCCCAGTGACATCATTACGTTGGGGAAGGGGGGTAGGGTTCCCCCCGCCGGCCGAATGCTGGCCGGCGGATCGGGAACCCCTGTAGCAGGGGATCCCCTGCCTCCCGGGCTGACTTGGCAGCCCTACCAGAGTCATCCAGAACACTCTATTCGCCTCTCCTCTATTTTATCCTCGCCACAGTCATGGGAGGTAGGTTAGGCTGAGGGAGAGTATCACATGGCCCAAGGTCACCCAGCAAGCTTCCATGGCATGAGTGGGCATTTGAACCTGGGTCTCCGAGATACTAGTCTGACAGTCTTAACCACTACAACGCACTGGCTCTCTTTTGGGTGGACAGTGCCTGAAGTTTGTCTACCATGCAACACCCACTAGTGCATAAACGCCACATCTTGTCAACAAAAAGGAAGTGATTTGCCTGAAGCAGCAAATTCCTTTGTTGACTCATCAGTTCAGTTAAATTTGTGGATCTGTTGCAAACTATATGCATCTTAAATTGGATTGTAATTAAAAAGACTCACTTTGAATTGCTGATGATATTGCAGTCCGTCTTCTGGTTTGAGAAATCCCTGAAGATGATTAGACACTGTTGTCTTCATTAGCCACCCTTAACCTACCACCAGCATTGACCTACTTATTTTAAGCATAGGTGTATTATTTTCACTATACAATAGATTAAGCAAATAAACAGAAGACTTGTTTATGGAATTCCAATTCTGCTTTGTAGCCTAGATCTAGTCGCATGACAGATTTTCATCCTTGTATTCAAAATGGGTTGGTTGGTTGGTTCCCAGAATAATTCACCGATACAGCCTTTTATAGGGTTCTTGAAGTATTTTAATCATGCTATATATCCTTACATCTCAAAAAAAACAAACCTGGTGAAGTAAGTGAGTTAGGGTTGCCGGCCCCGGTTTGGGAAATACCTGGAGATTTTGGGGGAAGAGCCTGAGGAGGGCAGGGGTTTGTGGTGGGAAGAGTCTTCGGTGGGGGGAAATGTCCACCTTCTATATATTTAACATAACTGTTAAACAACTTAGCCCTGTAACTGGACAAACTGAATCTTGTCACGATTCTTTCCAAGAAATCCATGCCAGCCAGTGACTGGAAAATATGTCAAATGCACCAAAGGGCCCGTGTTTGAAAATACTCTCCTGGAACACTGCTGGATGGAGACTCAAAAGCTCCTCCCCAGAAATTAAAGAACAATTGGCACAAAATGGCTTTGTGTTTCTTCAGGAGACCTGGGCCCTAGGCAAAATCTTGTTCTCTGGGGTTCACTCGATGCTCTTCAATCTGGTGGTAAGGGAAGACCCTCAAGGGATCTCCTTAGTTTGAAATCACTGTCAGTACGTTTTAAAAGCTTCCTGTTATGTTTTGAGTTCATTCTGTGTAGTTTGGTTTGGCCATGGTTTCGTAATTCCCTCGTTCCGATTGGCTGCACAGTAAAGACCAACCATTGGTCCTGAAGCCACCCCAGGGAGCCAATCATAGAGCCCGGCTTAGGTCCAGTAAGACTTTGCATATATCATTACACTGTATATAGTTCACTGTTGAGAATGTATAAGTTTGTGTGCTGCTCTGCTGGAGCTGTCTTTGAGCTGAGTGATGTTTAGAATAAAAGCTTTGTTATGATTCATCGTCTTCTGACTCTCAATACTTAAAACTTCCCACTTCCTAATTTCCCCCCTTGGTCATTAGCAGTCCTTAACACTGGCCTTATTTGTCTCCGCAGAAGAAGTAAACTGTTACTCTTTGGGATTGGTTGGATAACTACATACATTATTTGACTTGGGCATCTTTTATTTTTTGCAGGTGACCTTAATGCCTTAGAAGTCTTTCATTTTGTGTCTTTGGGGATATTAACTAACTACCCTTATAGATCATCTAAAGATAACAAGATCAATTTATTGGGTAAAACTAATAGCACAATTGGACAAAACTACAGGGTGTCTGTTGTGGGGAGAGGAAGGGAAAGGAGTTTGTAAGCCGCTCTGAGACTCCAAGTGAGTGAAGGGCGGGATATAAATCCAATCTCTTCTTCTTCTTCTTCTTCTTCTACATTTACACAGAGCCAAAAATTGATTATTTTAAATAGTCTTAAGGAGGGAGTAGACCATGGGGAGTTTACCTGTTTGAACAATTGTGGGGCAAGTGTTATAGACTATTTTCTTTTCTCCACTGATTTGGTTGACCTGGTAAAGGTGAGGAAACTATTGCTAGCTGTCATACGCCCTTACTTCTATAAATCAGTTTGCCTAATTATTTTGGGGCCCCAAATAGTCATCTGATATTCATCTGGAGGTAAGTGCGGAGTTTATATGGGGCTGGTATCTGGAGTGACAAAATAGGGGCGTCCTTGGATTGAGACCTCTTAAATTCTGTTGGGCATTTTTGATGTAAAAGCAGAGTTAATAACACAGCAGAACACTTGTATTAGCTTTTAAACAAGAAACTTTACTAATGGGGGAGGCTGAACTGGGAAATACTAGAAACAAAACAAAGGATTAACATCCTCTCTGACTGTACTAACCTACATCTTGACTCTCTAAAGTCTAAATCACATGTGCTAGCCCCAGGTGAGAGTTAGAACAAAGAGCAATAAGCTTTCTAAACCTCCACCCCCGGGACATCTTCTGAGCTATTGATTACCCAATAGAGAATTGGGCATAAATTCAATTTATACCTCAGGGAGGACAGGGTATAAATTGAATGAATGAATGAACTATACATTTTATCACCTTGCTCTGGTGGCAAATATGTGCAGGATCTGTCACTGGGTCACTAACGAAATAGCTAGAATATCAGCATGTGTAAACAAATATGTAAATTTTTCCATGACTCTGGGGAGAGAACTTGCTACTCCAACAAATTTCTACAATACATCTGTTGAATCCTGAATCATGTAGCAGGGGTAGCCCTCCGAGCTGAATTGGGACAACCATCTCTTGAAGCTCGGGCTTGGTTGAAGGCTTCTTATTATAATTATACACACCAGCATCCAAGAAGGCTATCTCAGTGAGGACTCTTATGTTCCCTACTGGGATAAATTTGTTGAGCAATAACTACAGCTCCTCAATCTTTCCTTGGATTCTCTTTATTCAGTTGCCAGACAGGAAGCCATAAGAATGATTAAGAAACATTTATTTAAGTATGATTATAACAGTACAAGCTGTAGAGTACAATGTGTTTGTTCTACTCAGTTTTACTGGTATTCTTCCACCTGGAGAGCTTCCCAATTACTGCTTGTATCTGACTGTTCCTCGCTATAGGCGTGCCTTTATGCTGGTGCACCTTAATGCCCTGCCATCTAGAGTAGAGGGAGGGAGGGAGGGGTCAAGCCCAGTTCTCCAGATAAGAGTCCGTTGCTCTTAACCACTACATCACGCTGGCTCTCAAGGAGAATTAAATGGCCTCCTCCCACCATGCTAATCTACCCCTTTAAACTGAAGCACCAGCGATGGCTTTCTTGATTGTTTGTTTTTTAAATGTCAAGAAAAAAGCATCTTGGTACTACATGTAGCATATAACCAGTGGTTTACCAAGACTCTTGATATAGTGGGAGGCCTCCCAGTAACTACCTTCCATGTCTACCAGTGCCTCAGGCATCAGCAGGACGAGGGTGGGGGGCTAGCATCCCAGAGGCACCCCAGTGTGTCCATGTTACTTCAGGGTTACATCAGAAGTTACACAGGGTGCGCTAACATTCTGCAAAAGGTTTTTTTTTTTGCTGAATGCTCAAGTAACCATGGTGATGCATTAATGTCACTTTGGGGCACACAGGGAGTAACATCAGTGCATCGCCAGCAGCATCATTACATCGCCGGAGAGTGCCCCCCCCCCACATACAGTCTTCTGCTGGTTGCCAGTCTCTGCCTGACAACCCTACACCAAACTGCAATATGGGATGATAATTCTACTGACATAACTAATAAGGTTTTTGTAAAGGCATGTGACATCTGTGTATTTAAACCTGGAACTGCTACAACCAGAAAAAGCAGATAGGGTAAGGATGGGTTCTGTTAGGGAGGAAACAGAAACATAGCAGAGCAGCGCCCTCTGCTCTGGCCACAACCATGCATAGCCTGGTGACATGCAAGATTAGATTATGCTCCACATGGGGCTGGCTAGCCTTGTGAGCTGCACTTAGCTGGAGCAATGAAACCACCCAGCCGTCCCTGACTCAAAGGAGAGGCTTTTCGTTTCACTGAATCACCAAATTCCTTTCCTGCACTAAGTGAGAGTTTCCCATCAATTCCTTTTTTATCCCACCTGATTCAGCCAGACTAGAAATCCATGGCTTAGAGCGTGAGTTCACATGTTATGCAATTCTAACCCATAGAGAGGGGGTGGGGGTTCTGCACTGGGAATGTGAAACTTTTAAAAGAGAAATTCCATGAAATGGTTTAAAGAGAACAGGTGTCCGATTTTGCCACAAAACATGGAAACATCTCTCTGAATGCAGAAAGAAAGAAAGAAAGAAAGAAAGAAAGAAAGAAAGAAAGAAAGAAAGAAAGAAAGAAAGAAAGGAAGGAAGGGAGGAAGGGAGGAAGGAAGGAAGGGAGGAAGGGGGGAGGAAGGGGGGAGGAAGGGGGGAGGAAGGGGGGAGAGGGAAAGAAAGAAAGAAAGAAAGAAAGAAAGAAAGAAAGAAAGTTTTCTATGTCATTGGTTATAATACAAACCAAAACAAAAGTCCAGCAGCACCTTATTTTGCTATGACTAACACAGCTACGCCTTCGTAATACAAAAGGCACTGTGCTTATATATGAGAAAATAATCCTTTTCTGATGTTATAGTCATACATATCAGGGCCCTAGCAACGGCACGTAACAGGATTCCGTGCTACCCAGGATCTCCCCAGAGTCCAGTCACCATGTTGTGTGAACATGGCAAGACCCATATTCACCATGTGCATACCTCCTCAGTATTTGTGAGCACAAGCCCTAAAAAAATCCAGTGGTTATACCAAAGATGGATGTGTGTAGTAAATATGTGTGATGCCCCTGTTCACACAACAAGGTGACCACACATAGTGGGATCCATTATGGACAGTCAGTGGTTCTCCCAGTATATGTGGTAAAATGTCTGAAAGGGATCAGTATCCCCTCTATCCAACTGAACGTTGTCTGCATTAAGGTTTGTACTCCAGTAACAGTGACAGCTTAGGGCGGGGGACGGGGGGAGGCAGCCAGTACATTTATAAGCCACCTCGTCTCATCCTTGGCCAAGGGAGCAGGGAAGACACAGCACAAACTGCTCCACATTTGTACAATACTGGTGTCTTTAGAGAATGATCATGACCTTTCAATGTTTATTGTCTTGTAAATACATACATGCCTTCGTCTGCATGGCCCAGGCTAACTCAGTCTTGCCAGATCTCAGAAACTAATTAGAATTCAATAAAAACTTTAAATAATAATAATAATAAAGAAACTAATTAGGACTGGTCCTGGTTAGTTCTTGGATGGGAGACCATCAAGGAAGTCCAGGGTTACTACACAGAGGAAGGCAGTGGCAAACCAAGACCGATTTCCCACAAGGCGCTGCCCCGGCATCGTGCTTCCGTTTTCCCCAATTGTGTGCTTCAATTTCTCACTATTTGCTGTGGGGTGCATTTTGACCCATGGCTTCACACGATTTCCTCCGCAGCTTCAGTGATCCTGTTTTTTTAGGATCACTGAAGCCGCAGGGGAAATTGGGTGGAGCCGCAGGTCAAAATGCGTCCTGCGGCAAATAGTGGGAAATTCAAGCACTCAGTTGGGGGAAAGGGAAGAACGACGCCGGGGCAGTGCCTTGTGGGAAATCAGTCTAAGTCTGTTCATCTCTTTCCTTGAACACTATGACTCAGTATGAATTTAGGCAGACGGTGAACAGGAGGGCAGGAAGGGATGAGCCAGTGTCTAGCTCTTGTGGCTTCTTCTTATATGCCCAGGGTAATGCCGATCACCACTTCGGGGTCAAGAAGGAGTTTTCCTCCAGGCCAGATTGGCCTAGGGATCCTGGAGGTTTTTGACTTCCTCTGGGCATAGAGCAGGGGTCACTGGGGAAAAGGGGGAAAGCTGTGAATTTCCTGCATTGTGCAAGGGATTGGACTAAATGACTTTGGGGTCCCTTCCAGCACTATGTTTCTACCCTACAGGGTCTACATAAGACAGTTCTGAGTTGACGGCACTTTCCATCAGCATACACATACGTAGTCCCTTGGACTGAAGTCCAAATTTATGCCACAAAGCCTATGTTAGTTCATGCTAGCCTGAGTCTGAACTTCAACACAAACAGCACACTACATGGGATTGTTTTCATGGGCGTTGGCAAGGAATGAATTGGGGTCCTTCAAGAGGCAAAGCTCCATCTCTGAGCTCTGGGACCTCGCCACACAATATGTTTACATGTTCCGTTGTATCTTCTACAATTTCACCTGGTCCTCCACCAGTGAAGAAAAATGTGCAGCTCAACAGAAAAGCACGGAGTTTCTCTAACCAAAACCACAGGTTTCCTCTGACCAAAAGTACAACTGCAGAATCCCTGTTGTTGTTAGAAGGGCCCAAAAAAGACACTGGAGAAGGCTGAGGGTCTACTTAGTGGTTGGTTAGGAGTGGAAATGTCCATTTCCAGTAATGTAAAACTCCAAAAATGGCTTCTCAAAGCAGCCAGAAAGTTTTAAAAAGACACAAAGATCTATTTTAGGGCTGTGGTGGACTACGGCCTGGGAAAATCCGAAATAGATTCAGTCAAGAACTTTCAAGACCCAGCTTTCTCTGAGCCTTCTTACTCTACAGACCTCAAATGTGTGGCTCAGCTGAGATTCAAGTGAGTTTTTCGAGAACATTAACTTTGTAGCACTATGATACAGGTTCAAGTAACTCCAGGCATAACTATATATTTCATAGTCCTCATGTTGTCCTTCCTCTCCCTCACTAGGGTTGCCAGGTCCCTTTGTTGTGCCAGCGGGGGGATTTGGGGGGCACTCTGAGGGTGGGCAGGGACATTGTGCAATGCACTGACATCACGCAGAAGTGATGTCAGCGTGTTGGCGACACTAGGAGCAATGCACTGCTTTTTGGGCAAAACTCTGTGGTAAAAACAGCCTCAAACGATAGAGTTTTGCCCAAAAAGCAGAGTGTCACCCCTGATGTCACCAACACACTGACGTCACTTCCAGGTAATGCCAGTGCATCACACATGGCATCAGGAGTGGTGGGAATTTCCTCCCACCAGCCTGCTGGACGGCAGCAGGCAGAAGCCCACAAAAGTGGGTATGACAGACCCCTGCTCCTTCTTCACTGCGAGGCAGATTTTTCCTGCCAAAATTCTTAGTTCCTTTCAGGTACTGAACTAGCTCCCTAGTAGTGTGATAATATTTGTGGTTTTATGAATCTGAATGTCCCACCCTTTGAAAGAATCTAAGGTCAAATCTACATCTGACTTTCCCACTGGAATCATTCTAGTTTCAAAACCCCCCCGTCTATACCTGTTTCTAGTTTCAAACCATACTTGTTCTAGTTTTAAAATTACTGTTTACATTCGTTAATTGCCCTCCTGTGGTCAAGTTAGCATTATACTACTTAAAAACAGATCCTGTTGCTTTGTACTCTTCAGACTAAAATTTGAAACCAGCATGAAATGAGCATAGGAAAAGACAGCAGTCAAACTACTTCAGAGGGGAGGTGTAAACTGGGCCTTATTTGGCTTTTGCCCAGCCCAAGAACTTGTCAGGAGAACGGAGCCCTCTTTTTAGATCGCTTGAAATGGCACTGGAGATTGTGTAACAGTGAACAATAATAAAGATTTTATTTAACAGCCAGGGATGGTATGGGTTGTCAGGAATTGGAAAGGCTGAGGTAAAACCGTATATGTTTCAGTCAACAGACAAGATGGTGTTGTAACAGCTTTTTCTAAAACAAATTCTTGGTCCTTATCAGTGAGAGCTGGTTGACTAAGTGTTTTAGTTTCAGTGACAATGTTTCTGCATACAGTTTCCTAATTCTACAGTTCAGGTCTTCTGAAAAGGTCACTCTTTCAGTATATCAAATTCTTTCCCCTTTTCTGAAATCACAATGTGTCTTCTTTCCCCTGAGTAGTCTATAGCCATTTCCTTTCACCACAGACCAGGGACTGCCTCAGTGTCAATTCCCTGTAGAACTGGGCAGGACTTATATTTCTTCCCTGAAAATATATATATTTTTTCCCTTTTGGCCTGATTGGGAGCTTCAGCTTGCTACCCAGTCACTCTTTGCCAAAATCTCAAACCCCCTTTCTTGGCATCTGTGTGAAAACATGCTTTAGCTGACACTATATTCTGAATCCTCTGATGGAATTCTTTCTCAGGTTATGTTGAACACAGTTAAGACCAGGTGTGTCTCCCCTTATTCAAAAGGTGACCCTGTTTGACAGACTTTTGGTCAGACTCTTCAGACATCCACTCCTTTAGCTGAGCTTTTACTTTACTGAACAGTAACTGCCACTGAACTCCACATAAGTAACTCTCCCCTCAGCACACAGCTGATTTTATAATTTCCTCAGCTGGCACTAGCCAGTCAGAGAAAAGGAGCAGCCTGTCACTCAAGCTCAACATTCTAGAGCAGAGTTAACTATTCCCCTCCCTTCTCTGATGTTAAATGTAGTCTGTCACAGTGGGGGATCCCCCCTGGCCCCACCTGGGAAATGGTATCCCTACCCCCTGCTCCCAGTGAGCCCACCCAGTCCTGTCGATCAGATGTATGCTGAGAATTCCATGCTCAGTTCCCAAACACATAGGAGTGTGACTGGATTAGCACAATGACACATGGGGAGAGGTTGCTTAGGCCTTTACCTCTGCACCAGTTTCTTGACATGAAGTGGCCCCAGGGAACCACTTCTTCACTTGAGGGAACTTAGGTGCGCCAATAGGCTACATGCAAATTTCCCCAGTGGGACAAACAGTGATTCCCCATGGCCATTTCAGACAGATAAAATGGCATGGGAAGGATGGTTTAAATCCTCTCTCCCCACAACCCCAATCCAAATTGGGGACCCTGCCCCTTGGAGGTAATTTCTGAGTATTGATCTGAGTGTCAGACTGAGATCTGCAAGACCCTGATTCAGATCGCCACTCTACCGTGACAACTTGCGGGGCAACTGTGGGCCTGTCGCAGACTCCCATGCCCAGCCTCCCTCACTGGCTTGTTATAAGGCTGTGTGGAAGAGAGTAGAATGATGTAGGCTACTTCAGGCTCTCATTGCATTCCCTATGCATGAAGGAAATTAATTAATTAGTAAAATATCAGCAGCAGCATGTAGACATCTCACAGGTTTTCATGGTAGAAGAAGACACAAGTTATCTAGCATGTAATCGCACAAGAGTCCTTGACATAAGCTGGTTTGGGCTCTGTTCACAGGCTGCAGCTGATATCTCAGGACAACAAACCCAAGTACAAACTCCCACTTGCTACTTGTGTAAACCACTTCTGGCAAACTGGAGATGTTGGAGTGGGTGGGGGCTGGGGAAATCAAGTTGGGGTTGCCAGCTTTTCTCCTAGCAGGGTATGTTTACAACCAGCCCTCATTTTGGTTGGTCTTTCTCTTCCTTCCTCCATTTTAACATGGGACCTGCTTCTCATCTCCCTGCCTTTGGGCCAGTAAGCAAGTCTGGGTCCATCATCAGGCAAGAGACCCAGCAAAGGGAACCAAACTTCCCCTAATTTCTTCTCACTTGCTGAGGAAAATAGCTGTTCCAATGAGAAGCCCAACTGAGCTCAGACTCATCAGACACATTATACCAGGTGTTGTGGTGATGAATCACAGTAGTTTTAGCCACACAAGAATTCTTCCATACTGGCAATGGGCTGAATACAGAGCTGCACATACATTTACATTCCCTACAGATTGGTCAGGCTGTTGCATAATGTAATTTAGACTGTTTGCATTGCCCGCCATGACCCCCGGTAAATGAAGTAACACAGAATGCCTCCTACCACAACTTTTCCTCACCAGGATACCTTTGTTTTCTTACCCCCTTTCAAAATATTCTCAGTATCTAGATTTTTTCCTTCACCACTTCCCCTTGGCCAATTATGTGGCATCCCTGGCTGCTCATTTAGTTCACTCCTCTGTTTTGATTCTGTTTTCTCCACAAGCCACTGATACTTTATGGGGCCAGAGTCTGTCCCTAAAGTATGACTGGCTGCAAACTCTTCTGTCTAGCTACTTAAGTCTCCATTAGCCTCGAAGTCACAGAGATCTCACATTTTGATTGTCTTGGATTGTTTGAACCCCAGATATTTGAGCCATTGCCTTCAGAATGGAACCTTATCCACACCTGCTTTACCCTCTTGCTCTACCTCTTTGGACTCTCACCACCCACTTTTGAGTGGGGTGCTTGGAATATTTGGTCTATCCAGGACAATATTTTCTATACTGACTGGGGTCGCAGTCAGATGGCTCTTTAGATCTGACCTAGGCACTAGTGCCTGGTGGATTTAAAGGGCACATCCAGACAGTGACATCTGGGAAATGTGCTGCTGTCATGATCAGCCCATCGATCCCAGCCAGGGAGCCATACTAAAAAGACAGTAGTGAAAGTCTGGTCTAAAGCTTGCCGATGGGCCAATGGTGGACTTTCCCCCGTCTGGTCGTTTCAGTGTGCAATCAGCCCGTTGGGGTGGGCCTGACTTCAGACCACCTCTAACAGCCGCCATTTAAAAAAAATCTTTGTGGTATGCTCATAAACGTGTAAATGAGCAATGACTGCAGAGCTCCGTTTAAACATTCCAGACAATTTCATGTTTCTGAAGGGCCCATGAAACTTATGAACTTTGTTAATTGAAATGGTCTCAGAGGAACGTACCAGTGGTGGTGCTTTTAACATTCAAGTCCGTGCATGCGTGGAAAAACAAGTAAACAGTGAGGCACATATGCGCATGCACAAATGGATTTAAAAAAAAAAAAAAAAACCCGACTGTACAGCTCTTTCAGGTGGACGCCATCTAGACAATCCACCGCGGAGTCCGTGCGTGGTAAGGCGATTAATGGGGGAGCTGTCTGGTCGTGCGACACTGGATAAAAAAGATCAGGATCAAATTAGAGCCGGGCCAATGGCAGTATTAGCTGCCCATCTGAACGGGACCTGGAAGTGGCTTTCCAAGGTCTTGGGTAGAGGTCTTTCACATCACCTTCTACCAGACTATTTTTGCTGGAGATAGTAGGCATTGAATTTGGACACAAAAGATCTTCACACCAAGCTCATTTATTTCACTGTTTCTTTTTCTGACCCTACTCCCCTCACAGAACCGTCCTTCGGGCCACTCTCTCCTTTTATGACACATCAGTCAACCCCCTCTCTCTTTCCCCCTTCCATCATCTCTGAAAGTGCTTTTAGGCACAAACAAATCTTTTGAGTTTTCTTGCTATTGCTTTCTTCAGAAGACTTCCTTTGTCTTTGCAGGCTGGCCATGTTCAAAAAGAATATGCTGGATGGTCAAATCAATAACTTTATATCTTGCTTCAACAAATTATTTTGATAGACACTGGAATGAAGTTGGCTTAGTCTTGTTCTCAAAAACTGTCTGCATACTTGCTATGAAAGGTGGTAGCATACAACTGGCCCCTAAACTAATATCTCCTCCAATTATTTATACAAGAAAATGTTGATGGATGTTTAACCACAGGTAGCAATAGGTGCTAATGGGAAAACTACATGTCACACACAAAACACATTGTTGTATAATTGTATTATGGTATAAGCCAATTTGTTCCTCATTGTGTTTGACCTCTGAAGAAGGCCTAAACAGGCTGAAACACATCAGGTCAAGTCTATTGGCCCTTGTGTGTATGATTTTGGTATGTTTATATGAGGTGCAATTGGGGCCTTATATGTTTTTTAATTCTTTGCTAATAAATACATGTATTTTTATTGATGACTGTGCCCATTTGATCCAAAGGGGAGGAGTGGCTGTGTTGGGCCAAACTGCCTGTGTGATCACAGCCACTATGTCCCTCACCCAAACAGAACAGACAGAGGTCATGTTCATCCGTTCGGGTCATCTTTGCCCCGCAGTGGGAGCATTTCTTGAAAAGGGCCTTCTGAGCCATGGAATGAACTCAGAAGCCGACATTGCTTCAACAAATCTGGAACAAATCTTCGCGAGCATGACTAGATGAAGACTCCAAAAAAAACAGCCTTGTCCTTTCTGCAGCAAAAGAGGAACTGAGGGTGGGGGCACTGCTACGCAGAAGCACATAGTTCCTGGGTGAGAGTTTCTGGATCCAGCACACAGTGCCCCCTGGAGGCTTTTATCTGTAAAGACCTATCTGATGGCAGGCTTGCTCATGCACAGTCCCCATGTGGAACTGCACAGAATATCGATGATGAAATCCTGATTCCTGTAAACAAAATTTAAAAATCTCTTGATTAAAGTAAAAGCATTCCTAATGAAAACCAGCTTGTACTGCTGCTCTTTACATTGCTTAAGTTGACTTTTTAAATTCCTTAATGATGTTTGACTTCCCCCTATCATTTTCTAATTAAATTAGATGCATGTGGCCATGGGGAAGACTCTGACCTTCCAAAGCTAGTCTGGAAGGCTTTTGCAAGGATGAAATATAAATCTATGAGGGACTCAGCCATTAAATGTTTTATCCCATTTCACATTTTCCAATTTTGTAAGAAGTGTGATTAATCCAGGAGCTGGCATTTGAAAACTCATTGAGTAGCATACCGGCCAGGAGTGAAAACAAGTTCCAAGGCTTTTTTTGTAGCGAGGTAGAAAAGGCTTTCCCATTTCCCAAATCTTTCTCTGGCACTTGCCCCGGGAGCATGAGGTCACCGGAGCTCATTCGAATGAGCATGATTTGGCAGTGCTCAGATTCCCAGTGGAAGATGTTTGTGCTGTGTAGCAATTAAGAATGTCCCCACTTCTAAAGAAACAACGGTTTTCACTGAAGGTAACTCCCAGTGATATCTTTTGGTCCATTTGGAAATCACTTTTAAGTCCTCGGAGTTTATTTATTTGGCGCCTATCCAGAGACCTGCTTGAGGGACTGCAGTCTGGTTCTACACAAAGCTCCCCCCCCCAACTGCAGCAACTTTTTAGGGTGTGTGTCATGTAGTGGTTAGAGTGCTGGCCTAGGATCTTTGGGAGACCCGGGCTCGAATCCCCACTCTGCCCCAAAAGTTTGCTGGGTGACCTTGGGCCAATCATACTCACAGAAATGGAGGAGAGATGTATGCAGCTTTGGGTCCACATTGGGGAGAAAGGCAGGGTACAAATAAACAAAATAAATACATTCCGTGTGATCTTGTCATACAGCCACCCATCTTCTGGATCTTCCCTGGCTTGGCTCTGCAATTTCCCAAGCATGTTTTGTGTTATGTATTGGGACTGAAACAATGCAGGACTGTGCTAGCAGAGACTAGTTGAGGGAGCCTAAGAACAATAGCCCACTAGGATTCTGGCAGTAACCAGTCAAGAAGTAATGTTATGTAAATAGCCTATCGTTGGGAGTGGGGTGTGTTTGGGTGTGGCAATTGTATACTATTTAAACAGGGCATGTGGCCCTGGTCTTCAGTGTAGCTCTGGCTGAAATCACAAATAAAGCTGAGCTGATCACTAGCAGTGAGTCTGCTGATCCATGGAACCCACGATTTAACACTTTGGGATGTTTTTTCCCTTAAATACAGGGGTCCGTTGGAGCGGGAGCGCACAGGAGCGCAGCTCCGGGAGTGAGGAGCCCAGGGGGCGGGCACATGACCAAGCCCCGCCCCCTCGTCAGCTTCCCCAAGCAGTGCAGAGGCGCAGCGCCCCGGGGAAAGCCCTGCTAGGGTCTTTATTGTTTTTAATGTTTTGTTTTAACATTGATAATTTTATCATTGTTCCTTTTATGACTGTGTGCTGCTTTTCCAGAGACTTGCTCAAGGTGGCATATAAATTTTCTAAGTATACCATTTTTTATCTGGGCACAGGGTACATAAGTACTGGAGAAATTTCACCAACCCTTCAGCAGCTTCCACCCCATCAGTTTGGTGTAGTGGTCAGGAGTTGGACTCTAATCTAAGAGAACCGGGTTTGATTCCCCACTCCTCCACATGCAGCTGCTGCTGTGACCTTGGGCCAGTCACAAGTTCTCTCAGAGCTGTTCTCTCATGAGCAGTTCTCAAAAGACCTCTCTCAGCCCCACCTACCTCACAGGGTGTCTTGTTGTGGGGAGGGGAAGGGGAAGGGATGGGTGGTGCACATGTCCTGGGTATCTCAAGTCTACTTGAAACCTGGTGGTTTCAAGGGAGCAGGAAGAGAATGACGGTGTGTTCTTTACGCTTATTTTTATTGCACAAAGTATTGGATGGGGAAGGGAATGGAGGAAGAGCAGGTCAGTTTCACTCACCTGTGGAGTGGAGCCTGAGGGGTGGGTGTTGCCTTCTGACACACTTTCAGTTTGTTAGGAGGTGTGGCATATGCAAATGAGCTATACAAATGAGTTATGCTAATGAGCTCCTGCACCTCTTTTTCTACGAAATGACCCCTGCTTAAATATCATACCCACAGCAGGTATGGGGTGAGCATGGTAGAGAAGGAGCAGGTTTCTGAACCTTCCTGCCCACCTCTGGCACCATTTCCTCCCCATTCTGCTAATGCTCACCTTTCCCTTCTACTTCCTGCAGGGTTTTTGGAGAAAAAATGGCAGTAGACATATCTCTATAGTGTTCTCCCAACACTAAAGTGATAGACCCACAACCAATAATTTTTTTAAAAGCAAAAAGCCGACTGGAGGGTGGTGGTGGGAAAGTGGGAGTGGAAAGCATTGGGGGGAAATCCCGGAACTGAGCCTCTGTTGAAATGCAGAATAATGGTCAGGTAAGGTCAGAGGTGCCCTGACCTGGATGGCCCAGACTAGCCTAATTTTGTCAGATCTCAGAATGTAAGCAGGGCCAGCCCTGGTCAGTATTTAGAAGGGAGGCCACCAAGGAAGCCCAGGGCTGCTACGCAGAGGCAGGCATGGCAAACCACCTCGGAACCTCTCCTGCCTGGAAAACCCCGTGGGGTTTCCATAAGTCAGCTGTGACTTGACGGCACAATACGGGGGGGCGAGTGACATCAGAGCCAGTTTGGTGTCGTGGTTAAGTGCACGGACTCTAATCTGGGAGAACCAGGTTTGATTCCCCACTCCTCCACTTTCAGCTGCTGGATGACCTTGGGCAAGCCATAGTTCTGGCACAGCTGTTCTTGAAAAAAAGAGCAGTTTCTGTCAGAGCTCTCTCAGCCCCACCGACCTCACAGGGTGCCTGTTGTGGGGAGGGGAAGGGAAAGGAGTTTGTAAGATGCTCTGAGACTCCGAGTGAAGGGCAGGGTATAAATTCTCCTCCTCCTCCATCACCACCACCACCACCACCACCAAGGAGAGCATTGCTAGATGTTTATAGAATCATAATACCACAGCGTTGGAAGGGGCCAGACAGGCCATCGAGTCCAACCCCCTGCTCAGTGCAGGATCAGCCTAGAGCATCCCTGACAAGTGTTTGTCCAGCCGCTGCTTAAAGACTGCCAGTGAGGGGGGAGCTCACCACCTCCCTAGGCAGCTGATTCCACTGTTGCACAACATTTACTGTAAAAAAGTTTCCCCCAAGATCCAGAACATTCATGTTTTCACCTCCACCTCCTCTTCTCCAGACTAAACATTCCCAAGTCCCTCAGCCTTTCCTCGTAGGGCTCTGTCTCCAGGCCCCCCCAATCATCCTCACTGATCTCCTTAGCACCTGCTCCATTCTGTCCACAACCTTTTTGAAGTGAGGCCTCCCAAACTGCACACAGTGTATTTTGTTGAATACATAACACAAGAAGCAGAAAACAAGCACAGGAAGCTGTCGGACCATTAGATGACAAAAGTGTGAGATGATTTTTTCCCCCTGAATCTTCCAAGTATGTAACAGGAAGTGTTATGCATAGTACCACAATGAACTCTTCTATCAGTTATCAGCTAAACCCGTGCGTCTGTGGATCTCCCCGCTGGCAGTCCTTTGCAGGACTGCTGATGTAACTTTCAGTTTTACTTCTTACTTTCATCTAGACTTGGACAGCATTCAATTCCACCCACTGGAAGGTTGGGGTGGGGGGGCTTACATCTGCATGATTCAGCTTCCGAGAAAGCTCTCCCCTCACGGTCAGGAATCTGGCAGTACTCGGAGTCCCAGAACGACAATATTAATCCATTAAAATGAATAGATGCTTTTCATCACTCCATTAAAGAAGTTGGGCTGCAGTCCTAGGACACGAGCTCCAACAGCCACTAGTTATTTGGCACATCTCACATTGGCTGGTCCCTCTTCTCCAGTAAATCCATTTTTTTTCTATTTTGTTCTGCGTTTTGGGGATGCCTGGTTAAAACTTTGTCAGCACAGGTTGCCAGAGCTGTAATTTCTCAAGGGTCAACTCTCTCCCCGTGATTTCTAGAAGTAAGCTACCAGAGTGAGGAACAGATATATCATATCTGTAGTGTGCATAGTCTGTAATGCGCACACCTGAACACTAAGGTGTGCTGCAGTGCACTATCTGATATGTCACGGAGTACAGCCATGGAGGTTATATTGTCAGACACTCAGGTCTTTCAAATATATTTTAAAGCAAAGAACAAAGACCTTGAGGGCTTTTAACCAGAGGAAAGTTGGTGGAATAAAGTCTTCTGGTATGTTTGGTCGTGTGTGTTTGTGGGCAGGAGCAACAAACCTTACTATCAACCTAGATGTTTTATAACCATGTACCCATTTCCATCTGAGAAATATTGGAGGGTATGAATATTACTGCTTCACCTGGATGTCCCAGGCTAGCGTGATCTTGTCAGATCTCAGAAGCTAAGCAGGACCAGCCCTGGTAAGTATTTGGATGGGAGACCACTAAGGAACGCCAGGGTCAGTCCACAGAGGCAGGCAATGGCAAACCACCCCTGAATGTCTCTTGCCTTGAAACCCCTACGGGATCTCCATAAGTCAGCTAAGACTTGGTGGAAATAAGTAAATAAAGTTATTACAGGTACCAGGACTGTCTGCAGCATATCTGCCTGTGTGCCAGGCCAGAGGTGAGAGCAGGAACTGGAGTCTCACAGTAACATCTGCCGCAAAACGGAAAGCAGACAGATGACCAGATGTGAAGGGATGGAAGAATCAATTTTTAAAATATGCGACAATGGCAAAATTAACATCTTATTTACAAAACAGACTAATTTCGGAATTTCAAGAAAAATGGAAAGTATTTTTCAATTATTATAGCTCAAAAACTGGAATACATTTAAGACAAAATAGAAAATGATAAGAAAAAAGAGGCAACACATGTCTGTAATAACAAATTATTAAATATGAAGACAGTTGGAAAAGATAGGATAAAGATATTTAAATAGAAGTGAAAAATAAAGAGTTAGTTCTAAATTATACGATTTCAATAATTGTATGAAATAGAAGATGGTAATTTATATAATGATTGTACTTGAATATGATTGAGGATTATTGTCTATGTCCTATGTATGATTTATTGTAGTCGACTGTAGTTTGTTTTATATTGTGTCTGTAAGTTGAAATAATTAAAAAAAAGACTTTGCAGTGTAGTAAGTAACTATTAACATATGGAATTAACAGCTGCAGGAAGTGGTGGTAGTTACAAACATAGACAGGTTCAAGAGTGGACTGGATAAACATATGGCGCACAGGTCCATCAATGGTTATTGGCCACAAGGTAGAGATGGGACAGTGAACCTCTGTATTCTTGATGCTTGGGGGTCAACAGTGGGAGGGCTTCTGGAGTTCTGGCTCTGCTGATAGGCCTCCTGATGGCTCCTGGGTTTTGGCCACTGTGTGACACAGAGCGTTGGACTGGATGGGCCATTGGCCTGATCCAAGATGGCTTCTCTTATGTTCTTAGTGGTTAGAATGTCAGACTAGGATCTGGGGTACCTGTGTTTGAATCCACACTGCCACATGAATTCTCTTTTATTTT
Source organism: Lepidodactylus listeri (assembly GCA_029233225.1). Classification (NCBI taxonomy): domain Eukaryota; kingdom Metazoa; phylum Chordata; class Lepidosauria; order Squamata; family Gekkonidae; genus Lepidodactylus; species Lepidodactylus listeri. The sequence goes on from JARCFY010000002.1 coordinate 28,159,392, forward strand.
ATTTATTTATTTATCTTTATTTTTACACCCCGCCCTCCCCGCAAGCGGGCTCAGGGCGGATTACAAGGGCACAAATGCCAGTCAGAACATCATAAAACAATTAAAATCAACAATAACAATAAAATTCCAATAAATTACAAATGTATAACTACAATTCCCAATAAAGTGCTTCCAGTCTTACTAATTAGATGGCTTCCTATCGGGTTGGGGTCCTGCCAACCATGACCATTGGGCCTGGGCTGCATTCAGGGCCGGCTCACATTATAGATGTTATTGCAGTAAATGTTACTACTGTTACTACTGGTGGCGGCTCCTAGCCAAAGGCCTGGCGGAAGAGCTCTGTCTTGCAGGCCCTGCGGAACTGCATTAAGTCCCGCAGGGCCCTGATCTCCTCCGGGAGCTCGTTCCACCAGACTGGAGCCGCCATCGAAAACTCTTGATTACCTTGAGCCAGTTACTCTCTTTTGACTCAATTCACACAGAACAGAGAACACAGGCTGTGTCTGGGGTCTGCACCCTGTGCCTGGGTAATGGTCCCACATGAGAGGAAGGGCCATGGCTCAGTGGTAGAGCACCTGCTTGGCATGCCAAAGTTCCCAGGCTCAATCCCCAACATCTCCAGTTAAATGGATCTGGCAGTAGGTGATGTGAAAGATCACTGCCTGGACCCTGGAGAACTGCTGCCACTCTGAGTCGACAGTACTGACCTTGACAGACCAAGGGTCTGATTCAGTATAAGGCAGCTTCATATATGTTTGTGTGAGCTGCACATTCTGACATGGGTGGTACCCAGTTTAGATCATGACTGTGACATGCGTGAAGGAGGAGCATCAGCTTTCTTCCCCACACCATTTCCCTGATCTGGTCCTTGGGTGGCACGTTTTGAGCCATTTGGGAAACCTGCAAGTGCACACACGTCCGAATTGGGCTCTTGCTCAGGGGAACTGAGGAGAGGCTGCAAGTCACACGTGACTCTTACACAGGATCCAGGATGGGGACCCCAGAATGGAATGGATGGAAGCTACACATACCACTGAGCCAGAGCCTCAGTCTTTCAAGGCCAGTATTGTCTACTCTGGCTGGCAGCAGCTCTCCACTGTCTCAGGCAGATGTTTCTCACATCATTTACTATCTGATTCTTTTATCAGTAGAAGCTAAGGTTTTTCTCTCTGCGGTTAAGCATAACTCATCCCAAAAATAAAGCTACAAGTCTCAGAACTGATCACCAGCTTCAGGATCACCACAGATGTTGGAGTGTCAAAAATTAAAGGAATTGGTACATCCTGGCACAAGTTATACCCAGAAACCACCAGACCCCCGCCCCATGCTATTGTCAGAATCGGACATTTCCCGGATGGGAGTGGTTTCCCTCCCCCCCTCTACGTCACTTGCTTCCCTGCAGAACTCATCACAGCTGCTTGGACTGTTATCTGGGGTGCTGAGGCATCTGACCTTGGATTATTATTCTAACGGCTACTCAGGCGCTTGGGAAGCGCTGGGGAGGTTTCAGTGGGGTGTGGGAAGGAATGCCAGATGCGCAACCACACATTTGGGCACGTTTTCCCTGGGAAGATTAATGGATGTGTCTGTAGCGCCATTTTTTACTTTACCTGATTGGTGCCCCACCTCCCTCTTTGCTTTTGAATTATGTATAATTTACCTACAGCCCCGTGCTTTGTATCACTAACACTAGAAGTGCTGACTACCATGGACCATTAAGAATAGAAGGACTTATGCTTCCAGAAGGCCTGGCTTCTTGGCTCTATAGGGTTCTCACAGCTATTTTTAATGGTAGCTGAGGTTTTTTGTCTGTGGCAGGCATAATTCCACAGAAAATAAAGCTGGGAGTCTCAAAACCGGCCACCAGCTTCAGGATGATCAGGGTACCCAGGTTCGAAGCCATACTTTGTTGTGGAAACTTGCTGGGTGACCTCCGGCCAGACATTCTCTCGTCTCCCAACCTACCTCACAGGCCTGTTGTGGGAATTAAATGGAGACGGACAGAATGCAGTCAGACACCTTGAGTCTCCATGGTGGAGAAAAGTGTGGTAGGAAGGACAGCAAGATGGGTAGCCGTGTTAGTCTGTCTGTAGCAGGGGGGGGGGGAAGAGCAAGAGTGCTCCTGGACGCTTGCTCTTTTCTACTGTGGTGAATAGCAAGGTGGTGAAGGCCTGTGGAGATAACCTGGGCCAGGATGTAGGAAGCCAGGAAGGGGGAGGCAGCACCGACAGTAAGGGTGGAGTCTATTCCTTCCTTTACATGATTAACCTTCAGACAACTTGCAAAGGAAGAGGCCTTCTTATTTATTTCATTACTTAGAAAATGTCTATACTGCCGCTCCACAGTCCAGCTTGAGCATGACGCACACTAGAATAGTTCTGTAGAGGAAACAGCAGCAGAAGATTTAGAGAAAGCAACTGTACTGAGAAGAATTATTGTTATCGGAGAAAAACATGGCCAAACACCACTCTGGGGGTTACCCCACAGAACATGCAAGGGCAGAGCCTCTGCAGTGAGACAAGGTGGTGCAGTTGTTAAAAGCATCAGACTAGCATCTGGGAGACCTATAGGGTTGCCTGCCTCCAGGTGGGGCCTAGGGATCTCCTGCTTTTACAACTGATCCCCAACTGACAAAGTTCAGCTCCCCTGGAGAAAATGGCTGCTTTGGAGGGGGGACTCTATGGCATTGTACCATACTGAGACCCCTCCCCTCCCCAAACCCCACCTCTCCTGGCTCCACCCCCAAAGTCTCCAGGTATTTTCCAGCTCAGACCTGGCAACCTTAGAGACCCAGGTTCAAATCATGTCTCATGTCATGGAAGTTCATTGGGTGACCTTGGGCCAGGCACATGCTCTCAGCCTAGCCTACCTCTCAGGGTAGTTGTGAGAATAAAATGAAAAGGAAGGAAGGAAGGAAAAATAAAAGGAAGGAAGGAAGGGAGGGAGGGATATAAAACAATACTGATAGTGAGGCGAGCTAAAGATGAGTAGAGCAAGAAGGTGGGGTCTAGTATTAAATAAGGGGTTTTTCAAGTCCTGATACATTTGCCTAAGAGACCTATCTCAAACCTCAGTTTAAGATTTAGGTCTGCATTTTTCTTCTAATTTCCTTGACTGGAAGTGGAAACTTGGAGGCAAACGGTGGGATTCATTCTGTCAGAGCGGTAGGAATCTTTGTACCAACAGCTTCTCCCTGTGGTTTTTGTTTGCCGTTCCATCTTTCAGGACGGTGAGAGGATTTGTGGCTAACTCGTGGGCCTTTTCTGTCATAACCCTAACCCTCTGGAGCAGTCAGAGGTGGTGAGAAAGTGCTTTCTTTGTGGATTATTTAGGAGGGAATGTAAGACAATCCTATTTCAGGAGGTATTTGTTAAAGTTATATGCTGAGTTATAGATTTTTCTCTCTCTTGTAGCTTTTGTTAGCTATCAACAGTGGATCACAGTATTGATTTTTTTTATTGTTTTCATATTTGCATATGTTTGTGTAGGGACTTAGATGCTGTAAACTGCATTATACCTCCCTCTGGAGTAGGGAAGTAGGAAGGTACCTAAGAATATATAAGTAGCCATGCTGGATCAGACCAAGGGGCCCTCTAGTCCAGAATCCTGTTTCCCACACTAGCCAGTCGGATCCTGTGAGGAAGCTTACAAGAAGAGCCCTCTGGTAACAGCCCTCACCTGCTGACTGCCCCCCTGGCATCTCACATTCAGAGGCATTTGGCCTCTGAACCCAGAAATCCCATTCAGATGCCATGAATATTGTCCTCCATAAATTGGACCATCTCCCCTGCTCTTTAAAGCCATCTCAGCTAATGACCATCTCACCACACCTCATGGCCGCGAGTTCCACAAGTCAACTACTAACTGTGGGAGCCAATGCACAGTTGTGGAGAGGATGTGGTTCAGTGGTAGAGCATCTGCTTGGCCTGGAGAGGGACCCGAGTTCAATCCTCAGGCATCCCCAGTCGAAAGACGCAGAGAATAGCTGACGCAAAGGACCTCTGCCTGAGACGCTGGAGAACCATTGCCACGAAGACAGATCAAACTGGGTAGCCAAGTTAGTCAGTCTGTTGCAGTAGGAAACAACAAGAGTCCAGGAGAACCTTAAAGACTAACAAAATTTGGGGCAGGGGGTGAGCTTCTGTGAATGAAAGCTCCTACCCGGCCCCAAATTTTGTTAGTCTTTAAGGTGCTCATGGACGGTTGCTCTTTGCATTGCCACTAAGAGATAGATTCAAGTGCCATAGGGACACCCCTAAGAGTAGAGAATACTGACTTGGGTGTGATTCAGCATAAGGAAATTTTTATGTCTGGCAGGTATGTGTATTATTTATTTAATTGGATTTTTCAACTGCCCTTTCCTGGCCAGCCGGGCTCAGAGCGATGTGCAGCATAGTCAAAAACATCAGTTAAGAACAGATTAAAACCAGTAACAAACAGAAAGCAAGTGGAGATGGCACCAGAAAACCCAGTAAAGCCACTATCTCACAGTGGGGCAAGGGTGGGATGCCAAGATGGAACCATGGCACTTCCTTTTGTCTCTCTGATCTCATGGCAACCACAGGCTCTAGTATTATGAAACTGACTGGAAAAAAATTCTCTCTGTTCCCTTTCCCCACACAGTACTTAGATTTGTAGACCTGTCATGGCACACCTCAGTCCCCTTTCTTTCCCAACTAAAGTCGATGCCTCATAGGCAAGTCTTTAAAAATAAATAAAATCATCCAGAAAAAGGGCTGAGAAAATTAAAATCAAGAAGTCGAATTCAAACACCATAAAGCACATACCCAAATAAAGGATTTTTAATTTTTTTTAAAAAATCGTTTTCCAGACTGATTGGTATTATTCAACAACCTGCCCTTAAAACAATTCAATACTGCCATCTGCTGCCCAAATCAGCAATAACAATACCGCAGCCTGCCCTTGGCTGGGTATCGCATTTGTCTTTACTGTTTTTGCAGCCGGAGTCATAAACAGCAAAGTGGGTGTGTATCAGCATTCTGGCAATACAGAGTAATATGAAGAAAACTGAATGGTATTTTTTTATGGGATGGTTTATTTGTTTGAAGAAATTACAGTATACTTTGCAACTAAAGGAAATAAGAACAGCCGTAACGAATGTCACAGCTACAATATTAATCATCAGTCTTCATCAGTCATCATCCCGTTGGCAGCAGAGGGCAGGACTCGCAATACTGGGTTTAAATTACAGGTGGAAAGATACCAGCTGAATATTAGGATTATTTTTTTTTACAGTAGAGAGTAGTTCAGCAGTGGTATTGGCTACCTGGAGAGGTGGTAAGCTCCCCCTCACTGGCAATCTTCAAGCAGTGGCTGGATGAACTCTTGTCAGGGGGTTGGACTAGATGGCCTGCATGGCCCCTTCCAACTCTCATCACTCTGTGATTCTTCCTGGGATTCCTTTGTCCCCCGGGAGCTGCTGTGAGAGGGGGGAAGCCACGGGTGTCTTGTCCTGCTGGTGCAAATCTCTTCCATCAGCAGAGATTATCTTCCATCATAGGATCCAAACCAGGATACCTCCAATAGTGGAGCCAGCACCTTTAAAAAGCTGCACTGTGGATACCTGCCATGTCCTGGGCAGGGTCATATGTGTGGCAGGGATCCTTTAAGTACTTTGCATATAAACAATTTGGGGTTGTAAAGGTCAAAACCCAGTATTTTGGACTGGCTCAGAAACAAACTGCAAATGTGTACAACTGATCAATTGATGTTCATTACACTAAGTTCCAGTTCAAATCCCAGTAGCCATGGTTTGCATTTTTTGAATTTTCTGGACAGTCTTCAAAGGCAGCCCCACATACGATGTGTTAAAGGTAAAGGTTTCCCTTGCTTGAAAGCCAGTTGAATCTGACTCTAGGGGGCGGTGCTCATCTCCGTTTCCAAGCCAAAGAGCCAGCGCTGTCCGAAGACTTTTTCCATGGTCATGTGGCCAGCAAGACTAAATGCTGAGGCACACGGAATCCTGTTACCTTCCCACTGAAGCAGTACCTACTTATCTACTTGCAATTTCTTGCTTTCAAACTGCTAGGTTTGCAGGAGCAGGGGCCAGAGACGGGAGCTCACTCCATCACGCGGCACAAGGGTCTTGAATTGCCAGGTTTGCCTTCTCCAGGACAGCCATAATTGTCACCAAGGATTACACTTGAGTCAAGACACTGGTTCCGGGGTTACTGGTTACTGGGGGCAGTAAAGTATTTTCCCCCTGGAATTAGATAGCAAGGAAGGGATTGCTCTCTCTCTCTCTCTAAATCTCCAGATGACCACTACCAGCAATGTTCATGAAAATGTTAAGCAACATGGATGACAAGACAGAAGCTGGTGGCACTGGAAACTAGTACAATTGATCAGTTGATGTTCATTACACCCAGTTCCTGTTAAAGTCCCTCCCAGCTGCCATGGTTTGCATTTTGTTTTTGAATTTTCTGGACAGTTTTCAAAGCCAGCCCCACATACAGTGTATTACAGTAGTCTAATCTTGATTTCATCATGCAAGGAGCAATTGTTTTCCAGGATCACCTTCTGTAACCCACCCACCAGGAAGGATAGGGACCACTGTGAAACAGTGCTTCCTAACCCTTTCCCAACCTGGTAGCTCAGATGGATACCATACTGGATAGCGTTGAAAGCTGCTGGTGGGCCCAGAATGACCAGCAAGAATACACTCCCCCTGTTGGCTGACCATTGCCAGCCAATATAGACCTGGTGTGACACTGTGGTTGCAGTGTAGGACTATGACCAGGGATGACACGGTTCCAGTCCCTCCCTCAGCCTGCCAGGTGACCTTGGTCCCGCACAATTTCTCAGCCTAACCTATTGTCCTGTGGTTGCCATTGTGAGGTCTGGGTTAAGGAGGGAGGAAGATGTGAAATGCCCCTTTGGGTCCCCAGTCAGGGAGAAAAGCAGGATAGAAATAAAATAAAAATTTAAAAAAAATATCCAGGCCAGAAGCAAGAGTGTATGGATTGAGCAGAAAGCCGGTGGGCCTCACGTCTCCAACTATTTTGTCTCCATCTGTGGGAAATATTAAGAAGAAGAAGAGACTGGATTTATACCCCACCCTTCACTACCCAAAGGAGTCTCAGAGCGGTTTACAATCCCTTTCCCTTCCCCTCCCCACGACAGACACCCTGTGAGGTAGGTGGGGCTGAGGGAGCTCTTTCGAGGACTGCCCGTGAGAGAACAGCTCTGAAAGAACTTATGACTGACCCGAGGTCACACCAGCGGCTGCATGTGGAGGAGTGGGGGATCAAACCTCATTCTCCCAGATTAGAGTCCATGAACCTAACCACTACATCAAACAGAGGAGAGCTTGCACAACATTACAGGGCATTAGCAATATATTTCATCCATATTGACCACTAAGCAAAGACCATTGTTATTATAATTAGCCATCAATGTCCATCGACCTTTCCCATGGAGATTACAGTCTAAATCTTGACAATGGAAGAGACAACATGTTCTGTTCTCTACTCGAGCAGTCAGGGGCAAAGGGTATCAGGCAGCTGAGATCGGGCCGAACTGAGCAGCCCAGGAGCTGTCTAGGACTAGCTTGAGCCAAATTAGAGAGGTGCTGAACCAGAAATGGCTGAAGGTAGCTGACAATACCCCAGCCCCCTTCTCAGAGTCCTAATATTCCCTTTCAAATGTAAATGATGATCTCCTTTGGAAGTAAGAAATGGTGCTAATCCTTGGTAGTGTTACAACACCATTAAAAAAAATTTAAGTGACAGTCAGCAGTTGTCACTGCACTGCCTGGAGGCTGCAGTTCAGAAAATGTGTTGCTTACAAAATAGTAAAAAAAAACAGCCACCCCAGAGGAAAACAAATTGACACCAGGAAAAACTGGGAGTGTAATGGGGAAAACAGGAGATTAGCAGATTGGTGGTGGTGATGATGTCTGGGAGCACAGTTATAGCTCCGGGCATGAATGATGCTGGTTGCACCCTATTTGACTGGTGAGGACCCACCCCACCTGTATCTGTAAGTAACGTCACTCACAGGTGATGACGGACACCGAAGCTGAAACAGAGGAGAGGGAGAGAGTCTTAACTAACCGACTAACTGCTGTAAGAGACAGGAACGAAGGGGGAGGGCTCAGTTGGAGCAGGAAGTCTCCAAAGAGCCAATCAGGAGACTGGAAGGACATAATTTGAAACTGTGGGAAGTCTCTAATCTAGCTATGGTAACTAGCAGTCCTTCAGCTGTCCTCTATAGGCTGTGCTTCTGATCATCTTCAAGTAAGTGCACTATAGACCTTGTATATTCCAAGTGGCCTCAGATGATGCTGTTACACTCTTATGTCCTTCAGAAATCATCTCGAACACAACAGGGATGAAGGAAGGAGGAGTAGCAGTAAAGGTGAGTCAACCCACTAGGTTTCCTGTGTGACATTAGTTCAGGCAACAGGTTAGCCCATGGGTCCCCAACCTTTTTGAGAGGGTTTTTTTGGAATTCTGACACTGCGTGGTGGGCACAGCCACAAAATGGCTGCTACAGGAGGTGGAACCAGCCTCAAAATGGCTACTGCAGGTTATCTTCAGTCAAAAAGTGAAGATCCTTGTGCCGTGGTGGCAGCTGCTGCCGAAGCAATGCTTTTAAAAACCTGCACAACCAACAGCCGATCAGAAGTCTTGTTGTGCAGAAACCCTGCCTGGCCCCTCCCACTTTCTAAAAACCCTTGGCAGCAACCAGGAAAGGTGTCAGTGGGTGCCACGGCACCCACAGGCTCCACGGTGGTGACCCCATGGGTTAGCCAGGTGCCAGGATTCTCTCCTGTGAGGGAACGAGGAGGGGCAGCAGCTTGCCGTTGTAATCCCAGAGAAGGACAGAGCATTGCCCAGCATAGCCCTGAGAGGGCAAAGAAAAAAAGATCACGCAACAATACAATAATGCCAATAGTAAGAGCTGTGTTCAAAAAGATGCTGAAATTGCAATAACAAATGCTAATATATTATATTGAAAAATAAGCATGAAGATAATACGTAAAGTATTACACGCCTACTATATATAGCAACAATGTACTGTGGAAGAATTCTTCAGTAAAGTATAATAATTTCTAAAATCCCTCAAGAAGTATAATTTGTTTTTTTACGAACATTTTGAGGTATTGTTGTATCATCAGAGGCAATACCAGTTTAAGAATATTACAGTGTGGTTTCTTCAAAGAACTGTGACCGGTTGCCCATCAGTACAAGTAATGTAATTTGCTGTATCTTTACCACTGAAATTATGTAAAACCGGAAGTTTCTTGATGATACAGTTATACCTCAGGTGCTTATGGAAAAATATGTAACAGTTATTACTTCTTGAAGAAGAATATCGAAGCAAAGTTCTTAATATCCGGAACCTTCGTTGGAACAAATCACATTTTAGAACAAATTATACTCCTGGAGAGTTGGAGATACAGCCTGGGGAGGACAGGGACCTCAGTGGGGTGCAGTGCCGTAGAGCCCACCCTCCAAAGCAGCCTTTTTTCTCCAGGGGAGAAAGTCTGAAGGTGGCCTAATATGCAAAGGAGCTCCTGCTACGAAATGAGGTTTCTGAGATTTTTATACTGCTTCCTTCTTTTTCTTATTTCAAATGGAATGTCTTTTAGGACCTTAATTTCTGTTTCTTTGATTTTTCAAGTTAATCCCGTTGGTGGTCTTGAGCACCACATCTCTTGTTGTCCTCCTAGAGAATTTCACCACAATTTCCCCTGGCAGGTTATTCTCCTTCACAAAATCAGGATATGTACTGTAGACAATATCCATATCGCTTTGCAGATGCTCTGGTTGCAAACCTGCTATCGGGGCTGAAGCTTCACTTAAGATTTCCTTTACGTTCTCTGTCTTTTGCTCTGGAACACCTTGAAAACGTAGAATATAGGATGCTCGTTCCATTTGTAGTTTCAGAAGTTGACCCTTTTCAGTTGCACACTCCTTCTCCACCACTTGTATCCTTTGAGACAGTTCTTTTGTTTGGATTGCTACTGATTTGGATGATTTAATCACTTCCTCTATCTTGCGGTTGGATTCTTTGGTATCTTTTTAAGAGCCTCAATATTTTGGTTCATAGGGACAATCTGGTCCAGCAGAGGGCGCAATGCTGCAGATAACATGCTTGGAAGATCTGTGGTAGCTTCCTGCCTCAAAACAGGAAGAGAAGCAGTAGTCTTTGGAGAGGGCTTCCCTCTGGGCGCCATTTTTTCTCCCCTGCCAGCCGTTGCTTGTGGGGGGGGGGATCGCTTTCCAGGGAAAACTTTTTTTTGGCAAAAGAGTTTCAATACTACCCTCCAGTGCCTGCGTTACAGGAGCTACTCCAGCAGTCCCAGCCCTCAGCTTTGTCAATTTTTTTAGATTCTGAGTGGAGGGGCGAGCCTTTCCCTCCCCCTCCACCACTTTTCTCTGGGACCGGAACACACTTAAATGCCCACTTGAGGGGGCAGTGCCAACTCAGTTCTCTCCTTCTCCTCCGCAGGTAGGTTACTTGCATTTCCGTCACTATATTCACTGTCCGCTTGTCTGGTGTGCTGCTTTATATGCCCGAAGGCTCCTCATCGTCGGGACCTGTCGGGACATCGAAGCGCCTCGATCCTGCAGCTGACGCCTTGGGAGAGGTGCCTCTCATGTCCCAGGCTAGGAGTCCCCTACAAGGGCTCCAGGGGGGACCGAAAACCAGCCGATCCCCCTCTTGACCGCCGGGTTTGTGGGCCGCTCCATATGGAGCGCCGTTGGAGCGTGCCCGCCATCAAGAAGCCAAAACTGGAAGTCAACAACAACAACAACAAACAACAACAAAATACCTTTTATTGGCATAAGATATTAAAAGCAATTCCCATTAAGATAAAACAGTCCCAAAATTTGTAGAAAATAGTTAACCCTAAAACCATTACAGAGGTGTATCAAATTTATAAACTTAAATTATAACAGGATAAAATCAGCCATATCATAAGAATCTTTACAAAACTGGAAGTCAAAATGTAGCAGGCTGTTGTGGGACAATTAGGTTTTTCAAGTATATCTTTAATCAATACAACAAATGACGAAAAGACAGTTATTAAAGATTAAATCAATCTAACATATATTTCATGCTATAGTATCCCCCATAATTATTTGTGGATGTGAAAGTTGGACAGTGAAGAAAGCTGACAGGAACAAAGTTGTTTTATCTGAAATGTGATGCTGGGGGAGAGTTTTGCAGATATCATGGACCAGGGGTCATTTCGTAGAAAAAGAGGTGCAGTAGCTAATTAGCATAACTTATTTGCATATGCCACACCCCCTGACATCACCGGAAGTATGTCAGAAGGCAAGAAAGAAAGAAGAGAGAAAGAGAGAGAAAAGAGAGAGAGAGAGAAGGAAGGAAGGAAGGAAGGAAGGAAGGAAGGAAGGAAAGAAAGAAAGAAAGAAAGAAAGAAAGAAAGAAAGAAAGAAAGAAAGAAAGAAAGAAAGAAAGAAAGAAAGAGCTGGCAGAGAGGGGACCACTACCAATCCAAGCCTCAGAAATACCACTATTCTGGGAGGGTAGCTTCAGTGGTGGCTGAAGCCTTCAGAAGGCTGGTCGGAGGAACAAGGGACCTTTCCAGGGGACAGGGTCATTTTGCTGCAGCCATGACACAAGCAGGCATTCCCCCCCCCCAGGGGGGGGGGCTGGCACCAACTGCCACAGCTGAGCTCCCCTAAGCTCCTGCTCGAAATGACCCCTGTTGTGGACTGCCAGAAAGGCAAGGAAGTGGGTTCTAGATCAAATTAAGCCTGAATTCTCCCCAGACGCTAAAATGACTAAACTGAGGCTAACTTTTGGTAACTTCACGAGAGGGCAAGACATACTGTAAAAGACAATAATGCCGGGAAAAGTTGATGGCAGCAGGAAAAGAGGAAGATCCAGCATGAGATGGATGGACTCAGTCACAGAAGCCATGGCCTTAAGTTTGTAAGACCTGAGCAAGGCTGTATGAGAGCCAGTTTGGTGTAGTGGTTAGGAGCTTGGACTCTAATCTGTGAGAACCGGGTTTGATTCCCCACGCCTCCACATGCGGCTGCTGGTGTGACCTTGGGTTAGTGACAAGTTCTCTCAGAGCTGTTCTCCCAAAAGCAGTTCTCAGGAGAGCTCTCTCAGCCCCACCTACCTCACAGGGTGTCTGTTATGCAGAGGGGAAGGGAAAGGAGGCTGTAAACTGCTCCAAGACTTCTTCGGGTACTGAAGGGCGGGATATCAATCCAGTCTCTTCTTCTATAAACAACAGGGCAGTGGTGGCAAACCTATGGCATGCGTGCCAGAGGTGGCACTCAAAGCCCTCTCTGTGGGCACGCACGGCATCGCCTCAGCACAGAGTTCGCAAGATTGGACAGCAAAAATCACATTAATTGTTCAAAAGCATGCCAAATGCAAACTTTTACCTTTCAATAAAAAGTTGTTTGTATCATTGAAAGCTCTGTTATTGTGTTTTTCTTTTAAGACAAAAGATGTTAATGTATGAGTTGTTTTTTCTAAAACGAAAACCTCAGTATTCAGGTTAAATTGCCGTGTTGGCACTTTGTGATAAATAAGTGGGTTTTGGGTTGCAGTTTGGGCACTCGGTCTCTAAAAGGTTCACCATCACTGCGATAGGGCATTTTGGAGGTCGTTAATTCACAGAGTCACCATAAGTCGGAAGCGACTTGACAGCCCATAACACGAACATAAAATATGGCAGATGAAAGAGAATTTTTAGTAATCCAAAATATTGAGGGTATGGCAGGAAGCTGCTGTGAGTACATCCCTATTTCAGCTATGAAAATGTAGAGGATGTAAATTCGTCTCTGCCACTGAAGGCCTATGGCTAATGTGACAAGAGATACCATTGTTTGATCCCAAATGGAGCAGTACCTTCTGAGCTAACGTTGCTAAGAAATGCAGTACAGAAGTCCCACCACAGCAAAGTGTGATTCGCAAGCGATCAGTCTAGACATGAATCAGTTGTTTATTCTGTCAGCGGGGGTTTTCTTCCTGCTTCAACCCAAAAGGGAGTAAGAGAAGAAGATCGGGGAGGGGGAGGGGAGTTGAAGAAACACGATGTTGTGTGGAATCTGCGACCGAGGAGGAGAAGCGTGATCTCAGCTTTGTAGCAAACTGTATTAATGAAGTGAAATATTTAGCATAGTATTGCAATCAGCGGGGCATATTTGGTGGGAATGCAAAACAGCTCATATAGGGGACCGATTGTGCTTCCAGAATGCCTGCCTCACCCACCTCCCCTGCAGCCTCACAATGCTTTTCTGTTTTCCTTTTCGGTTCTGACACAGTAACCGTCTATCTTTTCTGGACGCTCCCACATGAAGAAATAGCTGTTTTCAATTTTGTCATTCTTCTAAACATTATCCTAATAAAAAAAAATACTAATGGCACATTTTCTCTCTTGTCGCTTTACGAAAACCTATCGTTTTGGGGCAGTCTCCCTGATGAAGAAGATTTGGGGTTTGTCACAAATTATGGGGAAATTATTATAATTTAAAAACTAATGGATGGATCTGAAGACACGCAAGCAGGGTCATCCTTGAGGAAGGCAACTCCTCCCCACTCCCACTACTGTCTCCTGTGACCTCCCAAACTGTGTTTGTGTGGGTCAGTAAACACCCCCAAGAAAGGGAGGGTATGTGGCAGAGACAAAGTAAAAGTCTGAAGCAGGACGGAAGAACTGGCAGAAATTGCTCCATTGTAAGTCCCCCCGAGTCTGAAATGGGGGCTAAAAGTATCCTAAATAAACAATTCTGCTTCTGATTTTCCCATTCATTTTTCTAAAGCTGTACCTGACAAATATGGCAGCCCTGCTGAGCCAGAAAAGCTGACTACAGCCATGTCAGTATGAAAAGAGAGGCTGTTATCACACTGGCGGCTTGGCATGATATGGTGCCGCTTCTAACTGAACCGGTTGAAAGTACTGTGGGGCATATCAGCCACACAGCACACCTTGCTGCAGGCTACCTACGGAGACATCCCGTGGTAAAGCATCTACATTATTGCAGTGCATCAGCCACAGAGCGCACTGCCAAAAAAATTTCAAAATTCATGTGCGCACATAAGAGATGTTTTGAAAAAAACCGCATCCCCGGTGGCAGAACGGATCTGCAGGTTCAGACTGCCAAATCGGTGCGCTCCCTCATGTTCAGACATCTGGCCATGTGTGATGAATGCGCTGGGAAACAAAAACTCCACTTTGGAGGTGGTGGCTTTTTAACCCGGCTCCAAGTTGCCCTCTGACAGGGTGAGTACGCCCAGGGAACGCCTGACAGATGTGGCTGTGTGACCAGGCCCATTTAATCCGTTTGTGAAATGTGCCTATATCGGGCCAAATTGCCAGTCTGGGCACAACTGAAAACGTCAACACCTTGTTCCTTCCAGCAAACTCTCCCATCTGCTTACCCTGCTCAGATATTAGACCAGTTCTCCACTGTGGGATCCCATTGCTGGTTACAGACCTGATCATGAGTGTAGCTCATGTCACGTGCCTTAGTTCCACTCCACTCTTATTAGTGATCTATGGAAGCAGTCACAAAGACCAACACCTTTGCTACCACTGATACAAAGCATAATGTTTTAATTATATTTTTATGTATCTATATCCTGGTTTTCTCCCTTGTGGGACCTCAAAGCAACTTCTCACATCATTCTCTCTTCCGCCGCTCTGTCTTCAGAACAACCCTGTGAGCTAGGTCAGATTGAGAGAGCACGATGGGGCCAAGGTCCCCTGACAAACTTCTACGGCACAGAGGGGAGTTGAACCCGGCTGTCTTAGGTCCTAGACCACCACTCTTAACCACTGTTATGCCAGTTTTCATTATGCATGTGAGCATTCCGTTGCTTGACATGTGAGACAAAGGCACCACCTTCAGTTTTAATTCTTGTGGATCTAAAGTTAATTTCCTCACTCAGACGAACAGGCAGATGACAGGTAAGATGGAAGCAAACAGAAGGCTTGTCAAGTAAAGACTGAGTAAAACCACAATGTTTAACTAGTGTTACTAATTTTCCCTTTAATCCATTGTTCTCTTTCAAAGTACATGCCCTTCATGTCAACACTGGATCAGCTCAATTTTTAGACTAGTTGTAATTCATCTTCAAACGACAGATGATCCTCTGGACATAAGAA
This sequence comes from Lepidodactylus listeri, assembly GCA_029233225.1. NCBI lineage: Eukaryota > Metazoa > Chordata > Lepidosauria > Squamata > Gekkonidae > Lepidodactylus > Lepidodactylus listeri. The sequence continues at coordinate 28,174,522 of JARCFY010000002.1, forward strand.
ATTACTTTGTTGGACAAATGATCCATTTGGTTTCCAGCAGTAGCCAAAGATGATCCTAGGAAGCTCATACACAGGGTATTCTAAGGATAATACTATCCTCTGTTGTATCTCCCCAGCTTTTGGCAGTTAGAGATAGGCTGGAGCAGTAGCCAGGTCTACTCCATGAGCTTCATTTATTCAAAGACCACCACTCTCTTTCATAGGTGGACTTAGTCCATGCTTCCCATTTACCTGCACAGCGTGGAGAATTACCCCCAGTGTCAATTTCCTGCCCCCAAGAAATTTACAAGTAGGAGAAAAACTGGCCTCCACATAGTGACACTCTAAGAATTTCCCCTAATCTCTGTGGTAAAGATGGTAGAGACTAGGAGAAGCAATTCAGGGCATCACCTGGAAGTGATATCACATCCTCCCCAAACTCTGCCCTTCCTGGGCACTGCTCCCTCGGTCTCCCAGTATTTCTCAAGACACTATTGGGAATCCTAGCCCAGCCATTTTCTTTAATGCTTTGATAATCTGCAGACGTGATGCTAGAATTACATGGGGCTGTCCTGGACAACTATTCAGCAACGGGGTCCAACATGGCAGCTTGTCTCCCACGTCTCCATTCCTAAACATGCTTTTCTACCTGATCCCAAATCTCCCAGCTACCCAGAGGTTTTCACCTTGGAATAAAGAGAACAGAACTGTACTGCTCCGTCTTTCCCCATTTTCCATGGGTGCCTTCTGTCCTCCATTTGTCCCCACATATGGCTCTTCTTCTAGATTCCCCCCTCCACGTTTGCAGTGTGTATTGTCCAATGGTCCCTCTAAGCTGTGCAGTCTTGTGAGCAAAAATTCTACTTTGTGAGCTACTGGCATTAAAGTTTGCTCTGGAGCCATCCTTCCTGAGCTAAGACAAAAATCTGCGAGCCGGAGGCTAAAAAACTGTGAACTAGCTCACACTAACTCAGATTAGAGGAACACTGGTATTATTCTGCCCTGCTTCCACTCCAATTGTGTGCCATTTCTGTAATACCATTTTTCTGTCTTGTTAACATATCATGTCAAATACTTTTTGCTTTGCTTCAGATTTCTGTAATCCTGGTCTGATTACACTGCTCATTAGGTCACATCCTAGTGATTGCATTGACTTACACTGTGTGGTCTGCTTTGAGCCTCAGTAAGAAAAGTGGACTGTCAATAAATCAATTAATTAATGAAAACTTCCCCACTTCCATCAGATACATTTTTCTCTTGGATCCGATCCACAGGATTGCAAAATGCTTCCCTCCCCAACCTAAATCTCCCTGTTCAAGATTCTATAGGTTTTCAGGGTCTCAAGCCAACCAGTTCCCCCATCTCTTGTACCTGAGTCTCAGCTACTCTCAACATTCCAGAGGCAATAAGCATGCTCAGTCATTACTAGGCTAGTTTGGGGGCTTTTTGCCCCTTTTAGTTAATTCATAAAGTCTTATTTTTGCACATTTCTAGGGAGTGCCCTGAGAACCCAGAAATTCTCACCATACCTTCAGTGTTGGAGTAACGAAATAGAGTCCAGCATGCCTCGGCACTGGAGGGCGCTGTATTTCCCTTTCCACTAGAACCAGGCTGTGTATAGGTGTGATGCCTCCATTTGACTAACCTGGAAGCTTTTATCTGACTCTGTCTTCTCTTGCCTTTGTGGTCTAGCAAGTGGCCAGATCCTTTTGCAGATCTCCCCTGTGCAAGTAAACCAGAAGTGCACCCATGATGTCATTTTCCCATCCTTGCCCACCCCCACACCCCTTAGGGTTGCCAAGTCCGGGTTGGAAAATACTTGGGGACTTTGAGGGTGGAGCCAGGAGAAGGTGGGATTTGGGGAGGGGAGGGGCCTCAGCATGATACAGTGCCATAGAGTCCACCCTTCAAAGCAGCCATTTTCTCCAGGGGAGCTGATCTCTGTCAGCTGGGGATCAGTTGTAAGAGCAGGAGATCCCCAGGCCCCACCTGGAGGCTGGCAACCCTATTGGGCAGCCAGATTAGCTGGCCACTTGCGATAGGTGATGACATCATTCAGATTAGGCTTCTGTTTCTTCTGCCGCCATAAATGCCTGTGAATGTGACTAAACTTCCCTGAAAGGAAGTTGTTTCAGTTGCCAGATACTGACTTGAAGACAGTTTACCCCATTCTCCTCTCCTTCATTTTATCCTGGCAACAACCCTGTGAGGTAGGTTTGGCTGAGAGTATAAGACTGGTCAAAGGTCACCCAGTGAGCTTCCATGGCATGAATGGGGATTTGAACCCGGGTCTCCCACATCCAAGTCCGACACTTTTGACCACTACACCACACTGGCCCTTTGTATGTGAAAGAAAGAAAGACAGCAAGGAAAATATTGCAGTAAATAAATAAAAGCTATGATTCACAGTGCCCTCTGGGAAGTGGAGTAAGGAGAAAAAGAGAGAGAGAGAGAGAGAGAGAGAGAGAGAGAGAGAGAGAGAGAGAGAGAGAAAGAAAGAAAGAAAGAAAGAAAGAAAGAAAGAAAGAAAATTGCAGTTTACCCATTTTGAAGACCAGTCCTTCAATACCAGGGTAAACATGCCAGGGATCTAAGAATTGGTCACAAACCAGGAAGCATAATGTATACTAGTTCAAGGGAGCTTTTAGTTGCTTCTTCTGAACAGCAGGCCTGGTATAGCTGCTTTTTAAACATGTGCGTGTAAAGTAGGGATGCGCACAAACCCAAGTTTGGGCTGTTCAGGATTCACGAACCAGAGTTTACAGGGTTCACGAACCAGAGTTCGTGAACTGAAGAACCCGGATGAACTACCACTAATTTTGGCACAATCCATGGTGGCTTGTGACCGTGAAGAGCAGGAAGCATGAGTTAACCTGCTTTCTGCTCTTCAGGAGAAACAGCTGTTTGGTTTAAAGAAGAAGAAGAAGAGATTGGATTTATATCCTGTCCGTCACTCACTTGGAGTCTCAGAGCAGTTTACAAACTCCTCTCCCTTCCCCTTCCCACAACAGGCACCTGTGAGGTAGGTGGGGCTGAGAGAGCTCTGAGACAACTGTCCTTGAGAGAACAGCTGGTACAGAGCTATGGCTTGCCCAAGGTCATCCAGCAGGTGCAAGTGGAGGAGTGGGGAATCAAACCCGGTTCTCCCAGATTAGAGTCCACACATTTAACCACTACACCAAACTGGTCCAGAGCCATTTAAACCCTGCCTTGCTTTCTGCTTCCTGGGAAAGCTGTGGGGAGCAGAAAGAAGGGCTTAAATGGAAGGGGTGAAGTACCTTTGGGGGGCATTTCACCCCCATCTTTCTGCTGGCCGTAGCTTGCCAGGAGAAAAGGAGAAGAGATGCATCTTCCCTAGTGATTCCTCCCTTTCTCCTGGCTGTGGCTTGTCATGGCTGGGAGAAAGGGGGAAGCTCCTTCCCTGGATATTCCCCCCTCCCCATTCTGCCACATCCCGAACTTGCTAGACCAGTTCGGTCCATGTGAGGCCAGTTTGGTTCAGGGCTCAGTCAATGGGCTGCCATGGACCGTAATCTAAACTGCTTTTTTTGGGTGCCCATCCCTAGTGTAAAGTGTCATCAAGTTGCCACTGCTTTATGGCACCCCTGTATGGTCCTCAAGGCAAGAGGCTAACAGAGATGGTTTGCCAACTGCCCGCCTCTGCATAAGCGACCCTGTTGAGCTTCTGAGATCTGACAAGATCAGGCTAGCCTGGGACATCCAGGTCAGGGCTTTTCAACAAGGGGGTATTTTAAAAAGCAGTTTGAGGTGCGCTGGGAGTGGATGAGTCAGCAGCTGTGTAGAACAAGAGAACAAAAGACTTTACCCCTGTATGTGCACGATCCCCCCCCCCCCACGCACACGCACACGCACACAGACTTGCTTGGAAAGTGTCCATTCACTTCCCTAAGTGGGAAGGCCAGGAAGCAATTTCCAAAAGAGAAGTTAATTCTCGTGCATTGCTGATGCTATCTACAGGCTGGCAGAAAGCAAGGGTGTATTTTCAGTGACTGCATGAGTCAGGCCAAGATCCAGCCAGATCAGGTGACATGACGAAGAGAAATGTCTGCATAAGAAACACCAGAGAGAGAGAGAAAGAGAGAGAGCCTCCAGCAAACAAGGAAAGCAATTCTCCTTCAGAGTAAATACAGCAAGCTCCTGAAGGAAGAGATTCTACTTCTCATAGGGTGGCAACTTATTACTCGCCTGGTGGCCCTTGCATTGAGGAAGCAGTGTAAAGGATTGGGCGTATGCCCCAAGATGACCTTGGGATTTTTCTCTGTGTATTGATACTGTGATCTTCTCTGGTTCAAGTGTTGGTTCAGCAGCCACTGATAATGCTGTTCCCCATTCCACTTCTGCACCAAACACAAGAGGATCTTTGAGGACAAAAGGAGGCTGATACCAAAGCTCCATTCTGCATCCGGCATTCGCTCCACATTTTATCAGCACTTGACCTGGTCTAGTGTCAACTTGCCATCTATTTTGTTTTCAACGCTCGCTCCTGCATTGGTATGCAGATATTCCTATGCAGATATTCCTACTTGCCTCAGCGTTCATTAGCCACTTGAGCCAAATAATTCATGGCGAGGTGATAAATACAGAGGGGAAAATAGGGGTGGGGGAACTGACGGAGATCAATGAAGCTGTTTTAGGTTGTCCGCTTATTGTTCCCTTAGAATCAGAAGCGTAGGAAAGAAAAGGTGAGGCTCAAAACCACATCCAGATACCCTGGGGGAATGCCATACTGATTGTGAAGTCACCCCTGAACGGCCATAAATCTATGCAGAAGGTACCATAAAACCCGATGGACAAAGAAAGTGAAAGCGGCATGCAGTGTAGAGAGAAATTAACGTCCCGATATGGAACTGGAGGGAAACAGATGGGTACAGAATCAGCCTGACTCAGCATCCCAGGGGATAGCTTTTATTTATTTATGGCAAAAAAAAGTCCTTGCTTTCCCTCCACAGTGCTCAGAACATCTCACATACAATAAGTCTCCTACTGGGGCACCAGTCCACACCAGAGCTCCTGTTTCATCACCTGTGCTGCCCAGATGCTTTTACATTTCATCCTCTGCGTAATTTACCCACCACAGAGCTTTCCTGCAACATTTGCGTTTATTTATATAACCTGCTTTTCTCCCTAACTGAGACTCTGAGTAGCTCGTAACACCATTCTCCTTGCCTCCATTGCCCCGCAACAATAACCCTGTGAGGCAGGTTAGGCTGCAAGAGAGTGACTGACTCAAAGTCACCCAGTCAGCTTCCACTGCAGAGCTGGGATCCAAACCCTCATGTCCCAGATCCTGGTCCACAGCGCTAGGTCAGGGGTCCCCAGTGTGGTGCCTGTGGGTTCCATGATGCCCACCGATACCTTTTCTGACAGCAACTAAATGTTTTTGGGCAGTGTGCAAGGCTGAGTGGGGCTTTTTCCAGCAAGGCTTCTGATTGGGTCACTGGAGATTTGATGGGCTGAGCAAAGTTTTTATAAACATTGCATTGGCAGCAACTGCCACTACTACACAGGGATCTTCACTATGTGACTGAAGTTAAGCTGTGGCAGCCATTTTGTGGCTGCTCCCACCATGCTATGTCAGAGTCCCAACAATGCTCACAGACTCAAAAAGGTTGAGGCCCCCTGCTGCAGCTACTGTGCCACATCATAGGTATGCATTGGGTGTACAGTTGTGGCCCTGCTGGCAGCCCCCACTTCCCATCTCGGGTCCATCAGCCAGTGGGATAAAAATTAATTTTAAAAACTAGTGTCAATATGATAACATTTCAGGTTTTACCATAGCGTTTCCAGCGATTCCTAGAGCAGCATGACATCACTTCTGGATTTCCCTGGAGGGGAAGTCATGCCATCATGCAGAAATCCCCGCATGTACCCCCTCCATTTTCCACTGCAAAGTTTGCAGAGGATGACAATTAGATGTCATGAGCTACACCCTGACCAAACTGGACATCATATAGCATATCCATGACTGGGTCTCCTGATCTTTGCCCCCATTTTTAAAAAGTTAGCTATTGGAGATCTCAGTTCAAATTAGAGATGCAGTTCTAGGCAAGAGGTGAAGGGTTAACTATTTCCTTTGTGCCAGCACCTCCCCAGGCTAGAATTAGTCATAGCAGAGAAAGAAGACAGGTACTGGTTTTGCCTGTCTTTTTTTCCTTACTGACATCAGTTTCAACCAGGACACATGATTCAATCAGGAAAAAATGGTGGAGAAGTAAAGAGCTAGGTCCCTCTCCCCAAAGCATCACAACTCCAATCCCTACCACCATTCAGCTATTTTTAGGTTTTAAAAAACCAGGAGCTCTCATCCCTGGCTTGCCAGTGTAACATGTATTCTGGCCTTGAGAGTGTGGCCACTGGGTTGCTGTGAGGACAAAATGGAGAAAGAGACAACATAGTAAACCACTTTGGGTCCCCAGAGAAAAGTGGCGTATAAATGAAGTAAATAAATAAATACAGAAAGGTACACCTGGGCATTTTCTTCTGTAACCATTGGCCTAAGTTTCCTATCTGTATCGAAATCCCATTTTCTGTCCTAATCTTATCCTCCTTATATATAATTCTGTTTTCACCATGGACTCCCCTGAACATTCCACACACTCCCACAGCCTTTGGCTCCCTGATGTGTCACTCAGAAGCTGTCCCTTTCCACTGGCTGTGAGTACTTGCGTGCCATTGGCTGGGTGCTGAGTCTGCTCCTCTTCCCCACCCTCTCCTTCAGCCACTGTGCCCTGTCAGAATTTCTGGCAGACGCCTTTTTCTCTTGACGAAAATGCTTCTCCTGCTTGCCTCCTGTGTGGGACTTACTGTTCTCTCAGTGGCTGTTGGTAGGTGTAACAAAATGGCAGTTACTTGTATTTGTAAGATGGTGGCTGTCTGGTTGTTTGTTTAAAATGTTCCCCCATAAGGTTCAATTGAGCTGTAGTTCCAGAGAGGGGTCTGCAGGGGTATCTCACACTGGGTTGAATGGGGCTTCCTCATCTGCTGGACTACAGTTCCCAGCTGCCCCAAGGCCAAAAAGTGTGGGAAAAGAGGGAATGTCCCAAGGGGCGGGCACCATCGATATAGAGTCCAGTCCATCCATTTGTCCTACAGAAGGTTAGGAAAGACTCCTGCTGCCTGTGATGATCCAGGCTACAAGCCAGAGATGTAGGAGGGAACCCTGGGAGGCAGCAGAGATTCAGCCACTCCACAGTCGGCTGGTTTGGGGAATGAATGGAAGTTTCCCTGCTCTCTTGGGCGAGAGAGAGGCTGAAGCAGAGCCAGAGGCCAGTCTAAGGAGAGATCCTATCCCCTTTTTAAAATAAGTTTTTTTATTGAATAATCAACAAGCATAAACACATTAAAGAATAAGTCCATAATACAAGTGAGAAGTGTGAAAAATACAAACAATTAAAACTTTGTAATGCATTTTTGTGTCTATTAATGATAAGCAAATATCAACAAGCAATCTTACTACTACCCGTAAAAAGTTCCGAAAGAGAGAGGAGGTTAGACTCAGTCTCAGTCTTAGGGATGAGTGTCTGTTAGTATCAAAAGTCAGTATCAAAAATGAAGCCATGAGTGGTAAGAAGGATTAGAAGCAGGGGTCATTTCAAGCAGGAGCTCGGGGGAGCTCAGCCCCAGGAGTTGGTGCCACCCCCCACCCACCCCTGGCAGGGGAGTGCTTGCTTGTGTCATGGCTGCAGCAAAATGACCCCGTCCCCTGGAAAGGTCCTTGTTCCTCCGACCAGCCTTCTGAAGGCTTCAGCCACCACTGAAGCTATCCTCCCAGAATAGTGGTATTTCTGAGGCTTGGATTAGTAGCTGTCCCCTCTCTTTCTTTCTTTCTTTCTTTCTTTCTTTCTTTCTTTCTTTCTTTCTTTCTTTCTTTCTTTCTTTCTTTCTTTCTTTCTCTCTCTCTTTCTTTCTTTCTCTCTCTCTCTCTCTCTCTCTCTCTCTCTCTCTCTCTCTCTTCTTTCTTGCCTTCTGACGTACTTCTGGTGATGTCAGGTGGTGTAGCATATGCAAATAAGTGATGCGAATGAGTTATGCTAATGAGCTCCTGCACCTCTTTTTCTACAAAATGACCCCTGATTAGAAGGTAGTAAGTTTTTCTCCATCATATGTTGTAACCATGGATACCAGGTAAGCACAAACTTCGAGAAGGTGGTTGTGGAGCTGGATTGTTGTCTTTGCACTGAGTCAGTAATTTTGCACATAATGAATTGATTCCGTACTTTTTCTCTCCAGTTTGTCAGCATCGGGGCAGAAGAGGACTTCCAGGATGAGGCTATCGATAAACGGACTGCCAGCAAAAGAAATAAGGTAAGCTCAGTAAGTATTTTTTGTCAGGGAGGTCTGGTAATTGTAGAAGTAGAACTTCTGGTCGAAATGGGATGTTTTGTGATGTGATCATGTTTGTCTCATTTAATACGTCACGCCCGAAAACTTTCACTGATGGATATTCCCACCAGCAATGGATGGGAGAGATCCTATCCTGGGCCCACAACCTCCAGAGGTAGAGAGAGTATTGTGTGTAAGGAAAAAGGATTGCGTTTAACCCCTGTTGATTTATGCCCTGGTGGTTCATAGTGTGTGCTTACTCCCACAGTTGTGCCTTTATTCGTTTCGTGTGTGTGCGCTCCATAATTGTGTAAATAGTTAAATAAATTCTTTTATTTGGCCAGCCAAAACCAGCCATAATAATCTGTGTTCTGCTCTGACCCCATAGTCTCCCCCACTCTTCACAATACCAAAAGGAGGGGGTAGCCCAGGGAAGCAAGGAAAGGACAGCCCCTTGGGTTGCCAGTTTTCCAGGGATCCCCCAAAGATTGGGGATTCCATCTCCAAATAGGGAGATTTGGCCATAGGGGTCTCACTGTCCCTCTAAAAGGCAGTGACAATTCCGTGACTGGTGGCAGGGAACTTAAGAAGTGAGATACGCCCACGGGACGAGGGTGGGAGGCGAACAGCTGAGTTGTAAACTGGAGCCCGTTTTGCCACAGTAGGCAACCAAGCTTGGTTCAGAAAAAGGATGGAAACCCTTCACAGGGCTTTGTGAGGAACTCATTGGGGCCAGTCCTGACTAGGGTTGCCAACTCCAGATAGGGAGATTCCTGGAGATTTTTTGGTAGAGTCTATGGAAGCCAGAGTTTGGGGAGGGGAGAGGCCTCAGCTGAAAATAATGCCTTAAAGTCCACCTTCCAAAGCAGTTATTTTCTCCGGGCGGGAGAGATCTGTTGTCTGGAGTTCAGTTGTGATACCTGGTGATCTTCAGGCTCCACCTGGAGGCTGGCTACCCTAGGCATAGCAGTCAGTGCTTCAGAGCAGGGTCTGCTAGATCCAGGTTCTTGCTGTAGAAGCTGAGTGGGTGATTTTGGACCAGTCACAGACTTTCAGTCTAACCTACCTTACAGGGTTGTTGTGCAAGTCAAAAGGGGGAGAGAAGAATGATGTCAGCTGCTTTGGTCCCCATTGCAGAGAAAGACTACTTTTCCTCCTGGGGAATTTATTTACATTTTTATCCTGCCCTTCCAGCCAAGGGAACCATTGTTTCCAATCTCCAGGTGAGGCTGGAGATAACTCAGAATTACAACTGATCTCCAGGAGGGAGGGGGAGGAGATGGAAAGCTGAAATCAGAGGGGCAGATAATGGCAGGTTGATGGTTAGCTGGAAAGGAGATGGGGTAGCCAACTCCAGGTTGGAAAATTCCAGGGGATTTGAGGGGTGGAGCCTGGAGAGGGTGGGGTTTGAGGATGGGTTGGACCTCAGACAGGTACAATACCATAGACTTCTCCCTCCAAACCAGCCATTTCCTCCTGGGGAACAATTGTTGCCAATCTCCAGGTGAGGGCTGGAGATAACTCAAAATTACAACTGCTCTTCAACTGGAGAAAACAGTGGACTCTGTGTCATTATACCCTGCTGAGGTTGCCACAGCAAATTTATGCTGAGTGCTCAAGGCCTTGGCACTCTCACAGAGCCTCTTTCTAGAGCCCGTTGTATTTATTTCCACAATGGGTCTTATTCCTAGTTGACAATAATCACTGTGTGTTTCCCATCATGCCTCTGGCATCTAGTAATGCTGCATCACACAGACTAATTAATTTCCAGGTGTTCCACCTTGGGTGTCATCAAGCATATGGATAGCCTGGAGGAATGTCATACATCAAGTAGCAATACAGATGTAGATTCCAGCTGTGATTTCCAGGATTACAGTGGCTTGAAAGGGCGACTTTGGTCATGGAAACCCAAGTGGCACTCTAACCATAGAATGCCAGGTTCTGCAAATGTATTTCTCCATACTAACCATGTATCTGGCAATGCTGAATCTGTTGGCCCTTTTGGGAAATCTGAAAACATAGTGGGTACCACAAGAAAATGGCTGCCATGGAAGATGAGACTAGGGTTTCAGGTCCCACCGGCCATTGGTGGGGGGTGGGTAGAGAGTTGCCAGCTCTGGTTGGGAAATTCCTGGAGATTTGGAGGTGGAGCCTGGGAAGAAACAGGACCTCAGTGGGGTACAGTGCCCTAGAGCCTCTCCTCCAAAACATCCATTTTCTCTAGGGAAACTGATCTGTGTAGTCTGGAAATGAGCTATAATTACAGGGGATCCCCAGGCTCACCTGGAGGCTGGCATACCTAGATCATGGGACCAGTAACAAAATGGCTGCCAGGAAGGCTAGGCCCAAGAAAACCAGGACTGACGTTTTGCTATTGGAAAAAGATGCTTTGGGGAAGAAGCAGCTGAATGCCAGGAGGAAACCCACCGGCGGGTGGCATGGCGCCTACGGCTACTGTGATGGAAATAATCTGCCTGTACAAACAAGGTCTAGGTGATATCTACTTCGGTCCATAATTCTGTGGCTGTCCTTCATTCACTCTTGTTCCTTCTCCCGCATGCGGGGGGAGGGGGGAGAGAGTGAGAAGGGGATTGGGATTAAGATCCGATTCTGATAGGACAGGAAGACAGGCCCTTCCTCTCTTAAGAGCTTCTCTTTTTAGCCAGGGAGGGAAATGTTGTCAGAGTTTAAATATGCAAAGGAAGTGGAGCACTGACTGTTTAGAGAAAAATAAGTAGGTTTATTAAAGAAGAACAAACTGTTATAGAACATAGAACAGGGAGAACCTAACTGCTGAAGAAGGAACAACAACAACAACAACAACAACAACAAAGCTCTGCAAGAGCAGGAAGTCCCCAAAAGAGCCAATCAGGAGACAGGAAGGACTTAATTTGAAATTGTGTGCAGTTCCTAGTCTAGCTATACGAACTAGCAGTCCTTCAGCTGTCCCCTTGAAGGGTGATCTTCAGATCCTCTCCATAAAGCTGAACTATAGACCTTGCATATTCCAAGAGGAAAGACGCAGCTTGCTTTCTCTGGCTTCTAAAACAAGAACATCGAAGAAATACTGCTGGTTCAGACCAGAGGCTCATCTAATCCAGCATTTTGGTTCCTACATTAACCAGCCAGAAGCTCACAAATGGACACAGAAACCTAAGCCTCTGCTAGCTCTTGACTCCAAGCAGGGTTAACAACCTCCAGGTGGGGCATGGAACTCTCCAGGAATTGCAGCTGATTTCCAGGCTAGATAGATTCGTTCCTCTGAAGGAAATGGAAGTTTTAGAGGACAGGCATAATTTATAGCATAACTTCTCCACTGAGCTTCCTTCCTTCCTTATACTCCACCCTCCCCAGACCCCCACCCACAAATCTCCAGGAGTTTCCCAAACTAGAGTTGGCAGCTCTATCCCAATTCTTTAGAGGTCTGCCTCTCTCAATATGCCCCAGGAAGAGCATTATGATCTGGAAATAAGAACCTCTTAGCGGTTCCCAGCCCGAGAGAGATCTGGCTGTCCTCGACCAGGGACAGGGCCTTTTCAGCCCTGGCCCCTTAACTGGTGGAACTCTGCCTGAGAACACCCGCACCCTATGGGCTCTGTTACCATTCCGTAGAGCTTGCAAGGCAGAGATGTTCCACTGGGCATTTGGTTGAGGACAGCGACAACCTGGCACTCTCACATCCTGCCCCCCCCCCCCCCGGCTCTGCATTTTACTTAACTGGGTTAAGCAAGCGGGTACTGGAGATTTATCTTCATCTTGGATTGTACTGTTTCCCGCTGGTTGATGAATTTCAATGCTGTTTTAAGCCTAGTATTATTGTATTTTTATTGATGTAAGCCACCCTGAGCCCCGCTTGCAGGGAAGGGCGGCCTAATAATTAGCCTAATTTAATAAATCAAATAAATAGATAATGAAATTTCATTTAGCCACTGCGGCAAATAGCCTCTGATGGGCCTACCCGCTCTGAAAGGGTCTAATTCCTTTTGAAAGCCACCCATATGAATTCGTCAAAGGGAACATAAGGAGAGCCAAACTGGACCAGACCAAAGGCCCATCAGGTCCAGCATTCTGTTCACCCAGTGGCTGATCAGCTGTCTCTAGGGCACCCACAAGTAGAATGACTGTAACAGTGGACTCTCCAGGGACTGATTGCAGGTGCCTGTGGTACTGGAAGTACCTGAAGGACCACTTTCTTTTGTTCATCCTCAGCCCATCACCCCTAAACCTCACTGGATGCCCCAGAGTTCTAGCATTCAGGCACTGCAAGAAAAATGGACCTCTTTCTCTCTCCATCCGATGCGTTGATCATTTGGCAGTGGAACTCACTGCCACAGTATGCAGTGATGGCCCCTTTGTGTGTGTCCCCCCCATTTTTGCCATCAGGTCATAGCTGACTTAGGATGACCCCCGTGGGGTTCTCAAGGCAAGAGATATATCAGAGGAGGTTTGTCATTGCCTGCCTTTGCGTTACACCCCTGGTATTCCTTGGTGGTCTCCCATCCAAATACTAACTAGGGCCAACCCTGCTTAACTTCTGAGATCTGAGATGGTATCCTGGCATTCCCACATTGGCCACTTCCACACTGTCATTTTGGTTACTCGTTTGTCTCTATTGCTTCAGGGTTCCCCCCCCCCCCATGTGTTTTGCTCTCTCTAGTAGTCTCTAGAGGGAGCAAAACACATGTGGAACAGGGGGGTGGGAGAGACAGTGCGGAAGTGGCCTTAGATGGCAAATATGAAGAGAGGTTCACTATAAGCGTGTATTCTGGTGTCCGTCCATCCTTCCTATGCTTATTCCCTAGTGAAGCGCCGTAATTGGCAGCACAAACCATTTGTTTAAAACAAACAAACCATTTGTTTTTGGAGGACAAAAAAATATAGTGTGTGCCTTTAACCGAACAGGTTTGGGTTGCCCTGCAGGCCAGGTAGGGGAAATAGTTTAGCAGGGCAGCTGAATGTCACAAACTCCACCCTGTCGGTGTGTTTCCACTTTAGCATTTGTGCGGTTTCATTCTGAAGATTGCCCAAGGCTAGGCAAGGGACCTGCTGACCGCTGGGAAGGGCTGTATCCAGACATCTGCCTGAACAGCTCCACGGGAGCTCAGCAGTGCTAGGCTGTCGGCTGAACAGCTGCCCCAGGTAAGCGATTCTCTCATTTTTTTATTGCTTCTTTCCTGGATAATTAAAAAAAATTAGACGGGTGCTGTTTTATTCCCCCCCCACACATACGCACACTCCTTCTTTCTTTCCTTCTCCTCTGCCCGGAGCCCTTTGGAAAGCTGTATGGGTCAAACCTTTAGAGGGACCCTCTGCCAACTTCTCCAGTCGCAAAACAGAGCGGAGTTTTGTTTGCTTGCCAACGTGGCTAGTGGGGCTGCTGTTCCTCCCCGCTGGAGGTTGGTGCCTCTGAGCTGAATGCCAAAAAAAATATGCCACAAGGGGATGCAGGGCTTTTCCTGCCAGATCTCTGATAGGAGAGAGAGGGCCAGCTCAAGGGCATAAATTACCCACCCAAGTCGTTCAAGAGGGACCAGGGAAAAGGCAGGATCCCTAGCAATAGCTCAGAGTCCCGCTCTCCAATTGTGTGAGCAAATGCATATTTATATGACAATCAGATTTGTGGCAAACAAACCAGAAGACCAAGAATTAAACCCCCTCCGCACTGCTATGGGGTGGAAGGTAGCGGAGGAAAAGCTGGTGGAGCTCTGGCAAAAGGAGGCCTCAGCTCTGGAAGAGGACAGGTTGAATATATTAACCAGGCCCCTGCATGGCCTTCCTATCTGTTGTTAATAGGGAGCCGTGGTACTTCCCTCCCACAATAACCCTGAGAGGAAAGTGAAGCTGACAGACAGTAAATGTGACGGGCCCAAGAGCATTTGGACCTTGATCTGCCCACTCTGAGCCCGCCAGAATTCTAGCCATTGTGCCATTCAGCCACTCAGTTCATCAGTGGGCAGTCAAATTTAAGATTGGGAAGACTCTGTTGGAAGCACCTGTTCTACCCTTCAGCTCCCATGGTCCTATCCACCCTCCTCAGGTTGTTGTAACAGTCATAACTCTTTGGAAGAAGGGTGGGATAAAATGCAAGAGGAGCACCAGCCCCTAATTTGGGAAATGGTTTCCATAGTGCTGTAACTACTTCTGTTTGTCTCAATAATTTGCACGACAGTCCTACGAGGTAGGCCACTGTTGTTCATGTTTTACAAATGGGAACTGAAGAGACATAGGAATGGGACATCAAACGGAGTAAGTCCAGACTGACATCAATTCCATGGAAGGAAACAAGAATCAGGAGGATTCCACACCATCACCCACACCACCAACAGCTCAAGTTGGGAAATTCCTGGAGATTTGGAGCTGGAGCCCAGAATGAGCAGGATTTGGGCAGGGTTATAATACCATAGATCCCACGCCCCACAGCAGCTGTTTTCTCCAAGGGACCTGATTTCTGTGGTCTGCAGATCAATTGTAATTCTGAGATCTCCAGGCCCTACCTGGAGGTTGGCAACCCTATGGAGTTTGCGCCAATTGGAAACCTGTGCATTGTGGTTTCACTGGTTATGAACAGCTTACACACTTAATCCTCTGCACCATACCAGGATGTATAAATGATTCTTGCCTCTTGTTACTGTCATGGGAGAACCAATCCAGAGCAGGGACTTAACCCAAGCTAATCTCTAAAATGCAGGCCACATCAAGTGTACAGCCTGCTTTCATGCAAAGTCAAGAAGCGGGGTTTGGAACTTGACTCCCTTACCTTGTCTTCCTTCTTGCAGCAGCCCAAAATGCCCCTCTGTCCTGGGGGACGTGAGCTCCCTCTAAGCTATGGAGTCTTGTGAGCAAAAATCCTACTTTGTGAGCTACAGGCATTAAAGTTGAGAGCCAGCGATTTGGCTGCTGCATAAATTAGTTTGCTCTGGAGCCATCCCTTCCTGAGCTAAGACAAAACTGTGTGAGCCGGAGGCTAAAAAACTGTGAGCTGGCTCACACTAACCCAGCTTAGAGGGAACACTGGACGTGAGCCTACTGAGGAACAGCTTGTGGTGGTGGGGGGGGGGGATCGGCGGTCTACCATGGGAGGAGGGAATCAGTGAAAATGACCTCCCCTTGTGTCTGTGGAAATCCTATGTTGGATCTGACCCATCATTATTATGCCCTGTCAGTGCAGATAGTGCTTTCCAAAGTAACATAAGCAAAAAAGGTCTCTGCCCCAATTAGCTTACAATAGAAACCTAAGGAGAGAGACGAGGATAACAAGGGATGATGGCGACCAAACATGTGCTTAAGCTTCGTTTCTGTTAAGAACAGGACTAACGGCTTCACGGAGCAGGCGAGGGTTTTGGTGGAATTTAATCTCTCCCATGTTCAATCAAGCAAAGAGGTCCGGAGAGCATACTATTTTGAGATCCATTTCACGTGTTTTGAATGATGGGCTGCTTAATTCCTCTCTCTTTCTCTCCCTCAGTCGTCTTCTCTTTTTTTGCCCTCTTTCTGCTCACACGAGCGATCCACTTGAATGAACAGCATACGACTCAGTGTTCCCTCTGAGCTGAGTTAGTGTGAGCTAGCAGACTTTTAGCCTCCGGCTCACCCATTTTTGTCTTGGCTCAGGAAGGATGGCTCCAGAGCAACCTAATTTATGCAGCAGCCAAATCGCTCGCTCACCACTTTAATGCCAGTAGCTCACAGAGTAGAATTTTTGCTCACAAGACTCCACGGCTTAGAGGGAGCATTGCATACCAGGTAGCAGTTTCCAAAGTTCTGCAAGAATAAACATTGCGTTGGGGCTTGTATATTACCCTGGTCGCCTAAGCAGACTTCTCCTGGCTACCAAAGAAAAAGGGAAGCAGCTTGGGTGGCTGCTCTATCTAAAAGAAACACTGATTTGGAAAGTCTCCATTTTTTAAAAGTAACAGCAAGGACTTAACCCTTTCTCCACCAGCCAGGTTTTTTACTCTCATAATTTCCCACCCCAAGCTGCTTTTACCCATGTGGAATTCCAATAGGGCTTTGTTCTGCTGCATGTAATGCCTGAACTATAGCCCTATTTAGATTTAAATGCATGGAATGAGCACTCTGAAGTCAAGTGGCAGTCCTACAGGCTGGGAAGATGAGAGGAACTCAGCCCTGGATTGCTCAAGGGTGGTTCTTGTTTACTTTGCCTGACTCATTCCAGTCCCTACCCTTTGCTGTCAACTTTGCAGCAGGCAAACTTTTAAAAAGCAAAGATAGTTCCCCCCCCCCCTTCCAGATCCACAGGGTCCACTTTCTCTTCTTTAAATTATATGGCCTTAGGATCTGTCTCCAGAGAAACAACTGGCCAGCACAAAATCACCTGGCTGGCTTCTGTCCCTTTAACTTTCAGAAATTGGTGAGCGGAGGCAGGGTTTTTTACTATCATTTCTGCAAATTGGCACTAGTTGCAAAGTGGACTGGCCTGTCTGTAAGATGACTGCTGAACTGCAAAAATAAAAATAAAAACTAGTATTTCTGAAGTCTTTTCCCTGCTCTTATGCTGTCTATCCTCAGGCAAATACACAGGTGGAATCCCTTTCCAAACAGTTGTAGGGTGTGTAACCGGATATTTACTTTAGCAACAGGTAGATACATGTTCAACATA
The DNA here is from genome assembly GCA_029233225.1 of Lepidodactylus listeri. Classification (NCBI taxonomy): domain Eukaryota; kingdom Metazoa; phylum Chordata; class Lepidosauria; order Squamata; family Gekkonidae; genus Lepidodactylus; species Lepidodactylus listeri. Next base: position 28,191,464 of record JARCFY010000002.1, read on the forward strand.
TTACCCCCTTCCCCCACCCCAGTTTCACATAGCAGAATGTAACATGATACCCAAGACTTCTGTGTTCCAGACTCGTGATCCAGCCCTGCTGTTCCTGAATTTAGTAACCCGGTGTTCTCCCTTAATGTGCATTAGACAAAGCAATTAAGCATATCATACAGGATGTTTGGGTATTTAAATGGCTCAGGCAACTCAAAGCTGCAAACCCAGCTTTTCTGCACTATCCAAGGGCCTGTCTTACGTGTAACAGAGGCAGGCCTGGATATTTAAAAGCAGCCCCCTCCCCATAATCATGTATAAAGCAGTGTATGCCTGGGGAGAGGTGTGAGCACCAGGTTGGAGGGACCTAGGACTTTCTCCCTGCAGCTGCCCCCACCCCTCCAGTAATTCCTATCCAGCCAAGCGCAAATCCTGGAAATAAGTCCAGCTGGAAGAGTGGAAATCTAGGAAGGGGCATGGATTCAGCATTTCCTCCTGCCTGCGTCTTTTGTACTGTAAACTGCACCACATCTTTTATTTATTTATTTATTTATTTATTTGTTGTATTTAGTGAATCTGCCACCACCATATGGAGTTTGCGCTTCACTGGTAGGGTTGCCAACCTCCAGGTGGTGTCTGGGGAGCTCCTGGAATTAGAACTTGATCTCCAGGTGACAGAGATCAGTTCCCCTGGAAAAAAATGGCTGCTTTTGAAGGTGAACTCTATGGTATTATACTCCACTGAGGTCCCGCCCTCCCCAGGCCACACCCTCTACATCTCCAAGTATTTCCCAACCCAGAGCTGGTAACCGTAAGCACAGGTGATCAATAATTATTAAGGGTTGTTGGCAGTCTCTCTTGACCGGCATTTGTATCGTCTCTTTCACAAGTCTAGTAGTCATGTCCGTGCTTTTGCGATGATGCAAAGAAGATGGGGAGGGGAGGGGCCCGGGGGGTAAGGTGTATGGATGCTGTCGCCTTGCGTCTCTGTCTCCTGGCTGCTGCTTTTCCAGAGGTGGATCAGCTTTTCCCATCCTCCCATGTGGAAACCACCCATGTGCAGTTCCAAGTTGCAGGGGAAAGCTTCCTCTCACATGTGCATAACAAGCCTCTGGCTGCCACCACAGGAGTACAAAGTCTGAGTACAGTGGCACCAGGCCTGTAGCCATGAGGGGGCTAACATGGGCGATGCCCCTCCCGACTATATCCTGCCCCCTTACCAAACAGCTACAGATGTTGTATGTAAGAATTTCTGGGCTGGAGCCTCCCTTGAGCCCCTGCATGTCTTTGAGAAGTGAGTTGAGGTGCAGCCGCTCAAGAGTGATCACGATGTGTGTGTTGCTGTTATACAGACTAACAAACACCATTTGGATTTGCTAGCTCTCCCCACCTTCTTCTCATTGTGCTCTGCCTTCTCCCCTCCCACTTTCTTCGGGGAGGAAAGCTCAGAATCGTCTGATGGTCCCTCCTCCAGTTGCTGGTTTGCTTCCCTTAAAGGGTCATGGACCTCACTGCTGCTCACCTCTGGGCAACTCAGAGCTTTTAGCTGGCCCTCCTCTGAGTGGCTCTGGAACAGGCGGCGGGGGCGGGAGACATGTGTGTGCTTAGTGGCTAGATGGCCACAGGTTTTGTTGTTGTTGTTGTTGTTGTTATAAAGACCAGGGTGTTTTTTGTAGAAAAAGCCCAGCAGGAACTCATTAGCATAATAGGCCACACCCAACAGCAGAAACTCATTAGCATATTAGGCCACACCCCTGACAGTGCAGCTCCTTCCCAGGATCGGCTTCCTCAGATGCCCCGCGGCTTGCAGGGTACATGGGGAACCCAAGGTAAGGAAGGCAGTTTCTGGATCGGCTTCCCCAGGTGCCCTGCAGCTGTGGGGCACCTGGGGAACCCGGGGTGGGGGGGGAGGCTGTAGGCATGGCCAACTTGGAAGCCAGCCGGAACTCTGTTCCTGTGCGTTCCTGCCCAAAAATAGCCCTGATAAAGACTAACAAATCACCGTTAAGATTTGCTAGCTTTCCCTACCTTCTTCATATTGTGCTCCGCTTCCTCCCTTCTCCCAGGAAGAGCCTGGGGCAACCAAGCTTGCTGGCAGCATCATTGCAGAGCCAACTCTGTTTGGTGGGAGAACATTTTGGCGGGCTCACATAGACCCTACTCTATTCTATCTAAACCGCAGGCTCCCAGTGGAAGCGACTTCCTACTGTGGTCTTCACTTGGCCTCGGCCCTTGCTCGGATCTTCCTCTTCAGTCCTCTTTTGGATCTTCGGTCTTCGGCTCAGCTTCCTCCTTCCTTTGGCTCAGCTTGTTAGTTGGTAAAGTAAGTGGATTGTGGCTGCGGTCTGATGTGTCTTTAGATGCAACTCAGCTGTGAATGCCTAATGGAACTAAAGGGCACAATCAGACAGCAACATCTGGGAAAGGTCCCACAGCTGTGGGCACTCCGTGCTGCCCTGCCATGGAAGCAGAATTAAAAGACACCATGGAAAGTCCAGTCCTAATGCTTGCCAATGGGCTACTGATGGACTTTCCCCTGTCTGATCACTCAAGCATGCTCTCATGCCATCGGGATGGTCTGCTCATTCCATCCCAACTGGGTGCTGTTTTCCCCCCCTCGCTTAGCAGTATGTAGTATGTGTATAACCACATACTTCATGTGGAACCCTCAGTGCAGAAGTTCAATTCTTCATTTATGCGCATAGGAAACAAAAGGCAACCCCCCCCCCCAACTTGGCCGAATGTGCCGTCTGATCAGGCAGTGACGGGTTGAGCCCCCAGCTGCAAAGGATGTGTGATCCCACAACGCCATGTCAATTTCAGCTGGGGGAAATAGGCTCGCTTCCCCTCCATTCCAAATGGCACGTCCGACTGTGGCCTGTATATAATAGTGTGGGTTTGTGACTCAGTGGGTAGGGCATCTACTGGGTACATGGTGGGTCCTGGGCATCTCAGACCTGAGGAGCCACTGTCAGTCTGAGCAGGCAATGCTGATTTACTCTGCTTGTCTTTAAGATAATTTTTCTCTGTTTGTTTAGTAGTTAGATCTCTGCATGAGACCCCAAAAAGTCACTGCCAGCCTGAGCAGGCAATAATGGGCTGCTCTCCACCATGCTAAACTGTCCACTTAACAAGAAAATTGATCCCCTAACAAAAAATTCCTGGCTATGGGCCCAAGTGGCACCTTTAAGACCAACAAAGTTTTATTCACAGTATAAGCTTTTGTGTGCAATCACACTTCCTCAGAACGTTCTGCAAGCAGAACAACACCATGTGTGTGAAAAGGTGGAGCAGGGTTGGCACTGGTACGTAGAGGTGAGGAGAGCCATAGACATGGAGGAAAGGCAAGATGAAAATGTGAAAAACATCATCCAGTAGTCTAAGGCTGCGATCATATGCACAATTAGTCCTGACAGGTGCGAATGCCGGGTGGATTTAAAGGGAGCAATCAGAGAGCAACATCTGGGAAGCATCCTGCAGCCATCGGCAACTCGTTCTGCTCTGCCACAGAAGTGGAGTTAAAAGACACCGGGGAAAATCCAGTAGTAAATGGGTTGCAACAGGCCACGGATGGACTTTCCCCTGTCTGATCGCTCCAGCGTGCTCTCATGCCATTGAGATGGTCTGATCAGGCCATCCTGACTCCATGCCATTGTTTTTTCCCCCTTCTCAGTATGTGCATCATCACAAACTCCATAGGGAGCCCTTAGTTCAGAGGTGCAAGTCATTGATTCCTTGTTTAAGCCATGGGAAACAAACTGCAAAAAAACCAACGACTCACCCGCAGTTGTGTCTGATCACACACTGACGGGCTGCGCCCACAGCTTCAAAGAGAGGTGTGATCTTGCAACTGCAGGTCAAATTCCTCTGGAGGAAATAGCCTTGCTTCCCCCCTACTGTATCTGGCATGTGTGACCGCAACCCAATTTAGGATGGGGCTAGATTATCCAATAAAGGGAAAAGGGTGTTTTGTGAAGTTCAGTAGATGATTGAGGGGTGATACAATAGAGGCTGACAACATTATGCATGGGATAGAGAAGGCAGAGAAAGAACTATTTTTCTCCCTTTCTCACAAAACAAGAACTCGTGGGCACTCAATGAAATTAATTAGGAGATAAAAGGAAGTACTTCCTCACCCAAAGAGTAATTAACACGTTGAATTCACTGCCATAGGAAGTGGTAGCAGCTACGAACATAGACAACTTCAAGAGGGGATAAACCTATGGAGCAGAGCTCCATCAGTGGCTATTAGCCACAAGGGACAGATGGAACAATGTGTCTGGGGCAATGATGCTCTGTATTCTTGGTGCTTGGGGGGGGGCAACAGTGGGAGGGCTTCTGGAGTTCTGACCCCACAGGTGGACCTCCTGATGGCACCTAGGTTTTGGCCACTGTGTGACACAGAGTGTTGAACTGGATGGGCCATTGGCCTGATCCAACATGGCTTCTCTTATGTTCGTACAACTTTTATTATGCTGAATATTTGACTTTGCCATTTTTTTTGCCCTGTTTCTTTAGCTGTAGCTGGGCTTGGCAATGGTCTGGAGAAAAGTGTCCTGTCCCTTTAATAGAGAATTAATGAGATATTACCTTCTAGATGATGTTACTCCATGCCAGGAAAAGCTTCACCTGCCCATTGCCACACATTTATTTATTTATTTTTGCTGTCAAGTCACAGCTGACTTATGGCAACCCCGTAGGGTTTTCAAGGCAAGAGACATTCAGAGTTGGTTTGCCATTGCCCGCCTCTGCATCATGACCTGGTATCTGTTGGTGGTCCCCCATCCAAATACTAGCCAGGGCCAACCCTGCTTAGTTTCTGAGATCAGGCTAGCCTAGGAATATCCAAACAAAATAAAAGTTGTCATCCATTATAAGAAACTTTGGTCATCCATCCTTCCTCTCTTGTGTTCTGAGGGGCATTAAGTAAGAAACACTCCTAAGTGGGTCTACTCAGGTACAAAATCTGATGCTATGCAATGGAAATCACTCCCAGGAAAGTACCTTTAGGATCGCAGCCTGGGCTGCAACCAGCTCTGGGGTGGACTTGTGGTGTAATCAGGGCTCATTTCGTAGCAGGAGTTCCTTTGCATATTAGGCCACACACCCCTAATGTAGCCAATCCTCCAAGAGCTTACAGAGCTCTTTTTACAGGGGCTACTGTAAGCTCTTGGAGGACTGACTAGATCAGGGGTGTGTGGCCTAATATGCAAAGGAGCTCCTGCTACGAAATGAGCCCTGGATGTAATCCTAAACATAGTTGTACCCATCTAAGTCCACTGCAGACTTAGAAGGATGTAACTCTGTTTGGGATTGTGCAATCGGTGCCTTCCTTCCTTCCTTTGTACCGTAGTCCTCAACTTCTAAAAATCCCTAAAAGGGGAATTTCAGGCTCAGCCCTTGCATCCAAAAGCCCCTAACCTTTGAGCAAGGAACTGGATCATGCGGGAATGCCTCTGCACTGAGCCTTTGCCCTTTTTGCTTAGCCTCTTTGACAGGAAAAGAAACACACCTTGAGAAAGCAACAATAGCAGACACAGTGCCATCTCCTTCAAACCAGTTAGACTGCATTCATCTCTAATATTTATAAAGTTTGAAGAATTAGTTTGTGCCCATTGGGCATAACTCTCATTGCAAGGATGGCTTCTCTTTCTTTTAACCCAACTGTTCTTGCATTTATTATCCCCATATATAAATGATCTGGATCCTTACTTTACTAGCAGACCGTGCCACATATATCACAACATTCACCATGTAGTACCCTAATAATGGAATGCATTATTCATGGTTTTCTATCTCTGTATTGTGATTCCGTATTTTTATGTTTTAACTAAACGGTATTATAGGATTGTGAGCCAGTTTTGGTGGAAAAGCAGGAAGGAAGTGTTTCAATTAATGGTTATTTTCCTTGCTGAGGACAAAAAAAGGGGCAACAAACTCAACCTGAGATATACCAGCACTGTTTGAAGGGTCAAGCTAACTTAAATATTATCAAATATATATTTTTTATTTATGGTGTACATGATAGCAAATAGTAAAAGATTGAAAACAAGCAGTCTGAAGATCAGACTTCATAGAACATCAACAAGAGCTTGAAATAAGCTTTCATCATTTTACATACAGAGTTGATGATTTCACATACATGGCTGATCCATATAACAAATTATCAATAGGACCATACACATTTTGACTAGGGCCTTCCTCAGTGGTCAATGATACTATGATTAAAACACAAACACACACATCCAGAAGCAAATATATATATACACTGAAGCCAGGTGTTGGCATTCTGAAAATGTACAAAAAAGAAAGTCAAATTATTATAACAAATATAAGTAATAAATAATTACTGAAAAAAGTTTTTTTTGAAGAATTTTAATATTTGTTATTGTGTACACCATAAATAAAAATATATATTTGATACTATTTTCCTTGCTGGCCAACATATGCGATGGGAGAGGAGACAGGGCGGATTTGGATCCCATACAGTGTAAAGACATTTGCAATGTGGCTCTTTCCTAACTTCCCCCTATAGCTTCCTGAGACCACCAAAAGCTACAGGAACCACACAGACAAAAAAAGCCCAGAAGGCATTCATGAGAAGGGGCAATCAGGTGAACTCCCTCTTCCCGTCCTTTTCCATCAGTGGTGCTTCTGCTGGCGCACACACGCATTTATTTGAAAAATTTCTGTGCAGCCTCTCCAGGGAACCTGCATGAGGCAGCTTACAAAAATAAAACACAAAATGCCAAACGTTATTAATTAAAACCCATCGTTAAAACCCCAGGGAGAGCAACATGAAGCAGATGAAAACGCACTGTTCTCAGGCTAAAAGCAGACTATGGCCTATTAGGCATTGGTGTTTCCCCTCGCTTTCACCGTGTGCGTCCATCAGGTTTTCTTTGTCATTCTGCATTGATTTTTCTCCCTTCAGCGCTCAGTTCACTTTCTGGTTGCTGTTTCCACAGGTTTTCCGAGAGTGCTTTTGTGCTGATTTCCTCCTTGTTTCACTTCCAAGCTGAAAGTAATTAAAAAGCATACAGGTTCCCTCAGATTTCCCCCCACTCTGTTGCCACCCCTCAGTCACTCCCTGCCCACGTCGAAGTTGTTCTGCCCACTCTGCACTTTCTGTCATCCTCTTCCCTTCATCGGTATACAAGCTCCATTTCCCCCTCATTTTAATTTTTTTTTTTTAAAAAGCAGCATGAGTCTAGCGATATAAGACTATCACAAGCAGCATGAGTCTAGCGATATAAGACTATCACAAGCAGCATGAGTCTAGTGATATGAGACTATCACTAGTCTCGGATCTCTGAATAAAAAAAATAAAACTATGGGGTTTTGTTTTTAAAAGGAGCTGCATGAGGTTTAGTTCCCTGCTGGTATTGACTTGAAAGGGGGATTGGAGAGGAGGCAAATTGCAGCATCCCCAGTGCAAAAAAAAGAAAAGAAAAAAAGAATTTCAGTGCTGCAAGCAAACAAAATAGAGGGGGGGGGATCGTCAGCATGGAATGAAATTGACATCAGATGTAAAGAGAGAGAGACACTGAGATCAGAAGCCTAAAGCTTTGAAAACATTTTTCCCTTTAATGCTTTAGTGAACAAAATTTGGGGGGGGGAACCATTTTGGCAGTCTCTGGAAGCCTAACAGTAAAATGGTGAGTGAGCTACATGGACCTTCTGCTAACCACCGAACTTAAGAATCACTTGGGATCGATCCATTTGAAGGAAAAGTGCAATCCACACAGGACAGGCTTTTAAAAGCTTCCAAGATGGTGACCGGTGTGCAGGATCAAATTAGAGAATCATAAAGAGAAAACCACACAAATTTGCAAGGAAGGGCAGGTGTGGGCCATTTCTATGAAATGACCCCTGTGTATAAAGCAGCTTCTCCTGCATTTCCTAAACTTCTGTTTTGGGTTTTCTCAAATACAGCCAGTATGGGGAACACGCTAACGAAAGAAGAGGAACCTTCAGATCAAGAAATCATTCATAGGACATCGTACTCAGAGGTAACTTTCAGTAGAATGCTTTGTGATGTTTGGCTTGGACATTGCTCTCTGGAGGAATCCAATTGCATTTTAAAATTCATAACCTTGGTCTTTAATCGCCCAGCATAAGCCTTACCTGCATTACAGTTAATACCGCTGATATTTAAAGACTGAGATGGGATATTCGGAATGCAGGAGCTAGCCCAACCACACAGTAAGGGATTAGAATCTGGATTTTCTGCTTAGATGTGGTTTTCTTATATTTGTGTTCAGGTATTAAAACATAGGTCACTTACACAAGGGTTCTTTGTCCTGGGTTGGATGCTGCTGGGAAGTAGTCCCCACCTCAGCTTCCCCACAGCATTATGGGATGCTATTTCCCATCCGTGCCATGAAAATCTTCAGCTGCCTGTTCCCATCCATTAAGCCTCTAATAAAAGACACAGGACTTTTTTCTTTTTTTTTGGCCAGGAATGTTGCCAACCCTACTGGGGAAGGCTGTGGGCAGTTAGCATGCATAGAACTCTCATAATAATCCCCCCCCCCCAAAAAATTTGCTGTTTCATTGTGCAGATTAGTAGAACAAACATTCCAGTGACTAACCACAGTTTGATGTTCTAGGTATCTTCTGAACCACCCGAGAATATTAAGAATGGACCTGTCACAATCGAGGCTGTACAGATTTCTTCTACAAAGGGTGAAACAGGTATGTTCTGGAGAGGAAGAGCTGTTCTACCCATTCCCGTCGTTTGGTATAATGGTTACCATGGTGTGTTGGTCACACATAGTGTTGCTACCTCCAGGTTGGGAAATTCCCGGACATTTGGAGGGGGAAGAACTTGGGGAGGGTGGGATTTAGGGAGGGGAAGGACCTCAACAGGGTATAATACTATAGAGTCCACCCTCCAAAACACCCATTTCCTCCAAGCGAACTGATCTTTGTGATCTGGAGAACAGCTGTAGTTCTGGAAGATCCCCAGGTACCACCTGGAGGTTGGCAACCCTAGTCACATTGAAGGTAAAGTGATATATTTCCACCTTGTGTAGGTAAAAATCACATCCTAAAGCAGAGTCTATTGAAGTCAAGGGGCTTAATTGGAAGGGTGTAATTCTGGTTAAGATAGCATAGTGTTGGACTTGCACCCGAGGAAACTGGCTCAGCCATAAAGATCATTGGGTGACTGTGGGCCATTCACTGGTTGCATTCAAATACAATGATAAACCTTGGGTTTATGGGCTCCTCATCTAGGGTTGCCAACCTCCAGGTAGGAAATAATAAAAAAACAGAGGGTCACAGTGTTAGGAAGAGATACCAATATATATATATATGTTATCACTGTGTACAATAAATATATGTGTATGGTAAAACAATTTTATGCTTTATTCTTTTTCTTTACAGAATATTATCAAAAATATATTTCACCCAAACAATATATAGAAAAATATATATTTCACCCAAACAATACAACCAGTGCAGGTTTACATTCAGACAGCACCTTATCCGAAACACTTATCACTAGTCCCACAGGACTCTAGTAATATACCCGTTTCGAATTAATCTTTTTCAAGGACTGTGATTCTTATATAAATGGCATAAGGTGCAATAATTTTTCTTTTTTTTTCTTTGTGAGCACGAAAGCTTTTAAGGTACCAGCATTGTCTAGGGTCCCATCAGAACCCTTGCGGCAAACATAATAACCTATCTATGACCGTGTTTTTCAAAATCTATCAGGTAGCCACAAGTAGGGCCTGGAGATCTCCCAGAATTACAACTGATCTCCATACAGCAGAGATTAGTTTCCCTGGAGAATGTGGCTGCTGTGGAGGGTGGCTTCTATGCATTACACCCTGCTGAGGACCCTTCTTTCCCCAAATCCCACCCTTCTGAAGCTCCCTCCCCCCCAGTCTCCAGGAATTTCCGAACCCAGAGCTGAGAACCCTATCCCTCACTCTCTCCCTTCCCTCCTCCCTGCACAAGGCTTGGGAACTGATGACTTCTGTATCCCCAGTTTAACTATATTTTGTTATCATCCGAATCAGATCTCTGATATAGTTTGTGGACTGGGTTTTTAATGGTTTTTTTTTAAAAAAAAAATATTGACCACTTTTGATTAGATTATTTTTGATTTGTTATTGTTATCCACCTTGGGCCCATCAGGTTTTGGAGAGGTAAATAAATAAGTGGGCAAAGGTGATCGATTTTGAGTCAATCTCTATAAAAGGAGGTGTCTTGCTTTACATGGACTGGAAGGAGGTTTAAGGCAGCTGTGTATACATTGGTGTTAGTGGTGTTAGTGGCTATGGCTACCAAAGGTGTGTGCATAGGGGCTGTCACCGTGTTACATGAAATCATGCCCAGTCAGGGCTGCCCTGCCTGTACACAGACTGTATATAGAATTGCAAGCCCTGGGTTCGGAAATACCTGGAGATTTTGGGGGTGGAGCCTGAGGGCAGTGGGGCTTGGGTAGGGGAGGAACTTCAGTGGGGTATAATGCCATAAAGTCCACCTTCCAACCATTTTCTCCAGGTGAACTGATCTCTGTTGCTTGGAGATCCATCATAATCCCAGGAGATCTCCAGCCACCACCGAGAGGTTGTACCCCACCACTGATCACTGTGCAAAAATGATTCTAGTCCAATTACAGCACACAAATCTAATGAACATTTATCAACTATAGAAATCCATTTTCTTCTGAACTCTTCTGATTCTCCAAACATAGCAGGGGCTTTTTGGAATCTTAGTCCCCTTGGAATCCTTCCCACCCCATTGTAATCCAATAAAGAGCTAGCAGGCAGTTGCATGCGTGCTTTCCTTTTGCTTAACATAAACAAAGTGGTTATTGGTGGGGTACAACCTTTGGTGCGTCACTGTGGTCCATTTGTGGCTTGAACCACTGAGAGGTTGGCAGTCCTAACTGTATGTCTTCCCCATTTTATAAGACAGTCTCATGCCAAATTGGTGTTCAGCCCTGGCCTTCATATAGGAAGTGCGGTTGCTGTGTGACATGTGGTGTTGCCTTGATTATCATGTCTGTATCATGTCTATATGTCTCAGGTCTAAGAGTGTTTGTTGGCTAGTTCACATAGAATTAGTTAGGTAATCACAAAATAATTTACTTTTCTACTCAACCTTGTTTTTTCCTATACTAACAAAGAGTTGGACCCATAAAAGAGATCACCTGATGGTCTCTCTTTCACAGGCACAGCAGATATTGCAATTTGGATATTTTGAGGATATTTTGAGTGTAAACCTAAGAACACTTCACTGTGATAGAAGCCCCATTGAGTAGAGCTGAGCAGGATTCTCTGAGCAGACCTCTTTAGGATTGAACTCTTAGTCATCTTTAGTGCAGGCAAAAACTAGGAGCTAAAATAAGGCATGAGATAAAACCATGCAAGACAAACACCACAAGACTGGTCACACCCCCTGAAGAAACACCTGCTTGCTTCTGAGTGACATGGCTTTGCATGACTGATTAGTCCATAAAGGTGTGTGTTTAAAATCAGGATATGGAGAACCAGTTTTAGACACAGAGAAACCACATCTCAGGTAGAGAATAGTAATGTGACAGGCCCTTCACAAAGCTATCTGGAAAAATTATTAGGGACTGTGGTCTATACTGCTGTGTATAGCTTGATGAACCTAGGTTCCTACTATGTAATTTTTGCATCATTTAATGTATTATGTTAATATTTATGCTGGTTGGTTCTACAATCCTAATCCTATTGCATGGTTTAATAAATGTCCCATCTGTTGATTGTATTGACTCTCTCATTGTAATCCACCTTGAGTCCAAATGAGAAAGGCAGACTATAAATAACATAGATATTAATAAATACAATCAGATCAAAATGGCTCCATAGATCTGTCAAGGGGCACCTCCTGAAATGGATACAACTTTTGGTTCTTGCATGGTCTAAAATCACAGGAATGGTAGGATAAAGGGGCAGGACACAGACCATCTCCAGGCTGAACTGAGGGCTGCTGAGAGTTGGGGGTGGGGCTTAGCTTCCAGGAAGCAAGCCCCCACTGCCCTGACTTCTGTCCCACTCCAACCCCACAGACTTTTTTTAAAAAAAGAAAGATTTAATATGCTTTACCAATGCTTTAGCACCCTTCCCACAAGGTGCTCATGCACACACAGGGTCTGGGATCCAACTGTGTTTTCTTTTTTTTAAATTTTAAATATATTTTTATTCATTTTTTAACAGAAAAATATTACATATCATCTAACATATCATTATTTTGAGCCTCCATATTTATCTAGCCAAATATAGAACTTGGACCAAATATTTATCGAGTCTTGACATTTCTCAATATTCATCAAATAACTTAGTTTGTCCATTTCAGCCAGATCTAACAATTTATCGATAATCTCTTCATTACAGGGCATTTTAGATGATTTCCAGTGTTTAGCTCTTATTATTCGAGCTGCAGTTAAAATTGAGATCAACAATCTCACATCTGAATATGCCATACCTTCCGGATACATATTTAACAGATATGTCTCAGGCTCCAAAGGAACATCCACGTCCAAAATCCCCTTAATCATTTCCTTAATACCGTGCCAAAACTTTTGCATCACCTTACAACCCCACCACATGTGACAAAAAGATCCTAAACTATTATGACAAATCCAACATCGATTTGACATATTTGGGTAGCACTTGCTTAACTTATCAGGTGCCCAGTACCAGCGATAGAAGACTTTGTATGTAGGGTTGCCAAGTCTTAGGGACTCACCGGCGGGGGGGAGTCCTCCTCCGGCTGGGAGTTTCTCCTGGCGCATGCGCAAAGCGCACGCACCCAGCAACGTCACCAGAAGTGACGTCAGCACGTTGGGGCGTTGCCAGGGCGACGCACACACACAGCCGCTGCTGCTCAGCGTTCCACACCGCCGGCCCCCTCCAAGGCAGCAATGGCAATATCATCCAGCCTGATGAAGGGAGCTTTGACTCTTGGAAGCTTATTCCCTGAAACTCTTGTTGGTCTCTAATCTGCTATTGGACTCAAATCTAACTGTCCCAGTATCAACAAGTAAACATAATGCAAAATGTGGATCTGAACATTGGTCTCCTTGATCCACACTGGTCTTCATGCCATTGGTCTATCTACTTCAGCATGGGCTGCTCTGATGCAGGTAAGCTCAGAGACTCAGACAGAGAAAGATCCTTTCCAACACCGGTTATCTTAGACTTCCTAGGTTTAAACCATTATCCTTCGGCACACAAAGCATGGTCTGTCTACCATCAGTCCATCAGTGTCATCATTGTCTACTCAGACTGGCAGTGGTTCTCCAGGGTTTTGTGTAGAGGATTTTGCCCATGCCGTGCTTTGTTTCTGAGCCACTGGGGCCTGGCTAGGGAGGTTCCCAAGGGTTCCCAGGCCCCCATAAATTTCTGGAGAGCCACTTCCTAAATCTTACATGGCTCTGCCTCCATAAATAGTGATAATGGCCTGTGATGTCACCGGCTCCTCCATATGATGTAATTGAGCATCGGTTCTTTTGAGGACCTGGCACAGCAATGCCTCTGCCCCAGTCCCAGCCTCCCCCCCCCCTCCCAGGAAATTGGAAAGCCTTTCCCTTGGCCCCAAGTCCTGCTCAGCGGGCATCTTGTAGCGGCATGGGCTGTGTATATGACTATACAATAAGCAACCCCCAGTTTTCCTTTAAGATATTCCTGCCCCAGCCTTGACCTAGATAGCCCAGGCAAGCCCGATCTTGTCAGATCTTGGAAGTTAAACAAGGCCAAACCTGGCAAGTATTTGGATGGGAGACCTCCAGAGAATAGGGCTGGGAGGTAGAGACAGGCTATCAAGCCACTTCTCTGAACATTCTCCATGCCCCATTAGGAGTCGCCAGAGGTCACCATGACTTCCAGCCATGGGCACACGCGCACACACACACACACACACACACACACACACACACACACACAGGAATGCAAACATTTTTTAAAAATTTAAAATGAGATTCCTGCCACAAAACAGTCTCAAGACCGCTTGATTATTTTAAGATATATACTCGTAAGTTTTGAGTACAACATTTCCTCTCTCTAGATTCTTGATTTTCTGTTCTCTGAACTTACTGGACTATTTGTGTGTGTGCATGTATTGTGTACCGAGGTGGAGGCATGTTGTTTCAGTACAAAAAGCTGATATGTCAAGCTCATGTATGAACTGTGGGTGTTGGCTTGGGATGATTAATGGTATTTGACTTGGTTCTGATTCATACAAAAATTTGTCACTCTGTCTTCCACGCTGTGTTTTCAGTAAAAGAGAAAATCTTTCACCTATATTCTCACCTGCCCGCCTTTCTCTTGTGTATAATTTCTCATTAATGCACAATCACAGGGGCGTCACGCTAGATTACACTGTTTATATATGTCTGCCCCAAGTCCTGTCAAATTAAATAAATGCTCAACGTTCTGTGTTTGAAGCTCTCAGTGATTTTTTTCAAATGTAATTCTCAGCTGTGTGGTGGCCCATTTTGGATGGGGACTGTGGGGAGAGGGGCTTAAATCCTGCCCCTGGTGCAGTATCCCAGTGTGGAATGGCCCTGGGGTGTCACCATTTCCCCCATTGTAGAAACTACACCAGTTTGGTGCAGTGGTTAAGTGCGCGGACTCTAATCTGGGAGAACCGGGTTTGATTCCCCACTCCTCCACTTGCCCCTGGCTGGATGACCTTGGGCAAGCCATAGCTCTGTACCAGCTGTTCCCTCAAGGACAGCTTGGGAAAGAGCTCTCTCAGCCCCACCTACCTCACAGGGTGTCTGTTGTGGGGAGGGGAAGGGAAAAGGAGTTTGTAAGCCGCTCTGAGACTCCCTTGGGGAGTGGAGGGCGGGGTATAAATCCAATCTCTTCTTCTTCTTCTTCTTCTTCTTCTCTTCTACTCAATACACTTCTCACAAGTTCAGTTCAGACATAACATGAACTCTGGGTTTTTTTTTTACTTCAGTTAGTTTGTGGGAAAACAGGAAAATGGGGGCCCGTTCACACAGCCACAGTTGTCAGGCGTTCCCTGGGCATACTCACCCCCATCAAAGGACAACTTGGAGCCGGGTTAAAAAGCCACCATCTCCGAAGTGGAGTTTTTGTTTCCTCGCGCATTCATCGTGCATGGCCGGCTGTCTGAACACGGAGCGCACGCAGAACGGCTTTTTAAAAAAACTGCCCATGTGTGCTTGTGGCTGATGCGCTACAATAGTGTGGATGCTTTCCCACAGGATGTCTCCATGGGTAACCTGCAGTAGGGTGTGCTGCATGACTGATATGTCCCGCAACATTTTAAACTGGGTCAATTAGAGGCGGCACTATATCACGGCAAGCTGCCAGTCTGTCTGCAGTTTCTGTGTCAAGGAGAGAAGAAAAATGGTAGGCAGGTAATTTATATCTACTCAGGCCTACCATTTTTCTTCTTGCACTGACACAGGGGCTGATTTCGCACTAGCGTTTGCCCCAGGTTTGCCCTCATGCTTGCACTGGAGCTTCTGGTCGATTTCACACCAGTTGCTCCGGGCTCACGTTTTGCTCTGGAGTATCACCCTGCTGCACCGGAGTTTCCCTGGAGCAAACAAATCCTGTTTTTAGAGGATTTTCCTGTTTGCTCCGGGGGAGAACCCAAAATGAAAACACGCCCTCTTGCTCGCCTTTCATCAAGGCTGCCCCATTGTGGGAGTTTCTAATTTTTTTTGGAGAAAACCTTCGTCACGCTATATTGAAAGGGCTGAGGTTCCGAGTGGGAAAATGAAGAAAATTCCGGAGAGAACGAGAGGCAACTGGCCAGTGCGAAATTGGCCAGAGAGTACTCCATCTTTCTGTGTTATACCTCTGAGGATGCCAGTCACAGCTGCTGGCGAAATGTCAGGTACTACAATGCCAAGACCACAGCCATACAGCCAGGAAAATCTACAACAACTAACTTCCAAAAAGTTGTTTTAAATCAAGGTTTGACAAACCCTAACCAACTGCAGTTAACCAAGCAGTCCGTGTTCAAAGAATTTCACTAACCACAGTTAGGCTGCAGTGCCACCACATCCACATATTGAGCTCTCATTTGTGCCTATTTGTGCCTATAGCAATCATTAGCAACTGGATTTTCCTGTGCAGGCAAGAAAATATAAACAGTTGGTATCTAGTCAGATCTCAGAAGTTAAGCAGGTCTGGCCCTGGCTAATAGTTGGATGGGAGACCTACAAGGGATGCCAGAGTCATGACTTGGAGGCAGGCAATGGCAAACCACCCCTGAATGTCTCTTACCTTGAAAACCCTACAGGGTCGCCTTAAGTCAGTTGTGACTTGACGGCAATTACCAAAAATAGCACAATGGCTGCACGATATCCAACAATGTGTGATGTCGTATTATTTAAATTAACACAGGGTCTTGTATGACATTTGACATAGGCCACTTTTCAGTAGTGCACCATTTAAGGGGATATTTCTTCTGTAACAGCAGACTGCAGATTGGTCCCGACTGCGTGCTTTGTGTCTATGCAGTCCCAAAACATTCATGGCAATAGCTTGCAGGGAGTGGGGATCAGTGTTCCCTCTAAGCTGAGGTAGTGTGAGCCAGCTCACAGTTTTTTTTAGCCTCCGGCTCACACATTTTTGTCTTCGCTCAGGAAGGGTGACTGCAGAGCAAACTAGTTTATGCAGTAGCCAAATCGCTCACTCACAACTTTAATGCCAGTAGCACACAAGGCAGAATTTTTGCTCACAAGACTCCGCAGCATAGAGGGAGCATTGGCTGGGATCAGTTTGCAGAGTGTGTTCCAAACAGCTTGCCATCACTCAGAGTACGTGGGGGGAGGGGGCTTGTCCATATGTCACCCTAGCCTGGCCGTGCCAGTTTCTCACGGCAGGCAGGAGATCTCATTAATAAGTATTTCATTTTATCTGTCCTGAACCTGTTTTCCAACACCTGCTTCTTTAACTGGAGATATCGAGGATCGAACCTGGGACCTTCTGCATGCAACATGGCTAGGGTTGTCAACACCAGCTTGGAAAATATCTGGAGATTTTGGGGGGTGGAGCCCAAGAAGGGTGGTGTTTGGGGAGGGGAGGGACTTCAGTGCCAAAGTCCACCTTCCAAAGCAGCCATTTTCTCCAGGTGAACCGATCTCTGTCACCTGGAGATTTGTTGTAATCCCGGGAGATATCCAGCCACCCTTTGGAGACTGACAACCCTAAATGTTGCAGCTCTCCTACTGCACCTGTAATTCCTGATACTTCCTGGCTTTCTCAGCACCCTGACTGATGCTGTGTATTCAACGGCATATTTAGTAAATGGGTGTAGTAAGTGTGCCAGTCTGCTAAAATAACAAAATCAGCCCAGTTGGTCAACCTAGTCAAATGATTCCTCTGCTTCTTCTTGATGTGGATGCACGGATGGCTGCCTGCGGCACTATTTCCCCTGATTCCGCAGCCAAGAGCTCAAGCTATGTCTAAATCCTTTTCTGTGGTCATTACCAGTGTCTTAGTATCTTTACACATAATACAGTGCACGGGTTGGGTCCAGCGTTCCCACCAGGGTTGCCAGCCTCAAGGTGCTGCCTGGAGATCTCCTGGTATTTATTTACTTACTTACTTACTCAGATTTATATCCTGCCCTCCCTGCTGAGGCAGGCTCAGGGCGGCTCACACTAAAACTATGACATGCTAAAACATCGGTGTAACACAGTACACATCATAAAATTCCAACAAAGCAACCACAGTACAAATAAAGTGCAGATAGAGTAAAGTGCTGGTAAAGTATTGCGTCTGATCCCCAGATGACTGAGATCAGTTTCTCTGGAGAAAACAGCTGCGTTGGAGGGTGGGTTCTATGCATTATGTACCACTGAGGTCCCTTCTCTCCCCAAACCCCATCTTCCCCAGGCTCCAACCTGAAAAATCTCCAGGTGTTTCCCAACACAGAGCTGACAACACTCGTTCCCACCCTACATCCTGTGTCATGTCCCGCACAAGCTGGGGGCAGCTCTCCTAAATCCCCTTGTGAGTGTTGCCTGATTCAGGCCACGACTGTGGCACAGTCTTCTCTTCAGTGTCATTTTCATAACCTGAAGGTCCTGGGAAGGGTGCTGTATGGCCCACTGGGGAAACCCGCGAGGGTACCCAAGTGTTTGGTGTAGTGTGTACCAAAGCTGTATGTCCACAGAAAATCCAGGTGTTGCCCTCTTCACATGAAAGGGCGACCTTACATAGTTTCGTGGTTACCATGTGTTCCTATTGGTGTGAGCTCCCAGTATGTGTAGGGGGTAATGACTGAAAGGGGTGACAGTGGATGCAATATAAGAATTGTTCAGTGCACACTGAAAGAAAATTGTTACAGTGGACACATGTACATCCGTTTGTAAAGCAAATTCATTTTAAAAAGAAAAGTGGAGACTTGGGGTAAATGTGGGGTTTAAATGTGACATTCAGGGGTGTGTGAGTGGGTGTTGTGCCATCAAGTCATCTCAGACTTATGACTGACCCTGTGAATTAATGATCTCCAAAATATGCTATTGTTAACAGCCTTGCTCAGGTCTTGCAGACTTGATTGAGTCCATCCATCTCATGTTGGATCTTCCTCTTTTCCGGCTGCCTTCAACTTTTCCTAGCATGATTGTCTGTTGCTGATGAGTTGTGTCTTCTCAGACATTCAGGTACATATGTGTTAAAGGTAACATAAGAATTACTCAACACATGTACAAAGAAAAATCAAGTGTACACTGTACACTGTACACACAAGTCATGTACAGTCCACGTACAGTGTACAGTGCCGTTCACAATTTTTCTTTATGCATGTATTGAGTCATTCTTAAGCTATATTCAGTGCATGCACCGCTTAACGAGTGACTTAAAGCACACATTTTATTTATTTAGTCAGTCAGTCATTTATTCAACTTATATTCCACTCCTTCCCCTGCCCAGCTTGGGTCCCTGATTTCATTTGTACAATGACCCCATGTTGGCTCTTTCTTACAACCAGATGTCCATGCATGCATGCAGGATGTATGTGCATTCTCTGCAACATGGGAACAGGGTTAGATTGCGCATGTGTTCACTGTAATGTGGGCAGAGCTACTGCTTGTGTTGTTCTGGTCAGTCTTCATTAAAGGTTTTACATTGATTCTGGATTTTAATTTGGACTACAAAGTACAGCTATCTGCAGCCTTTGTCGTTTTGCGGGTGGTTGTGTGAGGACACGCACAGATGAGTTTCATGCACTTTGTGTTTTTGCCAGGCTCGCAGCTCTCACTGTGTGAAGTCATTGCCCTCGGGCCTTTCCCTTTCCTTGTTTTCACCCTTCACTGAGCCCCTTGGCTTGTGTCTTCTTACAGCTGTTTTAAGAAATACCCCTAGAAATAATTTTCTTGCTCTTGCTTCGGTTGTTGCTTCTGAAATCAAAGGCGCGTCAATCTACCATAACCTGCTTTTATCTCTGTGTTTGGCTTCACTTAGATAAGTGACAGGGCTTCATTTGGAAGCCAAAATCAGCCACGGTCTGCATCTTGCCTAATGAGTCAACAGGCAAGTCTTTTGAACCGTTGCCGTAGGACCCGAATTCTCAAAAGCTGAGGCAGGCCACTTGAGGAAGGTGTGGCGAGTGAGTAGGACAACCTCTAACTTGAGAATGGGATGGATAGTTCTACAATGGGGCAAGCACAACCATCTCAGGAAGTGGATTTGGGATAGTATGAAGGGTGAGAGAGTCAGACAGACCAGCGTGGCTTAGTGCATTCCCTCGTGTAACATGACTGAGGTTTACAAGGCTCTGCATGTATCTCACAATACAAGAACTCGTGGGCACTCCATGAAATTGCTGAGCAGTCGGGTTAGAATGGATAAAAGCAGGGCTCATTTCGTAGCAGGAGCTCCTTTGCATATTAGGCCACACACCCCTAATGTAGCCAATCCTCCTAGAGCAGGGGTGGCCAACCTGTGGCTCGGGAGCCACATGCGGCTCTTTCACACATATTGTGCGGCTCCTGGCAGGGCGGCTGGGAAAGCAAAGGAGAGGCATGCTTTTTCTCTCTTTCTCCCTTCCTTCCTTCCTTCCCTCCTCCCTCCCATCTATTTGCTTTCCTAGTTTCTTTCTCTCTCTTTCTTTCCACTTCTTTAATTCTTTCTTTCCATCTCTCTCTTTTTCTCTCTCTCTCTCAATATCATTAGCAAACAAGTAATATCATCATCAATAACCGGTTTTCCTCGTTTGTTTTTATTTTTGGCAGTCCCATTTAACGTTAATAAAAAGCAAATTTGCATATTTTAAAAAATAAAAACGTGTGTGTGATATTTGTTCCTGTCTTGCGGCTCTCAGACATCTGACGTTTATTCTATGTGGCTCTTACGTTAAGCAAGGTTGGCCACCCCTGTCCTAGAGCTTACAGAGCTCTTCTTGCAGGGGCTACTGTAAGCTCTTGGAGGATTGGCTACATCAGGGGTGTGTGGCCTAATATGCAGAGGAGCTCCTACTACGAAATGAGCTCTGGATAAAAGGAAGTACTTCTTCACCCAAAGAGTGGTTAACACATGGAATTCACTGTCACAGGAGGCTACAAGCATGGATGGCTTCAAGAGGGAATTGGATAAACATATGGAGCAGAGGTCCATCAGTGGCTATTAGCCTCAAGGTATAGATAAAAACTCGCAGTCCGGGGCAAGTGATGCACTGTATTCTTGGTGCTTGGAGGGGCAACAGTGGGAGGGCTTCTTGTGTCTTGGCCCCACTGGTGGACCTCCTGAGGGCACCTGGTGTTTTTGGCTACTGTGCGACCCAGAGTGTTGGACTGGATGGGCCATTGGCTTGATCCAACATTGGCTTCTCTTATGTTCTTAATAATGTCAATCAGATTTATAATTTTGTTTATTTATTTGTCACTTTCAATTTATATCCTGCCTTGCCGGGCAAACTGGCTCAAGGCGGCGTACAACAATTAAAATGCGATAAACAATAAAATACAATAAATACAATAAAATTCACATAAACAATAAATTACATAAAGTGCTAGTAAGTACAGATGATGGTTTCTATAAATGGTCTGATAAAGAAAGCAGTATCCAACTTTGTAACATGGGGCCATAGCATGTTCAGTTTCCAGTGGCTCATTTGTCAGTGGCGGCTCCTAATCGAAGGCCTGGTGGAAGAGCTCCATTTTACAGGCCCTGCAGAACTGCAAAAGGTCCCACGGGGCCCTAATGTCTTCTGGGAGCTCATTCCACCAGTGTGGAGCCGCCACTGAAAAGGCCCTAGCTCTAGTAATGGCCAATCTGGCGTCTTTCAGACCAGGGAGAGCCAGGCGATTTTGTGACCCGGACCTCAGTGCTCTCTGGGGGACATATGGGGAAAGGTGGTCCCTCAGGTAGGCAGGCCCCTGACCATATAGGGCTCTAAAGGTCAGAACCAGTACCTTGAAACTAATCTGGTATGCTATTGGCAGGCAGTGCAGCGCCTTCAGCACAGGCTGGATGTGACCTCTTATAAATCCAGTGTTCTCATAACAAACAGTAATGGTGTCCTTTTATCTTATGGGGCATGCACTCTGAAGATTATACACGGGGCGTTACAAGATAAATAATGCCATAGGCAGTTATTACCATCTTTTTTTGTCCTGTAAACCTGTGATTTGAGGCAGGATCGATGTGGGCCACAAGAAGGAAGCCCATGGCAGGATGGAAATTCTTGACCACTTAGATTCACATGCAAGCTGCTAAGCCAAAGCTCATAATTTATAAACATTCATACACATAAACATTTATACACATTCATCAGCCCTTTTCATGTTACGATTGCACATACCTAGGGTTGCCAACTTCCAGGTGGTGGCTGGAGATCTGCCGCCATTACAACTGTTCTCTAGGCGACAGAGATCAGTTCATCTGGAGAAAACAGCCACTGTGGAAGGTGGACTCTGTGGCATTATATCCCCTCCCCTCCCCTTTCCAAACCCCACCCTCCTCAGGCTCCGCCCACAACTTCTCCAGGTGTTTCCCAACCAAGAGCTGGCAACCCTGCGCCTACTGTCAACGACATATATCCTCTAGATATGCATGGGGAAAATGTTTTTGAAAGGGGCAATGGATAGATTTTGCATGCACAGCTAGCTCAGGGACAGGGTTTTTAAGGAACCTTGGCTGTACTCCTTGGCAGAACAGCAAGGGGGAACTCCCTGGAACTTAAATCTGTCACTCTGCTGGGATTTTGCTGAATGGCAGGGGAAGAAGGGTCAGTTTGCTCCCTCTAAGCTGTGGAGACTTGTGAGCAAAAATTCTGCTTTGTGAGCTACTGGCATTAAAGTTGTGAGCGAGTGATTTGGCTGCTGCATCAATTAGTTTGCTCTGGAGCCATCCTTCCTGAGCGAAGACAAAAATGTGTGAGCTGGAGGCTAAAAAACTGTGAGCTGGCTCACACTAACTCAACTTAGAGGGAACACTGGCCAAACTGAGCTAATGATCCAATTAAAAGTAGACCCTCTGTAGAAAACCTGGATTTCCAGAGTTCTGGTTCATGTATATTGAAGCTGAAGGCCTGCATGTTGTCCCTTTCAGACAACACAGCAAGAACACATATAGGGAGGATCTGTTTTTATGATTGCTGGCCTCCAGGTACACGTGGACTGTTGCATCTGAAAAGGCTACAGTGCATATTCAGGCCGCGCAGTTGACAGTCCATTGAAAGATCCAAGCCGTTAAGATTAATGGTGCCTCTTTCCTGTCGCGAGGGATAATGGCTGTTTTCTTGTTTGCACTTGTAGTGGATGCGAGAGTGAGCGGCGTCCAGGATAATGTGGCTGTTTCTTCCCCAAAGACAATGGAGATAAGCTCCGTCTCCGAGGCCCCTGGAAATAATCTCGGGAAGGAAGCCAAGACGGCCCCGCCAGCTGCCAAATCTCGTTTTGCCTTTGCATTTTCACGGCCCGTACCAGGACGTACTGAAGAGCTGGCGACAAGTGCATCAGTCGCATCGGCCCCACTGGATGCCGGTCCAGAAGCCGCCCCAGCAAACAAAGCGACAAGTGAGTCTGTGGAGCTCCCCGTTGCAGCTGCGCCAGAGGAGGCTTCAGATAAAACCCTAAGCGAAGCATCGCTCACCGAAATCGAACTCTCTGAACCAGCCTCCTCCGAGGCGGAGGATGCCGCTCCGTCCAAGCCCAGAGAATTAACCTTTTTCGACAGACTCTTCAAATTGGACAAGGGGAAAGACAAGAACCAGACCCAAGCCCAGAGCCAAGGAGAGGTGCAGGCAGAAAACCCTGGGGTGTCCATCACAGCGGAAGAAACTCCAGGATTACAGAGTGCACCAGATAATGCCCTGCCAGGGAAGGCAAGTATTTAAACAAAAATACCTGATTTGTTTATTTTATTGAACCCGTGAAAATTATTTACAGGGCAAGATAGCACTGTATTATGCAGGTCAGCGCGAGGGAGAGATTACAGTTGCAGCTGGTGTGTGGGTGATCTACAGCGTGCAATGCCAGTTTGAGGCCTACAAACAAAACAGGGCATGCAAAGCAATATTACCTGTCCTACTGTATTTATTTATTTAGTGGGTCTTTAAAACCCGGCTTTTCCTCCAAGGGGCCAAGGGCAGTGCACAGTGATCTCCTGTCCTCCATTATATCCTCACAACAGTCCTGTGTGGTAGGTAAGATGGAGACAGAATGACTGGCTCAAGTCTCATAGCTGACCTCGGGTCTCCCAGGTCCTAATTATATACACTGTAACCAGTGCTCCCTCTAAGTTGTGGAGTCTTCTGAGCAAAAATTCTGCTTTGTGAGATTGTGGCGTTAAAGTTGTGAGCGAGCGATTTGGCTACTGCATCAATTAGTTTGCTCTGAAGCCATCCTTCCTGAGCAAAGACAAAAATGTGTGAGCCAGAGGCTAAAAAACTGTGAGCTGGCTTGCACTAACTCAGATTAGAGGGAACACTGACTGTAACCACTGTGCATCACAACCTTACCAAGCTTTAACCCAGGTGTTCAAAAAGAGTAGTTCACAATTTGCCATAAAGAAGAACAAATTATTTCCAAAAGTTGCAAGCCAAGGGGATGTTCCATTAATGTGATGTTGAGCTTTGGGTATGGTACGCCAGGTTCAGTTCAGGTGCTCCAAAACCACAGAATGATTTCTGCTAGCTGTCCCTATCTTTATTGTAGTGCTTCATATCTGCATAGAGTCAGGTTAGGATAAGTGGTAAAACAGACTTTGGTGAAGGGGATGGCCCACGAGAACACTGAAGAGGCCCATCTCTGGTTTGCAGTTTTCTTGTCATTAGAATTTATTCCTTGATTGCAGTAGGAAGAGGTAACTCCTGTGTTTATGCATAGGTAGATATTTTTAAAGGCTGGGAAGAGATTCGGGGATCATAACAAGATCTCTTTGGCCATCAGAAATGATTCCCCCCCTCTCCTAATACGCACACACACACACACACTTTGCTTTTGTTTTCAGTTTGTCCATAGTGGACTTTGAAAAGTCTGGTCTAGTTTGTGTTTCTGTTTGCAAAATTTAGCAAACCACAATTCAAAGCACAGACCTCCGACATAGGAGAAAGCTTATCTTTACAAGCATGCATTTTGGTTACTTAAATGTAATATCCTAAAATATTCTTGTGATCCCTAAGTACAGTCTGTTGCCAAGCTGATTAAAGCATTTTCTTGTGGTTTGGTTAAGCAGCGCAGTCTTCCTGGGTGGCAGGATCTGTGTGTGACTCTGGTGGTGCTGATGGTGGACAATGCTTTTAAATCACAGCCAACTCATAGAGACCCCATAGGCTTTTCAAGGCAAGAGACATTCAAAGGTGGTTTGCTGTTGCCTGCCTCTGTGTGGCAGCCCTAGACGTCTTTGGTGGCCTCCCATCAAAATACTAACCAGGGTTGACTCTGCTTGGCTTCCAAGATCTGATGAGACCGGGTTAGCCTGGGCCATCCAGGTCACAATGTGTGTGACTCTGCTGATTGGTAAATGTTCCTGCCAGTTATAAATGTGCCAAGTCACTCTCTGCTTGCTCTTCCCCTCCATTTGAATTTTTTTGACTCTTAGCCAGACAATCAAGTATCAGAGTAATGACCAGATCCAGCTGTTTCCAAATATTATCAATGGTGGTAACTTTCCACTTCAGATTAGTATAAAAATATATATTAAAGAAAGGGACATATTCCGTTTAACCCTTGACTGGTGAATGGTTAACTGTACATCCCCATTTCACAGTTGTGTAGGAAGGCTTACTGGTTTGTTGCAACAGGCTAGGAGAACTGGAACTGTCTTCACCACATGCCACTGAAACCAGGGAGAAGGCAAAGAGGGAAGTCCCCAGTTGGGCTTCATGTTGTGCAGGACCCCAAGATATAGAGAAAAATACAGGGAGAATGACTGTTAACAATTACATACAACATCAAGCCATGCAAACATGAAAAAGATCTGGAGATGAACACTGATTACAGACAAGATAGTTCCGCCATTAATTCTATATACCAGCCACATTCAAGGAACTGAGTTGGAATTTCATCATGTATCAAAAGACCATTTTCTTGAAAGCAATTGGAAAGTTTTTTTCTTCTGAACAAATGTGGTTCCTTTAAGTATTATGTAAACACCTATGGAGGCAGTTGAATCCAAGAGTCTCCTATAATCCTCCTCCTGAAAAGCATCTCTAGGTTATATTTGAATATCTTCAATACCTCAGCTTAGAGGAAAGACTGGTGACCAGTATTGTGGTATGAAAAACCAATCAACTCAAGAGTCCAGTCTGGCTTCCTCTTGTCTGGCTTCACCAACATGACCCAACAGATTCCACCCATAATCATTCTATTAAGTCTGGTACTGACTCTGCCTCAGCCAACACTATTCCTTAATTCCTTCCCCAAACCAGTATTTTTTAATTAAAATGTAGCAACCCTACCCATGCCTCATGGTTAGAAGGTTCAAGGGCTAACCTTGTAGACCAGTAGTCTGAATCAGTCTACCACACAGTGATACCTTCCTTGGCTTTTTGCTTCTGAAGTGCTAGGTGCTATTAACAGACCCAATTGCTTGATTAAAGAAATGTTAACCAGTTCATTGCGTAAGACGGAATTGAGTAATTCTATGCCAGTTTGTATAGTGTGAACAAAGCTCTAGTACTCAGGGGGAAGGAGGTAGCCTTTCTTTGTTTCAGATGTGGTATGCTGGTCCAGGTGGAGATTGGAGAGGTCCTGTAGTCACAACTGATCTCCAGACTGCAGAAATCAGTTCCCCTGGAGAAAATGGCTTCTTCGGACGCCATGGCATCATACCCTGTTGCACTTCATCCTCTCCCCAAACCCTGTCCTTCCCAGGCTCCACCCCCCAAAATCTCCAGCCTGAAGCTGGCAACCGATGACATGACAGGTTTCACCTCTGAAGAGGCATTCCCTCCTGTCTGCAGGAATGCCTCTTCTGAGAAGATGTAAGCATTTAAAATACTTTTTTCTTTAAAAAGTCTGCTGAACGCGTGCCTGAGAACTGCTTTTCAGTCAAAAGATTTTAAATTGAATAATCTAACTGATTAATGACCCGATTGAGGTAGCCCCTAAAATGT
Source organism: Lepidodactylus listeri (assembly GCA_029233225.1). Classification (NCBI taxonomy): domain Eukaryota; kingdom Metazoa; phylum Chordata; class Lepidosauria; order Squamata; family Gekkonidae; genus Lepidodactylus; species Lepidodactylus listeri. Next base: position 28,217,978 of record JARCFY010000002.1, read on the forward strand.
AAATGCCGTTTTCCTCAGCTATCAGCTATGGGCTCTTCCTCCTTTTCATGGCACAAAGACCCTTCCAAACCCTCAGGTTTCCAGAAACTTCTTCTGTGTGAGTTCCATTCCTTGAAAACCGTAGCTCTGAGCCATCTTGGGGCCCCTGGTGGGTGCTTTTTTTAGGATCCAAGTAACTTATCTGGCATTCCAGTCAAGGCACTCCAGTGTCACGAGTAGTTTAATTCTGAATCGTGCCTTGTCTATTAAAAAAAAACCCTTGTAATAATTCCTTACGCAGTGACATTGGTTTTATTCTGAAAAATAAATGTGCCAATTTAGATTAAACAGCAGGAGGGTAAGGCAGTTAGTTTCCTATAAAACTGGTTTCTTTCCCTGACCAATGGCAGACAGCCTAATTTCTGATTATATGGGTGATATCTTTATACTGGGAGGCTAAATATTTGATATAATCATAATTATCCAGATCTTTACTCCAGGCACACATCACTCTTTCAGAAAGCCATGACGGAAAGCTTCTGTGGGAGCTGAATCACATCAAAGCTCTCCCCCCACCCACCCCCCATGTCACAATTCCAACAAACAACAAGTAATGCTGAGAGAGAGAAAGAGAGACGCCTCCATTTTCAGTTTTGATCCAGGAAGGACACTGGCAATTCTGTGTTTGGTGAACCACGGCCTTATTTTATTTCACAAAACTACATTCAGGAAGCTGCATAATTAAAACAAGGGCCGGATTCATGAATCGATGAAGCATTTACTATTCAAGCCAAGGTAAATGATGTGCCTGAAATGTTTCACTGACTGAGTTGTGCTTCCCCACGAACAAAGAAGTCTTGGCAGGGATACGTTCTTTTCATATGGGCCCCTCCCCCCACAGACATGCCTCAAAATGGCAGAACTAATACTGACCCCTATGAATTTTAGAAGCGGTTTCCTTACTTAACAGGTATGGAATACTGAACTTGTCTTTCAGTGTTATAGATTTCTTCCATTTTCTTTTAAAAAGCCATTATTACACAACAAATTATAATTTCTTGAATTTATTTAGATATTTACAGGGCTATTTTACAGGGCTATTGCTGCCTAGAGCCGCAATGTTGGTCAGGCGGGATATAAATCTAAATTAATAAATAAATAATAAATAAATATTTTTGGGCAGGAACGCACAGGAACGGAGTTCCGGCTGGCTCCTGAGTTGGCCACACCCAGCAGGAACTCATTAGCATAATAGGCCACACCCAACAGCAGAAACTCATTAGGATTGGCTACATTAGGGATATGTGGCCTCACATGCAAATTAATTCCTGCTACAAAAAAAGCCCTGGGTTTTGACAACAAAAAAAGTAAACAGAATAAGAAGCAAAGGTGGGTGTGGCTGGATGACCACTCTTCTGGTAACATGGGGGTGTGGCCTAATATGCTATGCTTTCAGTGGTGTGGCCTAATATGCTAATGAGTTTCTGCTGTTGGGTGTGGCCTATTATGCTAACGAGTTCCTGCTGGGCATTTTCTACAAAAAAAGCCCTAGATATTTATACCCCATTTTTCTCCTGAATGGGGCCACCTGAAACAGCTGACGTGTCTGACCCAATGGCAGCCAGTGAGTTTTGATGGCAGAGTGGGAATCTGTGCCTGGGCCACTCAGCCTAGTCCAACGATTTGACCACTGCACCATGCTGGTTCACAGGTTTTTCAGTTTAGCTGCCCCAGAACAATGGCTAATTTCTAGTATTCTGTCTCTTGGCCACACTTTATCAATATTTTAAGTACGTTTTCAAACATTCATTCATGTTCTCAGTGTTTGAGATATTTCAGCAATGGTAGAGCTACCTGCCTATCCATTTTTACTCCACTTGTTCTTGAGAGAGCTTAGGGCAGTATACACAATTCAGCCCCTCCCCATTTTTGTCCTCATAACAACCCTGTGAGGTAGGACAGGCTGAGAGCAAACGACTGCTCCAAAAGTCACCTCTGCATTATGACAGAGTGGGGATTTGAACCTGGGTTTCCCATATCTTTGCCTACCATGCTAGCTACTATACCACACTGGCCATAGACAGATGAAGGAGTCAAGACCCACACATGGAGGAGGGTGTTCAGTGGCCTAGATGTCCCAAGAGGCCTGTGCCGCAATCCCACTGCCATTACATAGTTGATGTATGTCATCTCAGAAGTGAAATAATAATGTTCCTTTCATGAGTCATGATGGGATTGTGTGTGTTTGTAGCTTTGTGTTACAAGTTTGTACCACGTCCAGAGCAATGGTGATTTCTGTACACAGGGGGTTTCATTCAGTCAGTGGTTCCCTTTGCAAAAGAAGAGAAGACTAGGCTTTTATACCCCACTTTTCTCTTTCCTCAGGAGTCTCAAAGCAGATTACAATTGCCTTCCCTTCTCTTCCCCACAACAAGCACCTTGTGAGTTAGGTGGGGCAGAGAGAGTTCTGAGAAAAACCATGACTGGCCCAAGGTCATCCAGTAGGCTTCAGGTGGAGGAGTAGTGGGGAATCAAACACAGCTGTCCAGATTAGAGTCTGCCGCTCTTAACCGCTACACCATACTGGCTTTCAACTGCCTCTTGCTACAGACATGAGGTTCCCTAGAATATTGAAGACTAGAAACACATTTTGGGAAGGACTCAATGCTATGATTCCAACATTCCAAGCCATACTTTCCTCACAAGAACTTCAGTAGTTCTTCTTGTCATTACTCCTCTTGTAGGAGTTCAGCTAAATACGAGCCGAATAAATATCTGGAAAATACCTTATTGGTATTTTTCCAGATATTTTTTTTACTTGCCTTATTGTTACTTTATGTATATTGTTTCAGCCAGATACAGATTTGGGGTATTGTTCAGCTATCTAAAATGGCCAAGGCCTGAAAATCCCAAAAATATTCAGGATTTTTGGGGCCGCGGGATAGTCTAACTTAAATGGCATTTAAAGGGATTGTGGTCCCTTTAAATGCCTTCCGTGTGAACTTGCTGCTTGGAGGTGTTTAAAGAGACTTCAAGCCCTTTAAACATTTGCAGAGTTCACTTGCTGTGGAGTCATGCAGCTTGGAGAAGGCATTTCAAGGGACTGTGATCCTTTTCAATGCCTTTTCCCCCTCCATTGAAAGCAGTGGAAGAGGGGGCACCTTCTTTGGGGGCCCATAGACCTCCTGGTTCAATCTTTTTGAGACTTGGGGTGTTGTTTTTTTTAGGAGAGCCACCAGCAACTGTACTGCAAATCTGGTGCCTCTACCTGAAAAAATAGCCCCACCCCAGAGGCCCAGATACCCCTGGATTGATTCTCCATTATACCTTATGTGGACCATTGACTAGAATGGTCCCCATAGGCTATAATAGAGCTGAAAAAGTCGGGTTTTCCAAATATTTCCCAAATCCCAATACTAATGGTATTGGAATTCAGGAATATTAGGAAATGTCAATATTTTTCAGGTTCAGTATACTCGAATCCAGAAAACACCTGGATTTTTTTTTGCATACCCCTGTTCTCTTGCTGATGCCAGAAGTTCACAAGCATGCTGTTACGTTAATTTTGCTTAACAATATACTATTTGATTTTCATCCTCTCTCTTCAGTACAATAATGCTTCTGCTTTATTTATACCTTTATCGTTTTTGTTATTAATGTAGTGTGGAAAAGACTATAATCCTTGCATCCCCCCCACCCCGAAAATATTTTCCCTGCTTATTGCCAGCTATTTTTAACCATTGCATGAAGTTTCTAAAAAAATCATTTTTAAACTCATTGAGACAGTCAAAACCATTGTTCTGCATAACTTTTGGGGATCCACTTGCCAAATGTTAGGTGGTAGGAGGGATTATTTGGGGGGCGGGGAAGGCTGTCAACTTCAACTGATGCATTTAACTCTCTGGACGCCAGCCTGAAAATAAATCCTTCTTCCATGATCTTTTCATGAAGCTAAGGAGGACTTTTGTTATCCTGCAATTCCATGCATGCAAGATTTCACACACATCTTTACCCCCAGCCCACTGCAATCCCACTCAAATGTTTGCTCTCTTCTTGGTAATATGTAAACCATTCTCCATATAAATTCCTTGTGAGAAGGGAGTGGAAGGGGAGAGGAGGGAAACCAAAGCTAGGAGCAGGCTCAACAATGTACCCAAAAGAATCTTGGCAAATTACAGAGAGATTTCTGCACATTGCCCTAAACAGGAAAGCCTTATAATTCTTATTAAATATCTCCAAATCTCTCCAGCTCAGGGATATCCACTGGCAGAATTTCTAGAGTCAGCATGTCATAACGTTAAAGTGGACTGGAGTGTAAAATCTGCACTCTGCCAAGAAATCCTGCTGGGTGGTAACCTGGGGTTAGTCACTCTCTCTTTCAGCCTCACCTACCTTACAGGGTTGTTATGAGGATAAAATAGAGGAGAGCAAAAATTGTAAGAAGAAGGGGAGATTGAATTTATACCTCACCCTTCACTTGGAGTATCAGAGCAGCTTAAAATCTCCTTCCCTTCCTCTCCCCACAACAGACACCCTGTGAGGTAGGTGGGGCTGAGAGAGCTCTTTTGAGGACTGCTCTTGAGAGAACAGCTCTGAGCGAACTTTGACTGACCCAAGGTCACACCAGCAGCTGCATGTAGAGGAGTGGGGAATCAAACCCAGTTCTCCCAGATTAGAGTCCGCGACTTTAACCACTACACCAAAACTGGTTCTTGTTGACAGCCCCAGTCTGTATTGGAAGTTTAACCCTTCTCATCTTAGTTTTGCCAGTTGAAACTGCCTTCCCCAATTTGTTATTAGCATCTTAAAGGAGAAGTGTTTTGAAGGGCTTTTTTCCCCTCCAAAATATTAAGAGTAGTAAGGAGGGGTTCCATGAAAAAGATCAAGAAGAGACTGAATGGTTAATCCCCCTTTCCTTTCCCTACACTACTGTGATGCTAATTAGGTCTGCTTTCGCCTGCAGTGTGCATACTACAGGTGGATGGAACCGATGGATGAGATGACATGTGACCTTCATCTCATGATATTAGAGATGTCTAGCTGGATTGGACTAGTGGTATGCCTATATCAGCATCCTCTTTCATGCAGTGGCCAACCAACTGCCCTGAAGGATTAACAAACATGGTATAGAGCTTAAGTTCACCCCCTGATGTTGCCTCCTGTCACTGGGTTCAAAGGTTTCCTGCCTCTAAGAGATTCCTTGTAGTAACCAGGGCTGTTAGCCACTGTTGGACCTATCCTCCAGGAATCTGGTTGATTCCTGGTTAAAGCCACCTATGCTCCTGGCTGTCACTATGCCCACTAATAAATTCCACAATATAGTTACTCATTGAGTAAAGAAGTACTTCCTGTTGGGCTAAAAGCAGCTTTGTGAAATACGTGATTCGCATGGGGAAAGAAAATGAAACACTTCCTCCCTCAGCACCATTTTCCTGGGTTTTAATCAGCAGTGTGAGTTTATAGGCATGTTCTGTGCTGTGCAGGTCACTTCCAACTTACGGCGACCCTATGAATTAATGACCTTCAGACCACTGTATCATTAACAGCCTTGCTCAGGTCTTGCAAACTGAGGGGCGTGGCTTCCTTTTCCAGATCAGGCCATTTCATGTTGGGTCTTCCCTTTTTTCTACTGCCTTGTACTTTTCCTAATGTCGTTTTCTTTTCTGGTGAGTTCTGTCTTCTCATGATGTGACCAAAGTACAGTAGCCTCAGAAGGCCATTGGCATTTCAAAGACAAACAGTATTTATCCAGCATGAGCTTTTAGCCTCTTTATATCTTGGTGGCATCAAAAGTGACCTGGTTATCAGGCAGAACCCTTTCCAACCAGTCTGCTGTTTGATTCCTTGTTTAGGGTTAAATATTTGATGTCATGCGAAGCAGCAGAAATCAGTACAGCAAACATGTGCTAGAACATTTTCTCCCAGAAGAACCTGAGACCCATAAATCATATCTGCTTTGCTCTACCTGTCCTGTTTTGCAGGGATAGCTATTGGGGGAAGGGGGGGATAATGACCCTGGTCAATTGTTCATCAAATGTTCTCTTTGGGGGAGACTTTTTTTTACATTACTTTTAAAAAGTAGTTTTAACTAGGAATGGGCACAGACCTTGTCACAAACCTAATTGCATGACGAACGTCACCAGTTCATGGTTCATGAACCAGAGGTTTGTGCCCATCCCTATCCACAACCTTCCCACGACCCCATAGGCGTAGAGTACGGGGGGGCTCGAGGGCTTGAGCCACCCCCGGGAAAATGGAGCGCCTGCTGCCGCTCCTCCCTGGGTCCTTCCAAGGCCCAGGCGCTGCTGCTGGAGAGGGAGAGGGAAGGGGTGGCGGGGGGGGGGGGGGAGAGGCACCGGCAGCAGTGGCTGGCAGGCCTCGGAAGGGTCTGGGGAGGCAGGGCAGTTTCCGGGGGGGGGGGAGAACATCGCTCCAGCGAGCGTGCGCGCTTTGTGCGCGCACTAAGGAGCCCCCGCCCCCCCGGGATTTCCAAAAGTCTACGCCCCTGCACGACCCTCCACGTAGTTTCAGAGGTTCATGGTGGGAAGTGAGAGAAATCACTGAAATGGCTTGCATCCATTTCAGTCTGTTAGTCTGAAATGGATGCAAGGCATTTATGTGATCCCTTTCACACACACACACCCCCATTTCCAAGCATTCCCTTTAAATGGCTTTTGCAGGCTGCTCACGAGTGAAGTCCGAGCAGTGAGTTCACTCAGAAGTGTTGAACTCGCCGCTTGGACTTCACTCACATGCGGTGCCTGCTTGCAAAAAGCCATTTAAAGGGAACATTCCCTTTAAATCTTTAGATCTTCCCCTCCATTCTGCTGGCCTCGGGGAGCTGCCCCCAGCAGAAAGGAGGGAGGGAAGATCTCAGATCTTCCTCCAAACTTCACAAACTGAATCAGTTCACTAAAAGGGGAGGTTCGTGTGACCTCATGAACCACGAACTGGGATGCACCTCCATTTTCCTGGTTCTTCCCCATCCTTGGTTTAAACACATCAACGTGCTATAGAATTGCTGGCCTGTATTCACATTCTGAACACTTTGCAGACACAAGTGTTCTTAAGAAGGGCAGCAGTTTCCACTGACACACACACGTACAGCAGACCACCACTCTGCTGTTCCCAAGGTGCCACGGACACCCAGAAACAAAATGACAGAGGGTTGAAACAGGAAGGATCAGAAACAGTGGAAACTGCCACCCTCTCTCCAGAAAACTTCAGGGCACTTTAATTTTCTTAACTACATAGTGAGGTACAGCCCACTCTTTCAGAGTTTTTAACCCACTCCCCTGATTAAGTCTCTCCCTGAGAGACAGGCATATCTTTGTCTTGATTTCTCATGCCTGAAAATACATCTTTATGAACGTTAAAGGAACATGTAATGGGCAATGTTCCTGCCATTTCCTTGCTGATATTTGCATATGGTGAACTTAATTTTGAAGGACGAAGCCCTGACCTGGAGAGCCCAGGCTAGCCCGTTCTCACTAGATCTTGGAAGCTAAATAGGGTTGACCCTGGCAAGTATTTGGATGGGAGAACACCAAGGAAATTGAAGGTTTCTAGACAGAGGCAGGTGATGGCAGACCACCTGTGTATGTCTCTCGCCTTGAAAACCCTACGGGGTCCCCATAAGTCAGCTTTGACTTGATGGCGAAGAAGAAGAAGAAAGCTTGACAACATGCATGTCATGTTCTTTGTAGCATGATACACTTTTTGCTTTGAAATCATGAGACCAGCCCTCTTACATACATGTGCAAGTGCCATCAAGTCGCAAACAACTTATGGTGGTTCAAGGCAAGTGAAAAGCTGAGGTGGTTTGCCCTTGCCTTGTTCCACAGAGTTTTCCTTGGTGGTTTCCCATCCAAGTACCAGCCTGGCTTAGCTTCCAGGATCTGACAAGATCAGTCTGTATTATGCCACCTTCTTAGCCAACCAGGCTGTAGCACATTCCTTTCTGGTTGTCTAGATACAAAAAGTGACAATTCAGGACTTCCCTTCTATCCCTCACAGAACCATCTGTGAAACTAGTGAATGAATTTGTACTCTTTATGTTTATTCTGCAGTCTCAGTCCATGTGAGTTCATGTGATGGCTGACATCAAAAGTTGAAAAAAAAACCCACAATAAGAATAAAAAATAGGTGTGCAATTAATTACATAATTAACAACCCAAACAACCATTTGTGAACAAATCCCTGCACCAGGAATAGTTACAATCAGCTGTCTCATGCAGCACTCAGTGCCAGACAAGCTTTTGCAGAGTCAACCATCACTGCAGGAAAAGAGCCTTCAGTCTTGGGTTGCAGCATGAGAGAGTCCTTCTTTTTGCCAGCATAGTGTCAAATGCTATGAAATCGATCAAGAGCCGCTGCTGGGCAGGCAGAGAAGAGATGAGGGAGGAGTGGAAAAGGGGGGGGGGGGGCGGACACACGGCAAGTGTGGATGCTGGACTTTGGGCGTGGCCTGACTTCTGTGCTTTGTAGGAATCAGCTGTGGAAAGAAGGAAAAACATTTCTTCCTCTGCTTTTTGCATCAGGATGTTTGGCACAATTCGAAAGCAAGGTGGGGTGTGTGTGTTGGGGGGGGGGGGGGAAGGAGCATGGGCACCAGTCAGATCCATGCACAGAGACACCCAAAGCTGCATACAGCTTGTGGGCAGAGGAAGACGCTTCAAGAAAGAGGACAAGAAGAATCCTAGACACCTGTGAGACTTTCAGGCTGAGTTAGGGTTGCCAGGTAGGATTGCCAACTCTAGGTTGGGAAATTCCTGGAGATTTGGGGGGTGGAGCCTGGGGAAGGCAAGGTTTGGGGAGGACAGGGACCTCAGCAGGGTATAATGCCAGAGAGTCCACCCACCAAAGCATCCCATTTTCTCCAGGGGAACTGATCTCTGTCATTTGGAGATGAGCTGTAATTCCAGGAGATCCCATGGCCCTACCTGGAGGCTGGCATTCCTAGTCAATGGGACATATTCCTTAGGAATATGTCTCTTACATAAATACGTACCCTACTCTGGTTTCTTTAAACTGTGAGGAGGACTGTGTGAAGCATGTTCCAACTGAACTTGGAGAACACCCTTTCTTTGAGCCCAGTTCCCTCCCATTGGTCCTGAAATATCCACCCATCCCCATGAACTCTTGTAGGCCCCCTTCATGCTTACACAAGCCCTTTGCTGAGGGAGGGCACTTCCTTGAAGTGTAGATGCCACCACAACACGGGAGGTGCTGCTGTTATGGGGTTTCCCACCCAATGGTAGCCCTTCTTCCAGTGGAATGGTGATCCAGCAGCCCCATCTACTCAGCTGCCATAGTCGCATACATACAATGGTTGTGTGGGATATTTTATAACACATGGTTTAAAAATACTTTTGGGGGGAAGGCTGTAGCTCATTCTCCCATGTATGGCTCAGCAAAGAGCAGCTCTCAGAATACATTTAATAAATAGTATCTGAGAATGATGTACTTTCTTCAGATTATTTTTAGGTATCATGGGCCAGACTGGATTGGATTTTATGCACTGGTAAAGCAAGGTACTGTGGAAATGGCTTCTTCCCACCCTCTTTTTTCCCCAGCAGCCCCCTGTGAGTCCTGAAAGGGCACTGCTGGTGGTGTTGGGAGATCTGTGTGAACAAAAAGCTGTGCAGTATCGTCAGCTGCAGTGAGGAGGGGGGAATGAGAAAAATTGTTCCTCCTGTCTCTCCTACCAGTGGCACATCTACAGCCGGAAGAGACCGGGGGGGGGGGGGGGGTTGCTTGCTTTTCCTTCCTCACTGCAACTGCCAGTGTTGTGTGCCTTTTTTATTATCTAGGTTCCCTTACTTTTCAGTGCTCAGCTATCAATGGAAGGGTAATGAGAGAAATATTCACCTCTGTTGCTGCTCATGCATAGGATCCAATCACAGATTCATAGAATCACAGAGCTGGAAGGGATCTCCAGGGTCATCTAGTCCAACCCCCTGCACAATGCAGGAAATTCACAAATACCTCTCCCGCACACCCCCCCAGTGATCCCTGCTCCATGACCAGAAGATGGCCAAAAAAACCCCACACAACAACCCTCCAGGGTCACTGGCCAAACTGGCCTGGAGAAAAATTGCTTCCTGACCCCAAAGTGGCATTTAGCATTTCCCTGGGCATGTAAGAAAGGGCCATGAGAACTAAGCACTGAGGCAACCCTTCCTTCCCTCCCTCTCATGATCTCCCTAAGTTCACAGAATCAGCACTGCTGTCAGATGGCCATCTAGCCTCTGTTTGAAAACCTCCAAAGGAGGAGAGCCCGCCACCTCCCGAGGAAGCCTGCTCCACTGAGGAACCGCTCTAACTGTCAGGAAGTTCTTCCAAATTTTTAGCCAAAAACTTTTCTGATTTAATTTCCACCTGTTGGTTCTGGTCCGACCTTCTGGGGCAACAGAAAACAATTCCCTGCCATCCTCTATATGACATCCTTTCAAGTATTTTAAGATGGTTACCGTATCACCTCTCCGTCATCTCCTCTCCAGGCTATTGCATTCATTGGCTCATTTCAAACATGATACAAACCATGGTCTGAATCAACAAACGTGGCTTGCATCTACAGATGGTGGTTTTGTTATCTTTCTGTAGTAGACTGGGAAGGTGATGCCGGTGAATAAACCAGGGATAAACCAGAATAAGCCAAGATGTGTTTGTACATCACACAAAACCATGGTTAAGAATGTAAGTGGAACCCTGCTGGGTCAGACCAGTGGTCCATCTAGTCCAGCATCTTGTCTCACACAATGGCCAACCATTTCCTCTGGTGGCTAGTAACCATGGATAGACTTGTCCTCCATAAATCTGTCTAATCCACTATGGTTAATGAACCAATTTTAGATCCTGGCTTCAGGTTTGGCAGGCTCTGTCTTAGTTATGGAGCGACCCAACTAACTACTAACCGTGGTTTCACATTACATCTCAACTGAGCCAGTCTTGGTGCTGCGTTGCCAGTTGAGTGCTGGGGAGCTACACAGCAGCCAGACGTGACTGCTAGCTTCGTCTCACATAGCTCGGAAACAAACATCGTAGTCAAATCGCTCTTCATTAACAAAGAACAAAGCCCTTTCCCCTGCTCGGAGAGTACAGAAGGTTGAGACATGGCTTAAATTACCCAGAATGGTTCTTCGGATAAAATGGAATGCTAATTTACAAGGCAAGGAAAGGTTAAGAATATAATTGTCATGTGAGACCTCACTCAGAGCTGAGCATTCTTAGCATTCAGAAGTGTCACGTGGTCCTCTGTCCTCAAGTTAGAAGAATCTAGAGGAAGGGCAGCCTGGCTGTTCAGGGAACTGTGTCAAAATAAATAGTTGCCAACTTTGGACTGACTGGCTAAACTCAGCATGGAGGATAAAGCGGCTGACTTTACGCTCAGTCATTAAGGATCCCTGTTTTGCCCTGACCTGGCTAGTTCAGGCAAGCCTGATCTCATCAGATCTCAGAAGCTAAGGAGGGTCAGCCCTGGTTAGTACTTGGATGGGAGACCACCACGGGAGACCAGGATTGCTACTCATAGGAGGCAATGGCAAACTACCTCTGGACCTGTCTTGCCCTAAAAACCATGCAGGGTCACCATACGTTGGCTGCAACTTGATGGCTAAGAGAAGAAATAGATTTGAATCTGCAGGAGAGATGGGAAACCAAAGCCCCAAGATGGAGTAAGGCCCTAGCTACAAAGGGTCCTGGTGTGATTGGGAGGGACCACCAGAGGACCAATAGTCTAACTCCGTGTATAATGCAACTTCATATTTGGCTTTCCTTACAAGTCAAGTGGCAGCAGAACCTCCAGCTGTGCTTCCTGGTAGGTTGGCTACCCAAGCCATCAATGGCCCTGGTTCCCTAAAGGCACTGGATAGAATTCAGCCATCACTCCCTCTGAGATATGGTTAGTGGGGATTTTTCAGTGGCTGGCTTTGGGACCAGTGAAATCTTTCCTGAAGTACTTCCTCTGATTGTGACTAAAGAAGACGTCATTCCTTGGACTTGACTTGCAATGTTTAGCCTCTTTGTCTAAGGAACCACTATGGGGCAGTGGCTAGGGGGTCAGGCTAAGATCTGGGACACATGGGTTCAAAACCTTCCTCTGTTTACTTTGGGCCAGTCATTTTCTCTCAGCCTAAGTTCCCCCAAAGGGGCAATAAAATAGAAATGGAAGAGCAGAGAGATTCACCCTGAATTCCTTGGAGGAAGGTTTGGGATAAAAATATACTAGATACTAGCAGTGCTGATTGTGTGAACTTAGGCAGATCATGAGAGGGAGGGCAGGAAGGGTTGCCTCAGTGCTTCATTCTCGTGGCCCTTTCTTACATGCCCAGGGAAATAGGGTCAGGAAGCAGTTTTTCTCCAGGCCAGTTTGACTGGAGATCCTGGAGGTTTTTTGTAATTGTCTGGGCGTGGAACAGCGGTCACTAGGGGTGTGGAGGGAGGTATTTGTGAATTTCCTGCATTGTGCAGGGGGTTGGACCAGATGACCCTGGAGGTCCCTTCCAACTCTATGATTCTAATACTTATGGTCCAGTCTATGGCTGCGGTCACACACACTAAATAATCCATTTTCAATCCACTTTCAATGCACTTTCCAGCTGGATTTTTACTGTGTGAACTGGCAAAATCCAATTCGAAAGTGCATTGAAAGTGGATTATTTAGTGCATGTGACCACAGCCTAAATTCACAATTACCTCCTGGACTGACTTTTTAGCCAAATCTAAACTATATATATATATAAAATGAAATCTATCCTGAATTCTCCTGACCTGCACAAATTAGAACCCATTCTTTCTTTTTAAAATTTTATTGATGGGGAAAAAAATGATTGATGGGAAAAAAAAGAATGGTAAAGGAAACACTAAAGGGTTTCCAATGTCCATTGTGATGTGACATGAGGGATTCGGAGATCAAACCTGGAACCATGCGTCACTTACTATTCAGTGTTCAGCTGCGTTGAACAGAAGAGGCGGTTTGTTCAGAGTGCCGCATGCAACTTGACTTCTTGTGTTTGTTGTTCTCTGTCGTTTGGAACAACGTCCCCCCCCCAACCAGTAGCAAATGCTGCATATATTAGACTCCGTGAACATAAGTGGCCGATTGTTCTGGCTATGTAGGCTGAAGAAATATGGATGGAATTAGGATTGTGACTCAGGGAGCAGATTGATGCAAGTGGCAAGCAGATTAATTTTCAGACTCTTCTGCTGGGCATTCAGTGAGCAAGGGACTGAAGGAACGATACTCCTCTTTTTGCAGGACGTAGAGTGTGAAGCTACCCCTGTGCAGCAGGACTCTCCAGGTGTCCCTTGCTTGGCTTCAGAGGATCTTGCCCAAGAAGAGGTCAAACCGGAGAACGTGAGAACAGCTGCTGGAACAGACTATAACAACAGCGTCATGAGTTTCTTTAAAACCCTGGTAAGACTTGGCCTTCGATTTTACTCTGTGTAACGGGTATGAATTGTGATATTTGTTTCAGTATCTTCTGGGCAGATGTGGAGGCAAATATAAGGGGGGAGAACCACTTCCCATCTTGCAAAACAGAAACAAATACAATTGAGCTGCAGAAATTTGGGTTTGGATCTTTCAGGTCGGTGGCCGTGTGGGTCCACAGTAGAAGAGCTGGATTCAGATCCAGTAGCACCTTACGGACCAACAAGATTTCCAGGGTATAAACTTTTAAGAATCAAAGTTCCCTTTGTTAGTTTAGATGTGGAATTATGGGTTCGGATGTGGAATTATGAATATTTAAAAATGAAAATACTGGCTTGTATCCAATGCTCCCTCTAAGCTGTGGAGTCTTGTGTGCAAAAATTCTACCTTGTGAGCTACTGGCATTAAAATTCTGAGACAGCGATTTGGCTACTGCATAAATCAGTTTGCTCTGGAGCCATCCTTCCTGAGTGAAAACAAAAAGGTGTGAGCCGGAGGCTAAAAAACTGCGAGCTAGCTCACACTAACTCAGCTTAGAGGGAATACTGGTTGTATCCTACATGAAAATACTGGGTTGTATCAGCTAAAGAGCCTCCAGCTTTGGAAGATGGTTTCTTGCACTGGAGGAATGTGGAGCAGACTTCTAAGATACTACCTAGCGTAAGTACCAGGAAGTATTTGCTAAAGCAGATAAATTATTTGCCTTTAGAGAAGTTTTGAAATGTTAAGTACATTAAGGCAAAATGTATGTTGATGGTTTTAACGAACTGTGAAAAGCAGGACAAAATCATCAGCTATTCACAGAATAAATTATTCCTGATAGGGCACCTCTAAGAGAATTCAGTGTTACAGAATAGAATAGTTGTGCTAAATCTAATCAAATAACAGCCCAAGGAAACAGGAAATACCACCCAGGCCAGCTGACATTCTACAGGAGACGTTCAAACTCTGCCTTTGACTTGTCACTCTTGCTTTCTTATGTACATTCTAGAACTGAATTAAGTCAGTTCAGGAACATAAGAATTGCTTGTCTGGATCAGACCAAGGGTCACCAGTTCCGACAATCAGTTGTCAGCAACAGAGAATCCAGTCCTGTAGGGTTGTTGTGAGGATAAAATGGGGGGGTGCAGGAAGGAACCCTGCATGCTTCCCTAACCTTCCTAGAGGAACAATGATGTTAAAAGTTTTGGCATCTACTAACAACCTCTGCATGCAGAGTTTCAGTTTAGGTTTCTCTTCCATGAATATATTTCACTAATTCTGAGGGCAAAAACTCCCACCATCTGTCTGTGATCTGAGAGGTGCCTGTCAAATCTGTTCTTGCAGAGAGCTTCATAGGCCCCTCCTGGGTAACTTGTCTTACTTCTGAGCTGGTATTGCAGGTAGTATATTCTGCCTAGTGTTCAAAGGTCTGCCTATGGGGTACAGAATGTCACAGCTGCCCCGGTCCTGGTTGATAAGATGTGTGCTGGAAACTCTTTGCTTCAAACTTAATTCCTAGGCATATCCAATTTGAATAGGGACTATGACACGCAAGGGCTTAAGCACAGCATTTCCCTGACCTGAAATCACCCTGAGGAGCTGTTATTTGACCGGTTGGGAAAACTTACATCAGTGTTTCTCCAAAAAGGGAAACAGTGGATCCTAGGGACTGTTTCAAGTAGGAAAACAGCATAGCGGGAAGGCAGGAATTCCCACTCCCTGTAGACCATGGTCCCAATCCAAATCTGGCCAGTGTATACCTGGGAATTAAATTCTGAACATGGAACTCCCAGTTTATATGTGGTCAATAGGTCCTCGGCAAGTATGGGTAGGAATGCACACAAGGAAGATGTCACATGCAGAGAGCAATCCTCAGGTTTCCTGAGAATCCTACTCAAGTCTGTTCTGTGGGCCTTACTCCCAGGAAAGTGTTCTTAGGGTGGCACTGATAGTTATGCCTTAACTTTATTTAACCATTCATACCCTCCCTTTGCTTTTGGCTCAAGGAGACTTACAAAAAGAACAGTTGAAAACATTTCAAATTAAAACAAAATTGAATAAAAATCATGAATGCATCCCTCCTTTCCTAAATGATGCCTGCTGTTCATACCCCGTCAGAAGCCCTGGCAAACAGGCAAGACTTGCAATGCCTCAGGAAGATCTTCAGGTGCGGGGGGAGGGTCCCCTAATTTCTACAAGGAGCCCATTCCACAGAGTGGGAACCATGGTAGAAAATGCCCAGGTTCTGACTGATGCCAGGGAGGCCACCTTAAGTGGGAGAACAGCCAGTAGATGGCAGCCTGAAAACCATAGATGGCCCACAGGAACGTTCCAGAGAAGACCTCTAACTCTCTTCCCTGTCCTCAGTGTCTACCCTTGATTTTAACTTATGTTTTCACCTACGACCCTAGATAGGCAATTCTTCTTCACACGCTTTCACTTCTTTGACGATGCACATTCCATGGATTGTATTTTTCTTCTTGAATCCCAAGGTTTCTCCAAGTAAAGCAGATTCTAAGAGTGAGTCAGAGGACAAGGTGAGTATTGTGTTCATTTCTGTCTAATCTGGATTAATGTGCATGTTAGTGCGAGTTCATGCATGCCTACATCAATTGAATATGAATTCAGGTGGGTGGGAGCCATGTTGGTCTGAAGCAGTAGAACAAAGTTTTTTTTAATTTATTTGATTTATATCTCACCCTCCCCACTAGGGCAGGCTCAGTGGCACCTTTCAGGCCAACAAAGTTTTATTCAAGGTGAAAGCTACCGTGTGCAAAGCACACTTCTTCAGACGAGAAGTGTGCTGTGCACACGGAAGCTTACACTTCGAATAAACTCTTGTTGGTCTTATAGGTGCCACTGGACTCAGACTTTGTTCAACTGAATATGGGAACTGTCTCCACTAAAAATAATTGCATTTGAGTAGGCATCAAGTGGTACGAAAGTTCTGTATGTGGCGTTAGTCCTGCGATTTATTTATCATCATTTCATTTGTTGCACTTTTAGCTGCCCTTTCCTCCAAGGAGCTCTGGATAGTGTACCCAGAAAGGGAAATGGGCCATTGTCACCTGATAAGCATCGTAGCTGAATGGCAATTTTAACCTGGGTCTCCTCAATCAAAATTTGTCTGAGTCTATCAGACATATGATTGGCTCATTAACACTTGCAAGTCATTCAGGTGATCGCCATACATGTGGAAAGCAGCCAATATGCATCAAACTCCTTCCCAAATGTTATGCGTATGCTGTTCTGAGCCCTTTGGAGGAATGGTAGGATAAAAATGTAATAAATAAACTGAAGTACTCGGTGGCAGACCTGAGTTTTTGTAGGGTTTTAAGGCCACACTAGACATGATGGGTGGGATCTTTCTGGCTTTTGGTGTTCTATAGGCAAACGTTGCTGACACTCAAGTAGGGCTGCCAACCTCCAGGAGGGGGCTGGTGATTTCCTGGTATTAAAATTGATCTCCAGACTACAGAGATCAGTTCTCCTGAAGGCAATGGCTGCTTTGAAGGGTAGACTCTATGACATTCTTCTTGAGTTTGATTCGGTTTGAAGGTTTCACATCTTTCCAAAAATGGATGAGTGTGGTTCTATGGAAGGCCCTACACTCACTTGGGTTGCCAACCTCTAGGTGGAGCCTGGAGATCTCCCAGAATTGCAATTGATCTCGAGACTAGAAAGATCTGTTCCCCTGGGGAAAATGGCTGCTTTTAAGGGTGTACTGTTTGGGTGAAATCCCTCCCCTCCTCAAACCCTGGCCTCCCTAGGCTCCACCCCAGAATAGGCAGGAATTTTCCAACCTGGAGTTGGCAACCTTAGTGCTCATGCAACTTCCTCTGGCCTTGTTCTTACTTTAATTATAAATTTCCAAGTAAGGAATCACATAGTTTGGCATTAGCTTCCACATACTTAGCATGCCTTTAAATCTAAACGCACTATCCTACTTATTGCGTGCATTCATGCACCAAAATTATTGATTTTTTTCACATTAAGAATTTTTCTAAAATGTGGCTCTAGATCAGGGATGGAGAGCTGTTATCCTAATGACTGGTTATGGCTACTGGGGCAATTACTTGGCCTCTGGTGATCCAGCTATAAAAGTTTCATGAAATAGTCTGAATACTGAAATGTTATAGCTCTTTTGGATTTCATACATATTTTGCATCTAGTGCTATGAAATTCTTTCTGATGCCAATTTTATTAAAAAGCTGACCATTCCTACCCCTGGGCCACTTTGTACAGAATATCATGACCTGAGAGACTATTATAGCTAGGCATCCTTGGATATTATTATTATAAAGAAGGATAAACAGGCTCCAGAAGAATGTTCCAAACCAACATATGTTGTGGCTGTGCTCTGCACAGAAATTATTTCATCTGCCTTTCTTGAATTATCCAGCTGTGTTTGCATTCAAAGCAAACCAAACCCATATAGCATATTTGCTTCCAAGTAATTAGTCCTACCTGTGCCAAGTTCCCACTGATTTTCGTATTAGAAATACAGAGTAAGAAGACAAGATCCTTTTCTAAAGTCAGTGTGTTTACCATCTACTCAGTCCCACAGAATAAGCAGTAGCCAGTGTGGGTCAAGTCCAGGCTTAGGGTTGCCAGGTCTGGATTGGAAAATACCTGGAGACTTTGGGGGTGGAGCCAGGAGAGGGCAGGGTTTGGAGAGGGGAGGGGCCTCAGCATGGTACAATGCCATAGAGTCCACCCTTCAAAGCAGCCATCTTCTCCAGGGGAGCTGATCTCTGTCAGCTGGAGATCAGTTGTAAAAGCGGGAGATCCCCAGGCCCCACCTGGAGGATGGCAACCCTATCCAGGCTGCTGTAGGTTAGACATCATTGTTGTGCTAGGAAATCACTGACTAAACAAAAATCCTTGTGGACTGTTGACATGTGGACAGTGCAAGACCTAAGAGTAATTGATGAAAGCTGCAGAGTCCTCCATTACTGATGGTCCATTTGAGAACAGGGTTTACACATATGAAGCTACCTTCAGACCATGGGTCTGTCAAAGTCAGTATTGTCTACTCAGACTGGCAGTGACTCTCAAGGGCCTTACACAGAGGTCTTTCACATCACCAACTGCCTGGTCCTTTTAACTGGAGATGCTGGAGACTGAACCTGGGACCTTCTGCAAGCCAAGCAGAAGCTCTACCTCTGAGCCACGGCTATAGGGTAAAATAACACTGCTAGCCCAGCCACAACTCCCTTCATAGCCCTCTTCTCTTCTGGTTTTGCAATGAGGCATCAGAAAGGATCACTCAGGGGATCAGATTTGTCCAAGGTGCCATAAGTCGATGGCCCCTGTCTTAGAGGAAATTCAGTAGGGTTTCTCATTCTCCGCGCTTCTTAGCATGGCCTGAAGTTTCTTCTGTTTGAGGAGCTGACCTCTCAACTGTTATATATCAGTGAGACTGGTCTCCTTCTTAGCAAACAGCATTGCACACTGTAAGAACTAAAATGCTGACTTGGATTCATTTGATAGTTATGCATGTCCCAGGTGTTGCCTTCACAGTAACCCAGAGATCACTGCTGATCCCACTTCTAAGGAAGGGATCTGGGGCTACAAGAGAGCACAACATTTTCTGCCACCTATTGTTATCCATAACTGAGCAAAGAGTTGAACACGTTTCCCAGGTTCAGAGCCAACCTACTGTCCGTTAGGTTAGACTCATTTATATTATTTCGGGAACTGGCAATGCCTTAATTTTCCCTTTGCTTCCGAATCCCCTTGCAGCAGTGCATTGGTTTCCTGGCATCTGCAGAGAGTTTATCAGGTTTGGTTAATAAGATGAGGAGTACTGGCAGACTCAAGGCAGGTGGACTATAAAGGAAGCAAATAAATGAATAATGGCAGGAATGCTTCCTTCAGAGACAGCTGATCACTGATGGTGCTTTGAAATGTGCAGCCATAGCGTAGCGCTGGGTGTGAATCAGGTTGGAATAGTGTTGTTGGGTGAGAATCAGTTTCTGCAGACCAGTGAGGTCCAACAGGTAATGCTGGCCCAAGGGGGCTCCATCTCACAGGCATCAAAAGAAAAGAGCAAGAGTCCAGTAGCGCTTTACAGAGTACCAAAATATGTGGCAGGGGATGAGCTTTTGGAAGTCACTGCTCACTTCTTCAGATACCTCATGAAAGCTCCTACCCTGTCATGCCACATATTTTGTTAGTCTTCAGGGTGCTGCTGGACTCTTGCTCTTTTCTACTGCTACAGACAGACTGACACGGCTACCCATCGTGAGGCATCAAAAGGTTTGGGTCAGAACCTGCCAAGAAGAATGAGAAATGTGCTGAAAATGAGAAACTTTACTGGGTTTCTTCTAACACAGGCAATGATCTGCAGAATCTGAGCATGTGTCCTAAATCTTGTCCCCAAATTCTCTGCAATGCTCAAGCATTTCTCAGCAGATGAAGTTGGAAAGTGCTGTTCAGGGCAAGAAGGGGGGGGGGGAGTGGCTTCATGACTCACACGAAGGGGGGAGAGGTTTCATGACTCTCACAAAGGAGGGAGTGTCCTAAATCTTGTCCCCAAATTCTCTGCAATGCTCAAGCATTTCTCAGCAGATGAAGTTGGAAAGTGCTGTTCAGGGCAAGAAGGGGGGGGGAGTGGCTTCATGACTCTCACAAAGGGGGGAGTGGCTTCATGACTCTCACAAAGCCCAGCCAATCAGCAGAGTGCTTGTAAAGCACTCCAGCAGTATATAATGGTGGAAATTGTACCAATCTGTTACAGACACAAAGTTGCCTTATACTGAGTCAGGTCATTGGTTCATCTTCTCTGACTGGCAGCAGCTGTTTCCAATACTCTCTTTAAGACCCTTTCCAATACTTGCTACTTGGAAGGCAGGTTCAGAGAGTCACCATGTTGGTCTGTAGTAGAGGAGCTAGATTTGAGTCCGATACCACCTTCATGACCAACAAGTCAAAGTTCCCTTTGTCACATAGCTTCTGACGAAGACAGCTTTGACTCTTGAAAGCTTATACCCCGAAAATCCTGTTGGTCTCTAAGGTGCTCCTGGACTCGAACCTTGCTCCCTGGAGATGCCAAAGCCTGACTCAGAGCCCTCACGCATGCAAATCGCTGAGCCAGAGCCCCGCATTAAAAAAAATGTACCTTAAGGCATGTTTAAATAAACTGAGAGATGGTTATCAATGCAGTGAAATACAGAATCATCTACAGTGAGGCATTGTCTGTGGATGTCATACCATGTTGTAATGATGTTGCTGATATATATGGTGAGTAAAAGGAGGACGGAGCTTGTAACGGAGACTCAACTTTGAATGATGTCGCACAAAGGCAACCCAAGCAGGCAAGACCCAAGGAGGACAGCTGGCTGAGAAGACGACGGCCGATTCCCATGCCAAAGGGACCAAGAAAAAGAAAACAGACAGTCCCAGATTAGGACACAGTACATTTAGCAAACTGTTTAGGCATAAGGTCGGTACTGGAGAATAACAACAAAGAGAATTCTGAATGGCAACAGATGAGTCTTAATTAAATGCAAGATGAAACATTGCATCTATCAGACACTTCATCAAGGGCCAGATCGTGGCCGGTGTTTCAGTTCAAAAATTGACCCCGATGGGAAAGGGAAGGGAAGTGTCTTGAAGTGTCTTGAAATTTATAACATCTGTGAATTCAGGGTTCAGTAAAAATAAAACCCACTGAATGTGTCATCATAACCATTTCCCACGTCATCGTCAAGTCCCTTTTTGCTAACAAAACCTGTGTTTCCCTTAACTAGAACTTGGATCTGACAAACAATGAAGAATGAAATAGCAATGCTTGGCTTGTGTCTCAAGTAAATAATGTGCAACATTCCAAAAATGTAGACCTTTTCAAACTGCTCTAAAGGGCATAGAATGAATGTGGGGTGGGGGGATGGGATTGTGACAACCAACTCTGCCCCTGATCCACATGTGTTAGTGGGTAGGCATATACAGAACCTACACATGTACAAGTGTGTATTCATAGGTCTCTGTTCATGCAATTAGGAATACTGAAAATATGATGTTCCTGAACACAAGGACAACAATGTATCCACATGTATGTGTTCATTCGTAGATTGTACACATATGTGTCCAATGGATTTGAATAGGTTTATTTATATTTATTCAGGTTGGGGGTGGAGCTCACTGTCACAGTTCCAGTCCTCATGCCACATGCATGTTTTATTGAATAAACATATGGAGAAGAGGTCCATCAGTGGCTATTAGCCACAAGGTATAGATGGAACACTATGTCTGGGGCAATGATGCTTTGCATTCTTGGTGCTTGGGGTGGGGGGGCAACAGCGGGAGGGCTTCTGGCGTTCTGGACCCACTGGTGGATCTCCTGATGGCATGACGCAGAGTATTGGACTGGATGGCCGATTGGCCTGATCCAACATGGCTTCTCTTATGTTCTTATTCTCTTAGAATAGCAAATTTAAAAAAAAAAACAGCTTCCCTGTATATGAAACATAATTTTCCCTCACATTTCCCAGTGGGGACATTTTCCCTCTCTATCCAGTGCCTTTAAAAATTTCCTTTCACAAAGCAATCAGAACCCATACCTTTCTGTAGCCATCTAAGCTGTTCATAGTTTAGATCCCACATTACAGGGAAAACACTGTCAAAAGCTTGTCAGGACCCACAGCCCCTCCCACTCAACTGCCAGGCCGGGGAAGGGGTGGCAGCAGTGGCAGGGGAGTCTTCTGGGCAGCTCAGAGAGTTGGGGTGGGGCTAGGCTGGAGGGGAACTTGTGGGGCTTTGGCAGGAAGTCAGGGAAGCAAGCCCCAGAATGCCCCACTGTAACACTGTTGTCAAGATTCAAATTTATACTTTGCCTTTCTCACAGAGACTTGAGGCAGATTACAGAAAGTGAGTAAACAGCAGCCAGAATTGGATTTATCTTATTGAACAATTGCTTGCTCTTCATGGAGCACAACAGCAGCACCACTGCTCAGCCCAACTAGAACCAGAACTGGGTCTAGAGCGGAAGACCCGCTGTCAACGCTTGTGGAAATGGCATTGTCCTTCAGACAGTTCCAGAGTAGAGCAGAGGCACTTGTCTTACTGCAACAGCAGCATTGCTGTCCACTTTCCCTGTTTCAGCTTTTAAGATGCACAAGAACCCAAGAGGCTTGGACCAGATGGTTACATTAGCCAAGGAAAGAGAACCAAAACTGTCCACAAGGCTCATTTCCATTGGCCTAGCTGGCCAACCTCCTCCTTCCAAATATCACACAGTCCACAGGTGAGCACTTTATGTAGCTCTATTTCTGCTCACGCACCAAATAGACTCTGTTAAAGGAAGCTGTCAACTCCCATCTGTTTTAACAGTGCTTGCAGTGAGGATTCTGGTTTTACAGGCTTTGAGATAGAGGTGTGTGGCTGCGGCCATGTACCTTCCTGGCAACTGGTTTGGCGGCCTGTCTCACCCCCCTGCTCTTCCCCACAGTCAGTTCTGGGGGTGCTGATCCCTTGTTGAGAGTGTATTGCCACGCCATTGTAGAAGACATCATTTTGGGGTCCTCTTTGCTCTGTCTCAAAGCTGAAACAAATGCCCGTTATCCCTTAGGTTGCCAGTCTCCAGCAGCATCTGAAGATCTCCCGCTATTACAATTGATCTCCAGCCAACCAAGATCGGTTCCCCTGGAGAAAATGGATGCTTTGGAGCATGGACTCTATGGCATTATACCTTGCTAATGTCCCTCCCCTCCCCAGGCTCCTTCCCCTAAATCTCCCAAGTATTTCCCAACCCAGAGCTGGCAACCCTAGTTATCTCACAATCTCTTACATTCCATAAGAGAATATGAATGATGCTGCTTTTCAACAACAACAAGAACAAAATACTCTGCTTGACAGGTTCTGCCATGGGGGAGTAAGTAGTTTTATTTATTTATTTATTTATTTATTTCCCAATTTATACCCTGCCCTCCCCGCCTACGGAGGCTCAGTTGCCTCGTGCTCCTCTGCTTTGGCTGCCTCTCACTGGCAGTTTGAAGGAAACTTCAGAAACTGCTGCTGTGCCTTCCAGCTGTCATTTAACATTCTGATCACCTGTAAACAGCACAAGCGTAGGAGTCCACCTAAGTGTTGATTTGCAGGTGTGAATTTGTGAACTGTATAAGGTTTGCAGGTCTCCAGAACAAAATATGTTCAGATCTAAGAACAGAAGATCAGACCAGATCGGACCAGGGTAGATCTATCCCAGTACCTTTTTTTCTGCAGTGGCAAACCAGACACCCCCATACATAGGGCACTTAAGGTAAAGCCTTTCCCAACTGTTGTCCCTACTGCCAATATCCAAGATATATCCGGACATGGAGGTTCCATCTAGCCATCATGGCTACTAGCTAGGGCTGCCAAGTGCCGGCGACTTACCGGCAGGGGGGAGTTGTTCTCCCCCTGGGAGTTCTTCTGGTGTGTGCGCTTTGCGCACACGCCACGGCGATGTAATGACGTCACCTCCGGGTGACGTCATTACACGGGGGAAGTCGTCCTCACCGGACGACTTCTGGGGCGGGGTTCCCCCCGCCGGCTGAATGCCGGCCGGCGGATCGGGAACCCCTATAGCGGGGGATCCCCTGCCCCCCGGGCTGACTTGGCAGCCCTACTACTAGCTATTTGATGGGCTTATTCTCTGCACAGTTCCAGCAGGATACCAATAGCAAAATGCACTCGCTTATTTTTTGCGAAATTTGTTCTAGTAGGAGTTTAGTTAGTCCATAATTCTAGACTTCTTGACTATAACACTATTGATGTATTCTTAAATTTGCCCATAGCTCAATAGTTTGACCCACTGATGAGTAGGGGGTCCAAGGGAAAGAATGGCAGCATTGTATCCCCAAGAATGTGTGAGGACAAAGACCCTTGAGACGCGGACAGCAAACATTAACCTCATGCAAAAATTCCAGTTAGACACCCACATGGAATTTTTTGTGAGTAGGGGGCTTGTGTAATAAAGTTCATTTAATTGTAATGGAATGTCAGTGGAAAAGACACTTAGGGGGGATCCTGTAAAACTGTGTTATAACTGATATTATTTTTATAAAGGGGGGGAAATCACACATCTTGCTAAAGGGGTTACATTTTACCTTTAGTGCAACCATTGTGGGCACCAGACCCTGTTTGGGGTCAAGTTTTTGCAAGGACATCAGTTCAAAATAACTCAGAGGCACTGACTTCTGAACGGGACAGGATGTCAGCTAGTATGCTTTCCCAGTGTAAACAGGCCAGCCAGTTCCATCTGGAAGGCTAAACAAACAAGGCAAAGAGGCACCACCCACCCAGCACATACATCTTTCCAACTTCTGCAGGGCAGTCCCCACCACTGAAGTGGGTAAAGCAGCCTCTACTCATGCGGAGTTTCATGTGTGCCACACCTAAATTAACACTGGCATGGATAGAGTAGCCTCTGCTCATGCAGAGCTCTATGTATGCCACACCAAACTTAACACTGGCATGAGTAGAGCAGTCTCTGCTCATGTGGAGCTTCATATGTGCCATCCCTAACTTAACACTGGCATGAGTGGAGTAGCCTCTGCTCATGTGGAGCTCCACGTGTGCCACACTGAATTTAACAATGGAGTGAGTGGACTAGCCTCTGCTCATGTGGAACTCCACATGTGCCATGCCAAACTTAAACTTTGGTGTAAGTGGAGCAGTCTCGACTCATGCAGAGCTCCATGTGTGCCATACTAAACTTAAAGCAGCTATTTATCAATAGACAAGTGTAAAGACTAAAGCTTGACTCTGGAGACCACTTCAGTCACCACAGGATGCAGGAGGGAGCACAAATGGTGAGCGACTCAAGTTTCCTGTTTTCTGTGCTTCTTTGTTGTGTCCAAAGTGATGCGTAAATTGCACCTGCTTTCAGAAACACCACAGGTGGTGATGCCCAAGTTCTTATTTATTTATTCTCTTAAAAGAACTATGCTCTATCTTTCCGTTTTTCAGAAAGAATTGAAAAGCAGCTGGCAACAATTTTTATTAAAAATTAAATAGGTGCATCAGTTAAAAAAAAAAAAAAGTAGAGAAAAGCAACATAGCCAGGCAGAACACAGGGACAATTAATCATTTGTTGCCCCAAATGCTTTTTCAAACCACAGAATGTAACCTGTCACCCATTCTGAACATTCCTGAGATAAGTGAAGGCTCCCTGGGAAAGGAAATTTTACATTATAGGTGCCACCATAGAAAAGGCTCTGTCTCGTGTGCCTGCTCCCTGTATATCCCATGACAGAGAAATAGGGTGGATGGAGAACAGGAACCACCAGTCGGTTGTGCTTCTTGTCCTACTTGTATCTTCTTAAGTCACCTTTGTTCTCTTCTGTTTTTCGAAATTATTATTATTATTATTATTACTTGTATTTCTACCCCGCCTTCCCGGACAAGCTGGCTCAAGGCGGCTTCCAACAATTAAAATACCATAAAACAGTAATTTACAGAATTTAAAACACAGCATAGCATAGCATAAAGCATTGTTTTTCAAGTCTTTTTGTTCAATACTAACTTCAAACAAAAACATTTTTTTTCCTTCTAAAAAAACTAATTTTCTCATCAATTAATCTTGGATGCCAATAGCTGGATCAAAGTTTATTGCTGTATTTGAATTGTGGGAGAAGTAAAATGTTTCTGGATGGGATATTTGTGTGTGAAAATTTGTCTGTACATGTCTTCATTTCCTGAATATTAATATTCAAGTGGGAGACCTGCAAGGACTCAAGGGAGAGAAGATTTCCTCCCCCTGTCTCTGTTTTACTCTGTTTTCCCTGCATCTACCCCAACTCTGCTTCCCTCCTCACCTCCGATATTCCTGCTGCCCACCCATTCTCTCATTTCAACTCCTTGAAACTACCAAGCTCTCATAAGACCTCATAAGATCTTGTTGGCCCTTTTAGTTTGCAGAGGCAACTACTGATGACATCAGTGATGTGCTGGCTGTCATAATCTTGTGAGCTAGTCTCACGAGGTCTTGGCGACTATCAGTTTCTTTGTTTTGTTTTTCCATCTTTTTACTAAATTCAAGGTTTTTCTGCCAATCCGGGGGCTTGCTCTCATGCAGAAACATTTACTCTGGCTGTGAGTGGTCCAACTGTGTAGATTTTTTGATCTGCTCAGTGGAGCCAAGTTAAATATATAATGTCAAATTTCATTCAATATCTGGGATTTGGAGTCATGTCATCAGAATGATGCAATCCATTTGGGTATTTGCATGTTGCCTTTTACCCAAAGATAATAATCCTAGAAAAATTGTTCAGAACAAAGTCCTTCTGAGAGCAGGGAATTCCCTCTCTCCCAGTGCGTACCCCAGCCTTGCCCATCCATGCTGTTCCTCAGGGCTCACTCCCCCCACCCCCCAGAGCAGTATTTCAGGGAGCTCAGTGGTCTACAGTGGGGGAGAGGCAAGAAAATGTTATTCTGTTGTTGGAGCTACACAGGCAGCACCTGTCTTTTTGTAAGCTGGATTTAAAGGCTTCACCCACTGAGGCTTCCACTGGTGGAGAAAGCTTTTAATCAACAACAACAGGAAGACTTTGTTTAAAAAAAAGAGTCATTTTTTTAGTGCTTTGACTTTAATTCTCAAAATGGTAATTTGGGACCTCCTGATTAGAATCATAGAATCATAGAGTTGGAAGGGACCTCCCAGGTAATCTAGTCCAACCCCTGCAGAATGCAGGAAATTCACAAATACCTCCCCCCCACAAACACACAGTGACCCCTGCTCCATGTCCAGAAGATGACAAAAGACCTCCAGGATCCCCGGCCAAATTGGCCTGGAGGAAAATGGCTTCCTGACCCCAAAGTGGCGATCAGCATTTCCCTGGGTGTGTAAGAAAAGGCCACGAGAACTAAGCCCTGATGCAACCCTTCCCGCCCTCCTTCTCATGATCTGCCTAAGTTAATCATGGAAACAGGGGTCTTGTGCTTGGATAGATCTAGGAGGACTATGAAACAGTGGCCTACCTCACAGGGCTGGTAGAGAAGAGAAGACTAGGGCTGTGGTCACACGGCAAGCTTATCCCAATTTGTTCCCACTAGAGATTTGATCTGGAATAATTTTTATTGGTGCTGTGGTCACACGGCAAGCTTATCCCAATTTGTTCCCGCTAGAGATTTGGTCACACGGCAAGCTTATCCCAATTTGTTCCCGCTAGAGATTTGATCTGGAATAATTTTTTCGGGTTGGGGCGATTACACATCCCTCCCCGAACCGCTTGCATCGTGCGACAAGGCATTGTCCAGATAGCTCCGGGCATTGTCCAGATAGCTGCGCCACCACTTAAAAAAAAAAAATTGGATTTGTGCATGCACATATGCACATGGCTGAATCACCACTCCCACTGGGACTTGCCATACTCCCTTGTTTTTGCAGGGTGCCCCTCCCCAGCAGACAAAATTAACTGGCGATGTACAACCAAGTGCTGGAGTCTGTATGCACACTTGAATGTTTATACATTGAATTTATTCAGCGCAGGATTGCTCATGTGCACAATGGTGGAAACTTGGGGGAGGGAAACATTGTGAGAAGGGCATTCAGGCAACCTAATCATGATCATTGCTAGAGATGGCTGTCCAGATCAGCAAAATCACGGATTCAAAGCGCAAATATCCGGAAAGTCCTTGATTTTCCAAGTGTCGGAAAACTCGCTAGGGAACCAGGAGGATTGCACGAGTGAGTTCACTTCAATGAGGGAGACGGATGCGGGTGTCTGATCAGCAGTTTTAAATGCAAGAGGGAACAGCAGTGAAACCCGATCAAAATGACCATGTGACCACAGCCTAGCTCTTCAACTAGTTAAGTTCTGAACAGAACTTAATTCCAAGTCAGCATTGTCCTGGATCGCAGCCTAAGGATTTGAGCATAAGGGCCAAACTGCAGTTTGCTCACAGCAAATTGATTGTGTGAGAAGGAGCTACTGGGAGCAATTCTGGGATGTTTTTGGTACCACTCCCTCCTGGCTTGTGGTAGTAATTCCCATAAAGTCATTGTGGCATTATGTCACTTTCTAATGTGTCCTGTGGAGTGGTGGCAATCAACTATGTCATGTGCCTGAGATTATTAGCAATGTACGTTTGAAGACATTAAGTGCGTTGTCGTAAGGTAATAATTTGTTATAATAAATAATGTTGTAGGAAATTCTTTCCAAAGGGTAGAAGCTCCCAAAATTTACATCAGATGAAATAAAAATAGATAAGTCATTTAATGCATCGATTTTCTTTACCATACTTAAAGAACTAGGTCAGCACATGAATATCTATTAGTGGCTGAAGCAATGGATTCATCAGACGATAATGTGCGTTGTGTACTAACCATTTGTATGAACGCTCCATCTCATCTCCTAATTCACTTTCCCAGAAAACCTAAGTGCATGTAGTTCACCATGTTACCCACTAGGCAAAATGCATGAAGCTGCACTATATAATGGATTCTTGAAAGTAATGAAGACCACAAACGCCGCTTGCCAGTACAGAGTAGCCATTTACCAGTGACTTGACTTTGTGTTTGTTTTCTCTGTTTCAGTCAAAGAAAGATGTCCAGCAAACAGCAAATACCAAAGTGAGTAACTCTGTTGAATAGCATTCATGTGGGCCCTGTTTTCCAATGGCAAGAAAGACTATGATGCTTTTCAGATTCATGATCAAAGCGGCCAGAAATCAATTTCCATGAGAATTTCCTTATTGCCGTAAGCATCTGAAGTTTCTGAGGGTGAATGCATAGACCAGCACAAGATACAGTGGTACAGTTCCTTCCTTGCCTTCGCATGTGAGCAGCCTGATTAGCCCAGTTTGGCCTGAGCTTGTCAGGGCTTGAGAGCTAAGCACGGTCAGCCATGGTCAATACTTGGATGGGGGACCACCAAGGAATACTGGGATTGCTCCATGGAGGAAGGCAATGGCAAACCACCTCAGCTCATCTTGTGCCTGGAGCATCATAGGCGTAGAGTATTGGGGGGGGGGGGCTGGAGGGCTTGAGCCACCCCCGGCAAAATGGAGCGCCTGCTGCTGCACCTCCCCAGGTCCTTCCGAGGCCCAGCCGTCGCTGCTGGAGAGGGAGAGGGAAGGGGTGGCCGAGGGGGGAGAGAGAGGCACCGGCAGCAGTGGCTGGCGGGCCTCGGAAGGGCCCAGGGAGGTGCGGCAATTTCCCGGGGGGGGGAGAACATCGCCCAGCGCGTGCGCTAAGGAGCCCCCGCCCCCCCTCCCCCGGAATTTCCAAAAGTCTACGCCCCTGTGGAGCATCCCATGGAAAGGGACACCATGAGTCGGTTGCAACTTCTTGGCACATTGTTCTTTATCGTCACATGTGGGATCTTTCCCATCAGTGCTGTAGAAAATTGTTCATCTTGTCTTTGGTCCTACAAATTCTTGTTATTGCATGCTTCCAGAGTACTGAGCAGGCTGTAACCACTGATAACGTGAAATCAGAAGCAAGCATCCCTCCATCTCAGGAGACGCCGGCAACAAAGCAGAGTACAAAAGCCCCTGAACCTCCAGTCCAACAGCAGGTCCCCCCAGCACCAGCCATCACCAATGAAATCCCCAAAGAGGTGACGAAGGAGAGATCTGCTTCTACCCCCACACCTCTAAGTAAATTCTTTTGGAAAAAGGTACGTGTGGATCCTAGATATGGTATATATTCATTGTATTCATTTATAGCTCACATTTCCAGGCAGTGATGCCCAGGGTGGAGAAGAATAGTAAACTGTAAAATATATATCACTTTTCTACATTCTCATTTTCCTCACTTGTAAATTCCTGTTTCTTGGGGAAGGGGAGTTCTTTGTCTGTTTTGCTCCCTCTAGTGGTCAATTTGATATTTTACTGGCTTATGTCCAACAAATCTCCCTGCAGTTTTAAACTGCAGGTTTTTATGTTGGACATAAACAAGTATAATATCGAATTGACCACTAGAGGGAGCAAAACACATGAAGAACAGGGGGGGAATTGGATTTATACCCAGCCCTGAAGGAGTCTCAGGGCAGTTTACAATCCCTTTCCCTTCCCATCCCCACAACAGACACCCTGTGAGGTAGGTGGGTCTGAGAGAGCTCTCTTGAGAATTGCCCTTGGGAGAACAGCTCTGAAAGGATTTATGACTGACCCCAGGTCACACCAGCAGCTGCATGTGGAGGAGTGGGGAATCAAATGCGATTCTCCTAGATTAGAGCCCGCCCTCTTAACCACTATCTACACCAAACTGTTGCAGAATCTGGTACTTGTTTTCCTTTCGTGATATTCTGCATCAGTTCAACACTGAGAAGATTCTTGGAGTTCATTACATCATGTCCAGAGCATATTAAAAAGAATGGTTGTCAACCTCCTGAGGGGGGGGAAAGTTATATGTCCCAATAACATTTAAATAAATGCCGTTTCAAAATCTGTCACTGGGTACTACAAAAGCAGATCTGGCCAAATGGTTCTTTGTTTGCATCACTTCTATATTCTGCTTAATCCTTCAAAGCTCAAAACAGATTGCTGTAGAATGACACTAAGGTCGAATGTTTAACTTTTGGGGGGTGGGTTGGCAGGATTTCCACCCAAAGCCTCCAAAACTCTTCCTGAAATGGTATCGTTAGCCTCAGATGAGCGACTCTGATTCTGCAGTAGCACTCCCTCCCTATTATTACAAAATCTTTTACTCTTGTTATGTTTTTTAGCGAACCATAAAATAGCCATTTGCTTAGGTTGGGCGAAAGATTTATGTGATCTGAAGAGAAACCAGAGTTCATTAGGTTTTCAGAGTTATTGAAGATCCCACATTTCCTTTGAACTGAGGGGTGTCTGGAATTTCCTCCCAGGGTACAATTGTCACTAGCAAACCTAAACCCACTGCATCAACATAGCCTGGAAGACAAATGCATTTGGTCTACAGCTGCAGCCGCAGTAGCTGTAATCCGATCCACGTTATAATGTTTAAAGAATGAGCTCCTGGAAGACAGTCCCTGCTTTATTGAGGATGTGTTCTGCTTTGTGGAGAGAAGCAATTCCTGCACCTAAATAAACGGGGACTGTTTTTCTGGCTCGGAGGAGCTCAGTGTTATGGCCGAAGCAGCAACAGAGATTAGCAGCTAAAGTAAGGGTTTTTTTTTTTTTAACAATTGCCATGGCAAAATCCCATCCAAGACACATGGGGGAGGGGAAGTAAGCTTGGAGGAGATGCAGTTCGACAAACCCCACATAAATATTGCTTAGCTTTAAATTATTCAAAGTCTTTCTTTGAGCAGGGCCATTTGATTTCAGTTTTTATGAGTGTTTATTTAATGGCGGTAGTTAAGTGCTGTTTTTCAAGAGTCAAGGCAGGGTATCCTCAGAATTCGCACTCAGATTGCTGCTATGATGAACAACAGCGCTGATTTTTTAAAAATGATAATTGTATCAGGAGCCTACATATTTTTTAGTATGATGGACGGCCAAATGTTGGGAGATCTGTACTATGTACTATGTTAGGAGATCTGTGATCAGATCTCACACCGTTTAATTTCGATCAGGGTCTTTGTACTATAACAGAAGGGTTAACCTTTCCCCTTTTATCTCTCCAGTAGGGATTCCCCCCCCTCCCCAACAGCTGTGAGCCCCAATAGCTAACACAGATACTTGCTTTTCTGCCTGCTTAGGCTAGGATCAACTGTAAGGGGAAGATTTCTATCAGGAAAGGGGGAAGGGGCCGTGGGTCAGTGGGAAAGTATCTGCTTGGCATGCAGAAGGTCCCAGGTTCAGTCTCTGACGTTTCCAGTTAAAAGGACCAAGCAGCGGGTGACGGGAAAGACCCTCTCTGCCTGAGACGCTGGAGAGCTGCTGCCAGTCTGAGTAGACAATACTGACTTTGAGGAACCATTAGTCTGGTTCATTAGAAGGCAACTTCATGGGTTCATGCTTTCAAAGGGAAATAGTTAACTTCCCCCTTTCTGCCCCAGCACCGTGGACCAGATCCAATTTAGCCCTACCTCCCCATCGTTTGTTTTTAATGTGAAAATAGATTTGGGGGGATTTAATCACAGACCTCCCATGTAATGTCTGGAATGGGGCCAGGTATGGTTGGGTGGCAGATGGTTCAGGTGAACAGGTCTGTTTCTGCCCTGTGCTTGGGACAGGAAACTTCCTACGAACTGTGTGGGGGTAAAAGAGGGGGGATATAAATGTATTCAATAAGGAATGCTTAACTTACCTGACTGAATGTTTATTACTACTACATAACAACAAAGGCCAGTTGCTAATGATTGCTTGATGTTTGGATCTTAAGGTGGGACCGCATATTATGACAAACGTGGCCACTGCCAAAAATGGCAGCTCTTTTTCCAGTCCTCTCCATCCTTCTTCATAATATCTAGCAAAACGTTGCCCATATTTTGAACTGGTAACATTCTGACTTTCACCGCCCTTCTCTCCACATCATCAGCTGCCATGTACAGAAGTGGCAAAACATGGGGTTGCCAACCTCCAGGTAGCACCTAAAGATCTCCTGCTTACAATTGATCTTCAGATGACCAATATCAGGTCCCCTTGAGAAAATGGCTGCTTTGGAGGGTGGACTCTATGGCATTATACCCTGCTGAGGTCCCTCCCCTCCCCAGGCTCAGAAATTTCCAGCTATTTATCAACCCAGAGCTGGCAACCCTATGTAGTACTGGTTTCACTACAGTAGGAAGTAGGAGAAGGAAATCATGGGTCTGCTGTGTGTAAGTCTCTCTAGATTAGGAAGTCTAAGAATTTCTTCATAGGAAAGTCTAGTTGTGGTCGGTAGAAGAGAGAGAGAGAGAAACAGAGCCAAGAGTGAAAAAAATCGAAGTGGCCATAATTGACTTCAGAGCTGGTCTTGATTGATTCCTATCACCAGGACTGGTGCAGATTAGGGGAAGATTGGAGGGAAGGAAGACACCTGCCTACTTTCCCTCCATCCCTAGTTGCAGTCAGCAGCCCCACACTGGGATGTCTGCATCAGAGGCTACGTTTCCCAGGCAGGCTGAACCCTCTTGGTCAAGCACTGGTTGGAAGGAAACAGAGAAGGAGAGGATGGACCATCCCAGCAAGAACAGGACCTTCTTCTCTCACTAGCACACTTGGGTCACACTCCTTCCAAACTAGCTCCTGGGAAAATCTTTCTAGCTCTTGGAGCATCTTCCTTATGAGGAAAGGCTGAAGAGTCCGGATCATTTCAGTTTAGTGAAGAGATGACAAAGGGGGAGGGGGGAACGCATGATAAATTATAATTTGTAAAATTATGCACAGGATGGAGAGAGTTGACAAAGAGAACTTTTCCTCCCTCTCCCAAAATACTAGAACTCAAGGGCATCCAGTGAAGGGGATGGGCAGTAGATTCAGAACAGACAAAAAAGGAAATACTTCTTTACAGATGGAGTGATTAAAATGTGAAATTTGCTGCCAGAGTATGTAGTGATGGCCACAGGAACATGCAGCTTTAAAGGAGGATTAGATTCATGGAGGACAAGTCTGTCAGTGGCTACTAGCCAATGTGAGGGCAGAGAACCTCCACATTCAGAGGCACTAATCCTCTGAATCCCAGTGCCAGGAGGCAAGATCAAGGGAAGGCCTTGGCCTCTGTGCCCTATTGTTGGCCCTCCAGAGGAACTGGTTGGCCACTGTGTGAGACAGGAAGCTGGACCAGATGGACCCTCGGTCTGATCCAGCAGGGCTCTTCTTATGTTCTTCTAGTCTCTTAAATGTTGACAAGATTGGATTTTTATTTTATTTTTTTTGGCATGGCAGAAGATTCTGCAGATATTTTTGGCAGAAGATTCTGCGGAAGAGAATGTCTTGATGTACCTAGCTGCATTGTCATGGATGAATTACTTGTATATATACATTTTTTTTTTTAAAAACCCACACATTTGCTGCCAATGATCTGCAGACTCCGACGGATGACATTGAGGTGATCAACACAGAAAGAGTGGAAGCCTCCCACGACGCTCCTGCCAGGGACGAAACCCGAAGCCTGGAAGCCACAGAAACGAGATCCAAAGGAGAGGAAAAGCCTTCCAAAACGAACCTGAGGAAATTCTTTAAGTTGGTAAGCTGGACAGTTTTTTTGAACATCTATGGAAGAGACGTAAAACGTGTTCCAGGATGCTGTGAGCAGCTCAACCGTTCTGATTATTCTGTCTGTCTCTGACCATTTTATCCCATCCTTTCTTCCAGGAGCTCAGGGGAGTGTTTGGGGTTCTCCTTTCTCCATTGTATCCTCGCAACAACCCTGTGAGTTAGGCTAGGATGAGAGAATGACTGGCTTAAGGTCACCCGGTGACCTTTGTGGCGGAGTGGGAATTTGAACCAGTTCTTCCAGATCCTAGCCCAATGCTTTAACCACTATCCAGCATTGTCTCTTGAGATATCTATGGCAGCCATTGGTGACCTGTGGCTGGACCAGCACTTGGGGTCCATATGGAGAAAGATGAGATGAAAATAATTTAAAATAAATAAATACATGGCTTTGCCAGTTTCTCCCTAACCCCTCTGGCTTGAAGAAAGCAGTCAGCAATTTAACAATACGTTTTCCCACACACTGAATGGCAATCATCAGGGCAGCATTTCCACACACCGCTGTATGGTGTCCTGGAATGCAGTCGACAATCTTGTGACTTTGAAGAGGTGGGCTATTTACCAATCAAAAGCATTTTTAAAATAACGTGGGAATCAGTTATATGCTAAACATACAATGTGGTTGAGCTGTCAATACCAGATACTTGCCTCTCTCCCGCAGTGTATATGTGCGCTCGTCACCATGTGCAGGAAGTCATATGGGCCAGCCGATGGTCCTGAGATTTTCATCCCCTCTCCTGAGGCTCTGAGAATGAGCCTTCAAAATCTCAGGGCCAAAGACCGGCAACCCAAATGGGCCTTCTTGCCCACTGACCTTTCACAACAACAGGCACTGGGAGAATCCTCCCAATGAGCTCTCCTTGGACTTGTCTAAAGGATCTGCCCATTCTCAGAGCTGCAGGTGGCTTAAAGGGGCATTTTAGAAAACTTATTGAGGGCCAAAAGTAAAAACATAAGTAAGTATAGACATAAGAGTGTTTATTTCAAAGACATATAAAAACCTTGTAGGGGCCCAAATTAGGGTTGCCAGCCTCCAGGTGGGGCCTGGGGATCTCCCACTTTTACAACTGATTCCCAGCTGACAGAGATCAGCTCCCCTGGAGAAAATGGCCGCTTTGGAGGGTGGACTCTATGGCATTGTACCTTGCTGAGGCCCCTCCCCTCCCCAAACCCCACCCTCTCCT
Source organism: Lepidodactylus listeri (assembly GCA_029233225.1). Classification (NCBI taxonomy): domain Eukaryota; kingdom Metazoa; phylum Chordata; class Lepidosauria; order Squamata; family Gekkonidae; genus Lepidodactylus; species Lepidodactylus listeri. The sequence continues at coordinate 28,253,606 of JARCFY010000002.1, forward strand.
GGATCCACCCCCAAAGTCTCCAGGTATTTTCCAACCCAGACCTGGCAACCCTAGCCCAAATAAAGCCTCATAAAATGTTCAAAGTGACAAATGCAAAAAGAAAAGAACAGTGTATGACCCTGACACATTTTGGCTGCCTGATAAGGCAATTTTACTTGCACTATCAGGACCTAAACTGGAAGGTAAACATTGGTGCTGGATATTATTTCCAGTATATCCAACTACTTCTGACACCAAGGCCAGGTATATTTGTGGCCCCAAACAGAAATCTTTTGCTGTGTCATTCAATTCCCGATGGGAACATTCCATCTTTGGTCCTATCTTATTAATTGTTTACTGCCTTACATGTGTTACAGGGACTTTGTTGCTTGGTGTATTGGGTACTTTGTACTATTTGACCTCTGAAGAAGGCTCTTGTGAGCCAAAACGCGTCAGGTTCATACACTGTTCTTTTTGGGGGCATTTGTCACTTTGAACATTTTATGAGGCTTTATTTGGGCCCCTACAAGGTTTTTATATGTCTTTGAAATAAACACTTATGTTTTTAAATTTTGGCCATCAATAAGTTTTCTAAACTTCCTTTGGAAGTTTTTGCTGGGTTGGTTTAGTTTCATCCCCCCATCTTTTGGGGGGGCTTAAACAGGCATGGCGGCTGAAGAAGTGGGGAGTCCCCAACCAAATCACAATGGGATGGGCCCAGGAATCTCCCCAGGGTGGGAGAAGGAAGGGCTATGCCGTCCCTGAGCATTCTCCCTTCACAAGTTCACAGAGAGTGTTAGAAACTCAGAGACCTGTCTAGAGATACCCCATTTGAACTGAATATCATGGAAGCACTCTAGAAATGCATATAATCCTTTGTTATTTTAGTCAGTCAGAGGTGATGCAGGGGTAACCCCTTCAGAAGAAGTTAATGGCCCAGCGCCTGATCAGCAAGTAAGTGTCTGGATCCAGTTTTGTCTTGGTGATGGGCTCAGCTGTACTTGACTTTCGGAGCTTTACTCAGGGCCAGGTCTCTAGCCAAGGCACCCAAGTGACTGCCTGGGGGTGGCACAGTGAGGAGGGAACTGATGCCCTTCTGGGGCTCAGCTCACTCTAAGGCATTAGTGGCCCAGGAGGAAAGTAGCATCACCTCCTGGGCCCATGCCCCTGCCAGCGGGGGGTGTCCAAAACAGTGGACTGTGCAGATGAGTCCAGTAGCAGCAGGTTCAACAGGTGCTGAAATCTGTGGTGACCAACTACCTAGAACCGACCCTGCCTTTGCTTTGTTTTCTTATGATAAGACTGTCACTGTTTCATAAACTTCGACCTGTTGTATTCAATTCATTCTTTGTTTCCTAATAATGTTGCGATTCATTGTGGCACTGTTAGGTTTTGGCGGGGGAGGGGCTGAAAGCACATCTCTAAAATTAGTAAGTTAAGAATTGTTCCACTACCGTCTTTGTACACTGGACCAGTCGGTCGGAACTCTGAGCTCTCCAGGATAAAATGTGGGCCATATGAGCAGTAGACTGGTCATTATTACAGCATTGACTCATTTTGTGTGATGTAACACCCAAAATGCAGCCCCCGTTTCTTGGGCTGAGCCCTCTAAGTTGCTTGGACAAGATTCAAGCCCAGCACCGTAAAGGCCAGCAAGACTTCCAGGGTAAAAAGCTGTCATGAGTCAAAGCTTCTTCATCAGATAGCCCAAGGGAAGTTGGACTCTCAAAAGCCTATACTCCGGATATCTTGTTGGTCTTTGTGCCAGTGGACTCAAATCTAGCTCTTCTACTGCAGACCAACATGGCTAAGTAATGGTAAAGGTACAGGTTTCCCTTGCTTGAAAGCCAGTCAAATCCAAATCTGGGGGGCGGTGCTCATCTCTGTTTCCAAGCTGAAGAGCCAGCGCCATCCGAAGACTTTTTCCATGGTTATGTGGTTGGCATGACTCAATGCCGAGGCACACGGAACTCTGTTACCGTCCCACCAAAGTGGTACCTATTTATCTACTTGCAATTTCTTGCTTCCAAACTGCTAGGTTGGCAGGAGCTGGGGCCAGAAATGGGAACTCACTCTGTCACACAGCATTAGGGTCTCAAATTGCCAATCTATCGACCTTCCGGTCTGCAGCTCAGTGCCTTAACCTCTGAGCCACCACGGCTCCTTCCAACATGGCTAACCACCTGAAATTAAGTTGCCCGAATAAGAGGTCACCATGCCTATGGGTTGATTTCCATGTGCCAGAATTCACGGAATGGGGTCCACCGACCCTACCTGTGAACTCTTCCATGGTCATACATCATTTGTGCGTAATGTTACCATTCTGGATCGGGCTGTGATGTGGTGCAGAAGAACAGCTAGATTCAATTCCTGTGGCACCTTAGAAACCGAAAAGATTTGGAGGGGGGTATAAGCTTTCAAGAGTCAAAGCTCCCTTCGTGGTGCATAAGGAGCTTCAACCCCCTCCCCATGCAATAACAGTCTGGGGACAGAACTATCTGGCCCATAGCCAAAGACCACGTGGTCTGCCGCTCCTAGTTTCCTTCAAAGGAAGAGCTGTGTACAAGTGTAATAAAGAAATAGAAATCCATTCTAAGTATGCATAGTATAAAGGGGGCATGCATTTAATTCTTAGCATCTTGCAAAGGTGGCGCTGATGGACAGCTTGTTTAGCCGACAGGTCGCTTGGCAGCAGCTTTGCAAAGGAGCCCTCAGCTGGCAACAGGCCCTAACAGGGGGGGACGACCCCCCATTAATATAGCCCATTTCCAACATCAGGACTTGCAATGCTTCCCAGTTGCTAAGGGAAACCCTCCCTAATCACCACCATTTAACCTTACAGTGACAACAGGGCAGGCGAGTGAAGAAGGGGAAGAGGTCACTGAACAGCAATCGAATCTGCTTAGTGTTTCATTCTGGAGCATCCCATTTGGTGGAGCCAACCCCCCCACCCCCTTTTGCTGGATCTTTGCTAAAATGTCATAAATCAAGGATTTCAGGAGCTTGACTCAGCTCCAAAACTGAGAATCTTTCCTTCAGCCTCTGGGGCTGACGTGAGAAGAAATCCATAGGAAAAACATGTCATCTTGTTAATCTGGTTTTCCTGACTCAGGAAGCACTGACTGCTTATGAGCTGAGGCAGGCTGTCAGGCCTCGATCTGCCATAACAATAAGAGGGATGAGCGTATGGTTCATTATTTATGGCTTTCATTTTGTATTTCCCGATCTCGCCTTCCATCAGTATTAAAAGTGTCAATTTCAGGCTTTAAAACATTAACATGGGGACGTCTCACAGATTATCTACCTATACTGTTTTTTCCTGATATTCTGGGGAAGTCTAACAGTATTCTGGCTGATACAGGGGCAAAATGACATCCCAAACATGCTTCATATGACTCCGGTTGAAGCTTTTCTTGACATCCCCATTATCTTCAGCTGAAACATAAAATAAGAGGCATGCTGAAATTAACTATAATTAATGTCAGTGTGAGGCAAGAATGGGGGCACGGGTGGGGAGACTTTGGTCCCTTCCGCATTTGCCTGCCACTCCAGATTTCCTCAGTGTTCGAGGCTGAGGCAATTTAATAAGTCCGCTGCAAAACAGCATCCAAATAACCTTGGGCAAGAGCAGGCTGAAACCGAGCTGACCACTGAAGAGAGGTGGTCAGAATGGGGCGAAAGCCAGGGCTTTTTCCCACTCACATTGTGCCGGCGTTCTGCCTCCGTTTGTCCTGGCGCTGGGTGTCAATTTCACACTCTTTGCTGCGGCGTGTGTGTTAATACGGGGCTTCGCGCCATTTTCTCCGCACCTTCGCTAAACCTAAAAAAAAAGGTTTACCGAAGGCGCGGAGAAAATGACGTGAAGCCCCGTATTAACACACGCGCCGCAGCAAAGGGTGTGAAAGCAAAGGGTGCCGGGAAAAATGGAGGCAGAACACCGGCACAATGTGTGTGGGAAAAAGCCCCCAGAATAAAAAGAAGGTTGAATTCAATTTTAGTGCAGAATGGCGGGGGGGGGGGGGGGGGGTGGAGGGAGAGATCTGGATTAAAAAGAAGGTTGAATTTGATTTTAGTGCAGAACTGCTTGGAGGACACCGCGGTGAACATGGGTTAAAAGGAGAACAGAGAAAGGGCCTTTGACCATTTCCGCAGTAGTGAAATTCCCTGCACCGACGTTTTTCAAACTGTGCACTATGTGAAAATTTCCACAGTAGGTTTTTTTCTCACCAGGCACAGACCCAAAGTTTTTTCCTTCTTAACACCACATTTTCGGAACTTGCTAAAACTGGGGATTCTAAAAATGCAGGGTAAAAACGAGAAAACTTCGGGTCTGCACCTGGTGAAGAAAAATCTACTGCAGAAAGTTTCACACAATGCACAGATTTAAAAGCATCAATGCTGGGAATTTAGAACTCCCGTGCCCATTCTGAACCTCCTAAACAACATTTGAACCTTAGTCAAAACTTTGATCAAAATAACTGTTCATTTTGTAGCTAGGAATGCTAAAGGAGGACTGGTTTGGAGGTACCAGTTAGAGGAAATTTTCATTACCCACAGCTTTTAATGAATTCGCTGTCCATGCAGACTCCCAAAGAGGGTTGTGCAGTCTATAATTTTTTTTTTAATCAAACCAGATGTTTTATACACCAAGGAATGGTGCTCTAGCAAATCAACAGTGTAGGCTTATGTAGAGTTGCTTCAGTTTATTCTGATTTCAGTGAGCTTAGACTGGGGTTCAAGACTGCCCTGACCTGGATAGCCCAGGCTAGCCTAATCTTGTCAGATCTCAGAAGCTCAACAGGGCCAGCCCTGATTAATATTTGGATGGGAGACCTCCAAGCAATACCAGGGACCCCCAAGTTTGCAGAACTGTTTTCTGTCAGTGTAGCACCAATCTGTGGATACAAGTGGGCTCCCACTATTAGATATAAGATATGATACGATGATCATAAAATGGAATATTTGCTGTTTTCCCATTTACATCTCATTTCTATAAATACTGAGAGTCTCGCCAGCTGAGAGCCACTTTTGAAGAGTCTATGGCTTGGACTCAGCGCAGTGTTTCCATGGGTGGAAGGATTTCCATCCACAGACTTACTTTCTTTCCACTCAGTTCCCATCATCGCCTGAAACACTCCCAATTTGTGCTACAGTGGGACTGGGGAGGAAAGAAACTCACACTCTGCAAGTGGAAGATCCTTCTGCCCATGGAAATCCTGGACTAGATTCACAATGCCTGATTTGGACATGACATCCAGGACTGATGGATACAGACTGGAGTGTCGGAAGGGATAAATAATTAATTATTATTAGAGGGCCAAAAACAATTCACATTGCTATCTTAGAATGCAGAAATACTAACAGTGCCACTTTTTTTCTCATTTTTTCAAAAACTGTATCACTGTAAATCTTGTAAACCTTAAGCTCTGTCTGTGTCCTGCTCTTTTTTCTTCCTGTCTTTGATGTAATACATCGCTTGGTAATAGTTGTTGCTCTGAAAAAAAAAAAATCACATTTTCTCCGTTTGCAATTCCATGGGGAATGTTCTGTGGCATTGGATTTCCTTGATCAGATCATGGCTTGTCAATCTTCTGGTGGAGTATTTTTAATCTTGCACGGGGGAAATCTGTTCAGATCACTTTTTCTTTCTGTAACCTGGTGTCGTGTATCCACTGTCCTTCAAATCTCTTTCTTCCCCACCCTCCTCTGTTTTGGTTTCTTGCGTCATGGCTTGGCATGAGAAGAACATTATTATTCCGTTTTGGTGATGGTGTTGCGTGCATGTGAAGAACTTTCCTGCTGGGATCCTATGAATGAGCTCCGTGTGTGTTAGATAGTCTATGCCGCAGAGCGCACCTCCTCTGGCGTGAGCGCTTCTGTTTGGGCACAGTTGGTTGAAAACAATGGATCTTGCTCAGATGGAAGTGCTAGCGCAAGAGGGAGCATGTGCTGCAGTAGAGACAATCTAGCATGAACCAGACTTATTCATAGGATCCAAGCCTCTTTCTAGAGGGGTGTGTCCAGATGGCTACCTCCTGGGCTCCAGGCTGGTCCCGGGCAACATGCACTGAGGAACACGGGAAGTTGTCTCGGGGTATCTTTTCCCCAAGGAAGACTGGTGCTTGGAGTCAGTAAAGATCAGTGCACAGCCGATGCTTGTCCCCTGCTAGTCCCTTAGCACTTCATTGATCGATGGGTGACTGGCATTGGCGTGGGCATCCTGTACAGCTGTCAAATGGAATCATGCAACGCTCAACTGTGAGCAAGGAAGCCCCCCATTCAAATTTCATCTCAGCCTTTGTAGGCTTAAATGAGACCCTATCTTAGCTCCCCATCTGTAGTATGGAATAGATAAGTCGTTGCTTTGTTGTGGGTGTCGCAAGGCTAATTGCTGAGAGACTGCATGGGAGGTGATTTGGACCCTCTAAAGCATCTATATCCACAAACATGTGAAGCTGCCGTACGCTGAGTCAGACCTTTGGTTGACCAAAATCAGTATTGTCTGCTCTGACTGGCAGTGGGTCTCCAAGGTTTCAAGAAGAGGTCTTCCCCATCATCTTTCCCTGATCTGTTTAACTGGAGATGCCAGGGATTGAACCTGGGACCTTCAGCTTGCCAAGCAGATGTTCTGCCACTGAGCCACAGCCCCACCCAGGAACAACAGCCATAACTGTTCTTATTTGTCATCCTCCATACTATAAGGAAATGTTAAAATAGCACAGTCAGCTGCCCAGATAAGAGCCTTCTGGACATGCCCTAGGTCAACTCTCTCTTATTCTTCTTCTTTCATTGTTCAGGAAGAAATAAGAGAAATAAGAAATGTGTATAAAGAAATGCTCTACAGATGGTGCTGGTTTCATTCACATTAGCAACCCCAGCCGTTGTGTGAGGGGCTACTCATGTGAGCAAGGGTAGCAGGACGAACTCCTTTTCCATTTGTGGTGCCTCTTGATCCTCTGCGTGTTGACTTGGATGTCAGTCCCAGAGAATTCAGCGGGGTTTAAATCCAAGTTTGACATGTTCAGGATTGACACTGGATAAAGTGGTTTCCACAGGGCTGGTAATCTAGCCGTGCCTCCCAAACAACAGCTTGGGGTGGCACAGCAAGGTTGGGGGCAGGCTGATGCAGCACAGGGGGATCAGATTGCTACAAAACATCAGCAATGTGGGAGAAGATGGTCATTGCCTCCAGACTCACACTCTCCCTGGCCATGTCTGAGCCAAGTTCCAGAGCCACAGGGACTGATTCCCCACAAGCAGCTATGCCGCCCTTGCTGTTCTGCTTGCCCCAGTTGCATTGGTCAATTTCACACTCTTTGCTGCGTGGCTGCATTTTGACCTGCATCTTTCCCCGATTTTCTCCACATCTTTTCAGTCCTTGTTTTTTGAGATCGAGAAGACATGAGGGAAATGAGAGAGAGATGCAGGTGAAAGTGTGGCCGCACAGTGAAGAGTGTGTAATTGACCAATGCAGCTGGGGAAAATGGGAGAGCGAAGGCAGCACAGCTGCTTATGGGGAATCGGTCAGGGACTCAGCTCAGATATGGGCATGGGCAATGTGGAAGGAGACAATAGGTGAGTCTTGCTTGGGGACCATAAAACATTTTGGGACCAGCCTTTTGGGACCAACCAACATTTGGGACCAGCCTTTTGGGACCAACCAACATTTGGGACCAGCCTTGGGGACCAACCAACATTTTGGTTTCCACCCAGTTGACGTCTTGGGGCCAAACTTTCATTTACTTAACTGGGGATCCTCCTGCCAAATCAAATGCATTTCTTACTCTAAAAAAAAAATAACTACTGTTTGAAACTGCTTTAGACACTGGACTTCCCAGACAGGCCCTTTGCCCAGGCTGAGAGCAGAGAACCTGCAGGTACGCGGAGTAAAGAGAGCTCAACGGAGACACTGAACGTGCCGAAAGGAGGCAAACTGGAAGTCAGAGAGCAGCAAGAACCCCGGGAGCAAGAAAGAGCTGAGACGGACTCCCTTCAGAACGGAGGGGATGCGGCAAAGGAGAACACTCCCAAGAGGACAGACAAGCGACAGTCGTTCGGAGGGTTTTTTAAGGGCCTTGTACGTTACCTTTCATCTTTCTTTAGCGATCTGCACTTAGCCACAGTGCCAAGAACCTTTCTTGTGTGGGCAAGGCAGGGCACTGGCATCCGTTCCCCGTGCTGGTGTAGCACCAGAAGTGTTATGGCCTTTTCTGTTGCTCAGGTCAACAACGACAAGATATTTATGTTGCTGTCAGAAATATGCCCCTACCAGGTTTGTCCTCTTGCAGGATTTTCTAATAAACAGTTCTCTTTGGTTGCACTCACCATAAGAGCTATCTACCTGGCGGGTTGGTATATTTTTATTTATTTATTTATTTATTTATTTGATTTCTAGGCCACTCTCCCCACATTTCGCAGGCTCAGAGCAGGTATACATGTATGAATCTTTTTTTCCTCTCAAAACATCAATTAGGATTCGAATGCCTTGCCCTGTTGATTGAGAACAGGCTCACGGCTACTGGTAGCAACTTTCTGTGTTGTACGGGATATTTGTATAAAGTTAAGATGGGATCAGATGGATCTGTTTTATGGGTTACTCACTGGAACTTACAGAATGGTACTGATGGCGACCATTGTCTCCCTGTAACTGAAGGCGAGAGGCTTTTGAATACGGACAGTAAACTTCTACTGATTTTCCCTTTTGTAGTAAAATGCTCGAGTCTCTTGTCTAGTGGGAAGATCAGCATGCAGGTAATAACTGGTATTGATCTTTTAAAAAAAATAAACAAACAAAACTTGAAGGCCTATTCCTTTCCCAACCAGTATTATTTCCAACCTTTTTTAAAAGGAACATAGGCTATTCCGTACACATGCTCTTTTCTCACTTGACACAAAAAGCTCAAGGCATTCCGTACCATGATTCTTTCTTCAGAAGGGTTCTGGTTTTTAAGGCAAAAATAGACTTAGAAGCTGCAGTGCAGAGCAAATATAGTGGGGTATATGTGTGAGGCTATTTAGCCCTTCTTTGCTCATTTCCCTACCATGGAGGTAGATCAGGATGGGTAGCCTTGTTTGTCTGTCTGTAGCAGTAGGAAAGAGCAAGAGTCCAGGAGCACCTTAAAGACTGGCAAAATAGGTGGCGGGGAGGAGCTTTCATGAGTCACTGCTCACTCCTTCAGATACAGCTAGAATGGGAGTCCATCTGTCTGAAATCACTCCACTTTCCACTGTATAGGACAGATGGACTCCCATTCTGGCTGTATCTGAAGGAGTGAGCAGTAATACTTCTTCTTCTCATTATTGGCCTATCTGGGGTTTTGTTTCTAGACAGCTGGAAAGAGTGATGGAGAGAGATGAACTGTCTGACTAACTTCTGGGGCACACTTTGTGTTCTTAGGGCAGCCTGGACATGTAAACAAAGATGCCAGCAAGGTTTTATTTTATTTTGATGTCTGTATTACTCGGAATGTTCAGGCCTGCGGGAGCTGAAGATTTGCATCACTTCAAGGCAGTTTATTGGAATTGTTCAAGATACCGTTCCAGCTACTCTTTTTCTTCTTTAGCTATAGCTTTTTGGAAGCATACTTTTTTTTTTTTTTTTGGTAATGATCAGTCAAACCCTTGCAAAATCTAGTAGCTGAAAAATCCTGTTACCTTCTTTACAATGGCCAGGTTTCATGACAGGCAAAAGAAAACAACTCCTTTACACAGTGAGTGATTAAAATGTGGATACAGTGATGGCCACAGGCATAGACAGCTTTCAAAGGGGATTAGACAGATTCATGGAGAATAGGTCTGTCAGTGGCTACTAGCCACGGTGACTAAAGGGAACCTCCACATTCAGACTGAGGCGGGGAACCTCTGCATCCCAGAGCCAGGAGGCAAGATCAAGGGAAGGCCTCGGCCTCTGTGCCCTGTTGCTGGCCCTCTGGAGGAACTGGTTGGCCACTGTGTGAGATGGGGTGCTGGACTAGGTGGACCACTGGTCTGATTCAGCAGGGCTGTTCTTATGTTCTCATGTTCATCAGTGAGACTGGGTGGGCTCAGATGTAGCACCAAGCTATGGTTTAGTGCCACCCGTAGGCACCCGAAACCACCTTTTGGCTTGTCTCCTCCTCCTTCCTCCTCTTTCTTCTCCTCTCCTTGATTTCCTCTCTCCCTTCCTGGTTTGAAACTTTACATCTGAACCAGAAAACTAAGGCTGGGCTCACTGTCTCAAGCCAAACTGCAAAACACAACCAAACTGTGATTTGCAGTTCTGCTCTGCAGGGCAAGCAGAAGCGGTGGGGGTTTTTGCTAATTAGGAAAGCAGCTGCGGTTTGCTGTAAACAGGAAGGGCTGAAAGAAGGGGACCACAGTAATCCTTTGCAGACACCCCATCCATGTGGATGCTCACTGCAGAGAGGGAGGATGGGCATCCCACCTCAATGCAATTGCTGACTGGTTTACATGGGGCAAATGTGTGGAGGAAATGCCTATATGCACACCCAGCAGTGTTCCAAAATTAGCATCACTGATCATGGGAAGGGGGTAATGTGCCGGGACTTCCTCCATGCTTTTGCCCAATGCAGACCACATGGTCACTGCATGGAGGTAGGGGGCAGGGCTAATATGCTCCTCCCCTCTCTCCTTCCCCCCATGGTGAGTGCCTATGTGGACGGAACATCTGTCTAGGCTAGTGTGTATGGAACAGAAGGGGTTGCAAGCCCACATATTATCCCATCCTTATTCATATAGCTCCAACCACATATTGGCATCACGTCTCTACCGAGCCAGTTTATAAATTGGGTAGTAAAATAGGATACACCACAGTGACACATCATTGTAATTACTGCATTTAGCAAGTTACGGCGGAGCGTCTTTGGTGTAAGCAGAGTTCATATCTGCAAGTTCATCTTGGATTCACAGCAGCTGCCGATCCCCCCCCCTCCCCCCCCCCAATTCAGGCTATCAATATATTCCTCAGTTTCTCAAAGACAGCTGCCATTGTCAGTATGCCGAAAGACAGCGTTTTCTTTTTTGCAGATAGAGTTGTGAGTGGCAGGATAAAGCTGTCATTGGCGTGCTTCAAAAAAACCCCATAAACTATTTTAATCAGAGAGGATAAAGGAATAATGGAAATGAGTCTGCGTACCGCCAGCAACAATAGCTGCACCAGACCGTTTTCAGCTCTCTGGAAAAGTGTTGTCTGGTCCCAACCTCTATCAACTCCATTTCAAATGCTGGCAATCTTTTTCTTTTTTAAAAAAATCCACTGGTTGCTGATGGAATTTAGAATGAGTTCTCCAGGCCTGTATGGAGACATTTATGTAGAAATGCTATCTCCTGCTAGCAGGATGTCTGGCAGGAAGTCTCTATAGCCTGCGGGCTGTATTAACCAATCATACTTCTAGGAACAGAGCATCAAAATGACCCTGCAAGTGAGCCCAACACCATTAAAACCCACTGCAGATGCCTTATATGTCATAGACAGGAGCCGGTTGAGTACAATTTAAGCCCAACGAACAAATCAATATACTTTGCTCATTCATACCTGCTAGCATTTAAAACACAAGTGCTTTCAGACCTAATCTTTGACCTCCCAAAGCCCCACCTCAGACTCTGTCTAAAGCTCTGCAACTTTGACACAACGTCCAGCGCTCGATTATCTCTTTCCGTGTTTCGAGTGTCACTGAAGACATTGGCGTTTCAGATTGTGAGCCATTGGGCAGGGTCCTCTGATTCTAACTGCAAATCACTGAGTATTAGGCATTGTTGAAAGGAAATGTAATAATTATAAGTTGGATCTAGGGTTACCAACCGCCAGGTGGGGCCTGGAGATGTCCTGGAATTACAACTGATCTCCAAGCGACAGAGATCAGTTCCCTGGAGGAAATGGCTTGTTTGGAGGGTGGACTCTATGGCATTGTACCCCACTGAGGTCCCTCCCCTCCCCTCCCCAAACCCAATCCTTCCTAGGCTCCACCTCCAAAATCCCCAGGAATTTCCCAACCCAGAGTTGGCAACCCTAGTTGGATCTTACCAGTCTGATCCACTCGGACCGAGGTGTTCCTCTGCCCAAGGAAGTTTGTATGGACCCCAAGCAATGCTTCCTCTAAGCTGTGGAGTCTTGTGAACAAAAGTTCTTCTTTGTGAGCTACTGGCATTAAAGTTGTGGGCGAGCGATTTGGCTGCTGCATAAATTAGTTTGCTCTGGAACCATCCTTCCTGAGCTAAGACAAAAATGTGTGAGCTGGAGGCTAAAGAACTGAGCTAGCTCACACTAACTCAGCTTAGAGGGAACACTGACCCCAAGATGTCTTTTACTGGCAGAGGAGGCTCTTCCATCACTAGTTTCCTCTGTGCCTGATTGACACGCTGTCACCCTTGGAACAGACTGGGAGGATCCAACCCACCACCTTTTATATGCTATTAAAACTGTTCCTCGTGGTCGCATTTGGGTAGCACCAGAATCTTCTGTTCAACATTCCTTACAGGTGGAAACACTGCTGGTGGAGTTTTACTGTTTTTGTAAGAAGGATCGGAAATAATGATGTATTAGAAATTAAAGTAGCTAGAGCCAGTTTGGTGTAGTGGTTCAGAGCACGGACTCTAATCTGGGGGAACTGTGTTTGATTCCCCACTCCTCCACATGCAGCTGCTGGTGTGACCTTGGGTCAGTCATACATTTTTTCATAGCTGTTCTCTCAAGGGCAGTCAGAGAGAGCTCTCTCAGCCCCACCTACCTCACAGGGTGTCTGCTGAGGGGAGGGGAAGGGAAAGGGACTGCAAATTTGCAAGCAGCTTTGAGACTCCTTTGGGTAGTGAAGGGCGGGGTATAAATGTCTTCCTCCTCCTCCTCTTCTTTATAACACACTGTGCACACCAAACCCTATGGTATACAGGTTTTTGCAGGGTCAGTTCAGAAAGGATAAAAGCAATCCACTAGCAAAAATGTGTTCTATGGCCAAGAAATTAATTACGTCAGGAGTTTTTGCATGCTGACCCAGAGCTGTATATATCTTGTGATTCCAGACACACACAGATAAACAGTACAGAATGTCTGTAGAATCATTTTTTGTATTGTTATTAAAAATAGGTTTCTAGGCCTTATGCCTGCAAAGCTATGCCTGAAGGTTAATGAACAAGGCCTGGTGAAATCATGGGAGCCAAAGAGAAAACTGAATGAGATTCCAGAGGACCAAGGTGATAGAGCTTCAGAGCTGGTATAGCTCCGTTCCAACCCCTACCTTCCATAATTAGTAAAAGCAGATTAAAATTGTGCAAAATTAAGCCAGATGGCATAATACTGCAAAACTCATCTTTTCTTGACACAGACTTTGACTTACCAGACTGTACATTTTTATGTGCAAAATAGCTCTGACTACAGCCGGTTCATCGTATGCGCAAAGGGGCCTACCGGGTTTTATTTTTAATGCCTATGCAAGACTCCAGAATAATCAGATTTAAGCTCTAAATCTCTCTTTCTCTCTCTCCTTCAACAGAGCCCCAAACGGATGTCTGACGCTGAAGTCCAAACGGATCCAGTGTCTTTTGTGTCTGCTCCTGTGAAACCCAAGTAATGAATCTTCTACAGCTACTGAAGAATCACTGGATCACGATAATTTCTTAACCTTGCCATGAAAAAAAAAGAGACTTCCTGGTCTGGTTCCTCTCTCCCCTCCACCCTGCTTTCTGATGCCTGCTGCCAAACCAATGCTAGGCCCGAGGCAAAAAACGGGCGTACATTTTGAGCCCATCCTTTACGGAATGTTTTCTTTAAAGGACTCGTAAATAACAAAAGGTCTCTTAGAAACAATGAATGCGCTGTAAGAGTGAATGAATGATAGGAGGGCTAGATTAATGGGACAAGGAGGGCTACCGGAGTCATCTCTTGACCATATAAAACCTGGGCCCCTTTTTTACAATTTTAAGGCATGGGCTTGTGTTCTCACATTTGGCATGGACCTGCCCCCTTATGACAACGAAATCCCCAGGCCCCATTCCTGTGTTGTCATTGCCAAAGTCTCTGCTTGCTAGATGTCGGTGCATACTCCATTAGTCAGACCTGTGGTTGCCAACTGCCCTGGAGAAAAATGTCCCAGCCTTTTACCTGAGGTTTGCTATGTAGTAATGGGCAGTTGAATCTTTTCATGACATGAAAGTAAATAACACTTCCTTGGTAAATTCCATTAAGTCTTTATTAAAGGTAAAGGACATCCCCCCCCCCCCCATGCCACTCGGCAACCCTAGTTAGAAGTACGATGCCTGGTCCCTCTCAGATCCAGTCTGAAGTTTGGCCAGTGGATTTAATGTTGCACATTCATAATCTGTGTATTAATTGGTAAAGTAGGTACTACGCAAGTTATTGTCTCCACCATTTGTGGGGCTAAGGTATCACAGGCCCAGCTGCGATCTTTTTCCACCACCCCTCAGATTCTCATATAGACATGCAGTTGGTTAAGAAAAGTCCACTGTCTTCCTACTTATGAATAATCCTTGCAATGCATTGCATCCCTCTAATCTGGATTCATGATAGGGGTGGGGCCTGCACTTCTCCCAGAATTACAATGGATCTCTAGACTACAAAGATCAGTTCAGAGCAGGGTTGCCATTCCCCAGGTCCAGGTGGGGAATCCCCCAGTTTTTGGGGCTTCTGCCTGCTGCCAGCCAGCTGGCCAACAAGGGAAACCCCACTCCCAAACAGCAACATCCCCAACATGTGGACATCACACAGAAGTGATGTCATTCCCTTGAAGATGTCACAGATTTGGGGGCAAAATTCTCTGGTTTGACCCCAATTTTACTGTAGAGTTTTGCTCAAAAAACCGAGCATCACCCGTAATGTCACCGACATGATGGTGTCACTTCTTGTGACTTCAGCATATCGGCGATGTCCCCACCTACCCCCGAAACGCCTCCCAGATCCCCCCATCGGCTGGTCTAGGAATGACAATTTTAGACTTTTCCGCATTCTCATGTTCCTTCCTTGTGAGTTCCTGTTGCTTGAGAGGAGTCTGTTCATCACATGTTTTCCTCCCTCTAGTGGTCGATTCGATAATACGTCGCCTTATGTCCAGCATAAAGATTTAAACTGCAGGTTTTTATGGCAGCCATTAAGCAATGTAACACTGGACCAAACAGCAGAAGGCGCAAAACAGCAGAAGGGAAAAAAACCCCTAAAGCAACAGGAACACAGAAGCAAGAAAAATGAGAACATAGAAAAGCCCTTTGTCTTAGTGAGAGTTCTACAGGAGTACGGAACGATAGTCCAGCAAGCCTCATTTGAGAAGGAGATGGTCTTCTTGCACGGGTGCCGATGTAACAGTTAGCCATGGATTTGATCACCTTAACCTCTACATGCAGCAAAACAATGGTTTAGGCTTGCCAAACTGAGCTCTGCCCTTGAAGGATACACATTGGGAAACACCAGTGAGAGCTGGAAAGTGGAAAGATATAGAATCCATGGCTTGCTCAATGCAGACACATTGCTTTTCCATGGCCAACATAAGCAATAGCTGGCAAACTCCATTCAAACCATGGCTTGGGTCCACCAGAGATTTCCACAGGTGGACTAGATTTCCATCTATGGAGTGGGACATTCATGCCTTACCCTGCTCAAAATGCCCAGGAAAGCTCTAACCTGGATAGCCCAGGCAAGCCCAGTCTCATCAGATCTCAGAAGCTAAGCAGGGTCAACTTGGATTGGGGACCTGCTTGGAATACCAGGGCAGGCTTTATTCAGCTACCTTTCTGAATATCCGTCAGATCCCCAGTAAGGGTCAGTCACCAGAGGTCACCATGACTTCCAGGTGCACACACACTCACACGCATATATGAAAAATACAAAAAAAAAATATTCCCAGAAATGCCCAGGAACATCTTCGAGGGAGGACTGAGGTTTGCAGTGGGAGGGGTTCAGTAAAAAGCAAGCCCTGCTCCCCCTTCTGTGGAAATCTTCTGTGGGGTCCAGTTTGATGATTTCAACATCTCATTTTCTGCTAACCCTTATTTAAGGAGCCAGGTGAAGCTCATAACCACGGGGCGGGGAAACCATAACTTGTGGCTTCACAGGACCAATGTGGCATTAAACTAACAAGTTTTAAAGACCTCTCCAAGGACTCAGTCTGAGTAGGCAAGGAAGACAAGAACTATTGCAGAGATTTTAAAAAGCCATCAAAATCACCTTCTGATAAACTATACAGTGAAATGATTTTTTGTAAGCGGGTCATGTTTAAAAGGATCATAAATGTAGAATCATCGTCTTTTAAGAAATGCTTCAGTTTTGCTCTCAAGCTATTAATATTATTTAAAGGCTGAAATGTACAGAGTTTATAATTCTTTCTTCCTTGATGTAGTAAAACGGGAGAAATTAACTTCTTGCAGAGGGAGTAATTAAAGTATTAACAAGGAAGCAACACAAGGGGGCAGACCTGATCTCCTTTCTCTTACTAATGCAGGGGGGTGTACCTACTTTTGTGTTACTAATTTTTCTTTTCTGTCTTGAGGAGAGGGAACAGTTTCACAGGCAGTGTTCTTAATGTATGTCTGTGATTAAAGCTACTTTCTCTCTTTTTTAAAAAATCTACCAAATCCTAAAACTGGACGGGATTGTACCAGCTTTATAAAGATCCTGCAACGGGCAAGTCTGATATAACGTTGATAGAAAATCCAGAAATCTGCATTATTGTAACAGGGAGGGAGAACAACTAATGCTATAATTCGAAGCTCGCATCTGAACGCCAGATGAGTGTATATTTTGATTTCCTTCTGATTTAATAAACATTCGATAAGAAAACTCATTTGCATCCTCCGTCTCTAATGATAACCGTCATTCATTCTTGCTGTGTTTTAATGATAGGTTATGTGTGCAAGAGCACTGTTTGTTACATAAGGGCAATGTTATACAAGTACATAACACTCGCGTGCGGTGGCGGAACGCTTCGGGAAGAGCCAGGCTCTGTACAGATACCACAGTGAAACCATGGTCCACGTTAACTGCAGTTCATTTGTGAAACAAGGTTTCAGGGCACTGATGGGCACTCAAGTCCTGGTTTGCCTTGCTGGAGGCTGGTTTCACAACCTGTGCTCTAGCCAGGTGTCTCTGTAGCTAGGAGTTGGGAGGCGGGAGAAGTGCCAAGAAACAAATCAAAATTAAACCAGGACATAAGGAGACACTTAACCCTGACAAAATGGAGATGCTTCTGGGGGATGGCCCTGACCTGGGTATAGGGTTGCCAACCTCCAGGCAGGGCCTGGAGATCTCCTGGAATTACAACTGGCGACATAGATAAGCTCCCCTAGAGAAAATGCCTGCTTTTAGGGGTGGTGTTATGGCATTATACCCTGCTGATGTCCCTCTCTTCCTCAAATCCTGCCCTCCCCAGGCTCCACCCCCATAAATCTCCAGGTATTTCCCAAGCCTGGGAGTCCACCAAGAAAGTCTGGGTTTTTCCCGGAAGTCACATAACGCCATTGGCTGGTCCTAATTTTTTATTTTATTTATTTTCGCATTTATATCCTGCCCATCCCATGAACGGGCTTAGGGTGGGTTACAACATTTCAATAAATACAATAAAATTTCAAACACATTTAAAAACATAAGTCAATAATCATAGCTTGCCATAGGGAGAATCCGGCCCACTGGTGTAGCTAGGTTTGGCCAGTTATCTGTGGGTGGGAGACAGCAACCTCGGTGGGGGGGGGAGCATATGTGGATGCCCACTGCCTCAGCCAAAAGCTTTTTAGAGAACTTTTTTTCTCCCACCAGCTGCTGGAATGGCAGTAGGACATGGGAGCTGGGGTTGGTGGATCCCCTGCCCACTTATTTCAGGCTAAAGTCAAAGTGCCAGTATTGACCTTTAAAGCAATATATGACTTCAGGCGAACATACCTTAAGGACCACTTTCTCCTATGTGATCCTGCCTGACCACTCAGGTCATCTTCAGAGGCCCTGCTTCAGCTGCCCCACCCCCATCTGATGCTAGACAAGGGGCAACCTGGTAAATGGCCTTCTTGGTTATGGCACCGAAACTTTGGAACTCCCTCACCAGAGAAATTCATCTGTCTCCCTCTACTCTTGTCTTCCACCAGCAGCTGAATACTTCTTGTTTTGTTTGGCATTGCCTCACTCATTATAGATGATGATATATATATATATGTATATATACAGGGGTCCTTTCGTAGAAAAAGAGGTGCAGGAGCTCATTAGCATAACTCATTAGCATACCTCATTAGCATATGCCACGTCCCCTGACATCACCGGAAGTGTGTCAGAAAGGGAATGTCAGTTTCAGCCCCATTATACCCTACGGGCCATTGAAATCAATGGCAAAAACTCATAGGGTATATGAGGGGGTTTGAGGAAGAGGCTCCAAACTTGCAGGGTAGCTGCTGGGGCCTCTCCTCGAAATACCCACCAAGTTTCAAGAAGATTGAACCAGGGGGTCCAATTCTATGGGCCCCCAAATAGGTTGTCTCATCCCCTCCATTCTCTATGGTGGGAAAAAATGTTTTTTTTCTCCCATAGAGAACAATGGAGGGAATGGGGGCAACCTGTTTGGGGGCCCGTAGAATTGGACCCCCTGGTCCAATCTTCTTGAAACTTGGTGGGTATTTCAAGAAGAGGCCCCAGCAGCTACCCTGCAAGTTTGGAGCCTCTCACTCAAACCCCCGCCCCTCCAGTTGCTTTTAAAGTTGCCACCGAATTTCAGCGGCAATTCAGCAGCAGGCTGAATCAGATTAGAGAATCTGATTTGGCCCGTGGCTGCCCTAGTGGCCACTCCTGAGCTCGCTCTGGCCCCAACAGACCCCTGTATATATAGCTATATTTAAAAAGTTGGCTTGAAACTCAACATCAAAAAACTAAGATCATTTTATTTATTTATTTATTTATTTATTTATTTATTATTATTTCATTCGACTTTTTAGCCGCTCTGAGCCTACTGTGTGGGGAGAGCGGCTAAAAAGTCGAATGAAATAAATAATAAATAAATAAATATTACATTTATACCCTGCCCTCCTTAGCCCCATCACTCCTTGGCAAATAGAAGGGGCAGTCATGGAAGCAGTGACAGACTTCACCTTCCTGGGATCTAAGATCACTGCAGACGATGACTGCAGCCATGAAATTAAAAGACGCCTCCTCCTTGGGAGGAAAGCGATGGCAAACCTAGATGGCATAAGAAAAAGTAGAGACATCACCCTGCCAACAAAAGTCCGTATGGTCAAAGCGATGGTATTCCCAGTAGTAATGTATGGCTGCGAGAATTGGACTATAAGGAAGGCCGAGCGCCGAAGAATAGATGCTTTCAAATTATGGTGCTGGAGAAGACTCTGACTGTTCCCTGGAAGGACAGATACTGAAGCTCAAATACTTTGGCCACCAAATGAGAAGGGAGCACTTACTGGAGAAGACCCTGGTGCTAGGAAGGACTGAAGGTCAAAGAAGAAGGGGACGACAAAGGATGAGATGGTTAGACAGTGTTTCCAATGCAACAAACATGAAGTTGAGCAAACTCCAGAGCACGATGGAAGACGAGGGGCTGGTGTGATGTGGTCCATGGGGTCGTGACTTGCAACTGTCATGCAACATCTTCACTGACACAGGGAGGCCATTAAAGAAAGGACCAGAAGCAGTGAGTTCAATCAAGATACAGGCTGGATATCAGGAGATACTTCCTCCTTGTAAGATGAGTTGGTTGATAGAAGACGTTGCCAAGAGAATGTAATTGTGAAATGACATTCCCCCGGAGGTGTTTATCCATTTGGAGATATACACACACACACACACACACACACACACACACACACACACACACACTTTTTAATGTTTGAAATGTTTGAATATGTATTACCTTGGGGACTCTGAAAGGCAGGGATAGAAAAGTTTTAAATTAATTAAACCAACTTCTCTTTGATTTCCACTGCACTTGTCTGCACACATAAATTTAGAGCGGCATTGTTGTTTACCCTCTAAATTTAGTGGGCCTGAAACCTTCAGCAAGCTACTAAGATCAGTGGACCTGGATTGCAACATCAGTACCCTTCACATCTCTGCAGGGTTTCCTTCTCCTAGAACAGAAAGCCTTGAATCATCCCTTCGGCTGATCATCTGGGACTTGCAACATCTTCACTGACACAGGGAGGCCGTTAAAAGAAAGGATGAGGAGCAATGAGTTCAAACAAGATTCAGGCTGGATATCAGGAGATCCTTCCTCCTTATAAGATGAGTTGGTTGACAGAAGACGTTGCCAAGGGAAGTTGTGAAATCACATTCCCCTGGAGGTGTTTATCCATGTGGAATTTTTAAAAGCATGCTGTCTGATAAGGTTCAGGGAGAGCAGCATTATAAACAGACTGATCCCAAGCGTATTTACTTAGGTACGGGTGCTTAGTATATTATTTTAGTAGTCTGGAAGCTGGAGTCCTTGATGAAAACACATTAAAAATATATATCTCAGACCTTGTAGAGACCTTTAGAGATGTAATGCTTACCTATAGTTTGTTTTTCTGAATCCGGTTTAAGAGGTATGTCTGAGCTACCTAGATCAGGATCAGCAGCAAATCACCACGGGGTGGATCCTGCCACTCTGATTAGCACAGCCTGAAGCCTTCCGCCCTTTTAAGCCCCTCTTCCTCCAATGGAAGAAGGACTTAAGCTGGAGGAAGTCTCCTTAGGCTGAAGGAAGGCTTCAGATTTTGCTGAATGGCATAGCTGGAACCACTCCCCTGGTTCGAAGAGGTTTCGCAAACCAGGGTTCGTATTCACTGTAGTGATGTCACATCTACCCTGAGCAAGCTGCCTTTAAAGCAGGTTCTCTTCTTCCTGCAGTATATCTTCATTCAAGAAAACCAGTAAGTCTTGCTGGAATCTTTTTAGCAAGTTAAGACTGTCATTTCCCTGCAGAACTCTCATTTTAACCAGGGTTAAGAAATTTGGGGCTAACCAAAATTAGCTGTTACGTCTGCATCAGGCCTGAAAGAAACATCTTACCCTGGGACACAAATTGCTCCCTTAACTACAAAACTCACTTCCAAAATGCTGATTTCAGGGCTGATGTGGACATTCGGTCTCTGACAGAGCAGGGGCTTGTTTAAAAGCATAGCTGCCTAAAAACCATTCTCCAAGTGAAAGCATTTGTGCATAAGTTGACCAGGTCCCCTCTGGCCACCAGTGCCAGATCCAGGCTGGGTGTGGAGATTTGGGTGTGGAGCCTGGAAAGGACAAGGACCTCAGTGGGGTACAATGCCACAGATTCCTCCTTAAATGCATCTATTTTCTTTAGGGGGACTGATCTTTATAGTCTGGAGATGAGCTGTAATTCCAGGGGATCCCCAGGTCCCGCCTGGAAGCTGGCATCCCTGTTTACACATCACTAAAGAGAACCACCCCCTAGAGTCGGATTCGACTGGCTTTTGAGCAAGGGAAACCTTACTAAAGAGAAGGCTTTCTTCCCAGACCTGCCTTAGGTCTCATATGCAGGGTACAATTTGGGTGTTTTGTAGTAACTAAATATTTAGTACCAAAGACACAGAACGCCAGAGATGTTATCCAGATGTTCAAAAAAGGGAGCAGAAATCCTAAATCTAGCTAGCAAGAAAGGTATTGCATATAGCAGGCACCTGGCTCAGGGTTCCTTAGAGAAACTAGATCTCTGAACTGGAGTGTTCTAACAACTCAACTGTGGAACGGGATCATATTAAGTGAGAGCTCTGAGGGCCCTTGTCTGTCCCCACCTAGATTTTTCTTCCTTTTTCCTGGTGCCGTTGTATATTTACTACCTGCTTCTTCAGTGACTTCTCTGTTCTCTGTGTTCTCATTGTCCTCTGCATTTTTGGTTCCTCCTTCTGTAAAGAGGATAATGATTTGGTTGAAGAATCGTCACTCTTCCTGTTTCTTTGCAAACATAGCCCTTCACTCCTTGCGAGAGAGGGATTTTCCTCTCTCTTCCTGTTTCTAGCTGGGTGTATGCTAAGTATCAATGTATTTACTAAACGCTAGGGAGCAGGGCTGCCCACACCAATGCTCCCTCTAAGCTCTGTAGAGTCTTGTGAGCAAAATCCTACTTTGTGAGCTACTGGCATGAAAGTTGCGAGCGAGCAATTTGGCTAATGCATCAATTAGTTTGTTCTGGAGCCATCCTTCCTGAGTGAAGACAAAAAAATGTGTGCGCTGGAGGCTAAAAAACTGTGAGCTAGCTCACACTAACTCAGCTTAGAGGGAACACCCCACACCAGTTTGGGATAATCCTGGAAATTGCAGGTCAGTACCTATGAAAGGCAGAGTTTGGGGAGGGGAGGGATCTCAGCAGAGATGCAATGCCATAGAGCTCACCATTTAACTGGGGAAGCCAACCTCCAGGTGTGGCCTGGAGATTACCAGGATCTACAACGGATCTCCAGACGACAGAGATCAGTTCCCTGGAGAAAATGGCAGCTTTGGAGGGCAGACTGTGTGGCATTGTGTTCTTCTGGGGTCCTCCCTTCCCCAAACCCTGCCCTCCTTCGGCTGCACCCACAAATCTCCAGGAATTTCTCAGCACTACCTCCAACACTGCCATTTGATCCAGGCAAAGAAACTGCTGTCGTCTGGAGACCTAAAGAGCTCCAAGCCCCTTTCTTAAGGCTTGAAACCCTAACAGGGAGTAAACACTGAAACCAGCTTTTGAGCTTTCTTGAATGTACACAGGAAAAGTTTTGATACTTTCCTCTATCCTTTCGGCATTATACTAAGAGAAGAAGAAGAAGAAGAAGAGATTGGATTTATATCCCGCCCTTCACTCACTTGGAGTCTCAGAGCGGCTTACAAACTCCTTTCCCTTCCCCTCCCCACAACAGGCACCCTGTGAGGTAGGTGGGGCTGAGAGAGCTCTGGGGCAACTGTCCTTCAGAGAACAGCTGGTACAGAGCTACGGCTTGCCCAAGGTCATCCAGCAGGTGCAAGCGGAGGAATGGGGAATCAAACCCAGTTCTTCCAGATTAGAGTCTGCACACTTAACCACTACACCAAACTAAGCACTTCCCCCTCAGCTTACTCTGAACTCTTAAGAGGGTTCTCTCCGAGAGACAACAGGGGAGAGGGCAGCCTCCTCCCTATCCGACTTATAGGCTAGATTGAGAACTGTACATTCTGCCCAAGACTCGATGGAAGCCCATTCGGGGGATGGTGTGCTGGTGTCATACATTCCCCACCCAGGAAGTGGATTGCCACATTTCATAGCAGCTGACTTTTCCAGACCAAGAGTAGCCCCAAGACAGACCACATCAAGCCCGTAGCTACAGTGGGGCATCTCAGGGCCCTGCCCCCTTAATTAAAAGCCCTGCCCCACAAATAGCCATTTCAGAAACCTTATTTTTAGGATGTTTCCCAAAGGCTCATGGGAATGCTTTTGAAAGACTCACCATGACCCAGGTGGTATCCAGCAGAACCGGCCTCGCAAAAGGGGGGGGGGATTGTTGGTGAAGTATCAATGTGCTCTTCTTGAGTGCCCTTCTAAGCTTTCTTGCCCTGTGGAAGAGAACTCAAAAGGCAATTAAATGTCCTCTGAGCTGTGTTTTCCTAGGAACTAACACACTGGCTGCCCTGTCCCTAGAAAGGAAGGGCTGGAAACAGGCTCAGAACCTCCCCCTTTAAAGACAGGCATTCAGATTAATGTAATTAACTGTAATTTAGCTGCCCCCTTAAAAATTTAAATACCACCCCCCCCCCCACCTCCCGAACAAAAAAATCCTGGCTACAGGCCTGGAGCACATTGTAGAAAGTCTCGAGGATCCAAAGAAGATCCTTCTTATTAAAGAGAAAGTGGGTGAAACATGATCCTGATTGTCCTTCCTATTAAATGCTGCAACTGGCTTTCACCATAGAGTTTTTGCCCAAATACCAGAGTGTCACCCAGAAGTCACTGGCGTGATGACCTCAACTTCCTGTGTGACACTGGCAATGTGGTCTGGGCCTTACTGGTTCTACTGGTAAGTCCCCCTGCCACTTCCATCAGGGAGTCTGGCAACCCTGCTGGGTGACCAGTCACATACTCTCAGCCTAACCTACATCGCAGGGCTGTCGTTGTGAGGATAAAACGGAGGAGAAGAGAATGATGTAATCCTCTTGGGTATAAATGAAGTAAATAAGAATGTCATTAAGCTGATGGAACACACTGTTGCTGAGTAATAATGCAGTGTCAGTGGCGAGGCTGGTGTCTTATCATGAACAGGGAGATTATTCTAAAGACTTATGCAATGAAACATCTGGTTATTAAAAGTATTTTCTTATGAATGAAGGGGGGGGGAGAACAGATGGGGAACACATTTATCTGACCCACACGCACATTTGAGGCAGCGCCTGCTGTGGAACTGCTTTGTGCTCCTAACTCCTCACTTGCAAGTACTAAATCAAAGAATTTAGGAGAACCGCAAACGCCATCCTCATCCATATCCTACACCCCCAGAATCTGCTGACAGCCCAGCTTGGCGATATACAAACTGCCAAAACAGGAAATTCTGCACCCAGCGCTAGCAAAGGTTACACTGGTGACTTAATCCCCTTGTGTAACAAGCTGAATGATTTGTTTAAAGAGAATGCAAAGAAAACCAAATACAGCAACACCTTCCTCGATTTTTTTTTTTGTTATGGTCCGTTTTCTGTAGACCAGGATCACAGTCCAATGCAGAAATACATGACCTTGAGAGCACTTTACTCCTGCCAGGCTGCCGCAAAAGAGATTTGTGATCCTTTAAAGACTAAGGGACTTCTAGTGGCACGAAGAGGTTCTTGCCTCCAGATGTTTGTGCTGCAAAAAAGAAAGGGTTAGTCTCAAAGGTTTTCTCTACCTTACGGAGACTCCAAGTCGCTTACAGTCAACTTTCCCTCCTCTCCCCACAGCAGGCACCTTTTGAAGTAGGTGGGGCTGAGAGAGTTCTGAAAAAATCGTGACTGGTCCAAGGTCACCCAATAGGTTGCACGCGGAGGAGTGTTGAATCAAACCCAGTTCTCCAGATTAGAGTGCGCTGTTTTTAACCACACCACACTGGTTCTCCACACTTTTTATAATGAGTTCCCCTGATGTAAGTCTGTCTGCAAGTCTGGTGGTGCACCTGTGGCCTGGCACATGTCAGGTATATCAGGTAGCTTGGCCCTACTTGAAGACTGAAGAAAATGATGGCTGCAGGAGAAGGTGGAGCCTTCTTGACTCGATTCAAACCCTGGTGTGTTGTACTGGCATTTCAGATCCAGAATGCCAAGGGCCAAGCCATCAGATTGTCCACCTGCATAATATGAATGAACCTCTTCCTTTTCCTCAGGCTTCCTTCCTTCCTTCTCACCCTTTTGGAAGGACTGATCGTTGGTTATTGTGAATGAGACTGTCCTCACTTTGGCTATAAGGACGTAAGAGAAGCCAGTGTTGGATCAGACCAATGGCCCATCCAGTCCAACACTCTGTCACACAGTGGCCAAAATCCAGGTGCTATCAGGAAGTCCACCAGTGGGGCCAGAACTCCAGAAGCTCTCCGGCTATTGCCCCCCCCCCTCCAAGCACCAATTATACAGAGCATCACTGCCCCAGAGGCAGACAAATGCAAACCACCTGTTTGTCTTTTGCCTTGACAACACAATAGGTCACCATAAATAGGCTGCTACTTGACAGCACTTTCTACCACCACCAAATGAGAATTAAATTAATAAACATGTGTCTATGTAAACACACACACACACAAATCTCTGGATAAGAACCATGGCTGGTGTCCTGTGGTTTATATTATTGGGTTAAATGTTAAAGAATAAAATCAATTGCCTTGAAAGCAAAGAAGTTTTATGTAGTTATGGAGAAAATGCTGTTCAAACAAATTACAAGGATGAGCTGACTCCAATGGTAACAAGAGAAATATTTTTTTTTACTTACAGAAATAGAAGCACATCTTACATGACATATTCATGGAGGTACATTTAACTTATTGTGAACAGATTAACTTCAAAAAGATTAACTTGCTACAGCTCCAAGCCCAAGTAAGAGAGAGAAGATGAGAGGTCCTAAATAAGATGGAACACAGAAGGCAAGAGAGGGCCAAAAAGGCTCAACATTCAACCAGTGAGAGGGTGGGGCCAACTACCAAGTGTACCTGAGTGAGAGAATTCTCTTGACCCTTTCCCTCCCAGATTCTCTTGGATGCAGAGTTACAATATCCAACATTTGTTTGTTTGTTTGATTGATTGATTTATGTACTGCCCTCCCCATGGGCGGGCTCAGGGTGGTTTACAACAATCTTAATATAATACCATTTAAACAACCATTAAAAGACAATTTAAAACAATAAAACCATAAAATACCATGCAAACAAGTTAGTTCTCATCCCAATCAGATAATTTAAAATTCAGCAGTACCCCGATATTGGGATCCAGGCCACTGGAGGGGAGATAGCCAGGAGGGAAGAGGGGCATCTGGCACCTCAACCAAAGGCCCGGTGGAAGAGCTCCGTCTTACAGGCCCTGCGGAACTGCAATAGATCCCACATGACATATATGTCTCATCCTTTTGAATATGTTTTTTGGCTGTCCACATTTTTCAGTCTAAAACTAAATAGGAAACCAACAATAGAAGAAAGGGGCAAAAAGAATTGAGACTTTTGAAACGCAGCATTTGAAACAGCCGAGGCTCAGTTCAGACACTAAACGAAACCATGGTTTAAGTAAGCTAGGGTTAGTGTGATCGTCCGAATGCTAACTATGGTTAAGCCTGGATCTTAAACCATGGTTTGCATTTGGTTTATGTATTATTTATTTAAGTATTTACATCTTGCTTTTCTCCCCAAAGGTACCCAAAGAGGCTTATAACAACAAATAAATACAATAGATAAGCCAAAAAAAAAACCCTCCAAAAATATGGCAACATATCAGGAATCCATCACATCTAACGTATTAGGAATATCAGGGATCTATTGTTGGTTTGTTCGAAGGTACCATCTGCAAAACATGGTTTAAGAGTCAAATGGCCCTGTACCTGCAGCCAGAGAAAGGCAAACTTAGCCTGGCTGGAACAAAAATTGAGTCCACTAGCATCTTAAAGACCAACATTTTCCAGGGTGTCATTTTTCATGCTGATCGCTCGAATGGAACTCAGCTGCTGTGGTCTTGCATGTAGAAAACTAGCAAGATCATGTTCCCCTCCCGCCCCCCGCCTCACCAGAAACGATCTTAATTATGGGTTTTGTGTGATGCACAAATGTGGATATCCTGTTTTAATTCTGGCATCTTCTTTAGTGCCACGGTCACCCTGCTGCAGGGCCAGCCAGGTTTCTGAGTTGGAGAAAGAAGGAAGGCAGCGAGATTAGCATTTATTGATGCAAACCAGGATCTGAGCAATCATCTGCAAATCCTGGTTGTCAAACTAACTCCAGTTAAAATAAGCCGTGGCATTGTGTTATCCCTTAGTTGAGCCTGTATAGAGTGAGTTAGGTAGAAAGGAAAACTGAAGGGTGGATCTTTGAAAGGGATTTGAGAGGTATGTGAATGGAACTGTCAAGTGTGAAGTAGAGACAATCAGGTAAGAGAAGAATAACAAATGGTAGGCAAGTTAGACTACCATTTTTGTTTTGCATGCAGAAGGTCCCAGGTTTGGTCCCCAGCACCTCCAGTGAAAAGGATCTGGTAGGAGGTAATGTGAAAGACCTCTCCCTGTTCAGTCTGCTTCAATTCCAGTCCAATGACCTTCACACACAAATCAAACATCATAGGTCTTCAAACATAAGCAAAATACCTACATAGGCCTGTCCCTTTTAAATAGCAGTCTAACAGTAATAGATATGAATTTGCTTGGCTGAGAAACGTGCTTGGCTGCAATACATATTGAGGATCAGGATGCCAGTGTCCAAATACTGCCGTTTAACTGGATCATGTGTTTGTCTAGAAGTGTCATGAAAACCACCAGCTAGCAACACTTACCTTCTCCCCCTACGCATATCGAAAAGCTTAATAGAAACTTGTTTCTAGCATTGTGATGATTCACTGGCATTTACTTTTCTGGCTCACCCATATCTTGATTCACACGAAAGTGGGTGGTTATGATTACATGCCTCTTAGTCAAAATAGCTGTTCATTCCCATATTTCCCCATAGCATTTGACGGATTTCCAACTCTCTGTCTTCAAACTAATCTATCAATGTGTATCATTTAGCACTGATTTCGTCCAAACATTCTGTTAACAAGGAAAATATAGGCAAACATTGTCATGAAAAAAGTCCTAATTAGGGTTGCCAAGTCTGGGTTGGAAAATACCTGGAGACTTTGGGGGCGGATCCAGGAGAGGGCGGGGTTTGGGGAGGAGAGAAGCCTCAGCATGGTACAATGCCATAAAGTCCACCCTTCAAAGCAGCCATTTTTTCCAGGGGAGCTAATCTCTCTCAGCTGGAGATCAGTTGTAAAAGCGGGAGATCCCCAGGCCCCACCTGGAGGCTGGCAACCCTAGTCCTAATTCCCTTTTCTAATAGTGCCTCTTGACAGTCAGAGTAATAAGATGACTTCATCAGAACTTCCAGCAGGCCCATCTGGAACCTGCTGCCTGAATAAAATTAAAACTATCCACAAAGAGAATGAAAATGAACACAAGTTACTCCTCCCTCCATTTCTGGCTCAGAATTGGCATGCCCAGGGGTCTGTTGGGGCCGGAGCGAGGCGGAGCAAAGCTCCGCCAGCTCAGGAGTGGCCACTAGGGCAGCCACAGGCAGAATCAGATTCTCTGATCTGATTCAGCCTGCTGCCAAATTGCCGCTGAAATTCGGTGGCAACTTTAAAAGCAACTGGAGGGGACGGGGTTTGAGGGAGAGGCTCCAAACTTGCAGGGTAGCTGCTGGGGCCTCTCCTCGAAATACCCACAAAGTTTCAAGAAAATTGGACCAGGGGGTCCAATTCTATGGGCCCCTAAATAGGTTGTCCCATCCCCTCCATTGTTCTCTATGGTGGGAAAAAGTGTTACTTTTTTCCTCCCATAGAGAACAATGGAGGGAATGGGGGCAACCTGTTTGGGGGCCCGTAGAATTGGACCCCCTGATCCAATCTTCTTGAAACTTGGTGGGTATTTCGAGGAGAGGCCCCAGCAGCTACCCTGCAAGTTTGGAGCCTCTCCCTCAAACTCCCTTTCCTCTAGCCCTTCATATACCCTATGAGTTTTTGCCATTGATTTCAATGGCCCATAGGGTATAATGGGGCTGAAACTGACATTCCCTTTCTGACACACTTCCGGTGATGTCAGGGGACGTGGCATATACTAATGAGTTATGCTAATGAGTTATGCTAATGAGCTCCTGCACCTCTTTTTCTACGAAAGGACCCCTGGGCATGCCCTTGACCTAGGGAATGCCATCAGATCCTCAGACTCCACAACTGAGACTGTCTATCCTGGTCTATCTATGGGGTGTGTGGGATGTGTGTGTTAGGGTTGCCAGCCTCCAGGTGGGGCCTGGGGATCCCCCGCTTTTACAACTGATCTCCAGCTGAGAGAGATCAGCTCCCCTGGAGAAAATGGCTGCTTTGAAGGGTGGACTCTATGGCATTGAACCATGCTGAGGCTTCTCTCCTCCCCAAACCCCACCCTCTGAGTCTCCAGGTATTTTCCAACCCAGACTTGGCAACCCTAGGGGGTGGGGGGGTGGGGGTGTTATGTTCCATCAAATCACTTTTAACTCTATGAATTAATGACCTCCCAAACGTCCAATCGTTAACAGCCTTGCTCAGGTCTTGTGAACTGAAGGCTGTGGCTTCTTTTACTGAGTCAATCCATCTCGAGTTGATTTATGATACATCAGGGGTCCATTGGAGCAGGAGCGCACAGGAGCGCAGCTCCGGGAATGAGGAGCCCAGGGGGCGGGCACATGACCAAGCCCCACCCCCTCCTTGGCTTCCCTGAGCAGTGCAGAGGCGCAGCACCCCGGGGAAAGCCCTGCTAGGGTCTTTATTGTTTTTAATGTTTTGTTTTAACATTGATAATTTTATCATTGTTCCTTTTATGACTGTGTGCTGCTTTTCCAGAGACTTGCTCAAGGTGGCATATAAATTTTCTAAGTATACCATTTTTTATCTGGGCACATGGCACATAAGTACTGGAGAAATTTCACCAACCCTTCAGCAGCTTCCACCCCATCAGTTTGGTGTAGCGGTCAGGAGTTGTACTCTAATCTGGGAGAACCGGGTTTGATTCCCCGCTCCTCCACATGCAGCTGCTGGTGTGACCTTGGGCCAGTCACAAGTTCTCTCAGAGCTGTCCTCTCATGAGCAGTTCTCAAAAGACCTCTCTCAGCCCCACCTACCTCACAGGGTGTCTTGTTGTGGGGAGGGGAAGGGAAAGGGAGGGGTGGTGCACCTGTCCTGGGTATCTCAAGTCTACTTGAAACCTGGTGGTTTCAAGGGAGCAGGAAGAGAATGAGGGTGTGTTCTTTACGCTTATTTTTATTGCACAAAGTATTGGATGGGGAAGGGAATGGAGGAAGAGCAGGTCAGTTTCACTCACCTGTGGAGTGGAGCCTGAGGGGTGGGTGTGGCCTTCTGACACACTTTCGGCATGTTAGGGGGTGTGGCATATGCAAATGAATTATGTAAATGAGTTATGCTAATGAGCTCCTGCACCTCTTTTTCTACGAAATGACCCCTGTGATACATGATAGAATAACGTTTGAGTTCCATGGCACCTTTAAGACCAACAAAGTTTAAATCTGGGTATAAGCTTTCGTATGCATGCACACTTCTTATACCCCGAACAAAACTTTGTTGGTCTTCGAGGTGCCACTGGACTCAAACTTTGTTCTGCCACTTCAGACCAACACCGCTACCCCTCCTAAATCTACAAGCAACTAGTAAAGACTCAATAAATCTGCAACAACACGCAATTTAACGCAAATCAAGGAACAACTATAACACAACAACAGGAACCACAATTAAAGACAATCTGAAAATTGCAATTTGAAAAAATCTACCACTAGCAGGAGTGTGAGGGCTATCACTGGAAAAGATCAAAGCAGATGGAAAAGGTAGGTAGTAGTTGGATATGCTACGAATAATAGTGGTTGATTCTATCAATTAAAGTTTATTTGTTTTTATTTATTTTTTTATTTAAAACATTTATTAGGTGTCTTTGTTACTCACAGAGCTCGGGGGCTTGCAATATAAATAACATAAACTAGTGTACATAAAAATACATCAATGCATTTTTATTAATTTTTCAAATTTTACACAAAAGCCAACAATAACAACAGACTTATGATATGTCAACACATTTTGCCCAAATGTGATTAATTACTGTCAACCATTTGTACCGTACCATTACAAAACCTTTACTATTCACAAAATAAGTAAGTCTAACCATCAGATAAATATCATTCAGTTTATTTAATCGAGGCTGAATATCTGTCTGAAAAATATTGAGAAGATGGATCAAAATTATAAAGGAAAGTGCTGGAAATGTAAAGAGATGGATGGTGCCTTTTACCATATGTGGTGGGCCTGCAAAAAGACCAACGAATTATGGGTAGAAAGACATACTGAAATATAGAAATACATACTGAAATGCAGAAAATCTTGAACTTAAAATTTCCCATGAAACCTCAGACTATGCTATTAGGAATTTTACCATCTAATATAAATAAATTGGACCATGAACTATTCATATAAATGTTAACCACGGCACAACTAGTATTTGCAACCAAGAAGAAGTCTGAAATCTGCCCAAATCTTAATAACTGGAGAGACAATATGGAAGAATATGCTGTTATGGCAAAAATTATGAACTAAATAAATAAAAAGCCAATCACTGAGTTAAAGAAAAAGTAGAAATGCTTTTATAATTACTACAACAAACTACATAGATTAGATAAAGCTGTTAGAGGAGTTATAAAGAAATTTAAATTGATTAATACTCAGAACTGTATAATTATATTCTCATAGTCATATTCATTAATCTTTTTATAGTTACATATTTACTAGTTATTATATGATACTAGGAATAAGGCCCATTGTGGAAATAAATGCAACGGGCTCTTGAAAGAGGCTCTGTGAGAGCGCCAAGGACTTGGGCACTCAGCGTCAATTTGCTGTGGCGACCTCAGCAGGGTATAAGGACACAGAGTCCACCATTTTCTCCAGAGGAACTGAACTCTGCTATCTGGAGAGCAGTTGTAATTCTGAGTGATCTCCAGCCCTCACCTGGAGATTGGCAACAGTGGTTCCCCAAAGGTAATAACAGGTTTGGAGGGCAGAATCTATGGCATTTTACCTGTTTGAGCCCCCCCCCCCCACTCGCCAGGCACCATCCCTCAAATCTCCGGGAATTTCCCACCTGGAGTTGGCAACCCCATTTCCTTTCCAGCCAGGCATTAACCTACCTTTATTATTCCCCTCGCTGTTCAGCTTTCCATCTCCCCCACGCCCCGCAGTCTTTATCATGCTCTGAAGCCCTGACTGCCATGTCACATTGGCTATCGGGGGGGGGGGGGGATCTCAGCAGGGTATAAGGGCACAATGAGTTTTCTCCCAAAGGCCAAAATAGGTGTGGAAAGGGCCCTTTATTGACAGAAACCAAGCTTGATTGACAAGCAGCAGGCACTGAGGGAAAGTAGGGTTCCCAGCTCTGAGTAGGGAAATACCTGGAGATTTGGGGGGTGGACTCAGCAGGAATTTCCCAACCTGAAGCTAGCAATGGACTGGCCCCAATGAGTTCCTCACAAAGGCATAGAAAAGGTTTTGTTTCTTTGTCTTTTTTAATGACAGAACCAAGCTTGGTTGCTTACCAACAGCCAGTGAGGGAAAAGTTAGAATGCTTTGGCTGCTGGCCTCTATGGCGTTCTATTCAGCTGAGGCCTTTCCTCTCCCCTCCCCAAACTCTGGCTTTCTTAAACTTGTTTCCTTACCTGGAGCTGGCAACCCTATGAGTTCCTCACAACAGCCACTGAGGGAAAACTTTGTCCCCCACAGGAGCTGAGCAAGAGACATGTCCGTCATGAGACACACTGCTTCTGACAGAAAACAGTGGCTGAAAGGGGAGTGGGTGAGGAAGAGGAGCAGACCCAGCACCCAGCCAATGGCATGCGATTACTCTTGAGTGGCGATTGATGGGCCAATGGCTGAGGGAGAGCATTTTACAGCCAATGAGAGCACATGGAATGTTACCACCCCACCTGGCCTTTATATAATAGGGACAGATTAACCTTGTATAAAGAAAAATGTTTTCTTACTCTTTTCTTATGTTTCTGGCTTATATGTTTTCCTACCTAGCCCTATAGATAGGAAATAATGGAAATATGCATAGAAATATATTATGCTGAAGTATTATTTTACCAGGTTTTGATTGATTGATATCCTTTGCTATGATACTCTTCCATGTTTTATATTCTTAGATTATGCAATGTCCTTAAAATGTGTTTTAACAAATGATGTTTTATGCTCCTCACCTTTCCCTTTGTCCTTTTTCATTTTGTAGAAGAAGAAGAAGAAGAGGAAGAGACTGGATTTATATCCCACCCTTCACACACTTGGAGTCTCAGAGTGGCTTCCAAACTCCTTTCCCTTCCCCTCCCCACAACAAACACCCTGTGTGGTAGGTGGGGCTGAGAGAGCTCTGAGGCAACTGTCCTTGAGAGAACAGCTGGTACAGAGCTATGCCTTGCTCAAGGTCATCCAGCCGGTGCAAGTGGAGGAGTGGGGAATCAAACCCAGTTCTCCCAGATTAGAGTCCGCGCACTTAACCACTATACCAAACTGGCTCTGTATCCCCTTAAATGGTGAAACAAAAATATTTTTTAAAAGCCTGAATATCTGGAGTTTCTTTTGACTTCCAGCACCGTACAAACATTAGCCAAGCTGCCGTAACTGCATTCAGCAATGTAAGTTGTGAATTACCCCAAAACGAGGAAACATAATTTAGGAGGAAAGTTTCAGGTGCCTTCAGAATATTCTTATTTTAACCAGAATTCAGCAAGCTTACAACTTTGTCATAAAACCACATTTTAAAAAATCACAATGTAGCACTACTTTAATCAAGTACAGTCCGAAATAAAACCATTTAAAGCTGCCTCCTAAAGATCAAAAGTGAGGGGTCAGGCGCACCTCCCTGAGACGATTGTTCCATAATAATACAACTTTTCAATTGGCAGCCAAATAGTCAAATATTCCTCCCTCCCTCCCTCTCTTCCATCCTTCCCTTTTTCCTCAAGAAGGATCAAAAAGAGATGATATGCTGAGCTGGAACCCTCTGTCAATTGCTCTGTGCCAGTAAAGACAGATCCAGTTGGTCAGCCATGTTGGTCTGAAGCAGTAGAACAAATTTAGAGTCCAGTGGCACTTTTAAGACCAACAATGGTTTATTCAAGGTATGAGCTTTCATGTGCATGCACACTTTATCAAATACATTGGGATGGCAGTCAAGGTTCAAACTTGTAGCCAGAGAATGAACAGCAAATTAACATGCAACATGATGATGATCAAGATATGCAAAATGACACTAAAAAAACAAGTTAAGGTTATACGGTCAACAGTTATAAAGCAATAAATATGCCAGTAAAGTGACTTCTGGGGTGTCCTCTCCCTGCATTCAGAGTAGCCTTTGGCTTGGAAACAGCACACAGCTGCCTTCTGTCCTGTTTTTTTTTGGGGGGGGGGGATGCCAGTGCTACTTCTGTGAAGTACCTCTTTGTCAGCCTCCAGATGGGGCCTAGAGATCTCCTGGAATTACAACTGGTCTCCTGACTTCAGACATCAGTTTCCCTGGAGGAAGTGGCTGCTGCAGAGGATGGCATCATAGCTGAGGTCCCTCCCTTCCCCAACCTTGCCCCCCCCAGGCTCCACCCCAAAATCTCCAGGAATTTCCCAGTCCAGAGATGGCAACCCTACAGCATCAAGGTAATGCATGAGAACTGCACACAAGTTCAAACCCCCCTGACTGTGTCACTCTGCAACTTCTCATGACCATTCTTCTTCTCCCCTCTGCCCATCTTTTACCTGTCCTACCCAAGCTACCTTTACTTCCACTATATTATGAGAAACAGAGGCTGAATAACATGACACATATGGTTGCAGACACTGGTAGAGGATAGACATGGCCCTTCTCTTCCTCTTTCTGCCTCTTAAGTGACCTGTGGGCAGAATTAGTTGCCCCAAAGCTTTGGATCTGAAAGCAACCTAGGGTTGTCTTGCCAGCCCCCAGGTGGGGCCTGGGAATCTCCCAGAATTACAACTGATCCCCAAATGATAGAGATCAAAATGACTGCTGGGGAAGGTGGACTCCATGACGTTACACCCAGGTGAGAGCCAAACCTCACCATCCCCAAACCTTACCCTCAGCTTACGCCACCCCCAAATCTCCAGGAATTTTCCAACCTGTACTTGGCAGCCCTAGATTGTACTACACTGAGTGGAATATTGTATCTCTCTCCCAAAAAGGAAGAAGAAATTGGATTTATACCCCACCCTTCACTACCTGAAGGAATCTCAGAGCGGCTTACCATTTCCCTTCCCCTCCCCACAACAAGGGGATACCCTCTGAGGTAGGTGGGGCTCAGAGAGCTCTGAGAGAACTGCTCTTTCCAGAACAGCTCTGAGAGAACTTGTGACTGACCCAAGGTCACACCAGCAGCTGCACGCGGAAGAGTGAGGAATCAAACCCGGTTCTCCCAGATTAGAGTCCGTGCTCCTAACCTAACCACTACACACCAAACTGAAGCCTTCCTAACTCCCAGTTCAAGGTTAACGGAGATAACTGAATGGATACACACACACACACACACACCCCAACAGCTTCTCTGCTTTTTAGCCCCTTGGCCTGCAGAAACTAGCTGCTGGGAGCTCTTTCCTGAATCGGTATGAATGGGATTCCCTCAACTTGGCCAGGATTGCAGCTCTGAGATCTGATGGACCCTGCAGCTGTTTGCCATGTCCGAGAGACCAAAATAAATAATACATTATATATGTGTGTGTGTGTGTGTGTGTGTGTGTGTGTGTGTATGTATGTATATATAACCAAGCCAATCATTAAAAGGTATCCTACAGCCACAGGATAATCTTTGCTATCTAAGTATGTGGTTTTAATGACTTTAATTATTAAATACAAAAGCGCAGATAGGTCAATGATGCCTAATGGGCACGAACGAACAAGCTCTTATTACTCTGCTCAGAGTATGAGAGAGCCACATTCAGAGCTGATCTTGCTACAAAATGGATCACCCGACTTCGTTCTCTTTTTGACAGCAACCCTGCCGCTGTTTTTTACTGCCCCCTCAGACACAATGTCTCAGAGAACGAAGGCATGACTGACTGAAGTCTATCCAGACATACGCTCACATCTTCACACAATAAATGCAGACTTGTTCCAGCACAGATTCACTCCTTGTTCTACACTGGAATGGAACCCATAACAAAATATGAAAAGGCGGCAGTGATTTGTTTCCCCATTGCCTTGCTTTTACAAAATGTATTTTTTCTTCTTCCCTCCTCCCTTTTCCACTCCTGCCCAGTGAACTTCAAAATGTAATATATCAGCCCTTACAAGCCTATCCAGCTTGTGTAGTGGTTAAAGTGTCGGACTAGGATCTGAGAAACCCAGGTTCGAATCCCCACTCCGCAATGGAAACTTGCTGGATGACCTTGGGCCAATAGGACTGTATTATGGGAGAACCGGGTTTGATTCCCCACTCGTCCACTTGCAGCTGCTGGATGACCTTGGGCAAGCTGTAGTTC
This sequence comes from Lepidodactylus listeri, assembly GCA_029233225.1. NCBI lineage: Eukaryota > Metazoa > Chordata > Lepidosauria > Squamata > Gekkonidae > Lepidodactylus > Lepidodactylus listeri. Next base: position 28,290,270 of record JARCFY010000002.1, read on the forward strand.
TGTCACAGCTGGTCTCTCAAGGAAAGCTCTGGAAAGAGCTCTCTCAGCCTCACCTATCTCACAGGGTATCTGTTGTGGGGAGGGGAAGGGAAAGGAGATTGTAAGCCGCTCTGAGACTCCTTTGGGTAGTGAAGGGCAGGGTATAAATCTAATTTCTTTTTCTTCTGCTTCTTCTTCTCAGCCTAACCTACCACACAGGGTTGTTGAGAGGAAAAAATGGAGAGGAGGAGAATGAGGAAAGCTGCTTAAGGTTTCCATTGAGGAAAAAGGCAGGATATTTTTAAAAAACAAATAAACTTTGCCTTCCATTTTTTATTTATTCATGTCATTTATAATTCCCCTTTCTCAGTGGACTCAAGGAGGATTACATGGAGTAAGCCAATACAATGAAAAGGATGGGACATCCAATAAACAATGTATAATTTGTATTGTAGGAACCAGCCAGAAATCTGAAAACATAACTGAAGCAAAGCGTAAGTATTGAATGAACTTCCCCAGGCTCTGCCCCCAAACCTCCAGGAATTCCCCAACCTATGATGAGGGCATTCCCCCCCCCCCCCGCCACCGCCCTTGTTATAATCTAAACAGATTTCAAAAGGAACGGCTGCCAAACCTATACAAAACTAGATGTGAAATTTCCCTCTAACTGAAGGGCCAAAAACAGCTGAAAAGGTATCCAAGTCTCTATTGTTTTCCTTTTTTAAAAGAAGTCCTGACAGCTTCTGTTTCCCACATTCTGAATTGCTCCCACACACCCAGATCCAGCAAAAAGGCCTTCCAACTAGGCAGTCCTAACTGGCTGTCAGGCCTTGCCCGCTCTTACTGACAAATCTCTCTTCCACTGCTGCTCAACTTCCTTTCTCGCCTCTACATTGCTCCAGCCAAAGCTTTAGCCCCAAATGGCCAGCAGAGGGCCCTGAGATTTACTTTCGGAGGGCTGGAACGGAAATATATTGGTTGAGTTAAGGTCACCTTATTTTGAAAAGCCAAAAAAAAAGAGGATGTATTTCCCGACTGACTACTTCAAACAAATGAGACAAATCTCATTTGAAATACCCCTACTATTTAAACTGTGATCAACTAGGAATATTCCTAACCTTCCAGTCCCAAAAGAAGACTTTTCATCTGTTTTTTTAAAAGGATCCCAAAAGAGGACGGAGAGCAAAAAAAGAAGTGGATGATTCGTGAGCTTGTTTTTTAAAAATAAAAACTGGATTCTGTCAGTTTCCAGCACAAGTCAGTATGCTTACAATTTTGTACCTTGTTTTAAAAGTCCTCAGTGTTTGTGTGTTTTTGCAAAAAAATAAGGTAACAGAGTTTAACAGAATAAATGTATGTATGGATTGTCCACCTTTCTTATTTTTGAAGTATCATTTGTACATTTTCTGTCTATATATCTATGGTTTTTAAAGTTTTTTTTTAAGGTAGAGAGAGACAGCTAGAAGCATGGAGAGAGGGAAAACATTTGACAGAATGAACACTGGGTTCAACAGTACGTTTGTCTGACATTCTCACCAGAGCTGAGCAGAAACCGTCTCAGTCCACAAGAGGAAATAAACAACACATTTTCTACATCTTCTCTGTTCAGTTCTTAGAGGTGCTAAACTGAGCCCATGTATAGATTAAGATGCATGTGGAATTTGTCCTGTGGTGTTTCCAGACTGTGTTTATTTTATCTATCTTTGTCCATCTTCCTATTTATTTATTTATTTATTTATTCATTCGATTTATACGCCGCCCTCCCCGCGAACGGGCTCAGGGTGGCTTACATGGGCTCATAGGCCAGGGAATAATACATTAAAATCTCTAAAAACAGTTAAAACAGTTTAAACACTTAAAATACATTCCTAAGACTAACAGGCTACAAACAGCTTCCTATAACATATTGTCCAATTATCAAAGCGGCGGCTCAGTGGTAAAACTCCCTATCCCCCCCTGCCACCCGCCAGGGTTGATTCGGGCCAGATTACATCAAGGTTGATATAGCTGATGGATGAAATCATGAAATCATCGGTGGCGGCTCCTATTCGAAAGCCTGGCGGAAGAGCTCCGTCTTGCAGGCCCTGCGGAACTGCACAAGGTCCCGCAGGGCCCTGATCTCCTCTGGGAGCTCGTTCCACCAGATGGGAGCCGCCACCGAAAAAGCCCTGGCCCTTGTTTTAGTGAGTCTAGCGGCCCTAAGACCTGGGACCTCTAGACGATGGGCTGATCCTGACCTCAGTGCCCGCTGGGGTATATACGGAGAAAGGCGGTCCCTGAGGTATGTTGGACCCTGGCCATATAGGGCTTTATAGGTAAGAACCAGCACCTTGAAGCGAACTCGGTATACTATAGGCAGCCAGTGCAGTGCCGCCAGCACAGGCCCGATGTGGTCTCGACTTGCGAGACCCATCAACAGCCTGGCCGCTGTTAACCCCAAGGGCAGCCCCATGGGATCCTAGATGAATGTGGATCTCATGCCCTCTTCATTTCATCCTCACAGCAACACTGTGAGGTAAGGTAGTTTGAGAGAGAGAGAGAGAGAGAGAGAGATCATCCAGGGAGTTTTAAGGCTAAATGGAGATTTAAACCTAGACCTTGTAGTCCTAGTCCAGCACTCCAACCAGTACCCCCACAATGTCTCTCAATATGTACATAAAATGCTTGTGAAACTCATCGTCAGCTTTGGCTGAATCGCATCTGGGCAACTGGAACTTTATAAGTCGGCAGATTTTTAATTACTCGCTTATGGTGATAATGTTATTTGAAAGCCACAGGGTGTGTACATGAATAAATAGATTCTGCCCCATATCAGTTTGTTTCCATATAGGATATTGCTTACTTGAAAGCTGTCCCTTCCTCACATGCGATGATTACAGCTTCCACAAAGAGCAAGTTATAATTTCTCTGTTAAGTACAGTCGTTTCTGTGAAAATCTTGCTTTCCAGATGAGGACAGTTGTGAAGGGCGTATGGCTGCAGGCTCTGGCTTGGGACATTCCTGGAGATTTGGGGGCTGATCCTGGGAAGATCCAGCACAATCATTGGTGGTGGAGGTGGTGGTAGTGAAGCCCAGGAGCCACAGCAGGCCCAGTGAGAAAAGGGGGGGGATTCCCCCCACAAGGCTTGTGAGCCCACACTTGTGTAATAATAAATGGTGCCCTCATGGGGTCTTCAAGGCAAGAGCAGAGCAGAGGTGATTTGCCACAGTCATTTTTGGTGGTCTCCAACCAAAGTACTGACCCTGCTTGGCTACAGAGTTCTGACAACCTCTTGCTGGTACTGGGCTGCTCAAGCTGCTTCATACGAATATGACATTCAAGGGATTGTGGGAGAGCCGCTATTATTATTTTTTCTCCAGCACAAAATCCAAAGAAAAGAGAAACAAGCAGTTTAGTCCCCACTGAAGCATTGGAGCAAACAGTACAGAAGTGAAATGTCGGACTGAGGAAGCTGATGTGGGACTGCGAGTAAACACCAGTCATCTGGAAACAGCTGTGTGAGAGCACAGGGTAAGCATCTTTCTCTCATACACATACAAGCCATTTCAGTTTTATGTGAGCCGCCCTGAGCCTGCCTTGGTGGGGAGGGCGGGGTAAAAGTTAAATAAAATAAATTAATTAATAAATTAAACAATCCCATTGATCTGACGCATTTGAACTGGCACGCCAATTCTACACTGACTTGCAAGACGAAGAAGAAGAGATTGTATTTATACCCTGCCCTTCACTCAGAGTCTCGGAGAGGCTTTCAATCTCCTTTCCCTACCTCTCCCCATAACAGACACCCTGTGAGGTAGGTGGGGCTGAGAGAGCTCTGAGAGAACTGCTCTTGAGAGAACAGCTCTGAGAGAACTTGTGACTGACCCAAGGACACACCAGCAGCTGCATGTGGAGGAATGGGGAATCAAACCTGGTTCTCCCAGATTAGAGTCCGAATTCCTAAGCACTACACCAAAAGTTGTTGGCTTTAGAAATTACTGAAATTCACCTTCAAGCAAGCAGCTAATGTTTTACATCTGCTTTGGCACCACATGAATTTACAGTGGTCTATAGAGGGTTGCCAACCTCCAGGTGGGGGCTGGTGAGCTCCCAGAATTACAACTGATGTCCTGTTGACATAAAGAATTTATTATTTCTTTATTTAACACATTTATTCCACTTCTTCTGGAGAAAATGGCTGCTTTGGAAGGTGGCCTGCATGGAATTATACCCTACCAAGGCCCCTCCCCTCCCTAAACTCCACTGTCCAGGCTCCACCCTTAAATCTCTAGGTACTTCCAAACCATAGGCGTCAACTATGGGGTGGGGGCTCGGCGGTGTGGGCCACCTCTGAAATTTCCTAGAGGGGACTGAGGCCCCCCCAGCAAAAATGGAGCGCCCACTGCTGCACCTCCCAGGCCCCTTCCTAGGCCCACCCGCTGCCACACTCTAGCAATCATCCAGAAATTCTATGGCACCATAGAGTTTCAGGGTGATTGCCAGAGCGTCACCCCTGCAACGTGCCCAGCATGATGACGTCACTTCCGGGTGACGTCATCACGCTGGGCATTCGCCCGGATGGCCCCGGGAGGGAGGGAGGGAGGGAGGGAAAGAGAGAGAGAGAGGGAGGGAAGGAGGGAGGATTGGGTGCAGGGGAGCCGGGTGGCGGGGGGGGCAGAGGCTCTGGCGGCAGCGGTGGCGGGGACATTGCGCCCCCCCCCCCCGGAAATTGCAAAGTCTACATCCCTGTTCCAAACCACGAGTTAGCAACCCTAAATGTCTAGCATAGATTCGTCTTTTCTGGCCAGCCTGCTCCTGTATATTTGGCAGCCATAAAGCAGGAAATCCTTTTCCCAGCCTGAGGATTAGGGCCACCAAGTCTTGAAAACAAAAAAATAGGTACCTGAGTAGGCTTCATGCGAGGATGGGCGAGCCCTCTGGGTCTGGGAGCGGAGTATATGATGGCTCTGAGGGGGCTATACTGAACAGAATTGGTTTGGAAAAAAGTGACTGGGAAATCTCCCACTTAGCCAGTTTGGTGTAGTGGTTAAGTGCGTAGACTCTAATCTGGGAGAACCGGGTTTGATTCCCCACTCCTCCACTTGCACCTGCTGGATGACCTTGGGCAAGCCATAGTTCTGGCACAGCTGTTCTTGAAAAAGAGCGGTTTCTGTCTGAGCTCTCTCAGCCCCACCTACCTCACAGGGTGTCTGTTGTGGGGAGGGGAAGGGGAAGGAGTTTGCAAGCTGCTCTGAGACTCCCTTGGGCAGTGAAGGGCGAGGTATAAATCCAATCTCTCCTTCTCTCTTATTCTTAATACATAAACACAGGGCCAGAAGAAAGTATGGCAGCCCTTGTTGGGTACTCTTTCTAGAACTTCACAAAGGTCTTATTTACTCACCGGGCCAGGATTTTGAATCAAAGAACGGTTTCAAAAAACTTTTCTGGCCCAAAGATCACAGGACCTTGAGCCTCAAAAGAGGTGATGGTGTAACTGTGTGTACCACAGGGACACTCTGCCATATTATAGATGGGATTTTTTTTCTGTCAAAAACACTGTGGGCACCCAGTACTGAAAGCCAACCTGATGGTGTCCTGACTGGGCAGAGCCCTGGGTAGTCTGTCCCCCTTCCCCCGGAGAAGCTTTAAAATGGCACAGGTAGGGTTGCCAGCCTCCAGGTGGGGCCTGGGGATCTCCCGCTTTTATAACTGATCTCCAGCTGACAGAGATCAACTCCCCTGGAGAAAATGGCTGCTCTGAAGGGTGGACTCTATGGCATTGTACCATGCTGAGGCCCCTCCCCTCCCCAAACCCCACCTTCTCCTGGCTCCACCCCCAAAGTCTCCAGGTATTTTCCAACTCGGACTTGGCAACCCTAGGCACAGGGTGGTTGGAGACAAGATCCCTGGTGGCAGAGGAGGTTCTTCCCAGGCAATGAAGTAGCAGCCAGGGGTGAAGATGGGGATATTTGTTCAGTCTAGATCAAGGCTTAGGGACTGCTGTATAAGATGTTTTATACTTTTTATATTGAAGTTGTTTTCAGACCTTACTCATTCAGGTAAAATTTCCACCTGTGGCCCCAACAAATATTATATTACCACCGCCATTTTCAGAAGTTAGACATGTGGCACTATCAGAGATGGCCGCCTTTGTGGTAGCACCTCAGCCCCAGCGCTCACACAAATCGTTGTTCCACCATTTAGCTTACTGGTCAGCTGAAACACTTCCTAGAACTTGGGGAGGCTTTCTCTCTTCTTCCCTCTCCATTTCCTCATTTGCTTTTAAACCATTTTGAATGCTTAAACTCATATACCAGCTCTCTGTTTTTCAGTATCTTATTATTCATTACTGGCTTCACAGTGATCGACTATTAATATGATTTTTATGCGGCAGTTTTTAGTACAGTTTAAAACTTTCATTGCTGTTGATTTTTTTTAGCATTATTTAGTTTTATTTGTTTATTTTCTTTGCTTTATTTATATTCAGCCTTCCTTTCCAGCGGCGACTCAGAGGAGCTAAAATTGTTCTCCTCTTGTCCATTTGAGTAGGGCTCCCAGCAGGGGCATAGACTTTCTACATCCCCGGGGGGGGAGCAGGGGCTCTCTCGTGCGCAAAGCACGCGCGCGCGCACGGGACCATGTCCCCGCCGCTTTCCCCCCCCCGGCCCCAGGGAGGCAGACCCGCGCAGTTGCGGCGGCGGCGGCAGCCAGTTGGCCGGCTGACTGCCGCCCACACGAAGCGTGGGACCATGTCCCCGCCGCCTCTCTCCCCCCCCCCCGCCCCAGGGAGGCAGGAGGGCAGGCCGGGGGTGGGGGGGAAGGAGAGGCGGCGACGGCCAGCTGGCCGGCTGACTGGCCACTGGCAAGATCTCCATTTTGCCAGGGGTGGCTGAGCCCCTTCCGGGAAATTTCGGGGGAGGCTCGAGCCCTCGAGCCCCCCCCCCCGTAGTTGACGCCCATGGCTCCCAGCACTTTGCTGGCAACCAGCAGGAGGACGGGGGTTTGGAGACTGACGAAATTGGCACCTCAACACAGTGACCTTGCTGTGTAGGTCACTGTAAAAATTTCCCTGTAGGAATTTCGCTGATCAGTATGGTAAAGTAAAAAAAAACAGGCTGGGGAGGGGATTCCAAGAGCATTGCTTGACACATCAATGTCCCTTCCAGGTGGAGAACCACAAGAGATGCCACCATATCAAGCAACAGCATTTCCCCGCCCATTTTATGCCTGCGACTCACCACTCCAGTGAGAACCAGGTGGCAAATGGCATCCGTTACCTGTGAAAGAGGTTAGGCTGATACTGTGTGACAGGCCCAAGGTCACCCAGCAAGTTTCCATGGCAGAGTATGAATTCAAATCTAGGTCCCAGTCTATTACACCGCACTGGCTGATAAAAGCGATGACTTTTCAGGCCTGAAGATCAGCAGGTTAAAAATGTTTAAAATAAATAAAAGTATATAGAATAGAATAGAATAAAGTTTACTGTATATGGCCATTGGCCGTTACAATTTTTAGATGAAACTGGATCATAAATGTGTATAGAGAGAGCCACTTTTGTGTAGTGGTTAAAAGCACAGATTCTAATCTGGGAGAACCAAGTTTGATTCCCCACTCCTCCACATGCAGCTGCTGGCGCAACCTTGGGTCAGTCACAAGTTCTCTCAGAGCTGTTGTCTCAGGAGCAGTTCTCAAGAGAGCTCTCTCAGCCCCACCTACCTCACAGGTGCCTGTTGTGGGGAGGGGAAGGGAAAGGGAAAGGAGATTGTAAGCTGCTTTGAGACTCTGAGTGAAGTACTGTGTACAAATCCAATCATCTCCACCTCCTCCTATAGATATAAAAATGTGGATTACTGAAGTTTGTTTCGCTTGGGCATGAGGAAGAGCTGGCTTACTCCAGCTTGAAAAATTCCTGGATGTTTGGGGGTCGTGACTGAGGAGGAATGTGTATGGGAAAGGGAAGGAAGCCAGTGGGGATGTGACACCATATAGCCTACCCTCCAGAGTTGCCATTTCCATCAGGGCAGCTGATTTCGGGAGATTTGCTGTAATTCTGGGGGAACTCTGGACCTCACCTGGAGGTTGGCAACCCCAGCTGCCTACTTTTGGAACACTCTTCTTTGACAATAATTCAGTCCACAATCTTGCACCCTTTTGCCAGCAAGTCTTTATTGCAGAAAGGCATTTTTATCTCTCAGACTGATTTACATTTGCAGACTGATTGCTTTTATTACAAACCAAAAAAAAAAAAAGCCTTTATTGCTTCTGTTTTATTTTGCCTTTTGTGGTTTGATTGACTTTACCTTATTTTCCCATTGTCTTAGAATTAGCTTTTGTTCCATGTTCGTCTCTTTGAACACCTGGTCGGTAGGCAGCTCCTAAATTTCTTTATAAATAAAGAAGAAAAGGCATTTTTTAATGCTGAATTCTTAGAGCCAAGGCTTTGGATTTGCCAGTCGCTGAAAATAGATGGTATTAATGGGCCTCTCTTGGTGTTCCCAGTGTACAGATCCCAAACATGCTTTCTGTCATGAAAGACAGAGAAAGATGAAAAGGAAAAGAAATGGGAAAGCTGACAGTTGATATCAAAAGACTCTGGAAACAAAAGGTGGTAGAACAATCACGGCCCTTCTGTCTGTCACAGGACATGTCTAGGTATTGTAAAGGCATCATCTTAAAAGGGTTCCATTACCATCACACACTTACATGCAGAGGCAGGTATCCGCCAGTCTTCTGATGTGTCATTTGATGTCTAGTAGGTTGAGATGTCTCATGGGTACATGTTTAGCTTTCATGGTATAGGCCTAGTGCTGCCAATCTCCAGGTGGGCCCTGGAGTTCTCCTGGCATTGCAACTGATCACCAGACTAGAAGAGATCAGTTCCCCTGGAGAAAATGGCTACTTTGGATGGTGGACTCTGAGGCTGTGGTCAGATGAGAGGCTTAGCACAGTCTGGCATTGCCTCTAATTTATCTGGGTTTCTTTGTAACTGAGAGTTTTGATCAGACATCCCCTCCCCAACCTGCCTAACCATGCGCACAGCCCGTGGTTGATCCATCAGACATGGCAGCCACGGAGTGGGGCAGCTTTTAAAAAATTATTTGTATTTTGAGCATGCGCTTATTGGCTGTTGGCCAATGGGATTGCTGGAGGAGGCTGCTGGGATATGTAGTGCAGCATGGGGGGGATTGTTTTTGAAACTATGCTTTTGAAAAAAAAAATCAGCGTTTCAAAGATTTCAAAGCTGGGGGGAGAGAAGCCTCATCCTGTGTCCTGTGTGCTGCTGGCATTTTTATTTAAAAGCGTGGGGTGAAGCTGAAGTCATGGGCATTCTCAGACTGCCTCCCTCCCTCTCTCCCTCTCTGAAAAATCTTTTCAATTAACCCCTTCCCCACCTCGTGTGCCACAAAGCACAGAAAAAAGCTGAAATACACAGGTGTCTTTCTTTGGAAGTTTTAAAAGACAACACAGTTGAAGCTCATGCATGTGTGTGTGTATGTGTGTGTGTGTGTGTGAGAGAGAGAGAGAGAGAGAGAGTGTTACACGCACCTCACTAACTGCCTTTTTAAAAGCCCCAAACTATAAGGGAATTATCAGACTTCTCAAATGGCTTGAGACCGCGATGGATTGATCAGACTTCCGGAGTTGTGGGGTGAGACCACTGGCACCAGGAAGGACCGGACTTTCCCTGGTGTCAAATAACTCTGACTCGAAAACTGGTGAGGACCGGGTGCCAATGACTGGGGGGCGGGAGACAGATGTTGCTGTCTGATCATGTATTTTAAATCCAGAAGGGAACTGCAACAACAGGTGGCTTGTTTGATTGCAGCCCAGTGGCATTAAACCCTGCTGAGGTCTTTCCCCTCCCCAAACCCTGCCCTCCCCAGGCTCCACCCCCCAAATCTCCAGCTATTTCTGAACCTGGAGTTGGCAACCCTATTAAATAGGCTACCTCTGGGTTTGCATTTCACCCATTGTTTAATCTCTGAGAATTAACTATTCAATAGCTATTTCAAAGTGTTCTAAACTAAGCCATGCACAGAAGTAAGAAGCAGAGCCTGTAAACTTAACATTTGAGCACAGTTAAATCGGATGGAAAGAAACATGCCAAGATAGGTTGTTTATGTTCTCAGGATTGCATACAGAACCCTGCTGATCAAGGGCTAATTAAGCACATCGTGTAACAATCACTTATGTGTCAAGACCCACATTACCACTTTCCTGCCTCCCAAAATATATGACACGCAGACAATGCTCCCTCTAAGCTGTGGAGTCTCGGGAGCAAAATTTCTACTTCGTGAGCTACTGGCATTAAAGTTGTGAGCAAGCGATTTGGCCACTGCGTAAATTAGTTTGCTCTGGAGCCATCCTTCCTGAGCTAAGACAAAAATGTCTGAACCGGAGGCTAAAATTCTGTGAGCTAGCTCACACTAACTCAGCTTAGAGGGAACACTGCACGCAGATGTGGTATCTAGAATTCTGCTTTGTGTATCAAGAGATGCAACTGATGCCTCCTCCTCCTTCTCTTCCTCCCCATGTGAGCTTGACATGTACAATGTTAAGTTACCATTTGGCCATCGGTAATTCCTCCAACTCTCTCAGCTTTTGTGGTTCAAACGCCTTCCACTTCTGTTGCGCAGCACTAGACGGCCCCAGTTCATCTGTGGGTTGGTTTCCTTTCTGCCCGCAACGCAGTTACTCACCTATCTCCTGAATGCCAACTCCCTTAAATACTTTTAGAAAGCTCTCATATCTCCTCTCTCTCTCTCTCTCTCTCTGTGTCACGGTGTCATCAGTTTATGAGACCCAATTCTTTATCCTTTAGCTTGCAAATCATTGTGAAACATGTCCCCAGTTTTTGTCATCAGTTGTTTACTTGTCAGAGTGAATGCTATTCATGATGCAATTTAATACACTATTGGTAAACAATTAATCCACAAGTACATTTATTTAATTCATTTATTCTCCACTTTTCTCCCCATTGGAGACCCAAAGTGGCTTACATCATTCTTCTCGCCTCCATTTTATCCTCACAACGACCCCATGAGGTAGTTTAGGCTGAGGGTATGTGACTGGCCCAAGGTCACCCAGCAAGCTTCCATGGCACAAGTGGGGATTCGAAACCAGGTCTCCCAGATACTCATCTGACACTCTTAACCACTACACCCCATTGGCTCTCAGTATAGTGGTGGGAAATGAGATGCAGATGAAAGTGAGGTCCCAATCCAGAGATAATTGTGTATTTAAAACATCTGAATCCTGCCTTTCCCCCCACTTAGGGCCCTCAAGGTGGCAGACATCAATAAAACAGACATTAAAAGTCAACTTTAAAACCAGTACATATATAAAAATGCAATTAAAAACCAGCAATGGGTTACAAACGTACAGCTGATATATCCATATCACCAGTCCACCAGAGGGCTCGTTTCCCTATCCACCATCGCCACCCCTGGTCAACAACATCCCACACTGTCCCAGACTGAGGCTTGGCAAGAAAGATGGACTGTAAATAAAGTGAATAACAGAAGCAAGAATAAACCACTCTGACTCAAAGAACTAAAAGGAAAGTGTTTAGAAGAGGGGTACCATTTCATGGTACCGGGGCCGGGGAGGGGGGGCATGGAGTGTGTCTTGGTGAGGACTCACAAGCCTAGTCCTGGATGCATTCCTCGGGATGGATGGGGATTTCTCAACCTGGGTCTTCCCAGTCAGTGTTCAGCATTCTAACCACTATACGACACTATTGCACTGTGCCTGTGACTCCTGGTTCAGATGGTTATTCCTACATGAATCTTACCTTTGTGTAGCTATCAGCCTTGTAGATTCAAGGCAGTTCTTGTGCAGTTGTTTCAGTGCAGTCCAGAGTTACACTCCCCAAAATCCATTCAGTTCAATGGATTCAGAAGGCTGTAATTCATCTCTGGCCCCAGCTCCTGCCAACCTAGCAGTTCGAAAGCAAGAAATTGCAAGTAGTTAAATAGGTACTGCTTCAGTGGGAAGGTAACAATGGTCTGTGTGCTTCAGCATTTAGTCATGCTAGCCACATGACCACGGAAAGTATTCGGACAGCACTGGCTCTTCGGCTTAAAAATGGAGATGAGCACTGCCCCCTGGAGCCAGCTTCGACTGGCTTTTGAGCAAGACAAACCTTTACCTTTACCTTTAATTCTGTTTAGGATTGCACTTTAAGTCTACTAATTTTAAATATTCCACCATAACCAACATTCACAACAATGGAATGGTGAACCATTTGTAGGATGGGATTCTATGCATTACCAATTACCTTCTCATGGTTTTCCAAGCACAAGGAGTAGTACTAGAATTGCCAGTCTCCAGGCGGTGGCTAGAGATCTCCTGGCATTACACAACTGGCCTCCGGGTTACAGAGATCAGTCCCACTCCCCAAAGTCTCCAGGTATTTCTCAACCCCGAGCTGGCAGCCCCAAGTAGCCCTGAGGCCTCAGGCTGCTTCTGAATAATACCTGTATAAGGTCTGAATATTATCAGTTCAGCACTCAGTCGGGCTGCCTGCCACTTCTCGATTGGGAAATTCCTGGAGATTTGAGGGCGGAGTCATTGCAGGGCAGAGTCCGGGGAGGGGAAGGAGCTAAACAAGGCTATAGTGCTGTAGAGTCCACACTCTAAAGCGGCCAGGGGAACTGATATCTGTAGTCTGGAAATCAGCTTTGAAAGGCTTGCTAGACCCCCGGTCTGGGCAGGGTTTTCCCCGATTTTTGGGGCTTCGATCCACTGCCGGCCACCTGGGAAGCCCCACCCCTGTACAGGGACATTGCTGGGTGATGTCCCCAATGCAACCCGGAAGTAACATCATTGCTTTGCCACTGTCAAGGGGTGACGCTCTAGTTTCTGGGCAAACTCTATGGTTTTGAAGCCCAAAAACCATAGAGTTTTGTCCAAACGCTAAAGAGTTATCCCCCAACATCGGCGATACAATGTTGTCACTTCCGGGTGATGTCACTGCGCCACATGTGCTTGTGGCATACAGAATATCCCAGGCCAGATCCTGGAGCCCCCCCACCAGGTCACAGATAGGATCTGGCAACCCCCATTGTAATTCCAGGAGAACCCCAGGCCCCACCTGGAAGTACCAAAAGTCTAGATTCAGAGAATGCTTTAAAACAAAAAAAGAATCGGACATAAATAGTGCTTCTGAAACTCAGCGCTAGAACGGTTCCTTTTTCCTTGTTCCTCCTTTGCAACGCCTTTCTGGTAATAATATGCATTGTGCACTTTCCTGTCTACCAAGCATGATTTAAAGCAGTGCAAGGTATATTGTTTGTCCTGTGTCATTGTCCTTTGAGTTAGGAAAGTTACAAAACACTTTCCTTTCTCATTGGGGCACCTGCTGGCATGCAAAGTGCTAAAGCATTGTCCCCTCTACACCCTCACACATGTGAAAGACACGTTCTTTGTTTCTGAAAATTTCTACCCTACTGTTTACTGTACTACCAGCAGTTTCCAATAAAAACACTACAATACAATCCACAGAACTACGGCACTAACGCACAACCTTTCAGGAAAAGTACCTATTGGTTTGCCTAAGAAACAGCCAATTAGAACTAGTGGAATTTTCATACTGCCCTCTCAAAGCCACTGCTGTCAAAAATCAGCAGTAAAAGCCCACTGAAACAAATTCGCAGTGCATTGTCATTCTGTAGAACCTTCATGCACTACCCTGGTAGGCTATTCTGGCCAACACCAAAAAAGCCACTGTTCTCGGAGGAACTTCCCAGAAGATGGGAACTGCCTGCAGTGATCTCTGGGCTGAGTGGAGTTGGCATTCAGGTCTTTACGGAGCGAGAGGCAGTCTTCAACTATGAGAAGTCCTATGTCGTGAAGAGTTCAAAGGTCAGTACCTGAGCCCAGATTCCATCCCCTGCTGGTGGTCAGGGGGAACTGGGAACCCTAGCCCAGAAACACTGGCAGCCAGTGCCACTGTGGTGAAAGCAGGTTTATATGGTCACAATGCCCAATCTCAAGGGGGGAAAAAAACAGGTGCATGCATGCCTTTTGCTCAAACTGAAGTTTCTGAGTTACCCTGAAAGTATATTAGTATTTTAGCCTCTTGCTAGGATCAAGTGCTCGGGACCCAATGACTCCAGTGCCTGACAGCATTTCATCTAGCCGGACCTGCCCAGTCCACCCCTCAGGTGCCCCCTGGCACAAGCTAATCACAGTACGAAGAAAGTTCGATGCTGCACAGTTCTAGCCAGCGTTCAGCAGTACTAAAACAGGATAGGATCAAGCCACCCTTAGTCTAGGAGTTTATAATATGTCATGTGGGGAGCCTACAAGGATATGCAGAGGTACCCCATTCTCTTCTGTATCCCCCTTTCCCATAGGGTCAACGAGGTGGGAATTCTTGGGCTTGGGTGTCAAGGTAGGGTGGGAGACTGCCTGGGAGCTCTATGAGGGCACAGTCTATAGTTCAATGGCAAAGCATCTGTTTGGCATACAGAAGGCTCAGCCCCTGGCATCTCCACTTAAAGGGTCAGGAAGTAGGTGATGAGAAAAGACTTTCACCTAAGACCATAGAGTAGGGTTGCCTTGCCGGCTCCAGATTGGGAATACCTGGAGATTTGGGGGGTGGAGCCTGAGGAGGGCAGGGCTTAGGGAGGGGAGGGACTTCAGTGGGGTGTAATGCCATAGAGTTTGCCAGTTTGGTGTAGTAGTTAAGTGCCTGGACTCTAATCTGGGAGAAACGGGTTTGATTCCCCACTCCTCCATTTGCACCTGCTAGACGACCTTGGGCAAGCCATAGCTCTGTACCAGCTGTTCTCTCAGGGACAATTGTCTCAGAGCTCTCTCAGCCCCACCTACCTCACAGGGTGTCTGTTGTGGGGATGGGAAGGGAACAGAGTTTGTAAGCCGCTCTGAGACTTCCAAGTGAAGGGCGGGGTATAAATCCAATCTCCTCCTCCTCCTCCTCTTCTTCTTCTTCTTCCAAAGTGGCCATTTTCTCCAGGTGAACTGATCTCTGTTGTCTGGAGACCATTTGTGATTCCAGGAGATCTCTAGCCACCACCTGGAGGTTGGCAGCCCTAGGTTGCAATCAGTTCAGTTCACCTTTATTGGCATATAATACTACCATAAACATTAATATAGATAAGGAGAAGGAGAAAAGGAGGACTGTATTACAAAATACATAATTTTATAAAATACATAATATTGCAAAATATCATTGTTTAACTTTGTAGTTTTTCCTGGCTCAGCTTTATAGCTGATTGTAAAAACATAGCTACCTACACTGTTGTTTCAGGTGAGGGGTCATTCAAAAAGTGATGCACCTTTAAAGCATCTGGGAAGCCCGTCAAATTAGCTAAGATAGAGTTTGGATATTTTAGATGTATATCTACATAAAAGTAACAGTAAAAAAGGACATGTGGTACTGAAACTCAAAGACTATTTAGTTCAGCCAACAAATCTTGTTCTCCTTTGAGTTTTGAGATCCCCTTCACTGTACGTCAAATGGCTCCGCACCTATCTGCTTTACAAGTACCACAACAGTGCAGAGCATTTTCTCTTGCCAGATTCAACGCTATGCCATCTGTGATTTTACATGGCAGATATAACAAGGTTTAAATCACACACACAGTTCTTCTCCACCTTCTTGTTTCTAATATACGAAGCTACCTCAAGCTAGAGGTGCTAATTCGGCACACACGAGCTGTCCAAACACAGAATGAGCAAGAGGGGGAAATACGGAAAAAAGAATATTTGCTAAATGCAGAAGATTCACTTAGATTCTGTTATAATTCCGGTGGTTCCAGTAAAGCTCCACCCATACTCTGCGTCTGGTGTTCTCTATCCCCCAGTGACAGCACTTATAAATTGTAAGAGGACTGCCACGAGTTGACTGCATTCTTTCTGATTTCCTCTCTCTAAATGATACAGGAAACCAAAGCGTATAGCAGTTATTTTCTCAAATATTCAGCTGGCGTGGGGCCTAGCTTTCTCGTCCCAATGCAACATGCATGTCGAAGAAAATAAAAGAGTAATCTGAACGCTGAAGTTTTTAGAAGCTTTCTAACAGGTTCCCAAATGGCAGGAAATTAACGGGCTTTTCTCGAACATCTGTTCTGACTCTGCCTCAAAAGGTCGGAGGCAAACCCTATCTGTTAAATTCAATAACAGACAGAGGCAATAAAACGTATCCTTTGATTTCCACAGATGCTTTCCTCTATTAGCTACTCATTGCGCTAAAGAGAAGCAGAATGTTTCACCTCTTCTGTAGTTTGTATCAGGAGGAGCAGGATTTAATAGTGACGCCCCTAGTTTGATTTAGAAAGCTAATGCAGTACTTTTTTCCTGATGTGGCTCTGCAGTTAGGGAATTCCCTTCCCAAGGAAACCTACCAGCATTTATCTATCTAAGGACTCAGGAAATCTTGCATATCGGTGTCTCTTTAGAAAACAGCGACCAGGTTTGTGAGTCACAGAGTGAAATGTGCTCTCTGCCATGTTTAGGGTTCCCAGGTCTCCCATGACGATTGGCGAAGGGATGGGGGGCAGGGTTGCCAAATCCAGGTTGGGAAACTCCTGGAGATTTGGGGATGGAACCTGGGGAAGACGGGGAGCTCAGCAGGGTACAGTGCCATAGAGTCCACCCTCCAAAGCAGCCATTTTCTCCAGGGGAACTGGCCTTTGTAGTCTGGAGATGAGCTGTAATTCCGGGGGATCCCCAGGTCCCACCTGGAGGCTGGCATCCCTAGCCACATTCCCACTTTCCTTGTTCTTCTCCTGGGATCAGAGGACCCTCAAAAACAGGCGGGGGGGGGGGATGCCAGAAATCCAGCCCATTGTTTTTTATTGGGTTGATTAAATTGCAATTTAAGGCCATCGAGCAGGATGGAAACGTTTTCAATAAACTTAAAATTAGAAGATCAGAAGAAACATTGTCAGAATCTCTGGCCCAGCTGGATTAGGACTGAAGACACTATGGAACTTGACTGGCTCTTTGCTCTCCTGGCTTTTCCAGTGTAGTAGCTTTAGTGCCCTAGTCCGTCTCTGTTTTGAATCCTTTATTTTGTTCTTTTTAAAAGATTCCTAAATAAACTGCATATCCTGTAACTTCTGCTGTAGCCTGTACTCCTATGGTGGGTAAAGAGAATAAAGAATGAGAGAAGGGATTTCGGCTTTTTTAAAAAATGTGTTGAATGTATACCACCATTTTTGAGGCTTGAGTCTTTGGAGAAAGGCAGGGTGTGATTATTTAAATAATAAATAAAAGGGTACTCAGGATTCCTAGTAGTCGTTCATCCCAAATATTGATCAGGCCGGTGCCTGTCTAGGTTTAGAAATGCGACGGCTTCGGGTACTCACATACCATTCACAGGAGCCAAGAAATTTACTCTGCATACTAGCTGATCATCTGGGACTGGAAGCACAACTGCTGCGACGATTGACAGCAGCCTCACTGGTAGCACTGCTTGTCTTACATCTCCACGTTTTCCGCTGGGCAGACATTCACCAAGTGGAGGTGGTGGAAAGTATCACATCACAGCTGACCTTTGGTGACCCCATAGTGCTTTCAAGCCAAGAGGCAAACAGAGGTACTTTGTCACTGCCTGACTCTGGTAGCAAACCTGGACTTCCTCCATCGTCTCCCATCCAAGGACTAACCAGGACTGGCTCTGCTTACTTTCCAAGATCCAGTGAGACTGGGCTAGCCTGAGCCAGGGGGCATTCACCAGATAGCCACAGAAAATCCTGGCTCCCTGATCAGCTTACACAAACAATACATGTGTGTGCAAAAAACTGCACTTCATTTAACGTTTTTGGAGCTTACCAAGCTGCATCTTCCTTTATAATCCCGCGGGCCAGTTACTTTCCTCAAGCAACCTTCTGCAGGTGGTGCCCTCAATGAGGATCGTCCGTAGGGCAACAGTAAAGTCACAGAATCTCATCCAGAGTGGGTGTGGAGGGTGCTTTCGTTCACTATCTTCAGGAAGTTGTATTCGAGTGGGTATGGGTAGCCGTGTTGGTCTAAAGCAACAGAACAAAAATTGAGTCCAGTGGCACCACTAAAACCAACAAAGTTTAATTCTGTCTATAAGAAGCGTGCATGCACATGAAAGCTTCTACCCAGACCTAAACTTTGTTGGTCTTAAAGGCGCCACTGGACTAGGGTTGCCAGGTCTGGTTTGGAAAATACCTGGAAACTTTGGGGGTGGGGCCAGGAGAAGGGAGAGTTTGGGGAGGGGAAGGGCCTCAGCATGCTACAATGCCATAGAGTCCACCCTTCAAAGCAGCCATTTTCTCCAGGGGAGCTGATCTCTGTCAGCTCGAGATCAGTAGCAAAAGCGGGAGATCCCCAGGCCCCACCTGGAGGCTGGCAACCCTACACTGAACTCAAACTTTGTTCAGGTATCCAAGAAGGCATTTGCTGGAGGGTAAAGTGTGGTACAGGTTTCAGGGATCAGCCAATCGGGTACTGGTAGAGGTAGGATTCTAAAGTTGGCTCTGTGGGTTGAACTCTGTGGCCTTCCGGGCCTTACACTTCTTGCGACTCGCATCAGACTGCCACTGACTGTGAGTCATTTATATACTACTATGTTTCGCTATTGATTCATCATGAACCATGGGAAAATATAAGCTCACTCGATTCATGCTCGTCGCAGTAGATGGCATTTCCTCTAGTTGAGGAGCAGGAGTGGGACAGTTTGACATTCAGGTTTTCTCCAGGGGTATCAGGGCAGAAAGCAGCACTCTTTTCTCCAAAGCCAAAAGTGATGGTACCAAACACAAGCCAACCCCCCCCCTCCAAGCCATTAACAGCAGAAGGAAGATTTATTGAACCACAAAAAGATTCTCAGCCACACCCAGGAGAAGCTTTGGAGGCATCTGAGGACCAGATCCCCTCAGGTCAAGGAGACTCAAGGCCCCTTCTTTGAATTCTCAAGTTAATGCTTTTGGGTTTTTTAAAAAGTAAGGTTGCTTCCAAACAGGTGCAATTCTCCACTGCAGTTTCATTGCTGCTGCAAATGCAAAGGAATTCGTGATAGCAATGGCACATCCTCGTGTGGCGATTCCATATTTTTAACCCCTTGTGCCAACAGCCCTCACTTCCATCAGGATTTTGCTTTAAAAAATTGATTGCAGGTGTATCACAGTAGTAGTAGTGGTGGTGGTGGTAGTGGTGGTGGTGGAGGAGGAGGAGGAGAAAATATTGGATTTATACCTTGCCCTTCACTATCTGATGGGGTTTCAGAGCATCTTACAATCTCCATTCCCTTCCCCTCCCTACAACAGACACCCTGTGAGGTAGAGGAGGCTGAGAGAGCTCTTTCAAGGACTGCTCATGAGAGAACAGCTCTGAGAGAACCTGTGACTGACCCCAGGTCGCACTAGCAGCTGCATGTGGAGAAGTGGGGAATCAAACTCGGTTCTCCCAGATTAGAGTCCACGCTCCTAACCACTACACCAAATTTTAACACTATGGTGATACACCTACTGCTGATATTTTTTTTAAAAAAGGGGGGGGGGCCTCAATGAACTTGTTTGTTCATTGCCAAGAAACCTTGAAATGGCAGCCGTGATTTCACTGTGTGGCCCTGTGAGATCTCGGAGAGCCCTCATTTTCTTCAGACTGCACAGATATAATCATCAATCCCATTGCTTTATGGTGGCTTCCCCCCCCCCCCCCCCGATTGTTTTATTTTGTCTTTAGACCTCCCCCCCCCCCCCCGTTTCCCTCTCTCCTAGCCCTGCTTGGGTGGCTCTATTGTATGGTTGCATCTGTGCGGTGGGACCACCCATGGGGAGCTAGATATGAGATAGGTGGCAAATTGTACTTTAATGAAATATGAATGCTTACTGTTTTGTAAGGGTGAACTGTTTTGTAAGGGTGAAAAGTTGTCTAGACTGACATATTAATGGTGGTTCAAAATCACTGATATGTTAAATGAAAGTTTCAGAAGGGTAACATTAGACATCTGCAGATGTTCTGTTTAAGCAGAAGGAGCACGTGGGACTGGGGGAACGGGATCACAGTGGCCAGCCCAACCCCTGACCTACCAAATTCAGTCTAGAGTCTGCACAGAATCTGTGCACATGCTGGCGCATAAGCAGAGTATATGAAAACAGGGTTCCCAGCAGGGCTGCCAGCAAGCTGGAGGAAAAAAAATGTCCTGTCCCTTTAATAGAGCCTTAAGGTGTGAAAATGGGCGGGTGAAGATTTTCATGGCACAGAGGTAAGCAGCAGTACCTGGTATACAACAGCCTGTGAAACTTCTATTAAACTGAGAGGACAGGTTTTTTCTTCTGGCTGCCGGCCACATGTTGATTTACATTGATCTCTATCATTTGGGGATCAATTGTAATCAGGGCTCTCTTTGTAGGAAAAAACCCAGCAGGAATTCATTAGCATATTAGGCCACACCCCTAACAGTACAGCTCATTAACATACTAGGCCACACCCGATGTTACCAGAAGTGTGGTCATCCAGCCACGTCCACCTTTTGCTTCTTATTCTGTTTATCTTGTCAAAACAGTTTTGACAAAACCAATAAAAACATTATTTTCTGTCCCATCTATACAAAATCTTGCCTGAACCAATATCTTATGTCCAACAATTATTCCCACACTGGATTGGAATCAGTTCCTAAAGGTTAGGTTCCCATGGAAATCAGCTTGCCTTCCTGCAAAACTAGTACGCTGAATATGATTTTTTAGGGTTGCCAACCTACAGGTGGGGTCTGGAGATCTCCTGGAATTACAACTGAGCTCTAAACTACAGAGATCAGGTCAATGGCTGCTTTGGAAAGTAGCGTCCATGGCATTATGCCTTGCTTAGGTCCCTCCTTCCCCTAAACCCCACCCTCCACTCCCAAATCTCCAGGGATTTCCTCAACCTGGAGTTGGCAACCCTAGTTCACTGGCAGAACAATGCTAGGAGCCAGTTTGGTGTAGTGGTTAAGTGTGCGGACTCTAATCTGGGAGAACCGGGTTTGATTCCCCACTCCCCCCTTGCACCTGCTGGATGACCTTGGGCAAGCCATAGCTCTGTACCAGCTGTTGTCTCAGAGCTCTCTCAGCCCCACCTACCTCACAGGGTGTCTGTTGTGGGGAGGGGAAGGCAAAGGAGTTTGTAAGATGCTCTGAGACTCCAATCTCTTCTTCTAGGTTTGTGGATGCACTGGACGGGAGTAGTTTGTGGACTATTTTATTCAAGGTACAAAATTTTATTCAAGGTATAAGATTCCATGTGCCACCCATACTTCTTCAGATGGAAGAAGTGTGCATGCACACAGAAGGTTATACCTTGGATGAAACTTTGGACTCCAACTTTGTTCTGCTGCTTCAGACCAACAAGGCTACCCACCTGAATTATTACACTATAATACTTTTTACAAGCAATTGTGTACCAGTGGAGTGGTTACCATGCAGAGTCTGTCCCACAGGTAAAATAGGTGGTCTTTACCACATAAAAGTATCACTACCATCACAAGATCACCAATCGTTGGAAGTCAACTCCTCAGAAGCAGAAATCTCTCTTATTAGGAGGTTTAAGAACATTAACTTTGCTGGCCCATTAAAGGCAGATGTCAGCTCAGTGGCAGGAGAAGAGGGACAATCATCTTCATCAGAAACTTTGCCCACTTTTTAAATTTCACAAAACAGGCAATCTCCAAAGAGCTGCTGACCATGCTCATTTTTAGTTACATCTCTGTTTCTCTGCAGATGTCCCCCAAAGTCCCCCATGCATCAGTCAAGGGTTCTGCCAACACACACAGCAATGAAGCTACTTTTTCAGATGTTTTCTCTTGCATGGCAGTAAGCACCAAACCACTTTAATACACACTTTAGACACACATACAAGACACAACAATGAACTCAGGCTTCAAACTTACTTTTCTTAAGCAGAAGATGCCATGAGAAAACTAAAGAGATTCTCAAAAATTAAAGATATTGTCAAAAGCAGCATTTCCTGGGCTCTCTGCTTTTTTACATCCCCCCCCCCCTTCAATAATTTTTTAAATAAAAACACAAAGAACAAAATGAAACAGAAAGAAAGAAAGAAAGAAAGAAAGAAAGAAAGAAAGAAAGAAAGAAAGAAAGAAAGAAAGAAAGAAAGAAAGAAAGAAAGAAAGAAAGGAGTGAGAGAAAGGAAGGAAGGGGAGGAGAGAGAGAGAAAGGAAGGGGGAGGGAGAGAGAGAAAGAAAGAAAGAAAGTTGGGGACAGAGAGAGAGAGAAAGACAGAAAGAAAGATAGATAGGGCAGAGAGAGAAAGGAAGGAAGGAAGGTGGAAGAGAGAGAAAGGAAGGAGAGGGAGAGAGAGAAAGAGAAAGAAAGAAAGAAAGAAAGAAAGAAAGAAAAAAAGAAAGAAAGGAAGAAAGGAAGGAAGGAAGGAAGGAAGGAAGGAAGGAAGGTGGGGACAGAGAGCGAGAGAGACAGAAAGAAAGAAAGACAGAAAGAAAGGTGTGGGGGAGAGGGAGAGGGAGAGAGAAGGAAAAGAGATGGGGAGGCACTTACCGGAGCAGGGAGAGTGACGTGACGTTGGCAAGCCAAAAGCAGAGCCAGGCCTTTCCGTGCAAAGAGCCTAGCCCCCTGCTTAATCTCTGGTTGGGGCTTTCTTCTGCTGGCTCTCTGCACTTAAAGAGAAAGCGCCGGTTGGGGCTTTTTCCTGCTGGCTCTCTGCAGGAACTTTCCCTTTAAGTGTAAACAGCTCAGGGCGGGCAGGGAGGGGGCGGGGCAGGCCCGGACACCAGCCAGAATGGTGTTCCAGTGCATTCCTGCTGAAAAAGAGCCCTGCAGGCCACACCTGGAGGTTGGCAACCCTGTTTGCAGAAGAACAAGCTCTGAGTCAAGTGGCACTTTAGAGACCAGTAAGATGTCCCAGGATATAAGCTTTTGAGGGTCAAAGCTGACAAAAGGAATTTTGACTCGCAAAAGCTTATATTCTGGAAATCTTGTTGATCTTTAATGTGCCACAGGACTCAAATCTTGCTCTGAATTTAAAACTGTTTAACTTTGGCTGGATCATGCCCTAAAATGTCTAAAGTAGAAAAAAAAAAAAGCCTTGCTACAAGTAGGAAAGGCTATGAAACCAAATTTACCTAATAAAACTTGGAAGTGAATAAAGGCCTTCTAATCGATCTAATAAAGGTTAAATGAAAGAGGGAGTGTCATTTTTACAAACTCATTACTTAACTGGCGCCCTTGCTTTCGTATGCATGCTCTAATTTTAAAGATTAAATACATTCTGTGCTTCTGTGTGTGGATGTAATTAGGCCTTGACTTGCCTCATCTCATTTAAGGGGGAAAACAAACACAAACTGCAAACAATTACACTTGCATAACTTTACACAAAAGGGCAAGACCTGGCTGAGTTCAAGGGATTTATTCCAGTGACTTTGTTTTCTACAACCCCTTAGCTTGAAATCTAGCTTAAATTAGTTTCCAGCTCCAGTACAAGAAGCCTTTTTAACAACTAGATTCATATGTAATGTGCAAAGGGGTCCTTGCATCCAGAGCTCTAAAGGCCATGAGCAACGTCTGATAAAACAAACCACCTAAGTATTGTTAGGTCCTGCCAACCAGTGGCAGTATTTGGGGAGTGGAGAGCAATAGAGGTAGGTGAATTCTGAGAGCGCTGTTACATCATTTCTGGGTAAAAACTGGAAGTGACATTGCAGCCATAGTTGCCCATTGCCACTCCCGGCAGCAGGGGGGGGGACATTAAAAATGGTGGGGGCAACTATACTCCTATATCACTTCTAGGGAAAACCCAGAAGTGACATAGGGTAGCTCTAGGAATCACCAGAAACTCTATTTTTTCCCATGCAATTTCTAGAGCTACCCTATATGATGACTTCCAGGTTTTCCCTAGAAGTGACACAGCAACACAGACCACCTTGCAGCCCCCCCCCCCCCCCCCCGGCCATCTCCTCACCCCAACCACTACACAAATAGGGGTATTTAAAATGAGATTTGTCATAGCGATCAATTGTTTGAAGTAGCTAGTTGGGAAATATGTCCTCTTTTTTTCTTCTTTTTTTTTCTTTTCAAAATATGGTAACCCTGCAAGTGACATGGAGTTTATCTGCCATCAGCAAAAGTAACTATGCTCTTGCCGCTAATAATTTGGTGGCTGAAATTCAGTACACATCTGTGCTTAGCCAAAAAATCCCCAGTTACCCGCCTCCTTTTGTTATTTTTGTAGGCCCAAAGTTAGCAGAAGCAAACAAACCCTTATCGTTTCATTGCAGCCTGACAGCCCAATCCAATGCATGTTTACTCAGAAGTACCTCACAGTGAGATAAATGTTTTTTTCCTCCCAAGAAAACATGTGTAGAGTCTTAACTCTGACAGAGTTTGTGAATGATGTCAATATTATACATTACTAGAGATTAGTAAGCAGTCTTGGGAATGTTGAGGATGCAAAATATAAATGATTTAAATAAATAAAAAGTTACATTGTTGAAAGTTATGTGTTGGAACAGTATAAATGAAAGTGCTGCTCTCATAGAGCTGTCTTTTGAGCTGAACAGTGTCACTGAATAAAAGCCTGTTTGTTTGAATTCATCGGCTCCTGCTCAATACTTAAAACATATCAAACTAACCTTAAGGGCACAATTTGGGGGGGGGGGGGGGGTGGGGGTGGGGGGACAGGCAACCAAACTCAGGAGATGGGTTCCTTGAGAGACTGCAGATGCATGATAGGCCATAGGGTTGCCACCCCCAGGATGGGAAGTGCCTAGAGATTTGGAAGCGGTGCCTGTGGACAGTGCAGAGCAGGGGGACTTTAGTGGCAATGTGAAGTGATAGACATAGAGCCTACCCTCCAAAGATGCCATTTCCTCCAGAAGAACTGATCTCTGCAGTCTGGAGATCAGCTGTAACTACCAGCACCGCCTGGAGACTTGCAGCCTTAAAGGTAGAGTCCCACGTATCAATTTAAAAATTAACAACTAGGTCTTGTACTGAAGGCCTCCTATAACTAAATTAAAATCTATACATACAAAACCCGAGAGTTACTTATAGGACAGTGCTATGCTTTCAAGGGATTTGTGACCGTATTTGAAAGAGTTTTGGGGCACTCTGAAGACTGGGAGAGTAGTTGTGGAGGTGTAAGTTTTGTGGATTCCAGTCCCAGGAACCTGTGATTCCCTCCCCCCCCCCCCCCCCCCCCCCCCCCGCCCCCCAGTTTTTCTTTTAAAGGCCGGCACATGGGGGGGGGGAGGCCATTTGGTCAAAAGGATCCGCAGTTAGGGTTTTGTTCTTCTGTGGCAATTGGAACTGAGTTCCACAAACCTGAAGTCACTGTTGGTGTGAACACTTGGGAGCGCAGGTTGCACCCAGTGCAAATTTCTGTGTCTTCGTTCAGGAAGTGGGCTGCCGTGTAGTTAAGATTCTTTCATGTTTGGTTGGGTATATAAATACATCTACCGATGCAAAAAGGAAGTTGGGTCAAACGTCTCTTGTTTCTTGCGTTCTGCAAAGTAGCATTAAGAAGAATAAAATATGGGATTTGTGGGGGTCTTTCGAGATCTGGGAATGAATGCTTCAGTCCTACCCATGCCGAGCCCTTATGAGTCCTATCCCCTCCTCCAATTCTAGCAAGAAGCTGCCGGTTTTTAACTGGGACAGTGCAACTTCAAAGTAGCTGCCTTTGCTCTAGATTATCCCTTTGCATGCAATGTTCTCTGGCTGCTGTTCAAACTTCAAATGGCAGGAAAAACTGCCTCTTCCAGGGTTCTGTAGTAAACCACGCAACCCCCCCTTTCCCCCCCCCCAGCATGCATACCATAGAATGCTAACACCTGACACAACTCAGCTGCATATGATGCAGAGAAGGAAGGGGAAAAATTAATTGAAGGTATAGAAGGACTTGAAAGTCACCAGACAGACAGGAGACAGTGTATCTCTTTGATCAACAGATACTGGTTTTAAATCATAGGTTATCAAGGCTCTTCAATATATAAAGATGTCTCAACTTTGTCAGGACCACAGAAGTAGTTTTCTATTCCTCCACATTTGTTGGCGGTGGGAAGTGACCCTGTGCGAAAGAAAGGGGGGTGGGAGAGAGAATATCAAGTTGTTTTTTTGGAATGCACAATTATGGAGCCTGTGCTACACCCAGTGGAGCCATTTATTACCATGTGATATTGGATAATAACTGGCAGGAGAAAAAAAATAAAGAATGGATGCAAGTAGCTATCTCTCCTGGGCGTTGCTGCAAAACACATAGGAGTGATTTTGATAGCTGTTGGTACAGGCATCCAGTTCATCAAGTCTGTTCAGACAATTTTGGTGTTCAAGCTCTCTCCTATTTTGTAAAGAATAATTTTTGTGTTCTCTCGAATTTGCTGTTCTATTGCCAAATGCCAAAGCAAGCTGCTATATTAGATTGCTTGAACTGGATTGCTAAATCTGGATTTCAGGTTCTGAATGGTCTGAACTAGGGTTGCCAATTCTAGCTAGGGAAATTCCTGGAGCTTTAGGGGTGAAGCCTAGGGAGGACCGAGTTTGGGGAGGGGAGGGTGGTTAATGGGGATGTGATGTCATACAGTCTATCCTCTGAATCTGCCATTTCTTTCAGGGAACTGTATTCTGTAGCCTAGAGATCAGCTGTAATTCCAGGAGAACTCCAGCTCCCACCTGGAGTTTGGTACCCTATGCTGAATGAGGCTCCTGTCCCTTTAAGAAAGCCAGTTTGGTGTAGTGGTTAGGAGCGTGGACTCTAATCTGGGAGAACTGGGTTTGATTCCCCACTTCTCCACATGCAGCTGCTGGTCTGACCTTGGGTCAGTCACAAGTTCTCTCAGAGCTGTTCCCTCAAGATCAGTCCTCTCAGTGCTATCTTAGCCCCACCTACCTCACAGGGAGTCTGTTGTGGGGAGGGGAAGGAAAGGAGATCATAAGCCTCTCTGAGACTCCTTCAGGTAGTGAAGGGCAGGGTATAAATCCAATCTCTCTCCTCTTTGTCTCTCTCTCTTATAATATGCAGAAATAAGAAAACATGAAACATGACAAACATGTGCTTTCCGTTTTGGCCACCCCACCTGCCCACACAAACCCATTTTATGGCACATACACAAGATTACATGCTGCTAATTCACATGGTTCCTCTCTGGATTGTGCCCCACACTGTAGCCCTGTGTCACCCTTCACCAGCAGTAATTTGTTGTTTAATTGCTCCAGAAACAGTTGGATGGACTGCCATGGTGAAGTCTCTTTATTCAGTGCAAAGGGACCGGCTAAAGAGATTAAAATAAAAGGCCTCACCCGTCCCTATGATTTTAACTTGCAGAGAGCAACAGGTAAAGCATTTTATGGCATGAAGATAAAGATCACCTGTGCCTGTTCCAGCTGCCGCTCAAGCCACTGAAGAGGAGAGGCTGGGGGGAAAGTATGGGAGAACAAGTTCTCTCTCTCCCCACCCCCAGTGTGGGGCAAAACACAGTCACCTTTTGAATCCCTGCTATCTTCCCTACCAAAATGAAAGAGACTACTGCCGAAATGACTAGTAGTGTAATCTGAAATTGAAATAATCAAGTGGCATTGTGTTAGGGTTGCCAGCCTCCAGGTGGGGCCTGGGGATCTCCCAGTTTTACAACTGATCTCCAGCTGACAGAGATCAGCTCCCCTGGAGAAAATGGCTGCTTTGGAGGGTAGACTCTATGGCACTGTACTATGCTGAGGCCCCTCCCCTCCCAAACCCCACCCTCTCCTGGCTCCACCCCCAAAGTCTCCAGATATTTCCCAACCCAGACTTGGCAACCCTACATTGTGTGGGGAATAGCCACAACAGATCCCAGAGGGTTTGTCTGCTGAAGCTGTAGATTCTTTCTTTCTTTCTTTCTTTCTTTCTTTCTTTCTTTCTTTCTTTCTTTCTTTCTTTCTTTTTCTCTCTCTCTCTCTCTTTCTCTCTCTCTCTCTCTTTCTTTCTTTCTTTCCGCTTAGGTGGCTAGCTATGCTTATGGGGTTTTTTAGGCTGGGAGCACTGTGACTTGCCTAAGGGCACCCAACTAGCTTCAAGTGGGGAATCGAACCCGGTTCTCCTGATTACAGCCTGCCGCTCTTAACCACTACACTAAACTGAACCTTGGCGATCTGAAGCAGAGTTCCACCCGTTCGTTTACTGGATTCAGTGGGTCTAGACGGGTTTAACTCTGCTTAGGATAATACTGTAAGAGATCCGGTGGGGTGTTGTGGTTTAAGTGTCAGACTAAGTGTCAGACTAAAGTGTGGTTAAAGTGAAATCCCTACTTCTCGTTTGAAAATAAAATAAAATCTCATTGGTGATCCTGTTGGTAACATTGCCTGACAACCTTGCAGGGCTGTTGTGAGGGCAAAAATCCTTGAACAGGACTTGTTTAGCACTGTCCTATAAGGGGGGATGGCAGGACAAGTGGGACACTAGCTTTAATCAATTTAATATATAAATGTAATGGAGAAGAGGAAAAAATTTTCAGCTGCTCTGACCTTAGAAGAGGAGTGGGGTAAAAAAATACAATAGATAAAGAGTTGCTATTTGTTATTGGCTCACCACTGATGCACAAATCCCCCTGCTCCTATGCCTTAAAAATTGAAATTTAACAGGTAAAGATGATGGAATGGAGATATTAGGAAAGGCTTCCTTTGCTAAATTTCTGCAGCACACCGGGAGCCCTGTTTGGTGCAGTTGACAGGTGAGGGGCAAAGAGAAAAGCACAGACAAAGAATGCAGAGAAGAAACCACAGCTGTCTCACCTTCATGGTACATTTTCAAGGCATGATGTGAATGTCTGGATTTTGCAGACAAAATTGTGAAATGAGGCTGATCAACTGAGTTCTCCATAGTAAACTCCGCTGTTTTCTGTGGGATTTTGGTTGCCAGCTGCCTGGGGTGGGGATGTCCTGTCCCTTTAAGTATCAAATAGCAGCCGGTTGAACAGTAGGGAAGAGCTAGAGTCCAGTAGTACCTTACGTAAAGACTGGCCAAATTTGTGGCAGGGCATGAGGTTTCGTGAATCACTGCTCACTTCTTCGGTCAGCATCTGAAATCACTCCACTCTCCAAGATAAAAGGACAGATGGACTCCCATTCTAGCTGTATCTGAAGAAGTGAGCAGTGACTCACAAAACCTCAGACCCTGCCACATCTTTTGCCAGTCTAAGATGCTACTGGACTCTTGCTCTTTTCTGCTTCTACAGACAGACTAACATGGCTACCCATCCAGATCTAGCCCATTAAGCCTCTGTGAAAGGGACAGGACATTTCTTCCCTTCAAGCTCTTAACAACGCTAAGACTGTCTACCGTGGAGCACATTCAACTTCAGCAAGCCGAACACAATCAGAAACATTTAGCAGACTGCCTTGCAGGAGCTTACCCTGCCATTAAGATAAACTTTGCAAGAGGCCAGTTGAAAGTGAACATAGAGCAGATTATAATATATTATGCACTCCCAAGAAGTCGCAAGATGGTGATTTTTTTTTTAAAAAAAGGTTCTAGTTTTAGTATCTAATGGTGATTTTTTTTTAAAAAAGGTTCCAGTTTTAGTATCTAAGTGGGCTTTGACAAAAAGAAAAGACTTGAGAACTCTTGAGTGTGATTTCTTCTTGGCTTTATTTTCCACATGGATGAGGGTGTGGTGTGCGGAGACGACAGGGAAATTTAGGGAAGAGAGGGTTAGTCTGCATTTTAAGAAAATGTTGGAACACATGAGTCATGTTCTGCTGGCTGCTATAACCTCAACTGCTATAGTTGTTCTTAAAGGTTTGTTTTGTGTGGGTTTTTTTTCTCTTTTCTCTCTGAAAACACACCTGGTTAAAGAGCTAATGAACTTTTGCTGTGAGGCTCAATAACTGAGTGGCACACTTATCTCTGAGGGTGTCCCGGGCCCGAAATAGGCACAGACACAATACACCCTTCTTTTCCCCCTTTTGATCTTTGCTGTTTGCAGCTTTTTCAAAGACATATACCTGTTGTTAGCGACAACCCATGTGATATCTGTAGTAAATTCTTTCCAGTAGGTGCAATTACACTAAATGGGGATGTTTGCCAGCAGTTCAAAGCGGACTGCTTCTTGCTGCATTATAACAGCAGTGTGTTCTGGGGCTTGGCTGGTCTTTACTGGGAAGGTTAATGTCATTATATCTGCTCTGGCTCTGAACACTTATTTGACCTTGTCTATTACTTTCTGTCTCCTTACTGAATGCGAGTTGAGGATCAGATCCTATTAGGTGAAAGGAAGTACAAAAAAAAAAAAGATTCAGTGTGGGGGCTGTTTTCAGTAAAGTATAACTATAGACAGGAAGGTTTGTTGGTAGGGAAAAAATGAGCAAGGCCCGGGAATGATAAAAAATATAACATGTTTTAAATGAGGCAGATTTTGACAAAATGGGATTTAACTTGAACAAAAGTTGATGCTACAGCTCAGTCCCAGAGCACATCCTCAAAACTGATCCTCAAAACTGAGCACACACACACACACCCCCCCGCGTCCTGAATGCCCCCTCAATTTTACAGATCACCTTAGGGTTGCCAGCCTCCAAGTGGGGCCTGGGGATCTCCCGCTTTTACCACTGATCTCCAGCTGATAGAGATCAGCTCCCCTGGAGAAAATGGCTGATTTGAAGGGTGGACTCTATGGCATTGTACCATGCTGAGGCCCCTCCCCAAGACTCACTTTCTCCTGGCTCCACCCCCAAAGTCCCCAGGTATTTTCCAACCCAGACTTGGCAACCCTAGATCACCTTGAAGGCACATAAATCACAAGATTAAGTTCTTACACCGCATTTATGTTTTAAAGTGACCTGGCTTCATAGAATAAATTAGAGGATGCCTTGTGTATTCCATAGGCTGGGACCAATTTAAAGGGGAAATTATTCTGCTCTGTATTTTTGCAAATGTGCTTTCTCATGCCACGTATGGTAATAATCTTTGGTGATAAAGGGAGAAACATTGCAGGGGATTGAGGGGGCCTAGAAGCTACACAGGAGGCTCATTTTTCTAACCTCAGATGTATGTGGACTGGCTGTGGCTCTTCCGCGGGAGAAATTACTCTGTCCATGCTCAGCGTAAGCTCCTGCAAGGCAGTCTGCTCAATGTTTCTGATTCTGTTCTGCCCCCCAAATCTCAAGGAATTTTTTAACCCTTTGCTTGGTAACCCTAACATTTTGATGGGGGGGGGGGGTTTCTTATATTTTTATGGCATTTTACAGTTGATGCTGCTTTGTTTCCTACTGCTGTTTCCTATGGTGGATATGTGGCTTATGCAGTTGTTACTGCTTTTTAGGATCATTTGGTTTGTATTTTTGTTTTATGAATTATATTCTTATGTTCACCTTGTAAACTGCCTTAGGCACATGTTGGCAGAGAAGCATTATATAAATGTTGTAAATTAAAAAAAATGTTACGGAAGACATTTATATCATACACTGTCACCTAGGATTACCAACTCTGGATTGGGAAATTCCTGGAGATTTAATGGGCAGAGCAAGGCTCGGGGAGGGGAAGGGCCTCATTGGGGTATAATGCCACAGAGTCCACCTTCCAAAGCAGCCATTTTCTCCAAGGAGGATTTCATCATTAAAATGTACTGGACTCAGGAAGCCAGTGGAGTGATTTCAATCATAGCTCTTTTATTAGGGAGTCAGGGTCGTGTATACAGCATGTTGGTTTCTTGCAGGTCAAGATGAAGCATGGGGACAAAGGGAAGGGGAAGCCACTTATATTTACAGGTAAACCACACCTTGACTGTCCCTCCCTAGGGGGATTGGTCCAATAGGGATTATTCTCCCGCCAGGGGCTATCATAGGTCCATTCAAATAGCCTCAGCCTCTGATAGGGGGACCAGCAGGATTCCCAGGTCCATTGTTCTCTGGGGAAGGAAGCTCTGTTGTTATCACATCCCATTACAGGCAAACATGCCCAGGCATGTTCCCTGGCTGCAGACAAAGAATCAAGCACCAGACATAACACCCCTCCCCCCCATAGTTCAGGCCAGGGGTGTAGAGTTTTGAAAATCTCAGGGGGGGGGCTCCTTAGTGCGCGCGCAAAGTGCGCACGCTTGCTGGGATGATATTCTCCCCCCCGTGCCTCTCTCCCCCCCCCCCCCCCGCCACCCCTTCTCTCTCCCTCTCCAGCAGCGGCCCCCGGGCCTCAGAAGGACCCGGGGAGGCGCGGCGGCAGGCGCTCCGTTTTCCCAGGGGTGGCTGAGCCCCCCCCCCGGGAAATTTCGGGGGTGGCTCAAGCCCTTGAGCCCCCCTGTACTCTATGCCTATGGTTCAGGCCACCCTAGCACACAAAGTCCTTCAAGTAGGTTGGTCTCTTCCGCTCTCTGTTCGATCAACGTAGGCTCGTAGTGGGCGACACCGGGACCGATTGTTCCATCACAGGACCTGGGTTGGCCGCTGTGGGGGAGTCAGTAGCCACATCCAGCTGGTCGGTAGTCACCTCCGGCTCGTTGGTCATTGGGGTTGGTGAGTCTGGCAGGGACTCCTGGGGCGCCGCCCCCGGCACCTGCTCCAGCCAGTGGTCGTCCTCCTTGTCCACACTCGGGTCTGGAACATCGGGTCTGGCCCCACCTGTGGAAGGAAGAGAGCCTGTGCGGCGCCATAGCTGGTCTACATGGCGCCTCCATACTTGCCCATCCTTGGTGGAAACCTCGTATGAGAGAGGCCCGTTGACGCGGGTGACCTGGGCCGGCACCCACCGAGGACCCCATGCATAGTTCCTGGCATACACGGGTCTTCCGGGGAGAAACCTCTTGGGGCTCTGGGCATGTTGTGCTCCTTTGCGCCGCTCGTTGCTCGGTCTGGGTGCAGGTGGTTGAGCTGGGACATCAGCCGGCATCCGATAAGGAGCTCCGCTGGACTGCAGCTGGTGGCAGTGTGAGGTGTTGTGCGCTGACTGAAGAGGAAGGCTATCAGCTTGTACTCCCAGTCACGTGGTCCATCTTCCGCAGAGCCTCCTTGGTAGTGTGGACCATCCTCTCCACTTGGCCATTCGTCGCGGGATGAAAAGGAGCAGACCTTACGTGTCAGATGCTGTGCAGCTCTGTGAATCGCAGGAACTTGGAGGAGGTGAAGGCTGTGCCGTTGTCGGACACTAGAGTGTCTGGCAACCCGTGCGTGCTGAATATGTGCCACATCGCACGGATTGCAGCTTCGGATGATGTGGCCTTCACGGGAACAACCTCCAGCCACTTGCTGTAACTGTCTACAAGGAGGACGAACAACTGCCCCTGGACCGGCCATGCAAAATCCACGTGGACCCGGGACCACGGCCCTTGAGCGAACTCCCAGGGTCATATCGGTGCGTGGGGAGGATCAGGGCAAGACTCCTGACATTTTGCACAATTGCGAACCCGATCCTCAATGTCCTTATCTAGGCCAGGCCACCACACATAGCTGCGGGCCAGA
Organism: Lepidodactylus listeri; assembly: GCA_029233225.1. Classification (NCBI taxonomy): domain Eukaryota; kingdom Metazoa; phylum Chordata; class Lepidosauria; order Squamata; family Gekkonidae; genus Lepidodactylus; species Lepidodactylus listeri. The sequence continues at coordinate 28,323,597 of JARCFY010000002.1, forward strand.
GCTTTCATTCGCACAACCCCAGGGTGGTGCTCATGGAGGGCGCACAGTACCTGCATGTGGAGGGACTCCAGAATCACCACCCTGCCCCCCCCCATAGTAGGCACCCCTTGTGGCTAGAGAGCTCGTTACACCGGGCTGTGAATGCTGCAAATTCCAGCTCTGGAGATGCCCCTCCCCACCCAGTTCAGAACAAAAGAGAGCGTGCGATCCTGGGCCGTGCACCGGAAGACGTCCATTACCTGAACGGGCTGATCTGGAAGCTCCTCCAGGAGTGTGATGTGGTGGGTAGGAGCAGGGTCAGGATTGCAGGCAGCCAGTGGAAGGCGACTCAGGGCATCTGCGTGCCCCATGGACTTGCCCAGGCGGTAGACCAGGGAGTACTGGTAGCCAGAAAGAAATATAGACCACCGCAGAACCCGAGGAGACAGCATGTGGGGGGTTTGGTAATCGTGAAACTTTTTCACCCCCGTCACAATAGCCAGCGCCTCCTTGTCGATCTGCACGTAGTTCCGCTCTGCAGACAACAAGGTCCTAGAATAGTAGGCAACCGGGACCTCCCAGCCGTCAGGCAGCCAGTGCCCCAACACAGCCCCCACCCCATATGGAGAGGCGTCACATGCCAACACTAGGGGAAGGGACTCGTCGAAGTGGGACAGAACAGCATTAGAAGTCAACAGATCCTTCATGGCCCAAAACGCGGCCGTGTGGCGGGGGCCCCACTCCCATCTAGTGTTCTTGTCCAAGAGTCTGTGCAGTGGCTCTGCCACCGCAGCCTTGTGGGGAAGGAAATTCTGGTAAAAATTTAATAGTCCCAGAAATGATTGGAGCTCAGCCTTGCTCGTGGGAGCCGGAGTGTCAGAGATGGCCTTTACCTTGTCGGGTGTGGGGTGGATTCCCTGGGCATCAACAATAAACCCAAGGAATTCCACAGATGGGATGCCCAGAAGACATTTTTCTGGTTTTACCTTCAGTCCAGTGTCCTGGAAATGTTGAAGGACCACCCGGAGCCACTGCCTGAAGGTCTGGGCATCCGGTGCAGCGATCAGGACATCGTCGAAAAAGGGCTGGACACCTGGTAAGCCTTTTAACAAGTGATCCATTCGTTCCTGGAAAAGGCCCGGGACCACGCTGACCTCAAATTGAGCCGCTTAACCTTGAAAACTCCTCTGAGAGTCACTATCGTTTGGGTCTCTGCAGTAGCCTTGTCCACCGGCAGCTGCTGATAGGCGTGAGCCAAGTCCAATTTGCCAAAGACCTTGGCGCCTGTGAGGGTGGCTAGCACATGACTGATCACCGGCATGGGGTAGGCATGCACTTGCAGCACCTTGTTCAAAGTACATTTGTAGTCCACACAGATGCGGATGTCCCCATTTGGCTTAAGCCGGGTCATGATGGGAGTCTCCCATTTCGCATGAGACACCGGCTCTAGCACCCCTAGCGCCACCAGTTTGTCCAGCTCATGCTCAACCTTGGGTTGCATGGCAAGTGGGGGTCAGTGGACCGGCGCCCGGATAGGCCAAACCGAGGGATCGAGGGGGGTCCGGTATAGGAGCCTAGCACTCCATCAAAAACAGCGGGGAACTCTGTGCAAACGTCCTGGAAGTCTGCACCTTGAATGCGGTGCACCTCGATCCATCTAGTCCCAGTGGTTTGAACCAAGCTAGACCCCAACAGGCTTGTGAGGTTTGCCTTCACCACCAGGAGGTCCAGTTTTCCCTTGAAGTCCTCAAATTCGACCGTGAACTTGCCCCACCCCTTGATTTCTACGGGATTTTTCTGGAAGTCCAGGAGCCTTAGGCCAGAGGGACAGAATCTGTCGAGCGTGGCCTCTGAGATGATGGAATACGAGGACCCGGTGTCCAGTTCCATCAAGCAGGGGGAGCCCTCTATGAGGACCGAGACCTTGATTTTATCGGGGCTGTCTGGGGGCAAGTTCAGTACCTGATAATGCGAGAAGTCCAACGAGTTGAGTTCCACGGACTCCTGGTGCGTGGCTTGAGCGTGGCGGTTGCTTTTGGAGTGGCACACCCAGGCGATGTGTCCCCTCTTTCCGCAAGAACGGTACTCCGCATCCCAGAATCTGCAGGTCTGGTGGTCGTGCAGATCACTGCAGCTGGCACAAGCGGGGGTGCCCTGTTCTGGGGGTTGCTGGGGGCTGATAGGCTGACCTGGGGTTGTGGGGCCCACCCTGCCTGGGCGTTGTGTGGCCACTGGCGACTCCGGGTTGTTGGCAGACCTGCAGGGCAGTGTCGTCATCGGAAGCCTCAGATCCTGAGGTGCTTGCCATATGGTGAGCAGATGCTGGGCCATTGTGCTTGGCCTCCTGTGAGATCTCAAAAGCGCTAGCAGCCTCCAAAATATCACTCAGTGTGGCGTTCTTAATGGCCACTAATTTTCTCTGCATTTTTGGCTCTCTGACCCCACATAAGAAAGCTGTTATTAGAGCATCATCTACGTCCTGGAACTCGCACCCCACTACCAAGCCGCCGAGTTCCTCCAGGAACGTGGCCGCTGATTCCCCGTTTTGCTGGCGCCAGTTGAACATGGTCAAAGAATCAAGCACCAGACAAAGAATCAAGCACCGGACATAACAATCATATAATAACAAATCCATTTTAAAAATTGTTCATGTGGGTTAGATTCATTTTAAACAATTCTTAGAGCAAGTTGTTACAGTGGTACTGTTTCTGTTTGGTGTAGTGGTTAAGTGCGTGGTCTCTAATCTGGGAGAACCGGGTTTGATTCCCCACTCCTTGGTGCTTCCTTCTTGGCAGAGGTGGCTCAGAGATTGGTGTGTGAAGATAGAACTTTCATTTAGATCATACTTTAATTTGTATGATTGTTTTACTGTTTTAAACTGTTTTAAATGTTTTAAGCTGACTAGGTACATTGTACCAATTTCTGTAAGCCGTCCTGAGCCCGCTTGCTGGGAGGGTGGGGTATAAATATAATGAAATGAAATAAATAAAAAATTGACATGCAGCTGCTGGTGGGACCTTGGGTCAGTCACAAATCATCTCAGAGCTGTCCCTCAAGGACAGTTCTGGAAAGAGCTCTCTCAGCCCCACCTACCTCACAGGGTGTCTGTTGTGGGGAGGGGAAGGGAAAGGAGTTTGTAAGCCGCTCTGAGACTCCTTCAGGTATTGAAGGGCGGGTTTAAATCCAATCCCCTCCTCCTCCTCCTCCTCCTCCTCCACCTTCTCCAAGAGAGCTGATCTGCGCATTGTAAGGGTGGCAACCTTATGTCAACCAAAAGTTCATAAGGTCACCTAGGGTGGTCAAGCTGCAGCCCAAAAAATACTCATATATTATTAAATTAAACTCATATATTCTCTCTCACGCTTAAGACAATCCGGTAAGGCACTATTCTGGGTGTCCTTTTGTCAAAGGTTTGGCCAGTAGTTGCAAATTTCAAAGCCTTCTCCACCCTGGCACTCTCACTTCAGGACTACTTACCTAGGGAAGCCTTCCCAGTTCACTCCAAAGATCCTGCCAGACTTTTAGAAAGGTAGCTAAAATCTTTTATTTTAAATTTGGGGATGTGCTTGTATAACTGGAAGCATACTAGAATCTAGGGTGGGGGGAACATTACCTGTGGGTCTGTTGTATCATGGAAAGCTAACAGCAGTGGAGACGCAGTCTCATAAGACATGTAGCAACAGATCCAGAGGGTTTTTTTTAAACTTTCGATTCAGCTGTTTTGGAGCCAAAGGGTGTGATGCAAATAAATAAATGTGCCATAATCAAACTGCGAGCAAATGAAAGGTTGTTTCAGAAAAGCAGTAATTGTGCCAGCTCTTCACATTCTCAGTGGCTGAGAGGCCCAAATAATGTGGGGTGCATCTGTACAGCCCCTGTGGTTGGGTTGGGAAGAGGAACCACACCCAGCAACACCACTGAACGAATCCTTGACTAGCTCAGGATGCAGATGTAAACATCAGTTTCATCGAGTGCCCACGAGTTCTTGTATTGTGAGAAAGGGAGAAAAGTACTTCTTTCTCTACCTTTTCTATCCCATGCATAATTTCATAAACCTCTGTCATGTCGCCTCTCAGTCACTGTTTCTCCAAGCTAAAGAGACCTAACCTCTAACCTTTCTTTGTAGGGAAAGTGTTCCACCCCCTTAATCAGTTGCCCTTTTTGCACCTTTTCCAATGCTATAATATCTTTTTTGAGGTGTGGTGACCAGAACTGTACACGGTATTCCAGATGAAGCTGCACCAAAGATATATAAAGGGGCATTATGATACTGGCTGATTTGTCTTCAGTTCTCTTCCTAATAATCGCCAGCATAGGATGTGCCCTTTTTATTGCAGTCGCACACTTGAGTTAAAATTTTCAGGGAGTTATCTACCGTGACTCCCAAGATCTCTCTCCCAATCAGCTACTGCCACATTGGACCCCATCAACATGTATTTATAGTTGGGATTTTTGTCTCCAATGTGCATCACTTTGCACTTGCCCACGTTGAACCTCATTTGCCGTGTTGATGTCCACTTGTCCAGCCTTGACAGATATTTTATTTTTGTTTGATTTCTCCTCTGGAGCACCTCACAGTCCTCCCCGGTTTTCACTACCCTGAGCAACTTAGTGTCATCCGCAAATTTAGCCACCTCACTGCTTACTCCCAGTTCCAAATTGTTAATTAACATGTTGAAAAGCACCGAATCTAATACTGAGCCCTGTGGTACCCCACTGTTTACCACCTGTACTGTGAAAACTGCCCATTTATAGTCACTCTCTGTTTCCTGTTAATTAACCAGTTTTTAATCCACAAGAGGACTTGTCCTCTTATCCCATGACTGCTGAGTTTACTTAGGAGCCTTTGATGAGGAACTTTATCAAAAGTTTTCTGGAAGTTTAGGTAAATCATGCTTGTTTACCCCCTCAAAGAACTCTAAAAGGGTTAGTGAGACAAGAAGAAGAGTTGGATTTATACCACCCCCTTCACTTAAAGTCTCTGAGTGGCTTACAATCTCCTTCCCTTCCTCTCCCCACAACACACACCCTGTGAGTTAGGTGGGGCTGAGAGAGCTCTCTCGAGAACTGCTCTTGAGAGAACAGCTCTGAGAGAACTGTGACAGATCCAAGGTCACCAACTGGCTGGGTGGAGGAGTGGGGAATCAAACCTGGTTCTCCAGATTAGGGTCTGCTGCTCTTAACCACTACACCAAACTGGCTCCTAAAATCCATGCTGATTCTTCCTCAATAGGTTTTGTTCAGCAATGTGAAAGGGATGTTTCCCAGAAGGACCAGTTGGAGTTAGGATGCAAAGGTACAGTGCAAAACTTAGTTTCATAGGAGCTGATGGATCTTCATTCTGGTGGATCTTCATTCTTACTTGTGACCGACTCTGATGAGGTGAGCTTTGGACTCCTGAATGTTTATAACCTGGGAATTTTTGTTAGTCTCTAAGGTACTGTTCATCTCAAATTTTGTTCAGCAGCTTTCCTGACGATCTGAAAAGTCCATGTTACAACTGATTCGGTGCAGGCACTTGGCTATCTCTCAGCAGTAATAATTATGCACGCAGTTTCATCTTGCACTTTCTGCTGACTCTCTGCAAAGAGGAAGATAAACAGTTTTGTTCTACTGCAGGCAGGTTGGGGTTTTTAGTTCCAGCCCGTGTAGATGTGGAGTGCAGTAACAGGAAAGAAGGCTTTCCTTCCTTCAGGGGCTCAGCTCTCCCATGCTCCTGTTATGTGACCACTCAGAGAAAAAGCACTGGAGAAGGCCACCGACTTGCTTTTGATTTGTATTTACGAGGAGGGACGTCTCAGAAGAGCTTGTTGAGGATTTCCAAGTATAAGTCTGAAGGTCATGGTTGGCTACTGGATTGCAGTCTGCTCAAGTGACAAGGCGGAATCCTACAAACTGAGGGAAGGTGCTTATGGAGATGGGCACCTCCATACCTTTTCTTTACTCCAGCAAGGGAATGCTGTCAAGAGACACTTATGGGCAGGGCTTTTTTTTGTAGAAAACGCCCAGCAGGAACTCATGTGCATAGCAGGCCACACCCAGCAGCAGAAACTCATTAGTATATTAGGCCACACCCCTGAGAGCACAGCTCATTAGCATATTAGGGGGTCTGGGAAAGCACAGGGCAGCATGGGAGCTTGCCTCTTCCCCCCCCCCCCCGGAGCTTCTCCAACCCACTTCAGCATGGCCTTTCTCCACTATTGTGGAGAGACTCAGGGAAGTGCTGGGGGGGGCATGGTTAAATGCCTTTCTCTCCCTCCCCCAGATCAGGGAGGGAAAGAAAGGTATTTTCAATGTGCCTGGGTTCGCTGCCTGCCCTTTTCCAGTTCTGGGACATGTCAGCTAGAGAAGGGAAGGCAGAGAGGCTTTTCCTTGTCAATTTCACTCCCAGCTGAGGGGGGGGAGTGAAATTGACAAGGAAATCCTGACAGGCTCCCCAGAGGGAAAGAAGGCATTTTAACATGCCACCTTTCCCTCTTGTGTGTAACGTGGGGAGGGCAGCATGCTCTGTAGCCACGCATGCCAGAGGTTTTGCTTGTAGGCGTGGCCAACTCAGGAGCTAGCCGGAACTCCGTTCCTGGGCATTCCTGCCCCAAAATAGCCCTGCTTATGGGCATTGTGGGCTCCAGCTAGGACAAGGAATTGGGCAAAATCACCCCACCCTTTCCTTGTGCTGTTGGAGAAAGCATGTCAGAGCAGATTTTCTGTGGTTGCAAGAGGAAGGAAGGATGATTTCACCCAGTTCCCCTTCCTTACTGCAGACCCCTCTCCCCCAGTGCCTCATGGAATTTCTTCCAGAAAGCTTCTCCAGCCCCCCACCCCAAGCATTGGCTTTTCAGGCATTTGGGAGGGGGTGCTGAAGGAAGAAAAGCAAGGGGAAATCCACCGTTGCAAGTACCTTGCACAGGGTACAAGTACGAGGAGAGGAAAATGTGGATTTTCCACAGGAAATCTGGAATTAGAAAATGTTCTGGATAACCTTCTGGGAAATGCCCTCCATAGAACATGATTTAAGTTAACATATCAGAAAGCTGGTTCATTGGTGTTGGAGGAGAGCTTTACAGAGACCATACACCACCAAAAAGACAAAGAAGTGGGTTCTAGATCAAATCAAGTCTGAACTCTCCTTAAAAATTAAAATGACTAAACAGAGGATTTTGCACTTGGCCATATTATGAAGTCAAGAGTCACCAGAAAAGACATTCATGCTAGGAAAAGCTGAAGACCGCAGGAAAAGAGGAAGACCCATCATGAGATGGACCGACTCAATCAAAGAAGCTGTTAACAATAGGACATTTTGGAGGTCGATAATTTCCATAAACTGGAAGCAACTTGATGGCACAATATACACACACATTTATTTTTACTTTAGTTTAGTAAACAAATTCTAAAGTACCTCATGTTAACTGCATGTCCCATTAGCGACCAATATTGGAACTATTCATGGGGGGGGGGGGGGGAAATCAAGCCTGGTTTCACAGTTATAGGCAAACAAATACAACACTTTGTTGGAGTAGTATTTGCAAAACGTGTGAGGACAATACTATGTCCACTTCCTTTTATTGCTTTATTTAAAGCGAAAAAATCTAAAGCACTCATAACTATTGGCACACTAATTTTAGGAAACCCAAAGAACTATGTGTGACAGACGGTGGATGTAGTTGTCCCCTCATCTATTTCAATAGAATTTTAACTCTCCTCCAAGGTTCCTTGGAGCAACTTGTCACTAGCATTACTTGCTAGTTCTGTATCAGACTGGAGATTATTTTATATAACTTCCTGTATACTCTGCCTTTCACCTCAATGGGGCCTAAAGTGGCTTACATCCTTCTCCTCTCCTCCATTGTATTCTCACAGCAACCCTGTGAGGGAGAACAAATTTAGAGTCCGGTGGCACCTTTAAGACCAACAAAGGTTTATTCATGGTATGAGCTTTTGAGTGCAAGGCACATTTTTTTTTAAGAACAAGAACATAAGAGAAGCCAATGTTGGATCAGGCCAGTGGCCCATCCAGTCTAACACTCTATCACACAGTGGCCAAAAAAAACAGGCGCCTTCAGGAGGTCCAGCAGTGGGGGCAGAAGCCCTCCCACTGTTAGAAGCCCTCCCACTGTTGCCCCCCCCCATCAAGCACCAAGAATACAGAGCATCAGACCAACACGGCTGACCATCTGGACCTGTGAGGGAGGTTCGGCTGAGAGGCTGTGACAAGCCCAATGTCCCTCAGCAAAGTTACATTACAATATTATTATAGATTCAGGTGGGTAGTGGTGTTGGTTTGAAGCAACAGAACAAAATTCAAGTCCAGTGGCACCTCTACAGACCAACAAAGTTTTATTTAAGATATAAGCTTTCATTTATCTTCTGTGCTGTGTACACTGTACATTGTACACTGGGATCCAGTGACGCTACCTGGCTAGCCGGAGAGCACGAATCAGAAGTTTTATGGTCAGGTGGCTTACAATCGATCTCCTTTTCCTTCATTTCCCCACAACAGGCACTTTGTGAGGTAGGTGGGGCTGAGAGAGCTCTGACAGAAACTGCTCTTTTTGAGAACTCCTTTGCCAGAACTCACCTTGTACACGGGATCCAAGCCCGACTTGCTCTGATCAGGGCCACTCTCCTTTGGTGATGCTTCAGGAGCATCATCCAGAGATGCAGGCTCAATGCTAGCATGCCTAAAGTACTCGCCATGTCTACCTCCATCTCCATAATCATTCAGAAGCAGGAAAAGGATTTAGAACAGGCGGGAAATGGACTGATTTCTGGAGGATAAATTTGTAGGTTTTAAGAACCAATGAGATCACGGTACTTGGTGGAGAGATCGCTGAGCTGTCAATGGGAAGCAGTGCTTCAACTATACATTTATGCACATGTGCAATTAGTGGTTTTTAAAAAGTCCTGTGGCTCGAAAATGTGCTTATGCGCATTTGCAACTGACTAAGCCAAAAGAAAAAGACTCCCAACCAATGCTCCCTCTAAGCTGTGGAGTCTTGTGAGCAAAAATGCTACTTTGTGAGCTGCTGGCATTAAAGTTGTGAGTGAGCGATTTGGCTACTGCACAAATTAGTTTGCTCTGGAGCCAGCTTTCCTGAGCTAAGAAGAAGAGGAGGAGGAGGAGATTGGATTTATACCCCACCCTTCACTACCCAAACGAGTCTCAGAGCGGCTTACAATCTCCTTTCCCTTCCCCTCCCCACAACAGACACCCTGTGAGGTAGGTGGGGCTGACAGAGCTCTGACAGAAACTGCTCTTTTTCCAGAACAGCTGTGCCAGAGCTATGGCTTGCCCAAGGTCACCCAGCAGGTGCAAGTGTAGGAGAGGGGAATCAAACCTGGTTCTCCCAGATTAGAGTCCACGCACTTAACCACTATACCACTACACCAAAATGTGTGAGCTGGAGGCTAAAAAACTGTGAGCTGGCTCACACTAGCTCAACTTAGAGGGAACACTGCTCCCAACCACACACTCTGTGGTTGATGCACAGCAATAGTCTGGATGGTTGCCCAAGGTGAAGCAAGTAACAGGGGAGAAGTCTGAACATTTCTCTCTGGAAGACGCACAAAACCGGATGAAATTAGTGGCACAGTCAGAGCTGGGAAAATACCCCGTCTGACTGCACCCACTAATAAGAATTTAACTTTGGTTTTGGTTTTGACCTGCACAGCCAGTCAGATTCATTTTTCCCTCAATGATTTTATGTATATGTGGTTTTATCCTCCCACTCCCGGTTTACAATGAACAAAATGTACATGCACTCTCTCATGAAAATCCTAGAGGCAATCACATTAAAAAAAAAATAAGCATAACTTTGAAACTGCCCAGCTTGCCTAGTATTTATTGTCAGTGGTATCCATACCTTTAACAAATCACAAATCTTTTAAAACGGGGACGTTTTTTGGTAGAAAAATAAGGCATTGAAAATTTTGCAGAGGAAAATTTTCTACTCCGCATCTGTGAGATGGAGGATCACATTTGGGGAAGAAAACAGAAAAACAGCACAACAAGCAAAGGTAGGGGATAGAAATTTCTCCCCTACTGTGTTAAAACAGTCTGGCCATCACCTCAGTCTCTTTTGTGTACAAACCAGTCCTCAAATATATGTTGAGAACATTGTTATGTTTCAAAACACCCACTTTTACCATTCAAAAAGAACAGGCGCCAACTTAAAATTCATACCATGCGCTGAAGGGAAATATGGAGAAATCAAGCATGACGTTACTCGTTCCGTGCCATCCACTGTCAGCTGTTCTAAAAATTCCCAGAAACCCTTCCAGATACTTGGTCTGTTAATAAGCATTATGCTTCCAGTGATTTATAGCTTTCTTTTTTAATGGGCTGTATGTTTGGCAAGAGCTAAATTGTTGGAAACCTGATTTTCCCTTAATGAAGAATGACTGCACCTACACTGGATAACTACAGTTACAGGCTGTATTTTGCGGCCTGTAACTTCTACGCGGCCTTTGTACAGCACAGCATTTCACTAGCAAAGATCTTTTCACCGGCTGGTGGCATCCAGAATATAATCCTTCCTTTTTGAATCTGCAGCTCTTGACTTTTCTTATTTTTTTTTAATCAATCCATCAGATTAGGCACAATTTTTTAGTGATTAAGTAGCTGCTTTTGCTTTCCATTGTAACAAATGGAGAAGCAAATATTGCCCTCACTTCTCGGTCCCTGGAGTGCCAGTTGCATTGATATGTTAATATTGTCTTTTCTCAGATTTCTGTGACTCCAGACTGGAAGCTTCAGGGCTCACTGCAGTGCGGGCGAGGCAAACAAGGAAGAGATCGTTTCTATATGGAAATCGGAGATTTTCCATGATCAAAAACATGTGGACTGAGCAATGTTGAGGGGAAATAAAGCCTGTTCTCATAAAATAGCGAATTTATCTAAGAAATGTTTGAGATCCAAGTAATAACATCAATGTATTCATTGAAATATTCAGTCTTTAATTGCTAAAGGTCCCCAAGCATCTAATAATAAAAACTTGCAATAAAACTAGGAAATGTTACCACATGTGACGGCCTCCATAAAATCCACAATGGCATTTTCATGTCTGCATTGGCTACAGTTGCCAGCCTCCAGGTTGGGCCTGGAGATCTCCTGGAATTACAACTGCTCTCCAGACAATAGAGATCAGTCCCCCTGGAGAAAGAAGCTGCTTTGGAGGATAAAATCTATGGTATTATGTCCCACTCTGGTCCCTCCCATTCCAAAACCTCTCCCTCTCCAGGCTCCACCCCTGAATCTCCAGGAATTTCCCAGGCAGGAGCTAGCAACCCTGCGATTGCTTTGAAGGCTGGCCTGGCTGCAGTGTTAATTTCTATGAGATGAGGCACATAAAATGAAATAAAATATAACTATAAGAGAGTGGGAAAGAGTTACTTTCCCATTGGTTTATGACACAGCTTAGTATTTACATAGCAGTTTCAAAGTGCAAAGCACTTCCAAAATGTTTTGTAAAAATATGAGCAGCCTTGTTCCTCTCCCCATATTTCACAGGGTTGGACCCAAGTAGTGTGACTTGCCAAAGGTCTCCTAGAGAGCATACTGTACAGGCAGCACTCAAACCCAGAACTGTGTGATGTGTGACCCGCCATGCAATACTAAACAGTGTTACACCTGTCTAAATCCACTGATGTCAGTAAGTCTGTTTAAGGTTGCACTGTCAAAATTGAATTATTCCAGTCTAAATCACCTGACATCAATGGACTTAGTTTGGAGTAACTTTGCATAGGATTGCACTGTTACCCATCTGACCTGAGACTCAGTCATCTACAATAAAGAAAGGTCAGAAAGCAACTAGAAGGTGGGGGGAGCTGCTGAGTTAAATTCATCAATAAGCTCGATTGCATCAACCAGATGTTAAGCAGAGCTGACACCTTTTTTAGTTACTACAGATGTTAAACTGCTCACCATAACTAGGTTAAATTCTTATCACCATTTACAGCTTTTGTGAATGATCCCCCATGCTTGTCTTGTGCAGTTCTGAATTTTGCCCGGAAAAGTCCAGAACAATACCGCCTGTCTTTCATGGCCTTTTAGCCCCATCGTTCACTACACTTTTTGTCTTTCTGTTGTATAGATCTTTTTATTTTTATTTATTTACAAAATATATATCCCACTTTTCTGCCCTTACAAGGGCCACCACCTAAGGCATACACAATAAAATCACATTTCAAAACCAGTAAAATCAGCTCCACAAAATCGACTGTGAAGAAGTGTGCATGCACACGAAAGCTTATACCCAGAATAAAACTTTGAGGAGGCTGAAGTTGGTTCCTTATTCGCATTTCCTTATTCATTAAAGGTGCCACTCGACTCAGACTTTGTTCCCCAAACACATGCACACACATCATTAAAACAAATTAAAATCAGAGTTAAAGTATGTACAAATACATAAGAAATAGTAGTTCTGATGACTGATCTATTTCCATGCACCTGGTGAAGTGGATGTAGCCCATGCCATCTTATGTAATAAATCTGTTTTTTAGACTTTTAAGGTTTTGTGAGTTTTTTCCCCCCTCCCCTTCTCAAACAGGCTGACAAGTTTACTGTGCTGGATTTAGTGACACTGGGAACCAACTCCCAAAAATATGAGATGAGTCATTACAGCACACAAAAAAAATTCTAATGTTTGTGTTGTAATGATTAACCAAGAATTAACAGTTATTCTGTTGGGTTCTATTTCTACTTTCTTCTCTGTGGTCTGTTCCGTAGTACTGAGCTTGGGACAAATCTTTGCAGGCTACAGCTGCCATAGATTTTTACTAACTAAAACATCTTGAAAACATCTTACAACAATGTACCATTTCTACCCTGTCATATTTGGCAAGATACAACATCTGCTTTTGTGAAAGCAGCATTATTTACCATATGTAAATATAATAAAATGAACCCATTAATGAGTCAGAGTGTTGAAACAAAACACACACAAACAGATCTATTTTGGTTTTTTCCCCCTTTTCTTTCTGAAAGATTCCTCTGCACGCATGCACACGAACACACATTTTGCCAAATATCTTCTTGGAATGAGTGTTCGTTTGCAAGGGTTTTTCTCACCTGCCATTTAAAGACTTGTAACAATTTTTAAAACAGCAAAGCCAAAGAGTTAACAGTTGTTACAAATGGCTGGAATACAAGACTTTACATATGCATAGACTGGTAGCATTTGCTCTCACCTAATCCGACTCTTAAACGAACTTCGATGGTGGAATTTAATTAATGACATTTTCATTTGTTTGCCTGGCAGATGCATCAGTTTCTTGAGTTTGGAAAGAAAGGATCAGCTCTCCACCCAAAGGAAAATGTCATCCATTTTTTTGTTTCTCAATAAATATGATCTAATGAGGGAGTTCCTTAATACTACTGGCATTGCAGAATCAACCTCCCCCCTCCTCCCCCATTTTGTTTTCCCAGGGGGTGAGCATGATATCTATTCGACAGCCGCTGAGAAAGAATAAAGGCATCTCTTCAAACTTTTCCCCAAGAAATTCTGGGCATTGTTATGAAGAGGAAATGGGATGCATTTAGAATGTATCTTCTGTGTGCATAGAAGTATTGTTTTGCAGTCCTGGTGATCTGGAAGTTTGAATGCAGCTTGGAAATCCGACAAAGCAAGAGATACTGATCGGTTCCTCCTGTAAGCTATTTTTGAGCACGATTTGCATACGGCCCTGCAACAATGCCTAAGCTTTGCGGTGACAAAAGCTGTATGCAGAGACAGTAGACAAGCACCGTTTAGAAACTGACATCCCATAATGCTCAGGACACAAATGAAGTTTTGCTTTTGGAGACCTGGTCCAGTTTTAAGGGCATCAAATCTGATTACACATAAATAGGAGTCATTATTATAGTAACCATTAGGGTTCCTTGAAACATAGGACCCAAGGCAAGAGAAAGGATGGTTAATTTTGCAGTTCAAAATATTTTATTTAAAATATTTTATATAATACTTATCAACAGAGCACAAAACACAACTTTTTAAAAAAGCCAAACTCCAACAAGGCCAATACAAAAGGAGTGGCACAAGATTAAAGGCTGGTCACCCCCCACCCCTCAAAAAAAAAACCCTTGTTTTTATTTAGATCCAGTTTTTAAAATTCAGTATTTTTGTTTCGGAAGGGGGAAATGTTAGTACATAATATTGTGAAATTGAGAGAGATTTTTTAAAAAATCACTAGTGGACAGATCATTGTAATGCGATTACATTGCAGAGATCGGTAGAAGTGTGCATGCACATGAAAGCTTCTACCCAGAATTAAACTTTGTTGGTCTTAAGGGTGCCACTGAACTCAGACTTTGTTCTATTGCAGAGAACTGTTGCCATGCTCTATTAGTTTCAAGTTTTCATTCCTTTTTTTTTTAAGGCTCTGGTCCTTTTTGTTGTGGAGTTAAAAGAGAAAATATGCAGCCTAAGAATTCTGAGCATTAGTGCTTCTGAGAGTTACTGGGAATGTTTCATTTGCCAGAACTTTGACAAAAGTATAATCCTTCACCTACTACCTGAAGAGTCTCAGACCATTCTACCTCCTCATTCAGCTGCAGGAGTAGACTAGGACTTTCCAATTCTAACCTATTTGGAGGAGGGGCTAACATCATACTACTGTTCTTCCCAGTCTCTCAAAGACTCTGTGTTGCCATATAATTCTATGGCTTCCTTTGTTACTATTCATTTATTTCAGGGGTAGGCAGCATTTTTGGCCCAAACGCCAGGGGAGAAAATGCAACACCAGAGGGTTGCCGACTCTGGGGTTGGAAAATTCCTGGTGATTTGGGGGTGGAGCTTGGGGATGATGGGATTTGGGGAAGGGAGGGACCTTAGTGGAGTATAATGTAAAGTCCATCCTCCAAATCAGCCATTTTAACCAAGGGAACTGGTGACTGGAGATCTGTAATTCCAGATCTCCAGGCCCCACCTGGAGGTTGACAACCATATGTGATCCACCTGTGATGCTGTCAATGTTCCAGCAAACAAAAGGAAAAGGAGGAGATGAGTGTTGTCCTTGTCCAGTCACACCAGCAGCAAACCAAGCCTAGCTGCACAGGCCCAGGAAGCCGTGATGGATGTAAGCCATACCCTCTGTCTTCACCCAGACTGCCAACTCTAGCAGCAGTGCCAGCTGCTCAAAAGCTTGCCACGTTTGCTTGGGCCAAGAATCAGCCAGCCCTGTGTGCCAAGCAAAATAGTCTGGCATGCCCATGTTTGGGGGAGGGACTTGTCTCCCCTTCGTTTGTCTTCTCCTTGGAGGCTTCCATCCATGTTGGGCACAGATCTTGATTCAGTTTCATTACAGATAATATTTTTGTGCTCCGCAAGGAAAGAGCTGGAGAATGCAAAGGTGTTCACTGTTCCAGATGTTTGCATTACAAGGAGGAAACAACCGAGTGCTCGTTAGGTAGGGACACAGTGACCCTGAAGTATCTGAGCAGAATGATGTTTTTACAGCATGGTGCCAAAAATAGTTTTATAGATCTGAAATCCTCCAGGTGTTGTTCTGTATCTTCCAAAAGATCTTGAAAGCCGGAGTTTGCGTTAGTCAGCTTACATTTGCAGCCTTCAGTGTGCCCTGTGTGTTCTGCATCCTTGGTTACCTCCCTTGTGTAGGCTTTTGTACATCTGCAAAGACCGCCAAACACAGTTCCCCACACCCCTGGGTCAAGTTATAATGTCAAGCTATCGTGCAAAAGCTACAAGGTGAGTTAAAGAAACATCAAGGTCTCCTTTCTTTTCCACATATATAGATCTTGCACCAGGGCTTACTGACATGGGGTCTGGGGATGCTCCAGAAAGTCGTTTGCTTCTGAAAACACTACTTAGTAAGGAAGACTATGTATGTCGGGGGTCCCCAATGTGGTGTGTCGCCCGCCAAGCCTTTTAGAAAGTGGGTGGGGCTTTGGCCCAGCAAGGCTTCTGATTGGCCCTTGGAGATTTGATTGCTTGTGCGGGCTTTAAAAACATTGCTTTGGTAGCAGCCGACACAGGAGATTGCTAAATAATAAAAAAATCGTTGTTCCTCTCCATCATCACCCTAAGAACTGAGCACCATCCAATAAAATTGATTGGCAACAGGACTTCACAGAATGCATCATTTATTTCGCAGCATGGGGGTGGCCACTGATTTAAACGGCTTCAAAAGAGATTTTGCAGATTCGTGGATGACACATCTATTGACAGTTATTGGCATGATCGCTAAGTAGAGCCTCCAGTTCAAAGGCTGTATATCTTGAAATGTCAGGTGTTGGGGAGAAACAGCAGAGAGGCAGCAGAGTTATAACTGGTGCCAGTGAGTTGGGAACAGAACTCTGGGCTAGTCCCCCAGCAAGGAACTTCTTATGTTTGCTCCTCTTAGGGTTGCCAGCCTCCAGGTGGGGCCTGAGGATCTCCCTCCTGATCTCCAGCTGATAGAGATCAGCTCCCCTGCAGAAAACAGCTGCTTTGAAGGGTGGGCTTTATGGCAAACCCCGCCCTCTCCTGGATCCACCCCCAAAGTCTCCAGGTATTTTCCAACCCAGACCCGGCAACCCTAGCTCCTCTTGATAATATTGTTTTCACTAAAATGGAGGCGAGGAGAGCGATGTAAGCTGTTTTGGGTCCCCATGGGGAGAAAGGCAGGATATAAAGAAAGTAAATAAATAAAATAACATTTGCTATATTCTCCTTGCCATATTGAAAGCAGCCTTTTTTTCTTAAGGAGCATAGCATCCTTTATAATACAACTGTATTGTGTAAAATTGCCTAACGATGCCATCAAATGCTCATGCTAGGAAATCATTTGTGACCCCTAACTTGTCATTTGTTTTCCTTCCTGACTTGCAGTCTGCTCCATTTCATGTAGGTGTGGCCTTTTCTCCTTCTAATGCCGGCAGCTGTTTTTCTTCCCCCCCCCCCCACTTCCTCCTCAGATGGCACTTACACACACACACACACACACACACCCCACCTCTGGATGTCAAGTAATCATGACAGAAGTTCCAGCTGGTGGATTTATTTGTGCATGTTTTGCTTGGATAACCAGTTTGCTCACTGCTCTGTTTTGTTTTTTTCCCTCTTCTCTTTCGGTTTAGGTGATGCACGCAGCCTACCGGCTGATGCGCAAGCCATTTAAACATTCATTATTGCGCAGTGCTGGGTCCCTCCCTATGGCGGACCCTGTCCTCTCTGAACTAATTTTTTTGCTTGTGATGTGATCCCATTTTGCTAACCGAATTTTAAAATGGCACAAATCTCTTCAGGTTCTCATTCACTCTCAAGCTTTACTACTCCTCTTCCCTTCAGATGATGGATCCTTATCCTTCGTGAACACTGCGCTTTCACTGTCAATAAAGGATTAGGTAAATTAATTAATACAGGACTGCCTGTTTTTAAAAGATGGCCCTGATCCTTTGCAATTTACAACAGGCCAGCACACAGAAACGTTGTGGGGGAATTTCCTCACACCTGAATTAAAATTCTGGAGGAGACAGCTGTGTTAAATCTATCTCTGCAAAATAAAACAGGAGTATAGGGGCACCCTAAAGAGTAACAAAGTTTATTCCAGCATCAAAGTACGTGAGTCAGAGATCACTACATCAAATGCATGTTGTATTATTTTATAATCGTGTTATCTTGTAACAGAGATCTCCAACCTATTTCGGCTTGCGGGCACATTTGGAATCCTGATACAGTGTGCTGGGCGCAGCGACAAAATGGCTGCTGCAGGAGGCAGAACCAGCCACAAAATGATTGCCACTGCTTATCTTCAGGAACACGGTGTTGTGTTAACTGTGTGCTGTGGTGGCAGCTGCTGCCAAAGCAACATCTAAAAAAAATTGCACAGCCAGTCAGACCTCTATTACTCAGTCAGAATGCCTCTCAGGGCAAAAGCTCCACCTGGCCTCACCCACTTCCTCAAAAAAGTTGGCAGGTGCCAGAAAAGGTGTTGGTAGGGACCCTTGTTGGAGGAGATTGGATTTACACCCCGCCCTTCACTACCTGAATAGTGGTTAAGAGCAACAGACTCTAATCTGGGAGAACCGGGTTTGATTCTTCTCTCCTCCACATGCAGCTGCTGGTGTGACCTTGGGTCAGTCACAAGTTCTCTCAGAGCTGTTCTCTCAAGGGCAGTTCTCAAGAGAACTCTCAGCCCCACCTACTTCGCAGGGTGTCTGTTGTGAGGAAGGGAAGAGAAAGAAGATTGTAAGCCGCTCTGAGACTCAGAGTGAAGGGCAGGGTATAAATCCAATCACCTCCTCCTTCTCTTCCTCCTTTGCTGCACCACTGGCTCTCCAGTCCACCCATGTGGGTTTTCCTCTAACCCCTCCCACCGCCCATGGGGCCTTGCAGTAAGGATACACCAACTCAGAGTTTAAGAGCTGCTGTCCTTTATACAGTCTATATCTCCGGTACCTGGCATTATGTTTTATGACACACATGGCCCGCCCAACAAGTGACCTTTGTGTCAGATCCGGCCCTCATAACAAATAAGATCAACACCTCTGTACTATACCGCTCACCCTTCTCAGAGCAGGTTGCACAGCACAAGCATGACGAGACATCCAACCAGGGGTCATTTCGTAGAAAAAGAGGTGCAGGAGCTCATTAGCATACCTATTAGCATAACTCATTAGCATATACCATGCCTCCTGACATCACCGGAAGAGTGTCAGAAAGGGAAGCAAAAGGGGGGCATCTTCAAAAGCCTTCCCTTCTCCAGCTGGCCTGCCAAGGCAGGCGGGGCGAGGAGCGAAGCGAGAAGGGCCCCATAGAATACAATGGAAAGATCGTGCCACTGCTGCCGCACAACTCTAAACAGAAGGGGTTTAACCTTTAAACCCCTTCTCGCTTCGCTTCCTCCACAGGCTGGCTGGGAGCTGGGGGAGGGGCTTGCCACCACTGGCATTTGTGCCCACTAGGGGTGTGAAAATAAAAATTTTTTGGCCCGATTCAGATCGGGCCAAATCAAGTCACATCTGTTCCGGCTGCCAAATGACACCCCCCCCGCCCATGTCAGTTTCGGCAATGCAAGCCTATTGGGGAGTCATTCCACTGGCCAATGTCAGTTTCAGCCCCATTATACCCTATGGGCCATTGAAGTCAAAAGCAAAAACTCATAGGGTATATGAGGGGCTGGAAGAAAGGGGGTTTGAGGGAGAGGCTCCAAACTTGCAGGGTAGCTGCTGGGACCTCTCCCCGAAATGCCCACCAAGTTTCAAGAAGATCGGACCACGGGGTCCAATTCTACAGGCCCCCAAACAGGTTGCCTCATCCCCTCCATTGTTCTCTATGGTGGGAAAAAACGTTTTAACATCATGACTGAACCAGTGGTTGCCACCAGAGAATATCTGACAGACAGAGATGAATGTCTTCTTCGGCAGACTCCCTCCAAGGAATCCCTCAAGGACTGAGCAGAAGCCATACGGAAGCCGTGTGCCACACACCTAAACTTATCAATGTCACTGTCTGATTCTGAGCTTTAAGGCAGGGAATGTGTGTCAGGGAATTACTCGCAGAAGCTTCATATTTAATAAACTGATGTGGGATGTCGAAGAGAGACGATATTCAGGAACATCTGCCAAACAACCTTTATGAGCCAGCATGGTTCAGCTTGCTTTCTTCTTTATCTTTTTATTTGGTTCCTGAACTATGTTTCCAACCTTTGGAGAGGCTGGAAACCCTGCAGGGAGTCTGGGGAGGCGATTATCTGATTCTTTAGCAGGTTCTCGCTGGGAGCCATTATTTTGGAACAACTAACTGGATCCAATTCCAGAAGCATAGCTGGGTTACAGTGGGATCCTATGCTAACGTGCTCCAGTCCTAAAGCCATGGAAATCCATGAGTTTAGATAGAGTGACTCCGCTTAGACCTGAGCTGTTAATCTGGTGGCACTTTAAAGACTAACAAGATTATTCCAGCATATATTTTCATGGACTAGACCCCTGACAATTGAGGCTGGGATAAAATCCTGTTCGTTTGAAGGTCCTGCTAGACTCCTGTTCATAACTGGATCCAACGCCCCCCCCCCCCTTTTTGCATTAGATTTCTTCAACAGACAGGTGTGAAACTATGAGCCTTTCTCTCCCCCCCCCCCCCCCTTCTGTAACTCACTTGCAAAAGTGTTCTTTCAAAGGGCACAGACTGTGTAGGCTTGCCTTTGTTCTTGCTAAAGAACCTCAAATGCACTGAGGTCGAGATCCAGTTATTGCTAAACGTAATTTTGTCCTCTTTTTTTTTTTATGAGCTCTTTAGTTCTTTAGTGCAGTCTCTCTCCATAGGGCTTTCAAAGGTTATTCCTTCAGCTGGGCTGGCTCCAGGAAGATCCAGAGAGATCAGATTTCTTTGTTCTAGCCCAACAGTTCAGAGAAATGAAACCTCCCCCATGTGAGGGATGTAAATGCAATTTAGTGTGAAGTTGTAAAACAGGCTGGGCCAGTTTCCACTTCAAGCCAGGAGAATTAAGCCTTATTTACTTGCCTGCTTTCCTAGAATGACTTCATTAAGAGGGAGCTAGTGCCTTAATCATGCCATCTAGATTGTCAATGTCATTTTAGCACCCTGCCTTATCTTTTATTCAGCCAGCTAAGGCAGTTGGCCCTGCCTCCGCCTCTCCCCCCCAAAAAAGTGATATGGGTGGGATATTTTAAATGAACAAAATGTCCTTTTTAATGCCACATCTGTGCTTCAGATTAAACAAGGTCAGAATGCAACCTTTTAGAAAAGAGATCATATAAAATGAATCTCAGTCTGCTTTGCGAACCAGGGTTGCCAGCCTCCAGCTGAGACCTAGAGATTCCCTGGAATTAGTGCTGCTCTTCAGACTACAGAGATCAGTTCCCCTGGCAAAACATGGCTGCTTTAGAGATAGGGTTGCCAATCAGAAGGAGAAGGTTGGATATACACCGCCCTTTACAACCCGAAGGAGTCTTAGAGCGGCTCACAATCTCCTTTCTCTTCCCTTCCCCTCCCCATAAAACACACTCTTTGCGGTAGGTGGAGCTGAGAGAGCTCTCTCGAGAACTGCCCTTGAGAGAACAGCTCTGAAAGAACTTGTGACTGACCCAAGGTCATGCCAGCAGCTGCATGTGGAGGAATGGGGCATCAAACCCGGTTCTCCCAGATTAGAGTCCATGCTTCTAACCACTCCACCAAACTGGTTCTCTAAGTAGAGGTCTTCCAAAAATATAGCTGATCTCCAGACCACAGAAAGCAGTTCCCCTGTAGAAAATGGCAGCTTTGGCCGAGGGGGTTCTGTAGCATCACATTATCCCTGCTGCTGAGTTCCCTCCCCTCCACGAACCCTACCTTCCCCAGGCTCCAGCCCCAAACCTCCAGGAATGTCCCATCGTGGAGTTGGCAACTATACTGCTAGAGTTTCCATCTTGTTTTCTGTCAGTGTTAATATCAGCAAGACATGGAGGACACTCAAACATGTGCAAGTTTACCTCCCTATAGAACTGCGGCCACGTGGAGCTCTTATCTCTTGAACTGCTGATGTCTAAATTTCATAGGGAACAATCCCAAACAGGTCAGCTCAGATGTAAGTTAAGTGGTTAAGTGCGCGGACTCTAATATTGGAGAACCAGGTTTGATTCCCCATGCGTCCACTTGCAGCTGCTGGTGTGACCTTGGGTCAGTCACAAGTTCTCTCAGAGCTGTTCTCAAAAGAGAAGTTCTCAAAAGAGCTCTCTCAGCCCCACCGACCTCACAGGGTGTCTGTTGTGGGGAAGGGAAGGGAAAGGAGTTTGTGAGCCGCTCTGAGACTACAAGTGAAGAGTGGGGTATAAATCCAATCTCCTCCTCCTCTTCTTCTACTGACTGCATCCTTAGTCACAAGAATCTTGGGGGGGGGGGGGGAAGCAGTCCTAGAAGTCAATACTTTTATATGCCACTGTGCTATAGTGGCGATCATTAGGGCTGCCAAGTCCAACTTGGGAAATATCTGGGGACTTTGGGGGTGGAGCCAGGAGACTTTGGGGGTGGAGCCAGGAGAAAGGAAGTGACATCATTTTGTGATGTCACATCCTGTGATGTTGCTTCCACATGCTGACACATGAACTCATGAAGTTTCCTAATACTGAATCAGGCCATTGGTCCATCAAGGTCAGTATTGACTACTCAGACTGGTAGTGGCTCTCTAGGGTCTCAGGCTGAGATCTTTAATGTCACCTATTACCTGATCCTTTTTTAGCTGAAGAAGCTGATACCTCCTGCATGTCAAGCAGATGCTCTATCACTGAGCAATGGCCCTACTGAATCCTTCCTCATCTCGGCAGAATATGAAGCACTAAGTGCTACACAAGTGCTAAATATGATTTTCATATCATAAGAACAGGAGAGAAGCCACAGTGGATCGGCCCATCCAGTACAGCCCATCCAGTACAACACTCTGTGTCACAACAGTGGCCAAAAATACCAGGTGCCCTCAGGAGGTCCAGCAGTGGGGCCAGAACTCCAGAAGCCCTCCCACTGTTGCCCCCCAAGCACCAAGAATACAGAGCATCACTGCCCCAGACAAAGTGTTCCATTTAGACCTTGTGGCTAATAATAGCCACTGATAGACCTCTGCTGGATGGGGACAGAGAGAGAGACAGACAGACAGACAGAAAAAAGAAAGAGGGAGAGAGAGAAGGAAAAAAACCTGGCAGAGGCACTTACTTCCATTTAGACCTTGTGGCTATAATAGCCACTGATAGACCTCTGCTGGATGGGGACAGAGAGAGAGACAGACAGACAGAAAAAAGAAAGAGGGAGAGAGAATGAAAAGGGCTGGAAGAGAAACTTACCTTGCCAGCCACATGCAAAAGCAGCTCCTTCAGTCCCTCCTTAATCTCTGGGCGGACCTCTCTTGCTGTGGAAGCTCTCTTGCTGACTTCTTAAAGGGGAAATGTCTGGTGAGGCTTTTTACTGCAGGGCAGGCTCTCTGCAGACATTTCCCTTTTAAGGCAGCCATTTTGTCCCCCCGGTGGCCAACTTTGAAAAAGCGGGGGGAAGGACTAAAAATCGGTGTTTCCCCTGCCCTACCGGGGGACTTGGCAGCCCTAGCGATCATGCCAGAACTAGTAAGATCTGGGTTCAGATCTCTCCCTCTGCAATGAAGCTGACCGAGTGACTATTTCTATTTCCCAGCCTTAACCTGTGTCATAGGCTGTTAAAAAGATCAGACAAGGACATAAGAGCCCTGCTATATCAGGCTAATGGTTCATCTCCCGCAGCTGCCTGTTTCACACAGTGACCAACCAGGTGGAGGTTTCAGTTAGTCGTTCTGGCTATTGATGGACCTCTCCCTCAAGTATTTGTCTGATTCTTATTTTAAAGTCTATGTTTTTGGCCGTCAGTACATCCTGTAGCAGAGAGTTCCACAAGCTGATTATGCATTATAAGGCTAATATTGGGTGGGGTGGGGAGGAGACTGGTATGTAACTCTTGAAACTTGTGTGGTGTGGGTGAAGTACTCCGAGCATGTGAAAGAGCCACGCAAATGCTGAAGTAAGATTGTTGTCAGATTGCAGTTAGAAAATAGCACCAATGCATGCAGGGCTCTGGATTCAACAACATAATAACATCGGCAGTAGCTACATAAACTGACATCCTTTTGTTCTGCATGATTTTGATCTTCTGTTGCTGAAAAACAAAACTTGTGAAAATGCTTTAAAGGCGACTTTGCATACTGAAGCATCAGGGAGTCATGATGTGCAATTACGGTTGCCAGTTTCTGAGTTGGGACAGTCCTGGAGATTTGGAAGTGGAGCCTGGGGAGGGTGGGGTTTGGGGAGGGGTGGGATTTCAGCCCATTGTAATGCCATCCTCCAAAGCATCCATTTTCTACCTGGTAGAATGCCAGGCAGGAGGTAAAAAAATCTGGAATCACAGCATATGATGAAAATGGTTCAATAACGGGGTTAGCAGCTCCGGGTTAGAAAACATTTGGAGATTTTGGGGATTGAGCCTGAGGAGGGTGGGGTTTGGGAAGGGGTAGGATTTCAGTGGGGTCCACCTTTCAAAGCAGCCATTTCGTCCTGGTAAACTGATCTCAGTTGCCTGGCAATCAGTTGTAATCCCAGATCTACAGCTCCCACCTGGAGGTTGGCAACTCAGTTTAATAGCATACACAAAGCTAGGAAGTTTGTTATTGTGCACACCAGGATTATCAAAAGACCAAACTGAGCCCTGACCTGGATAGGCCCAGGCAAGCCCAATCTCATCAGATCTTGGAAGCTAACCAAGGCCGACCCTGGCAAGTATTTGGATGGGAGACCTCCAGAGAATACCAGGGCCAGGAGGCCAGAGGCAACACTCTGAACATCCTCCATTGCCCAGTAGGAGTCGCCAGAGGTTGCTATGACTCCCAGGCACGGACACACACAGGCGCGCGCACACACACATGCAAAAATACCCCCCCCCCCACACACACACACCCAAAAAAGACCAAACTGAAACGGAAGAAAAGGTTTGCTGGGCATGATAATGAACACAGGCAGAACTGGTGAAGGGTGCAATCCTAAAGCAGAGTCACACCCTTCTAAGGCCACCGACTTCATTATACTTAGAAGGGCTTAACTCTGTTTAGGATGGTGCTGCTTATTTGTTTATTTACTTACTTTACTGATAACCCCGCCTTTTTTCGCTGAGGCGCAGGGCAGGTTACAGAATTCAGCATGCAGTCATACAGCACAAGACAGCCAATGAATAATGCAGTTGGACCAGGACTGCAGAGTTAGAAGGCAATTAGAAGACTGTTAGGTACCTGAAAGGGCAGTCATAAGATACATACTCATACACAAAAATAGATCAGGCCAACAAAGGGACCTGTGAGGACCTGCGGGGGCTGGGTGGGGGGGAGCAGGAGAGGAAACTCTTCTCCTAAATGCCCCTGCTTTCTCCCCACTTGTTCTGCCTCTTTTCCCCCATCCATTTCCCACCCATCAAATTCACCCTTTTCTCCCTCCTCAGCCCTCCCAGTCATGAGAGTTTCTTCCTATCCTTATCCTACCCAGTCACAGGTTCTCCTCCTTTTGTTTCCTCCCTTGGCTGATGCCTGCCTTTTTAGTTTTAACTTTGTAATGTGGGCTTTCGGGGCAACCCAAAATGTCATCCTAGTTACAGGCATTCATTCAACCTCTGCTAAGGCTGCCAAGTTCCAGGTGAGAAAAAAGGGTATACAAAAGATACAGAAGATCCAACCATGCATAAATAATGAAAAGCATTCAACAGTCAATGAGTATGACAATCAGAACCTATATAAACAGGATAGTTGATCAAAAATACAATAGAAATTCAAAAATACATGGTCCAGATACACAAACGACCTTCAGAAACGGTCCAAGTCAAATTCCTCAAACAGTGAAAAGTCCGAACATCAATGTTTATTATTCCTCTTCGAAAAAACTCATCTCACCGCTTGTGTACCCACTTAACAGATCCCCCATCTTCCAGTTCCCTTTATCACCTTGCTTCCTCAAAAGCGGAACGCTGAAACTGCCCAGATACAGTATTGTTGAATAATACACAGCATCATTTGCATTCTTATTGTACATCAGACCAACTACTGTGATGTACCTCATTTTGTATCTTTTATATAACTTACTCCCTTCCGGGCTTCTCTGCTGTTTGAGCTTCCAGGTGGGGGCTGGAGATCTCCTAGTATTATAAGTGATCTCCAGACGAAAGAGGTTAGTTCCCCTGAAGAAAATGGCTGCTTTGGAGGGTGGCATTCCTTTTAGGGAAGGCAATATAAAATAATAAATGACAATTGAGATGGATTCCTCAGCATTAGCTAATGCTTTAACTCACTTCAGATCTGTAGGTTTTCCCACAGTTATACCAGTTAAGTGGAAAGAAACTAGTGATGTGGAAAACTGCAGAGTCCTGGTTCTAAACAACCGTATTTCCCAGCCTGTGGATCGGGACCCAAAAATGTATTGTGGAGCCTCTGAAAGCGGTTCACTGGCTGGCCCTACCTAATGGCCACCCCTGCCCTATCCATTGCTCTCTTTTGTATTTGGGAAACCAAGATCTGACCCCGGGAACAGCATCTTCCATGTCATACATTAATCGGTCTTTTTTCTTCACTGCATATCCATGCTGATCAAGTCAAACATGTCCTGAATCCAGAGCAAACTAATGCATGCAGTAGCCAAATCGCTGGCTCACTACTTTAATGCCAGTAGCTTCCAAAGTAGAGCTGCTCCACAGCTTAGAGGGAGCATTGATGGCGACTACAGTGAGCTTCTTAGAATCTCAGAGGAGTTTACAGGGAGGAATGGAGATGAAGACTGGCCAAAAGCTGGAATGTAACCACCATATGCAAAGGGTATGCACGGCAGCATAGCACTTGCTTGGGGGCCATAGTGGTAGGGCTGCCAAGTCCCCCGATAGGGCGGGGGAAACGCTGATTTTTAGTCCTTCCCTCCCGCTTTTCCAAAGTTGCCCACCGGGGGGACAAAATGGCTGCCTTAAAAGGGAAATGTCTGCAGAGAGCCTGCCCTGCAGTAAAAAGCCTCGCCAGACATTTCCCCTTTAAGAAGTCAGCAAGAGAGCTTCCACAGCAAGCGAGGTCCGCCCGGAGGGACTGAAGGAGCTGCTTTTGCATGTGGCTGGCAAGGTGAGTTTCTCTTCCAGCTCTTTTCATTCTCTCTCCCTCTTTCTTTTTTCTGTCTGTCTGTCTGTCTCTCTCTCTCTCTGTCCCCATCCAGCAGAGGTCTATCAGTGGCTATTATAGCCACAAGGTCTAAATGGAAGTAAGTGCCTCTGCCAGTTTTTTTCCCTTCTCTCTCTCTCCCTCTTTCTTTCTTTTTTCTGTCCGTCTGTCTGTCTGTCTGTCTGTCTCTCTCTGTCCCCATCCAGCAGAGGTCTATCAGTGGCTATTATTAGCCACAAGGTCTAAATGGAACCCTTTGTCTGGGGCAGTGAGGCTCTGAATTCTTGGTGCTTGGGGGGCAACAGTGGGAGGGCTTCTGGAGTTCTGGCCCCGCTGCTGGACCTCCTGAGGGCACCTGGTATTTTTGGCCACTGTTGTGACACAGAGTGTTGGACTGGATGGGCTGTACTGGATGGGCCGATCCACTGTGGCTTCTCTCCTGTTCTTATGATATGAAAATCATATTTAGCACTTGTGTAGCACTTAGTGCTTCATATTCTGCCGAGATGAGGAAGGATTCAGTAGGGCCGTTGCTCAGTGATAGAGCATCTGCTTGACATGCAGGAGGTATCAGCCTCTTCAGCTAAAAAAGGATCAGGTAATAGGTGACATTAAAGATCTCAGCCTGAGACCCTGGAGAGCCACTACCAGTCTGAGTAGTCAATACTGACCTTGATGGACCAATGGCCTGATTCAGTATTAGGAAACTTCATGAGTTCATGTGTCAGCATGTGGAAGCAACATCACAGGATGTGACATCACAAAATGATGTCACTTCCTTTCTCCTGGCTCCACCCCCAAAGTCTCCTGGCTCCACCCCCAAAGTCCCCAGATATTTTCCAAGTTGGACTTGGCAGCCCTACATAGTGGGAGCAGCTGCGCCCTTTGTGCAATGATTGCTGGTTCCTCAGGAACATCTGGCTAGCTACTGTAGAAAATAAATGCTGAACTAGGTGAGTGCCAAGGTCATAGTTTACCCAGGGCACCAAAAACACATGGGCCAGCCCTGGATATACCATACCAAGTGAATCTGGACTTGTGGGTCACTGTACCAAAAAGGTTGGGAATCGCAGCTATAGAGCAAGAGTTGTGGACAGCAACAATGTTGAAGTTTGTTTGGTGAATAGCAGCAAACCTGGGGGGAGGCTGAATGTGTGTTTTACCTTTTTTTAAATTCTGGAATTTGTAAAAGTTACCAAAAATGAAATGAACATTGTCTCTCAGGTTTTTTTTGTTTTTTTTTGGGGGGGGGGCTAGGAGAAAATCACCCAGAGGCCATTGTGTGATTGATTGACTCGGAGAAGGAGTATCTCCATGGGAACAGATGCATGCTGGATTTGCAGGTATCACAATGCATCTTCCTGCCTGTTTTTTGTTTTGTTGACATAAAATCCAAAAACACAGCGGTTTTTTTTAAAAAAATAGATATAAAATCTTTTATTTAAACACAAAAAAGTTTTCATTGCAAAATACGTGCAAACATCAATAATTTTGCTTTCCACAAAGTGCTTCCCACGGAGTGAGACAGAAACGGGAGAATCCTTTTGCTGTAAACATTTTAGTTCTCCTCCCCCAGACCTACAATGAAAAGAACAGTCAGACCTGCTCTGTGGTAAATGAAGGTGGCATTTTCTAATTTAGGAATTAATTAACACACGGCATAAAGGGTTTCAAACTATCTGTGACATCTGCATATGTATGCAATTGCTCTTGCTGGAAAATATATGTTTCCTGATTGCAATTCCACGGACGGTTGCCTGAGATTAAATCCCACTGAATTCAGCAAAAGATAACTTCTAAGTAAAGAGGTACAGGATTGGTCTGCAGAAGAGACAATGCTTCGCACAGTGACTAATATCACAGTAAAAGTTACAGTCCAGGTTGAGAAGAGAGAAGCGATTCCTGAGGATCAAAACTCCAGTGATCTTATGTAGACCAGCTGCTTATAATGTCTGTGCGGAATGTTGCTCATCAAGCATGGGAACACTGCGGCCATTGTATCCTAAGAGAGCCGATTGAACCCCAGATAATCACCATGTAACCTTCTCTATTAATAGTGCAGACAGATATGTGAATTAGCTGAATGCCACGGACATATGCCATGCATTAACTAAAAGGCCTTACAATCCTCATAACAACTTGGCGAATGATCACGCCAGTAAATTATTCTTTAGAACTTAATAACGTCAGGGGGGGTTAAAAAAAATCAATAAATAATTTGCCTGGTTGATGAATACTCAGTCGAGAAATAACATGTTGCAAAGACTGGATCGTATGGATTATTTGTCCTCTGTAATGTATAGATTTGGATGTTTAACAGCTGCTCTCTTATGTTCCTGTTTCTTTGCTTCAACTCAGGGCCAATTCAACAAGAAGCACAAAGCTATAGAGATTTGCCTGTAAGCCCAATCTATTAACAGGTTTTTGCCTTGCGTTTCCCAGAGCATGGTAGATGCGGCTGGATAACTGATAAACTGTTATTAGCAAAAGTATTATTTATTAGACATTTATTTAAGATATCTGCATATTGTCTCTTTATATAAAAGCATATTAAAATAATGAACCAAATAACAATATAATAACAGCTATAAAATATAAGAAGTACAATGAACAGCTAAAAACAGGAGGAACAAACAAAAACCTATTTAAGACATACCATATTTTTCGCTCCATAAGACGCACCTGACCATAAGACGCACCTAGCTCCGCTCGGTGCCGTGGCTTGGGAAAGGTGAGGGGGGTTTAAGACGCACACACTTCCCCCCCCACTTTTTTGCGGAGAAAATGTGAGTCTTATGGAGCAAAAAATATGGTAAGTATCCAGGCAGCTTTGTCATACCAGTATATAGTACAAGGATTCGGGAATCATCCGGAAAGTTTTAGGTGAAAATGGCAAATTTGGGGCACATTTTCTTGTCTCCATGTTGAAGCAGCCGGACTCACTCTTAATACCAGAGCTAGGCTTGAAGGGGGGTGGAATTATTCAAACAATGGCATGTACTGAGGCAAAATGGATTTAGCTCACCTCTCTGGTTCAGCTTTGGTTAAAAAGGAGACATATTCAGCCACATTTACGGGTGCGCCAAATGATCAGGACCCCAAGCATATGTAGTATGCAAAAATATAAATATGTCCATATGGCCCTGTATGGCAGCTATGGTTGCCAGGCAGCCTGGGATATGGTTGCCAAGGAAATACCTGGAGATTTTGTGGGTGGGGCTTTGGGAGGGAGGGGCTTGGGGAGGGGAGGGATCATAGAGGCTACCATCCATAGTAGCCATTTTCTCCAGGGTGACCATAGAGTTTTTGCCCAAATGCTAGAGTGTCCCCCGTGTGATGTACCTGGTGTGATGATGCCACCTCTGGGTGATGTCATCATGCTGGGCACATTGGGTGGGACAGGGCTCTTCAGGGGTGGGGCTCCCCTCGCTGGCCAGCTGATCGGCAGCAGATTGGGGTCTCCAAAACTGGGGGAACCCTGCCCCCATCAGGGGGATGGCACCCTAAGTATGAGTATTATGATATGTTTAGTGCAGAAAAATCATATGACATAAGTAGAAAGCAATGCAGTGAGAGCAGGATTGTATATAGCAAACTAGATAATATATACTATATGTCAGGCGTCCCCACCCATTTTGAGCCTTAAGGGCACCTTTGGAATTATCACATGGCATGGTGGGTACCACCACAAAATGGCTGCTGCCGGAGGTTTAGCCAGACACAAAACGGCTCCTGCAAGCTAACCTTCTGTCACTCACTGAAGATCCTTGTGCTAGGGTGGCAGCTGCTGCCAAAGCAACACTTTTTACAACTATGCACTGTCAATCAAATCTCCCATGGCAAAAGCCACACACTTTCTAAAAACACCTGGCAGACACCAGGAAAGGTGTCAGCGGGCATCATGGCACCCAGGGTACCACGTTGGAGACCCCTACCTACTGCATGTGTTATAGTAGCCCACAGACCCATTCTTGGCTGAGAATTTTAACTGGCCCAATGTCACCAGTCTTGTCACTTGTCCCAGTCTTAAACTCTGATGTCAAACATGCCTTTGAGGGCTTCTATCAGGCCCGCAGTAGAAGTGGCCGTCTCCGGCTTCCAGTTCTGCTGC
This sequence comes from Lepidodactylus listeri, assembly GCA_029233225.1. NCBI lineage: Eukaryota > Metazoa > Chordata > Lepidosauria > Squamata > Gekkonidae > Lepidodactylus > Lepidodactylus listeri. The sequence goes on from JARCFY010000002.1 coordinate 28,354,306, forward strand.
TACTGCATCATAGCTTGCTTCGCCAGACTCTCAATCGCTCAGCCATTTCGTGTTTTCCCCTGGGTCCTAGACTCAGAACTCTGAGCATGAGATTTCTGTGGTGAATGTCAATAAATCAAAAGTAGGTTTGCAGTTTACAGATACGCACTTGAACAGCATACTCACGATTGCAACAGCACTGACATTTCGATGCAATAATTCAGAGCAAGAGGTGTCAGTTATCAGGCACTGTTAAATAAACAAAATATTGCAAGAGTGCTAATGGTTTAAGCATGTTTTTATTTTAAGTGGGAAAAAAGCTGTGTTTGTGTTCTTTATAAAGTTTATATCTCCGCTATTGGGCATTACATTTTATGACACACATGGCCCGGCCCAACAAGGTCTCATTTATGTCAGATCCGGCCCTCATAACAAATGAGTTCGACACCCCTGGTCTAGAGTCTAACCACTACACCACCTTGTCTTTTTGATCAGAGCACAATTTGATCAAAGCAAGGTATTGCTACCTGTTCAGCAATCTTTGAGTCCAGTGGCACCTTTAAGACCGACAAAGTTTAATTCTGGGTATAAGCTTGAAGACGAAGTGTGCCTGCACACAAAAGCTTATGCCCAGAATTAAACTATGTTGGTCGCAAAGGTGCCACTGGACTCAAACTTTGTTCTGCTGGTCTGTACAGCGACCCAGCTGAATCTATCTTCATGTTCAGCAATGTGCTGTTTATCTTATTTTGAAACTACTTTGTAATTGACTCAGCTTCTTGCTATACGGGAAGTAAAAAAGCAGTACAGCACTAGAAGAGGAAAGAAATGCCAGTTCGGGGGGGGGGGGGGAACCACCCTCAAATCTTGGAGGCGGAGCAAAAGTTGGAAGTAGCAAGCTGGGGAAAAAGCCACCAAACCTGTCCAGAGTGTCTTAGGCAGGGGAACAGTCTGTGACTGAAGGAACAGGCAAACCTGAAATGCAGAACACACAAGAAAGGGAAATCAAGAAAAAGTCTTCTGGCTTGAAACAGAAAAGAACAAGTAGCACAGCACAGCTGCAGTTGCATTGTAGATACATGTGTGGCGTCCAGTTATGAAGATTCTAAAGCTCTGCAGAAGAATGCTTTTGTCTTGTCATTGCAAAGAGAAAGATACATGCTTTAATCACTTTAGGGTTCTTCTCGGGGGCCAAACAAGACACGGCGGTGTCAGGCATCCTTTAAAGGCATCAACAATCACATGGAAAGTGGAGGGTGGCGGTCCAGCATTAACAGAAGGTACCACAGGTGAAGGAAAGGGAAACTTTCCTCAGATTAGGGCTTTGCCTCCTGGCAGCTTCTCTCCTGTATTTATCAGTCACGGTTGTTTTTAATTTTACCCCTCTTGCAAGGAGCTCAGCCATACATGGCTTTTCATACCTCCGTTTTCTCAGTGGGCATTTGTACTCAGGTCCCCTTAGTCCGCAGCTCTAGCCACTGCGGTGCTTTGCACAAGCACACTTTGGCTATCAGAGCTTGGATTGGGGGGGGGGGGGGAGTAGGTAGCAGGGAGACAAACTCCAGACACAGGAAGATCCCGTACTCCTCGCCTGCTCGCTCCGTTTGCATTTAAAAATGGACCTGTTTTCAGGGGACAAGTACAGGTATAAGCCCTGACAAATTTGTCGCTGTCCAGTAAGAAGTAGCTGCTGCCATTTCAGATGACTCACCAGAGTTCTGGCGCCACGACTGAGAAGACCCTGCCCATGTGCTTTGAATCATTTAAGGTTACCCCATTTGCAGAGGACCAGGTGACTGAACTATTGTGCAAGTATGGTCATATTTAAAGGGCCCTACGATACACCCGGAGGGGCCATGATGGCTCAGAGGTTAAGACGCTGAGAAGGTCAGTAGCTCAGAAGTTCGAGACCCGAGTGCCACCTGACGGAGTGAACTCCTGTCTCTGGCTCCAGCTCCTGCCAACCTAGCGGTTAGAAAGCGACATTGCAAGTCGATAAATAGGTATCGCTTCAGTGGGAAGGTTACAGCGTTCCGTGCGCCTCAGTATTTAGTCATGCCAGCCACATGACCACAGAAAAAGTCTTCAGACAGCACAGGCTCTTTGGCTTGGAAATGGAGATGAGCACCGCCCCCTAGAGTAGGATTTAACTGGCTTTTGAGCAAGGGAAACTGTAATGTAGTATGCTCTGTGTAGCAACCAGCCTGCCATGTGCTCCCAGGTAATGGCGCCCGCTGCATGGCCAGAGCACATGGTCAGGCAGAGAGGGGAGCTTGAATCTGGGGGAACAATAGACATCCAGATTCAAAGCCTCCGCCAATGTGGTTCTCCCTGAGGAGCCAATGCAATCAAAGGCTCCTCCAGGGAACCTATGACAAACATGCGCATATGTTAAGCCCCTATCAGGTCTTTTGGGTGCGGCCGGAGGTGTGGCTCCGGCCAGCATATAATGAGGGCCCTGGAGCCCTGGAAGCATGCTTGATCTGACCATCTACTGGACATGCTGAATCACTCAATAAAGGCTTCATGATTTCACCGTTCCTGGTCTCCTGAGTCCAGTACTCTTCAGAAACCTTTACCTTTACGATACACCTTGCTGGAGAGAGAAAAAGGAGATGATTATAACCCAGTCTTAATTCTTCATTTCCACAACAGCCGGCATGATGTTGCGGTTAAGTGCTGGACAAGGATCTGGGAACCCCAGGTTCGAATCCCCACACTGCCATGGAAGCTTGCTTGGTGACCTTGGTCCAGTCTCACACGCTCAGCCTAACTTGCCTCACAGGGTTGTTGTGAGGATAAAATGGAGGAGAGGAGACCAATGTAAGCTGCTTTGGGTCAGCACTGGGGAGAAAGGTGGGATATCAATAAGTAGATAAACAAACCTGTTTCAGTTGTAGCCCATGGTTCATACTAATCTGACTTCATTCTCTGCGACTGCAGGCGGCTACCAAGTAGACTGTCAGGGGAACTATGTGTCACATTTCAGGTTAAGTGATGTAATGTGTATGGATGTGCTTTACTGAATTGTTGGCTGCAGCTAATAAGGTTTCTACTGTGATTGATCAACCGGTTCCGTTCGTAAATCTAACCGTTAATCTGCAAGGTTTGCCTTTGTCCAGCAGTGATCTTAAAAGAATCTGTGAGTGGTTTGATTAAAAGGTGTAGGTTGCGACACTGTTGCATGCCTTGGGAAACGCCACCAATCAAGGGCTTTGAGCTGCGTGCTCACATGGCAGAAGCATGCATTCATCACACAGGGTGGGGCGTGTTTTTGGTTTTTTTAATGAAATCAAAGAGATACTCTAAATTGAAAAACAGACATAAAGGATGATTTAATCCGATTCCATTTGTTTTAAGAGGAAACGTCTTGCTCAATTGCAAATTTTGTTTTTGTTTGGAACATTCCTGATATATCCTCTTACCTAAGTTATGTGAATATTCATCCACGTGTGTAATGAACCACATGGTTTTGCAAGACATATTGCATATGTGCGTTTATTTGTGTCTGCTACTTTTATGTGGACAACTTAAGAAGTGAGCCTTAAGAGTGCAAAAGGAATTTACATTGGTGACTATTTGGACTTCTTTTGAATGAAGGCAGACATTGGCTGTGGTCACACACACTAAATAGTCCACTTTCAATTCACTTTCAATGCAGTTTCCATCTGGATTTTTACTGTGTGAACTGGCAAAATCAGCTTAGAAAGTGCATTGAAAATGGATTGATAGTGGATTATTTAGTGTGTGTGACCGCAGGCATGTATTAAATTATTTTGAAGATCATCAGCTATTCTAGCAGTCTAATCCTTGTGTTTCCTTCAGTAAAATTAGGGTACCAGCTCCAGGTTGGGAAATCCTTGAGGTGTAGGGGGTGGAGTCTGAAGGGGGTGGGGGTTGGAGAGGGGAGGGGAGGGGAGGGACTTCAATAGGTTGTAAGGCCACAGAGTCCACCTTCCAAAGTGGCCATTTTCTCCAGGTGAGCTGATCTCTGTCACCTGGAGATCAGTTGTAATCCCAGGAGATCTCCAGCAACCACCTGGAGATTGGCAGCCCTAAGTAAAATGCTTGCAAATAGATTCCTTTCCTGGTCTACTATACCAAGGCTGCAACCTTATGTACAGTTTCTGGTAAGGAAGGCCTGCTGAATTCAACAAGACTTGACATCAGAATAGCCTTGGCTGAATGTGAACAAAATACAGTCTTTGGAGATGGCTTCAGTGCCGGTTTGGTGTAGGAGAGCCAGCTTGGTGTAGTGGTTAAAAGCACAGACTCTAATCTGGGAGAACTGGGTTTGATTCCCCACTCCTCCACATGTAGCTGCTGGTGTGACCTTGGGTCAGTCATACGTTCTTTCAGAGCTGTTCTCTCAAAGACAGTTCTCAAGAGAGCTCTCTCAGCCCCACCTACCTCACAGGGCGTCTGTTGCAGGGAGAGGAAGGGAAAGGAGATTGTAAGCCACTCTGAGACTTGGAGTGAAGGGCTAGTATAAATCCAATCTCCTCCTCCCACTCCCATTAAAATCTTTCTATTTGAAGTAAGCTGAGGGAATAAGATAGTTCTGTCTGGGGTGTCATACTGGTAATGGTCCAGTCACACATGCAATTTAGGTGACGAACATACATGTTTGCACAAGCCTAGAAGGACTGGCAGCTATATGTGTGAAGCTGAAGCATGGCAACTGGCCTATCATAAAAGCTGGAAGGGGTCTAAAGACCATCCAGTCTAACCCCCCTATACCATGCAGGATTACCTAAAGCATCCCTGACAAATAATCGTCCAATCTCTGCTTAAACAACTCCAAGAAGGAGGAACCCACAGTTTCCCTGGCCAACTGATTCCACCACTGAACGGCCCTTATTAAATTAATCATTTGTTCCTTTATTTACAAAACTGCAAGCCGCTTTCTGTCTGTGATGCTATTTCTATGGTGAACTGTTCCCATGTGCAAGTTAATCGTTGACTTCGCAGTCATCCACTGACCAAGCTGCATGTCTGAACAAGCCACAATGCTGAGATACATGGGACTGACTGAGGAAACAGAGCTCAGCTAAACCGCATGTCTTTCACCAGGCCAAAGTTTATGCTTTTTGTATGTTGTGTTCCAGTCCTTGATTCTTCAGGTAGCTGGTTTTCTGTTGACTTAAATTCTCACTGTAGACCTGCTGTGATGTCAACTCAGTCAGCTAAGTGACATAATGACATCAAAACAATGGTGTGTGTGTGTGTTTTAAAAAGCATTTCAAAGTCCACTTGTTGAGGAATTTATGGTACTGTTATAAACCACAGCCTGAAGACCAGCCAGAGGGAATTAGCATGTCTGTAAATCAACAAAAGAAAGATCGGTTTCAATGCTCGCTTAATCAAGAAAGCATGGAAAGATATAAAGGTATTGGGAAATTCTGCACAAATGCCCAGAAATGGACAAAATATATTGATAATAGGGAGTGGACAGTACAGTGGGGTGGGATCAAGCAGATAGTGCCATAGTTTTGGAACAGAGAACTTTGAATTAAAATTTTAGACCAGACGTTAATTTACTGGGAACATCCCATCTTTTAATCGTTTCCTTCCACATTTGAACCTGAGTACTTGCATTCATAGGGGCTGCTGTGGCTCAAGTGGTGAAGATGATGAACTGCAGACCAGAAGGTTGGTAGTTCAGCAGTTTGAGACCCAAGTGCTGCATGATGGAGTGAGCTCCCGTCTCTAGTCCCAGCTCCTGCCAACCTAGCAGTTTGAAAGCAAGAAATTGCAAGTAGATAAATAGGTACCACTTAGGTGGGAAGGTAACAGTTTTCTGTGCACCTCAGCATCTAGTCATACTAGCCACATGACCATGGAAATGTCTTTGGACAGCGCTGGCTCTTTGGCTTGGAAATGGAGATGAGCACCACGTCCCTAGAGTCGTATTCGACCGGCTTTCGAGCAAGGGAAACCTTTACCTTACTTGCATTCATGCTTGCATATCTTTAGGATCTGAGATACAGAAAAAGTAACTTTTTTCTACAGTTACTCAATACACCATCTCCTTTATAATTCCTACTGAGAGGGAATTACATGCCTCCATGGAACACCCATCAATATTTGATTATGGTATACTTGGGGGCCCCTGAGTTGATGACTAATCTGCCTTGTTGCTAGCAGGTGAATATGTGAACTGACTCCACTGAAAGCTGTTGTGTTTCGAAGGCGATGAAAACACATTACACTGTGAAGCTGCCTTTTGCTGAATCAGATTATTGGTCCATCGAGGTCAGTATTGTCTATTGGCACCAGTTCTGCAGGGTCTCAGGCAGAGGTCTTTCACATCACCTACCTCCTCAGCCTTTTCGACGAGATGCCAAGTTTTGAACCTGGGACCTTTTGCATGCCAAGCAGATGGTCCAGCACTGAGCCACAACTTCATCTGATGTGCAAGATCCTCCCGAGAAGACACAGACAGCCTTGTCGTTCACGAGTGCAACCCACCCTGCCGTCAGTAGGGGACCTTAATGTCTCAACCAGCCCTCAAAACATGTTTAGTGACAAAAGGGATGGGCACATGGGTTCCTCACTACCTGGTTACCCAGCTGTCTACAGAACCTCTTGGTCCCTGAGTTGTCACTGAGCACAATATGTCACAGTTCTCACTCCTGTTGTGTTTGTTCACAGTGATTTCTGCAGACATATTTTAGTGGGGTAGTTATATTAGTCCGCCCTGGCAAAAACCGGAAGGAGTGTTGGTGCACCTTAAAGATTTGTAGAAGCATAAGTTTTCATGGAGTTAGAGACTGTATCATCGGAAGCATGATGTATCTAAAAGTGCTATTAAAATCAACAGGATCAGAAGCAAGCATAACTGTGAGCAGTCCACGTATAATAATAGTATGCAAGTCACAGCAGTGGTGGGATTAGTGGGTGCCTTGTCCCACCAGGAGCACAAATATAACTTTTTTGCAGCCCGCCTCTCCTGTTTTTTTGTGTCCCCCATCCATACACACACCTGTGGCTTCTCCATCCAAACACTGAGAGTTTCTGGTGGGTAGCCGTGTTGGTCTGCAGCAGTAGAACCAAGTGTGAGTCCAGTGGCCCCTTTAAGACCAACAAAGTTTTATTCAATATATGAGCTTTCATGTGCACACACACACTTTGAATCTGAGGAAGCGTGCGTGCACACAAAAGCTCATATATTGAATAAAACTTTGTTGGTCTTAAAGGGGCCACTGGACTCACACTTGGTTCTACTGAGAGTTTCTGCTGGGAATAAGGTTTCCAGTTAAAGAAACTGGTGGCAGCTGGTCTTCCCAACATTGTAAAGAGACAATCTGGGATCAGACTAAGACCAGTGAGATCTAGCTCAAATCATGGGTATGGCGTTTGCTGTGTAGCCTTGAGCCAGTCATTTCCCAGGCAAAACTAGGCATGAGATCTGTTGGAAGGAATGGACTGTGCAATGGTGCTTAATGCTAGCACAGATTTTGGAGTCTCGGGAGGGCAGTACAGAGATAGTATGCAGGGTGGATAGGACACTCTCTGGCTGTTCCTTTGTCTACTCCTGCTGCTGTCATTTTGTTACCCAGAATGCTGTTCTCAGGGGTTCCTTCAGGTCACTTCCCTTCTCTTGCTCTCTCTCCTTTTGTCCACCATGCTTTTTACAATCTTTCTCCACCTTAGCTTAGATCAGTGGTTCTTAACCTGGGTTCGATCGAACCCTAGGGGTTCGGTGAGACAGTCTCAGGGGTTCGGTGGGGCCTCCAACTTAGTACTATTACTAAGTACTAAGAATTATTTTTCACTAAAGAAGGGTTCGGTGAATGCGCATATAAAACTGGTGGGGTTCAGTACCTCCAACAAGGTTAAGAACCACTGGCTTAGATAGATAGTTAGAAGACTTTACTGTGTCTTTCCTACCTCGTATGGCGTTCTCACGCAATAAAGAACTTCTGTTTCTTTTCTAAGTAACAAGCCTAAGTGTGAACTTATTCTTCAAGCAGCCAGATTATGGAATTCCGCTGTGCAGAGACTCAGCTCTGCTTTCAACATCTACCAAAGGTTGGGCTGGGATTCGCTGTCTTATTGGTTCATGTGCTGCAGTCGGTGCAGATGGTGCCCCACAGCAGGGCGAAGGGTGCCCCCCATGGCTGTTTCAACTCAGGAAAACAGTGCAGGGGATAGGCTGAAACCCCCACCTGCCCATGCTGCACTCCCCACCCAGATCAAGCCCAGAGTGCTTGGGAACCTTAGTGCCCCGGAGTAAAGTCAGTTAAAAGTCAGGTTGGAAAACTCGACTCGTGGCTGACATAGTGTCTGCTTTGGCTCTTAGCTCAGCTAAGAGAGCCAGTGTGGCGTAGTGGTTAAGTGCGTGGACTCTAATCTGGGAGAACCAGGTTTGATTCCCCACTCCTCCACTTGCAGCTGCTGGATGACCCTGGGCAAGCCATAATTCTCTCAGAGCTGTTCTCTTAAGGGCAGTTCTTCAGAGAGCTCTCTCATCCCTACTTCACAGGGTGTCTGTTGTGGGGAGAGGAAGGGAGAGGCTTTTTAAAGCTGCTCTGAGACTTCGAGTGAAGGGCGGGGTATAAATCCAATCTCGTCTCTTCTTCTTATCTTGGAGGAAGATGTGAATTTCAAAAACGGGAAGAGAGCCTCGTGTATGGAGGAAAGATGGCATAAAAACATGTGATAAAGACATCAAACGACATCATCTGGCCCTCTTGTTCATCCAAAATTCCCTGTAAAAGATTCATCAAAACCACAATCACTGCTTCCTAAACACATCCTCCTTTGTCTACTGGGGCTGTAATTGTGCGGCACAGTTGTTCGAATGCCAGACTAGGGTCAGTCATCCTTTCTCAGCCTCACCTACTTCACAGGGTTCCTGTGGGAAATGCAGAATGATCCCCTCCATCTGAGGCACCTCGGTCAGGATAAAAATGAACTAGATAGGTAAGAGTTACAGCAAAGAGATTATTCCCATTACCTGTTTTTTTAAAAGAAACTCTTTATAAAAGGGGAAGCTACTAAACTTTAGAATAACTGTTCTTATTCAAGAGGGCTGTTCTCAGTCCTAACAGTTCAGAAACACTGAAATACATATAGACATTTGAGCTTCTCAGACAGGTTCTTGACATTTTGGTTGGTCGTGAGTAAACCACCTGCCTGCGTCCAACCACTAAGTTCCCCCGACAGAACGCTATTCCCTTTCCAAGAAATGGGGAGCAAGGATTTCTGACTATTTCTCCCATCCACAGCAGAACCCTCCACGGCCCCCTATGTTGCTCCCAAGGATTTGCTGGACCCCAGGAACAAGATTTCTGTGAACTCAGTGGGCTATAGCAGGACGGAGAAGGGAGAAAGACCTGCAAAGTCTGTGGGTGGTTGGATACACAGCACTGATCTGTTTCTTTGAAAGCCACCTCTGGAAACAAGAACATAAGACAAGTCCCGCTGGATCAGTCCAATGGTCCATCTAGTCTCACATATGAGCCCAATCAGTTGACCTGGAAGCCATACAAAAGGGCATAGAGGCCAAAGCCTTCTCTCTCATGCTGCCTCCTAGCACTGGTATTGAGAGGCTTTCTGCCTCTGAATGTAGAGGTTCCCGTTACTCACCATGGCCTGTAGCCACTGATGGACCTATCCTCCACGAGGACAGCTTTAGAGGATAGCCTCGTTTGTCTGCTGTAGAACAGCCAGATTGGAGTCCAGTCGTAGATTAGAAACCAACAAGATTTTGGGGGTATGAGCTTTCAAGAGTCAAAGCTTCCTTCATCAGGGAGATCCCTTCATCCGGAAGCGTATCTGATAAGTATTGGAGTTGGGAGTCCATGGAACAGTGAAACAGCTAGATCTTTATTGCTGGTCCGGATGAAGCATGCAACCCAGGGCTCAAAGCCCTCCTTTTATGCTGGTCAGGGACAATCCCCTGACCTCACCCAACTGGCCTGATAGGCTATTATCAGTCTATTTACATCTCATAGGTTCCCTGGGAGGAACCTAGGTACAGGATTGGTGGCCGGTTTGAATCCACCTGGCCTTTGTTCTACCTGGCTGAAGCTCAGGTAGTTTCTTGGCCATGTGCTCTGGCCATGCTCTGGCCATGTGCTCTGGCCATGCGGTCGCAATTATGGGAGCACATGGCAACCACATGGTCAATACATAACAGTATCTGTCGAAGGGAGTTTTGACGCTTGAAAGCTTGTGACCCCAAAATCTTGTTGGTCTCTTAAGGTGCCACTAGACTTGAATCTAGCTATCTTCCATGAATTTGTCTATTCTGCTTTGGAGTCAGGAAGCAATGTTTCTCCAGGCCAGTTTGGCTGGAGATTCTGTAGTTTTTTTGTCATCTTCTGGGCATGGAATGGGGTGGGGGGGGGGGTGGTCACTGGGGGTGGGGGGGAGGTTTTTGTGAATTTCCTGCATTATGCAGGGGGCTGGACTAGATGACCCTGGAGTTCCCTTCCAACTCTATGATTCAATGATTTTTTTAAAGCCATGGCAGCTTCTCTTAGTAACCCTTGATTCCATTGCAGAGAGATTCATATTCTGTGGAATGTAATTGTTTTAAGGCCTTTTGCTCATAGAAAAGCTGGGTGTCACTGGATACCAGTCATCAGCTTTGCATCTAACATCTGAACACTGTGCAAAAGCAGACTGCAACAGGACTTTACTTCAGGTCCTAATATCTTTCTTTTCCTTTTAATTTTTTTTCCTAACATCCAGCCTGAGGAAGAGTTCTTAAGAACTTGAAAGAGTCTACATGGTTACGTGTCATTTGGTTGGTCCTAATAAAAGGTATTTTGTGGATTGCGTTCTGGGGTTTAGATCAAACACAGATGCCGCTCTGCTTCTTACTTCTGAGCTGTTTAACTGGGTGTAGGCAGAGGAATATGATAAAAAATCTAAACTGCTAAAAGAAATGTGACTTTTCACCTTGGAATCAGCTTCACAAATTCTGCGTTCTCCCTGCAAAAACAATGAGCAAGCAAGCAGCTCGGTCAATACAGAGGCAGGATAGGAAACCAATCCTTTCCTTCTCTTCTGTAGTATTTACGTTTGACCTTTCCAAGCCCCACCTGGCAAGAAGGGCCCCAATAGAGGTTTGGAACCCACCATTCCATGGGCATCTCTGTTAATTAAATATAGCATCATGTATTTATGTGTTTCCAGACTGGCTTTATCTACATGGTTGAGGCAGTGAAGGGCAAATTATTAGAAAATAATTAGACAGAACTAGGGCTGATCTTTAAACTCTGGATGATTTGGTCTGTTGGCTAGAAGGAATTAAATGTTGTGGCTATTTCTTGGTGTTACTGTATGCACACTGTCGGGATGTAGCAGATGTTACTAGACAAAGCATGTATTCTGATAGGCGATCCTTTCTCACTTGGCCAGGGTCTCCTTATTACAATTTGATTATGTCCCTCTTCAGAAGAACTAGCCTTGAACTTCACAATCTTAAAAGAAAATTATCTCCCCGCCCTGCTATTTCCAGGTAAATTACTGCTTTAACAAATGACTAGGAATAGTTATACATTTCCTGTATTCAGAACTGCAGATGTTAATGGAAGTGAACAGCATTGCATCCCTGCTGGGCTGATCAAAGAACTATCCAAATGTTAATCTTGTATTCATGATTCTGCTACGACGTTCTGGTGTCTCATTACTGGATTTTCATCTCAAAAGTAGTGCGTTGGGCGAAGTCTCTTCAGGTAGTGGAATTCTGCTTGCTCTTCTAAGGGATGACTTCAGGGGAGGCCAACTGCCTCACTATGCCTCGGGTCAACTGCGGATGAGGTCCTCCTGGGTTGTATCCCAACCAGAGGATTTTCTTCAAGGAAAGTCATTCAGTCAAACTGTTTGGAGACTGGCTTCAGCCCAGGTGTTAAATAGTGGGTTCCATGGAGCAGCAGACTCGCTTCTAGTGATCAGCTCTACTTTATTAGTGATTTCAGCAAACACAAGCCTGAACTCCAGGGCCCCAGCCCTGCTTAAATAGCATGCAGTTGCCACACCCAAAAACACCCCACTCCCAACGATTGGCCAAACACACCCCACTCTCAACGATTGGCTATTTACATAACAATACTTCTTGACTGGTTACTTCCAGAGTCCTGGTGGGCTATTGTTCTTGGGCTCCAAGCTCAGCCAGTCTCTGGCAGACCAGTCCTGGAATGTTTCAGTCCCACTACATTACACCAGGGCACAGGCAGAAATCTCATGAGCAAGCATTTGGGAAAGAGCAAGTCACAGAATGTTTCCGGTTCAGCTGTTGGAGAATTTACCTGGACACAAAGTCTCCACCTGTGAAAGAGCATGCAAGAACAGTGGCAGTACAGCACGACTGGAGGAGAGGGAGGGCTCCTCCAATGGAACAAGTCTGCTGCACTTTCTTTTCTGCATACACTGTGGCCAGGGAGTTCAACCAACTGAGTTCTCTTGTATGGGGACAGGTACCGCAGGAGGCTGTTGTAAAGATAAACTAGAGGAGAAGAAAAGCATGTGAACTGATTTGAGTCCCCTGTTAGGGAGAAAGGTGAGGCGTAGATGAAGTAAATAAATACATAAATATTGGAGAGAAATATGCTAAAGCTAGCTTTCTGTCACACTAATTATCTGTATGCAGGGCAGGAGCACTCAAACAAGAAATTAATAACCCCCCCCCCAAATTCTAGGCAAAGAAAAAAACAAACATACCACTCAATCTCGTTGCAAATGTAGTTCAGCTCATAGGACTGTCATCTGTACAGGATGTCCCATAACAAGAGACTGGCCAGTTGCATTATGTGGAAATGAAATGCAATTGCTTAGAAAAAAACAATTCTTGCAAATGCTGAGGGACTAGATCCAGACTACATCCTGCTTCCCCCCTCCTACTGCAGCCCACCAGACTCTACGAGATGCTACTCCTGGGGGGAAAGGGACCCTGAGAAATGGCATGAGGCAGTCTGCAGCAGGGAGGAGGATTCAGAGGAAATTAGGGTTGCCAGCCTCCAGGTGGGGCCTGGGGATCTCCCGCTTTTACACCTGATCCCCAGCTGACAGAGATCAGCTCCCCCGTAGAAAATGGCTGCTTTGGAGGGTGGACTCTATGGCATTGTACCCTGCTGAGACCCCTCCCCTCCCCAAATCCTGCCCTCTCCCGGCTCCACCCCCAAAGTCTCCAGGTATTTTCCAACCAGACCTGGCAACCCTAGAGGAAACTTCCCATTTTGTCTGGGTCTAACCCGCATACTGTGTTCCAGACCTGGATTTAACGCACAAACTAAATTACAATTTAGGGCAGGAGTCCCCGGCCTTTTTGAGCCTGTGGGCACCTTTGGAATTCTGACACCGCGTGGTGGGCGCAGCCATGAAATGGACGTCACAAAATAGTTGCTGCAATAGGTGGAGCCTGTCACAAAATGGCTGCCTCAGCTTACCTTTTGTCAGATCGTGAAGATCCTTGTGCTGTGGTGGCCGTTGCTGCCAAAGCAATGTTTTGACAAATCTGCCCAGCCAATCAAATCTCCAGTGACCATTCTGAAGCATTGGTGGGCGAAAGCCTGGCCTGGCCCCATCCATTCTCTAAAAACTCTTGGCAGGCACCAGGAAAGTTGTTGGTGGGTGCCATGGTGCCCATGTAACCACCTTGGGGGCTTCTAGTTTAGGGCTTCAGATTATGAAAAAGCCTCAAAATATCTTAATTTTTTAAAACTAAAATCCCTTTTTTATTTTTCTAGCAGTGCTATGGACCCTCTGACATAGCTCAGACTGTCTTAATGTGGCCGCATCTGTGGTATTTCACCTCTCTGCACAAAGTTCCTGCCTCCAGTTACCTCTCTGTACGTTGCACTGACATGAATATGCTTTATGTGCAAATTACTACGCGAGGGATTGCAGCAGCCCAAACCTTTGGCATGCTGAAGTGCTTTGTTTCTAATAAAAACTTCCACTTACCCCACGCATATCAGTAGTAGGGATCCATCCTCAATAAATTCATACAAATGGGATGATACAATGTGAGGCACAGACCAGTTTCCCAGATCCATAAATATTTTAATTAAAAGCAGTTCTTTTCGTGAAACAGCCCATCAATATGCATTCTCAGTTAAGGAGGGGGAGGACTACAGTTTTGTTAACAATTATGCACTCTTTCTAGAATTGTATCACAACTAAATTAAAACCAGCCCTGTAGACTATCTGGAGGAAGCGTAATGAGTGCATGTCTATAAAACATTCACAGGAAAAACTTGTGGCTAGAAAGCAGGATGGGCATTATCCAGACAAAGTTAAACCCTTATCAGAGGAATCCTGTGAAAAATTATAGAAATCTAAACCCATCGGAATAAATGGGTCTATACTGGAATAATTCTGCATAGGATTGCACTAACTAACTTGCAGCTTGAAAACAAGATTTCAGGGTTCTTAGCACTGGCTGGATGGTTATTTGTTTCTCTGTTCTCTAGCTATTCATTCCTCTAGGATGAATATCTAAAACAGTGGGCAGAAATCTATATGCTAGCTGATGATACCATTGTATTCATCTCCACTGCATATATGCATACAATGGAGGCTCGAAGGTCCAATTTTACGGCACCGTCTCACCTAAGTTAGCCATGATGTAAGCCTTTTTTTTAAGCGAATGGGTCCCACAGTCATGATTGAGGCCTGGTTCCCACGTGCAAGAGAATGATGTGGCCATGATCAAGTGGTCTTCTTCACTTTGACTGCTGTTAGAGATCACATGTTCCCCTCTGCTAAAAAAAACCCCTCCGTTTTCAGTTTGTATGGACTTTTTATGTCATGCAGGGACCAAGGGGGAAGCAGTGGAGCAAGCAGGGTTGCCAACCTCCTGGTGGCCGCTGGAGATCTCCTGGGATTACAGTTGAGTTCCGGGCGACAGAGATCACTTCACCTGAAGAAAATGGCTGCTTTGGAAGGTGGACTCTATGGCATTATACTCCACTGAAGTCCCTCCCCTCCTCAAACCCCACCCTCCTCAGGGTCCGCTCCCCAAATCTTCAGGTATTTCCCAACCTGGAGCTGGCAACCCCAGGAGCAAGAGGGCCATTTGGCCTGGGCTTCAACCTCAAAGGGAGCCTCAGATTTAGACACTTGTTGATTATTTTGGCATTTTAAAAGTTTCACAGCCAGTTTTTACGTGCATTGGATGTAGTTAATTTTTTTATCTTTATTTTGGCTAAGGGCTTCAGGGCTAGGGATATATAAGTGGACATCTCACTATTGCTGCAATATCATTTCTTGCATGAACCTAGGGCTGCCAAGTCCAACTTGGGAAATATCTGAGGACTTTGGGGGTGGAGCCAGGAGACTTTGGGGGTGGAGCCAGGAGAAAGGAAGTGACATCATTTTGTGATGTCACATCCTGTGATGTTGCTTCCACATGCTTCCACATGAACTCATGAAGTTTCCTAATACTGAATCAGGCCATTGGTCCATCAAGGTCAGTGTTGACTACTCAGACTGGTAGTGGCTCTCCAGGGTCTCAGGCTGAGATCTTTAATGTCACCTATTACCTGATCCTTTTTTAGCTGAAGAAGCTGATACCTCCTGCATGTCAAGCAGATGCTCTATCACTGAGCAACAGCCCTACTGAATCCTTCCTCATCTCGGCAGAATATGAAGCACTAAGTGCTGCACAAGTGCTAAATATGATTTTCATATCATAAGAACAGGAGAGAAGCCACAGTGGATCAGGCCAGCAGCCCGTCCAGTACAACACTCTGTGTCACACAGTGGCCAAAAATACCAGGTGCCCTCAGGAGGTCCAGCAGCAGGGCCAGAACTCCAGAAGCCCTCCCACTGTTGCCCCCCAAGCACCAAGAATGCAGAGCATCACTGCCCCAGACAAAGTGTTCCATTTAGACCTTGTGGCTATAATAGCCACTGATAGACCTCTGCTGGATGGGGACAGAGAGAGACAGACAGACAGACAGACAGAAAAAAGAAAGAAAGGGGGAGGGGGAGAGAGAGAGAAGGAAAAGAGCAGGCAGACCCCAGCAGCTTACCCCAAGCAGCTTACTCCAGCAGCAGGCCACATGCAAAAGCAGGCCCTTCAGCAGAAAGAGCCTCTCTGGGCGGGACTCTCTTGCTCTTTCTTAAAGGGGAAATGTCTGTTGAGGCTTTTTACTGCAGGGCAGGCTCTCTGCAGACATTTCCCTTTTAAGAGGCCAGGCCAGGCTCTGACGTTTCCCTGCTGGCAGCCATTGCCTCCCCCGGTTGCCAATTCTGAAAAAGCGGGGGAAAGCTTTAAAAATCGGTGCTTCCCCCGTCCTACCCGGGGACTTGGCAGCCCTACATGAACCCAAAAGTAACATGATGGTAGGTTTGCCAGGCTGCAGCCAGCAACCCCTGGGAGACACTGGAGGTGAGGCCTGGTGCACTTGTGCTGCTCTAGGACACTGATGTCACTTCTAGTAAAAAAATGGAAAAGGTGTAATTAGACCTCTAGCATTCACAAAAACTCTATGGTTTTCATAGAGTTTCTTGTAAAAGCAGTGGGGTCCACAATGTCCCTTCTGGTTTTTTACCATAATTCACATCAGCATGTTGGTACATACTCCATCCCGCCCCCCACCCCTGGCACTGGTGGACAAAGAGCTAGGATGCCAGGAGATCTCCCACTGTAGTGCGAGGCCTGATATCCCTTTGTTGCAGTGTTGACACAAAGCCTATTTCCCTCCTACCTCTCGTCTGCTAACAGGGCTGCCCCATGGGAGTTGTCCTGCTGGAGTGGGAGAACTGGCAGCCCTACAAAGGGCCTCAACAGCTGCCTGGGCCTTTCTGAACCTCTGTGAGGGCATGATGCAATGCAAAATCCAAAGCTGTAACCCACAACCCTCAGTCTGAAGTGGTCCAGCCCATCTCAGGACCCTTCCACATCATTTCCCCCCCCCCCCATTCTTTTGCATGGGTGAACCAGGCCTAATCTACGATTTTTCTGATTTCAGTGGGACATGCAGAGTATTCCTAAACATATTTATTTAGAAGTGAGTCCCACCAATGTCATTTAGGATCTATGTCATTTAGGATTGTGACCTTAGCCATGATTCATTTGTGTTGGACTGTGCCCTTAGAATATTGTAAAGTAACACACACCCACACACACACAAATGGCTAGGGTTGGCAGCTCTGGGTTGGAAAATACCTGGAGGCTTTGGGGGTGGATCCGAGAGAGTGTGGGGTTTGGGGAGGGGAGGGAGGGGCCTCAGCAGGGTACAATGCCATAGAGTCCACCCTTCAAAGCAGCCATTTTCTCCAGGGGAGCTGACCACTATCAGCTGGAGATCAGTTGTAAAAGCGGGAGATCCCCAGGCCCTGACTGGAGGCTGGCAACCCTACAAATGGCCTGCTGAGGACTGAGCATCTTCCAGGAGGCATGGCATGCTTAGCACAGTTGGGAGTTAAAAGAAGACATAAAGGAAAACAGAGAGAGAGATGTTCAAGCTGCCAGCATTTATAGGATCCAGAAGGAGAAGATTCCAGCCTTTGGGGAGACCATTCCCCAATAATTTACACTTCCTGCGATTCCTCACAAGGCCTCAACTTATAATAATATTAATATGAGACTACCTAGACACTTACATCATCTACAGAAACCCTACTCTATATTCCAACACTGTCAGAGGTGTGGTGCAAGCTCACATGTAACAGGGCCTTTTTATGTGTGCATGTTGACTGCCGTCAAGTTGCTTCCAACTTATAGTCACCCTATGAATTAATGGTCTCCAAAATGCCCCATTGTTAACAGCCTTGCTCAGGTCTTGCGAACGTAGGGCTGCGGCTTCCTTGATTGAGCCAGTCCATCTCATGTTGGGTCTTCCTCTTTTCCTGCTGCCTCCAGCTTTTCCTAGCATTATTGTCTTTTCAAGCAACTCTTGAGTCTTCTCAGAACAAGACCAAAGTATGATAGCCTCAATTTAGTCATTTTCACTTCTAGGGAGAACATAAGAGAAGCCAGTGCTGGATCAGGCCAATGGCTCATCGAGTGCAACACTCTTGTCACACAGTGGCCAAAAATACCAAGTTCCATCAGGAGGTCCAGCAGTGGGGCCAGGACACTAGAAGCTCTCCCACTGTTGCCCCCCCTCCCCAAGCACCAGACTTCAGGATTGAATTGATTTAGAACCTCCAACACCACATTTCAAAGGAATCTACTTTCTTCTTGTCTTCTTGTAACGGGGAATACTATGGCATGAATTAACTTGATCTCCACCAGCAACACATCCTTACACTTAAGAATCTTTTCTAGCTCCTTTGTGGCTGCCCTTCCCAGTCTCAATCTGCTTCTGATTTATAGGTTGCTGTCTCCCTTTCGGTTGATGATGGGTCCAACAAATAGAAAAACTAGAACAATTTCAATGTCTTTATTGTCAGCCTTAAAGTTGTGCAATTCCCCAGTATGTCATTACTTCTGTCTTCTTGATGTTCAGCTGTAATTCTGCTTTGGCACGTGCTACTTTAATCTTCATCAGTAGTCATTTCATGTCTTCACTGTGTTCTGCCAGTAATTCTTTAGGAATTTCTCTTGGTTTCTGTTGCCTTTACCACAGAAATTAAAGGACATTCCTAGACTGTCACCCGGAAGTGACATCACATGGTCCCCAAAGTCCACCTTCCCCCGGCACCCCCTAGTGGAAGTATTTGGAGGTGGAACGAATGGAAAGCCTACCCCGCCGCCACCATTTTATCTTCACCATAGCCTCAACATTTATTTATTTTGTCTTTTATCAGTCACCTTAAATCCCCATCATGTGACAGAACGGATGGCTATAAGGCATCACATACACATACTTGTCAGTGTGGCATTGTTAGAAATCACTCCAAGCCACGCATTTTTAAAAATCATTAGAAAAGACTAAGATGCAGCTGTATCTGTAGAAGTGAGCAGAGACTCACGAAAGCTCATCCCCTGCCACAAATTTTGTTAGGCTTTAAGGTGCTACTAGACTCTTTTCTACTGTTACAGACAGACTAAGAAGGCTACCCGTCTTCATTTAAAAACCAATGCAGCTGTTAAAAATGTTTTGCAAAATTATTTTTTCCTTCCCCCCAATTTTCTTTTGCCAAACTCTTGCTATATCTTTTTTTTTTGTCCCAGGATAGGCACTGTTCTACTGCTGTATTTGCTAGGACTGCCGAAAGAACTGGCACCCAACTGCCAGCAGGCTGCATTTTCCAATGAGCTTTGAGATTTGATACCCACATGTCGGCAGTCCCGGTTTGGTGTAGTGGTTTGCCATTGCCTGCCCCGACCCTGCTTAGCTTCTGAGATCTGGCAAGATCAGGCTAGCCTGGGCTATCCAGGTCAGGGTGATTGAAGAGACAGGGAGATAAAATACATGCTTGTCTGACAACTTTGCTAATTGAAAACCATTCTGTTTCTCCATATACTGTCCTAACAGTAGTCTCTTGTCCAGAGTACAGGTTGTGCATCAAAACAATCAGATACTGTGGTATACCCATTTCTTTTACAACCAACCATAGCTTTTCATAATCCACAGTCAAAAGCTCTGATGTAATCTATGAAACACAATCTGGTATCTTCCTGAGAGCCAGTTTGATGTAGTGGTTAAGAGCGGAGGACTCTAATCTGGAGAATCTAATTCCCCACTCCTCCACATAAAGCCAGCTGGATGACCCTGGGTCAGTGAGAGCTCTCTCAGCACTCTCTCAGCCCCACCTTCTTCACAGGGTGTCTGTTGTGGGGAGAGGAAGGGAAGGTGATTATAAACTGCACTGAAACTCCTTTGGGTAGTGAAGGACAGGGTATACAACCTCCTTCTCCTTCTCCTTCTCCTTCTCCTCCCTCCCTCCCTCCCTCCCTCCTTCCTTCCCTCCTTTCTTCCTTCCTTCCTTCCTTTTTTTGAATCCAGCTTAAATATCTGGCATTTTTCATTTCATATATGATAGCAGTCTTCGTTATACAATTCTGAGCATCACTTTACTCACATGAGAAATTAATAAGATGGTCCGATAGTTGCTGCAGTCTTTTATGTCTCCTTTTTTTGGAATTGGAATGTAAATTGAGCATTTTCAGTCTGTGGGCCATTGATTTGTTTTCCATATTTGTTGGAATATTCTTGTTAAGATTTTGAAGGACTATGGCTTGGAATAGTTTGTGGCTTGGAATAGTTTTATTGATATCCTGCCTTCTGATGATTTGTTTCTCTCAACTGCCTCAGTGCAGATCTCACTTCACTTTCTAAAACTGTAGTTCATCTTAAAAAATTATTCTTGGAAGGAATCTGTCATCCTTTCATCTCTTTTTTATAATTCTTCAAGGTATTTCTTTTTTTATTTTTTCCTGTTCAGTTAAGGTATTTCTGTGTTGATCTTTCAGCGTGCCTAACCATGTTTTAAATTTCCCTTTGATTTCTTGGATCCTGTGGAAGAGATCTCTTATTCTTCCCTTTTTGTCATTCTCTTCTATTTCTTTACCCTGGTTATTATAATAGGTCTCTTTGTCTCTACATGTGAGTTGCTGAAACACTACATTTAGACTTTTTTTGTATTTTTGCATTTTTGTGTGTGTGCATGCATGTGTGTGCCCATGCCTGGAAGTCATGGCGACCTCTGGTGACACCTACTAGGACATGGAGGATGTGGCCTGATAGCCTGCCTCTGGCTCCTGGCCCTGGTATGTTCTGTCTGTCTCCCATCCAAATACTTGTCAGGGTCAGCCCTGCTTAGCTTCCAAGATCTGATAAGATCAGGCTTGCCTGGGTGATCCAGGCCAGGGCCTACATTTAGACTTTTGATTCTGTTTCCATCACCTTTTATTTTTGCTACTTGTCTATCTTTAACAATTTTTAGAGTTTCTTTAGTCATCCATCATGGCTTTTCATTTCTTTTGACTACAGGAATAGTCTGTGTGCATTCTTCCTTAATAAAATCTCTGGTTTCAACCCATAGTTCTTCTGGTTCATATTCACCTTTTTAGTGGTGACATAATGGGCTGTAGAACTTCCTGCCCTCTCTGACTTTTAGGTACTACCTGAAAATGTTATTTCAGTGGGCCATTGATTTTTCCATTGAAAATTAATTGGATACTAAGTGTGCCAAGCCAAAGCTGTACTTTTTAAAGTATATATTTATGAACAGATGAATACATGAAGCTGTCTTATACTGCATAAGATCATTTGCCCATCAAAGTCAGTACTGTCTACTTAGACTGGCAGCAGCTCTCCAGACTCTGAAAATTGCACCTTTCTTCCTTGACGGAAGAGTGAGGATAAAATGGAGGAGTGGCAAATTGGATATGCTGCACTGAGCTCCTTGGAAGAAGGCTGGAATAAAAAAATGGGACAGAGAAGACATTTTATCAGCAAATGCATAATCCCAAACCTGAGTTTGCCAAAATAACAGGCAGCATGGGAGTGACATTGGAAGAGAACAGTGAGACAGAAGGATGCTGAACCTCTGCTGCTCCCACTGACTCTCCCTTGCCAATCTTCCCAAGACTAGCTCAGTTCCTGCTTTTGGAGAAGAAAAAGAAAGGGGGGGGGAGAATTGTAGAGAGAATTGGCAGGGGAAGGATCGTCCTCTTTCTCACTTGCCAATCCTCCTCTGCGAGTGCCCTGCCCTACTGCTAGGAGCGCATGAGCTTGTAACTTGCAGTTTTCAGAGTGTCACAGACTTTATGCAATCGGTTTCCAAATCTGCCGCCCACGCCTCCACCCCCACATGTGTCATCACCTGGAAGTATCTTCCTGATACTTTAAACCCAGAACGTTCTTTCATTCATAACAACTTTGACAAAAAAAAAAAGGTGTCCTAATCAGCAGAATCCATGGAACTGCATCAAGTGGGCATAGTTCTTGGTTACTTTCTATCCAGGGATCACATTCTATCAGCTGTTCTGTGTTTTGCTTGTGACTTTCCGTTGCCTTGCCTTTGCATATAGACAGTAGAATGTTTCTTCCTTGTTAGAATGTGCTGCTGTTTGCTGGGCTTCCAAAATGTGATGAGTCACCCTTCTGCCAGCTAGCCCAACAGGGCTGTGTGTTGCGACACCCGTTTGGATCAGTTCCTCCTTTCGAAAATGAAAGCTCGGTGTGCTCAAAAGCAAAGGGTCAGTGTCTCAAGAGTCCAACCTCCGCTTGTGCACAGAGCAAAGGGCCCCCAAATGACACAGCGGTTTGCGGATGTGCCAAGCCAGAGGAAATAAGGGGTTCAAATAAATAAAGGAATCTGGAGCCAAAGAAAGGGCTGGTAGATTAGTTCAAATCAATAATGTCACCTCCAGCAGCCGCTCCCTTTGATCTGGCTGCTGTATCCTTGGCTTGCTGGCCCCTCTTGCCCCTGACCTACAACGCTTCCTTGCCTCCCTTAACTCCCTTCCTGTCAACAGCCCAATCTGAGGATTTCCCAAGCAAAACTAAACTTCCCAATCTTTCTACAGGCTGCACAGTTCGGCGCACATTCTGTGATTGGCCATTGCCCTTGTGTAGTTCAGATATTTACAACACTTTTGTGAAAATAGGATAAGAAGCCAAATAAACAAGCTCTCTCCATGGATCCCAATGAGATACAGCATGGTGCAGTGGTTAGCGGGCCAGACTAGAACCTGGAGACCTGGGTTCGACTTCTCACCCTGCCACGGAAGCTTGATGGGTGACTTTGGGCCAGTCGTATACTCTCAGCCGATTCTACCTCACTGGGTTGTTGTTGAGGATAAAATGGAGGAGAGGAGACCAACGTATAAGGTGCTTTGGGTCTCCACTGGGGAGCAAAGGAAGAACATAAGAACATAAGAGAAGCCAATGTTGGATCAGGCCAGTGGCCCATCCAGTCCAACCCTCTGTCACACAGTGGCCAAAAACACCAGGTGTCATCAGGAGGTCCAGCAGTGGGGCCAGGACACTAGAAGCCCTCCCACTGCTGCCCCCCCCCCCCCAAGCACCAAGAATACAGAGCATCACTTGCCCTAGACTGAGAGTTCCTATCTATATCTTGTGGCTAATAGGCACGGATGGGCCTCCTGATAAAATAGGATATAAATATTTAAAATACATATTTGAACGTTTAATGTTTTGTACATTCGTTTTATGGCTTTGTGCCTCTGCTGTACATTGACCAGAGCCCGGCGCAAGCTGGATGGGGTGATTGATACAGCAAATAAATAAATAAATAAAAGTACAGAGCGGTCCTAAACAGAGTTATACTGGTCTATGCCCATTGCCTTCAATTGATTAGAAGTGTGTAACTCTGTTAGAGACTGCACTGATAATCCCCTGCAGAATATCCAAATTGTTAATATTGATGTATCTGTTTCCGCTACAAGTCTGCAAAGGCAAATATTCAAATTCAGATGTCACATAAATGTGTACAATTCCTCTTTAAAAAAAACGGGAGAAAAGAGCAAAAGCCCAGTAGCACCCAAAGATTACACAATTTGTGGTTAAGATGCTAAACTGCAGTCCGGAAAGTCAGTAGTTTAGCAGTTCGAGACCCGAGTGCTGCATGACGGAATGAGCTCCTGTCTCTGGCCCCAGCTCCTGCCAACCTAGCAGTTCGAAAGCAAGAAATTGCAAGTAGATAAATAGGTACCACTTCGGTGGGAAGGTAACAGCGTTCTTTGTGCCTCGGCATCTAGTCATGCCAGCCACATGACCACGGAAACGTCTTTGGACAACACTTGCTCTTTGGCTTGGAAACGGAGATGAGCACCGCATCCCTAGAGTCATATTCGACTGGCTTTCGAGCAAGGGAAACCTTTACCTTTACCTAGGAGCTTTCATGATGCAACAAACATGAAACTGAGCAGACTCCAGTGGGGCAGTGGAGGACAGGAGGGCCTGAAATGATGTGGTCCATGGGGTTGCGAAGAGTCAAACTCGACTGTGCGACTGAACAACAACAACAATAAAATGAGCTTTCATGAGTCCCTGCTCACTTCTTTAGATACAGGAGCTACGGAAGATACAGGCTCCTACCCTTCCCCAAACTTTGTTCATGTTTAAGGTGCTACTGGATTCTTGCCCTTTTCTCCCTGCTACAGACAGACTAACATTGGCTACCCATCTCGATCTGGCTTTAAAAGATAGGAGCATTCTCAGTGCAGGCTACCAAAATTATGCAGCCCAGTTGCTAAAACACTTCGGCCATCACAGGTTAAAGCTGTCAAGGATGCTCAAGTGTTAAGCGATGGTTTTGTATGCATCAGTTCACAGTGATAATTATGCATTGTTCTGCATTGGACAGATGGTTAACTAACTCATGGGCGTGTCTATGTAAATGTTTAAAACATACGTAATTGTCACAACTTCCGTCCACAGAAATGACAACGCCATAACAAGCATGAAAATGAAAAGGAGTCTTGTGGAACTTTTAATAGATTCCGTAGCATCAGTAGGGGGCTACAGCCCTGTTCATCGGGTACATGAAATGAATCCTCAGCTAGCACATACACACACACACACACACACACATGGGCGGGGGGGGGGACAACCCCACACTGTTCATCATGTTTCCCCTCTACATGTCTATGTATACCTGTGTGTGTGCGTGTGTGTGTCTGAGTCCAGTAGCACCTTTAAGACCAATAAAGTTTTATTCTGGGCATAAGCTTTTGTGCGCACACACACTCCTTCAGATTGCGTCTGACTTATGACGACCCTAGGAATTAATGACCTCCAAAGCCTCTTGGCATTAACAGCCTTGCTCAAGTCTTGCAAACTGAGGGCCGTGGCCTCCTTGACTGAGTCCATCCCTCTCATGCTGGGCCTTTTCCTGCTGCCCTCACTTTTTCCTAGCGTTACTGTCTTTTCCAGCGACTCTTCTCGTAATATCACCAAAGTACAATAGCCTCAGTTTGGTCATTTCAGCTCTAGGGAGAGTTCAGGCTTGATTTCATCTGGAACCCGCTTATTTATCTTTTCGTCAGTCCACAATATCCATAGCTCTCCTCAAACACCACATTTAAAATTCATCCACTTTCTTCCTGTCAGCTTTCTTCATTGTCCGCTGTGTATGCCTGATGACTAACAAATAGTTTCAAACATCTAATGGATTTGCAATGGCTTGGATCCAATGAACAAGTTCCGTGCACACTAGAGGCCACTCTGCCATGGACTGTGCTTAGGGCTGCCAACCTCCAGGTGGTGGCTGGAGAGCTCCTATTACAGCTGATCTCCAGGCAACAGACAGCAGTTCAGCTGGAGAAAACGGCCACTTTGGAAGGTGGACTCTATGGCACTATACCCCACTGAAGTCCCTCCCATCTCCAAACCCTCCCCTCCCCAGGCTCTACCCCCAAAATCACCAGCTATTTCACAACCCAGAGCTGGCAACCCTAACTGTGCTTCTTTTTCTGCTAAAATTTTGCAAGTTCAGGGGTTTTCAGACGGTCCTTGTGCAAACGAAAGTGCTAGTAGGAAAGGAAGCACGTGCCGTGGCAGAGACCATCTAGCACATACAGAACAGGTTTACAGGATCCAAGCCTGCATGCAGCCAATCATGACTGCCCATCCATAAAAACAAACTGTCACATTTTTAGCCTGTCCTTCATCCAAGGAATTTCAAGACACCTCACATGGTTCAGCCTCCATTTTGATCTCACAACAGCTTTGTAATGTAGGTTGGACTAAGAGACTGGCCCTCGGTCACCCAGGGAGCTCCAGGGGTGTGTGGGAATTTGAAGCCAGGTCTCCCCCAGTCCTTCTCCCACAACCCAGGTTCGAATTCCCACTCTGCCATGGAAGCTTGAAGGGTGACCTTGGGTCCGTCACACGCTCTCAGCCTAACCTACATCATAGGGTTGTTGTTATGTTTTGAGTACATTCTGTGCAGTTTGGTTTAGCCACGGGTTCATAATTCCCTCGTTCCGATTGGCTGCACAATAAAGACCAACCATTGGTCCTGAAGCCACCCCAGAGAGCCAATCATAGAGCCCGGCTTAGGTCCAATAGGACTTGGCATATATTGTTACATTGTATGTAGTTCACTGTTGAGAAGGTATAAGTTTGTGTGCTGTTGATGCAAAAAACTATTCCGCTAGAATAAAGAGAATAAGGATTTGTAATAAGTATTCCCTTGGACATTCTTAGAGCTCTCATTGCCCAGATTCCTCTTAAGGAAAGCTGGGACAGCTAAGGCTGCTTTAAGTTTATGGATTCTTTCATTTCCCAGTCCTGGACTACACTGTCCTTTAGGCTTGGGTTGCCAACTCCAGGTTGAGAAATACCTGGAGATTTTGGGGGGTGGAGCCTGAGGAGGGCGGGGTTTGAGGAGGGGAGGGACTTCAGTGGGGAATAATGCCATGGAGTCCACTTTCCAAAGCGGCCATTTTTTGGAAGTGAAATGATCTCTGTTGCCTGGAGATCAGTTATAATCCTGGGAGATCTCCAGCCACCACCTGGAGGTTGTAATACAAAACATACAAAAAATCAAACTGTGCTTAAATAACGGAAAATATATATTCAACATTTAATTAGTAATAATCTAAACCTATATAAATAGGTCAAAAATACAACATAGTAATCAGAAACACAAAAATACACGGTCCGAATACAAACAACAGTATTCTTAATCCACCTTCAGAAATAGTCCAGGTCAAATTCCTCCAGCAGTGAAAAGTCCAAATAAAGATGTTTATAATTCCTCTTCAAAAACTCGCCTCACTGCTTGTGTACCCACACCACGGTCCTGCCAGCTTCAAGTTGCCGTATCGCCTTTCCTCCTCGAAAGCGGAACACCAAAACGTCCCTATCACAAAGAAAACGGCTGAGAAAAGTATAAAGGAGTGTTTCCTTTTGTCTGTCCCACCTGGAGGTTGGCAACCCTCACTCTGGGCTGCTCCACCAGGATTTCTATCTCCCCAGCGGGTGTAACTGGCATAACTCAAGCCAACAGCTCTAGCAGACAATCTGTCTTGTTAAGTTGCAGGCTGCCTCTGGAATCGTAGACCTTGCAACCTATCATTAAGACTTCGTTGTGGAGGGTTTGGGTATGATGAATCCAGCCCAACCCACATGCTAAAGGCTTGTAATCATGTGGAGTGGCCAGCACTTTCGCCAATACCCTTTTGGCCCTCTTTCACGGCAGGCCTAGGTGTGTTCCAGTGAGTGAAAGCACTTAACACTGACGTGATGATGTAAGGCTCCAGTGTCACAGCACACCCAGGTATTAGAGGTACTACTAATACATTCAGAGTATGTGCTTTAAGCACTGGTATTTAGCATGGCGGGGGGGGGGGGGGGACCCAAAATTTCATGAACTATTAGCAAAGGGGGAGGAGCATGATAGAAGTTTATAATATTCTGCATGAGGTAGGGAAAAGGGAAAGAGATCACCAGTTTGGTATAGTGGTTAAGAGTGCAGACTCTGATCTGGGAGAACCAGGTTTGATTCCCCACTCCTCCACGTGCAGCTGCTGGTGTGACCAAAGGTCTGTCACAACTTCTCTCAAGAGCGGTCCTCGAAAGAGCTCTCTCAGCCCCACCTACCTCACAGGGTGTCTGTTGTGGGGAAGGGAAGGGAAAGGAGATTGTAAATCACTCTGAGTCTCCGAGTGAAGGGTGGGGTACAAATCCAATCTTTTCTTTTTCTTTCCCTGCTCATGCCTAATAAGAGAACATAGGGGCAGCCAGTGGAGGTCAAGGGTAGTAGATTCAGGGCAGACAAAAGGAAGTGCAATTAGACCTTGCAGTGCTAACCTGTGGAACTTACAGCCTCAGGATGTAGTAATGCCTACTAGCTTATGTACACATGTGCTGACAAATGCAACTGACTTATGGAAACCACAGTGAGGAGCTTTTAAGGCAAGTGAGGTGGTTTGCCATTGCCTTCCTCTGCAGAGTCTTTCTTGCTGGTCCCCCGTCCAACTACCAACCCTGCTTAGCTTCTGAGTTCTGATGAGCCCAGGCTATACCATACTATTCCACACCCCATCCACTAGCTTAGAAGGCTTTTAAAGGGGATTAGGCAACTTCATGGGGGCATGATTAATAAATGGAACCTCCATGTTCAGGCACATTATGGGGGACTAAAAGGATCATTGGTCAGAACCAGGAGAGCCAGTTTGGTGTAGTGGTTAAGTGCGCAGACTCTAATCTGGGAGAACCGGGTTTGATTCCCCACTCCTCCACTTGCACCTGGCTGGATGGCCTTGGGCAAGCCATAGCTCTGTACCAGCTGTTCCCCCAAGGACAGCTTGAGAAAGAGCTCTCTCAGCCCCACCTACCTCACAGGGTGTCTGTTGTGGGGAGGGGAAGGGAAAAGGAGTTTGTAAGCCGCTCTGAGACTCCCTTGGGGAGTGGAGGGCGGGGTATAAATCCAATCTCTTCTTCTTCTCCCCTTCTTCTTCTTCTTCTTATAGTTGTTGGGTTTTAAATGTATTATAAGCCACCCTGAAAACATCCATTAGTCGGGATGGTATGATAAACCAATTTCAAACTGTGGTTTCAGATCCTGGTTTGATATATCTTAACTATGCATCATTTGAATTGAATCAGAATGCAGCAGGAGCACAGAATTAATCTTGCTGAGAAACTAAGCATCCTTTTCAGGAAATCTAGATCTAAGTCTAGTAAAACTTTATTCAATTAATTAATTAGTTAATTAATTTTTGATATGTATAGCCCACCCTTCCCACAAGTGGGCTCAGGGCAGGTAACAACATAATAGCAATACAATAAATACAATTAAAATATTAAAACACAATAGTAACGTTAAAATTGGTGGTCACAGCAGATGGATATAGAAACCAAAATGGGGTCAAGAAGCAATTTTTCTCTAGGACAGTTTGGCTGAGGATCCTGAAGGTTTTTTGTCATCTTCTGGGCATGGGTCACTGGGTGTGTGTGGGGGAGGTATTTGTGAATTTCCTGGAGGAAATTACCCTGGAGGTCCCTTCCAACTCTATGATTCTGTGATGAGGGGGTATGAGATTTAAGAACATAAGAGAAGCCAATGTTGGATCAGGCCTATGGCCCATCCAGTCCAACACTCTGTCACACAGTGGCCAAAAATACTAGGTGCCACCAGGAAGTCCACCAGTGGGGCCAGGACACTAAAAGCCCTCTCACTGTTTATTTATTTATTTATTTTATTACATTTTTATCCCGCCTATCCAGCAAGCTGGCTCAAGGTGGCTACCAACCATAAAATACCATAAAATGGTTTACAAACTTAAATAAGCAACATCAACAATAAACAATAAAAGCAACAATCAATACTGGCAGCAACAGGGTTCTCATGGTGAGAGGCGATGGCAAAAGGTTCAGCAGATTGGACACTAATAGCCTACATCGCCCCAGTGGCAGCTCCTAAGGAAAAGCCTGGTGGAAGAGCTCCGTCTTACAGGCCCTGCGGAATTGCAATAAGTCCCGCAGGGCCCTGATGTCATCCGGGAGCTCGTTCCACCAGTGTGGAGCCGCCACCGAGAAAGCCCTGGCCCTGGTGCAGGCCAGCCGAACGTCTTTTGGACCAGGGAGAGTCAGGCGATATTGAGTGCCTGACCTCAGCACTCTCTGGGGCACATATGGGGAAAGGTGGTCCCTCAAGTAGGCAGGTCCCTGACCATATGTGTTGCAGACACACCTCAAGCACCAGGAATACAGAGCATCCCTTGCCCCAGACTGAGAGTTCCTATCTACACTTTGTGGCTAATAGCCACTGATGGACCTCTGCTCCAGATGTTTATTTAATCCCCTCTTGAAGCCGTCCGTGCTCTCTTCATCAGAGTTTTTACTCTTGAAAGCTCATACCCTAAAAATCTGGTCTCTGAGGTGCCACAGGAGTTGAAACTGGCTGTTCTACTGTCGACCGACACAGCCACCCTCTGAAACTATTTCAGAAACCGTTTTTAGAACTTATGATACGAAGAGATGTTGACAGCAAAAGTTGCTCGAATTTTGGAAACCAGAACAGAAACTGAATTTTCAGAAACCAAATAGCTGAGGTACTTGACTCTTTGTACTTGACTCTCCCCTAACTACCATGTGCCTAATCAGTTATACGAACTGTCAGAGTAAGTGGTACAAAAGAAGAGAAAGTATGCGGATTTTCCCAATTAACATAATGTATGCAAGATGTGGAATTTGGCTCTGTTTTTTGGTGCAGAATTTTAACTGCCTAGATGCAGAACTTAAATTTATTTTTCGTATGGAATACATGCCAGCCCGGACGTGATACACACATGGTCAAACCAGAAGGTTAGAGATGGTAGCATGAAAAAAAGTCAGACATCATAAAACACTGCTGCATTCTGTCACTGATGATTTACTGCTCTGCATCTTATTTCAGACTCACAGTCTAACACACCATAATAAAAGGAGGCTGAGGAAAGGGAGAAGGACTGTTGGGGCTATGCTTGACGCAGAATAACAATAGGATGTGAGAGGGCAGAAGTCATGTGGTTGTTTTCCAAATAATTCCATGGTTTTGAACATCCACCCTTGATGTGAAGCAGGGAAACAGAGTTGTCCACAACCGGGAGCAAAAAAGTACCCTGTCCCTTTAACAGAGGCTTAGTGTGTGGAAATAGCCAGCTGAAACTCTTCATGGCATGCAAGTACATAGCATCACCTGGTAAATAACATCCCATTAAGCCTTTATTAAAGGGACAGGGTGTCTTTCCCTCCCCCAAGCAGTTGGCAATCCTAAGCACCCTTTTCAAAACATTCCTTTTTACTTACCCAGGCTTCTAACGATGGGGTTTTTACCTGTTTTAGCTGTTCTGTGTTGTTTTTGGTTGGAAGTCTGTTTAACAGGTATTTGTACGGTACTCAGTGGTTGCTTTATGCTGTTCCCTGGTTTATTTGCAATGATTCCATTTTTATATCAATCATTTAAGATGTTTTAATGATATTGTTGGGTGCAGTGGTTAAGAATGTGGACTCTGATTCCCCACTTCTCCACATGCAGATGCTGGTCAGTTGGGTCAGTCACAAGTTCTCTCAGAGCTGTTCTCTCAAGGGCAGTCCTCAAGAGAGCCCTCTCAGCCCCACCTACCTCGCAGGCAGTGTTCCCTCTAAGCTGAGTTAGTGTGAGCTACCTCACAGTTTTTTAGCCTCCGGCTCACACAGTTTTCTCTTCGCTCAGGAAGGACGGCTCCAGAGCAAACTAATTTATGCAGTAGCCAAATTGCCTGATAACAATTTTAATGCTGGTAGCTCACAAAGTAGAATTTTTGCTCACACGACTCCACAGCTTAGAGGGAGCATTGCTCACAGGGTGTGTGTTGTGGGGAGGGGGAGGGGGAGGGGGAGGGGGAGGGAAAGGAGATTGTAAGCCACTCTGAGACTCCTTTGGGTAGTGAACAGCAGGGTGTAAATCCAATCTCTTCTTCTTCTTCCATAAACATAATCAAGAAGGACTTTGCAAAAGAAGTACATAGATTCCCTAAGTAAATAAAACCCGGATAGCCAGATCTTTGTCCAGTACTCTAACCACTCCCCCACGCTGCCTCTGTCTATCCCTTTCCCAACCTTCTATTCTTCTCAGGAGCTCTGGACAGTATATATGATTTATACAACATTCCTGCGAGGTAGATAAGGCCAAGAGACCTTGGCTGTCAAGTAATCGATTCATCAAGCCCTCCAGCCCTCCCTCCCATTTGATTCCTGCCATTCCTGCCAGAAGCCAAGTTTACAGGGTTTCCCCTTCTCTTTCCATTCCATTCCATTTGCACAACAACCCTGTGAGGCAGGATGAACGAGGCATTGGACAGGGGAGGAAATAGAGAGCGGCAAACCATGATCTGTTGTTCCATCTGAAGCAAACCTCATCCTCAGATATCTGGGAGGTTTGTGTGTGAAGAACATCAATGCACAAAATGCATGCATTTGGGAAAAGGGTAAAATGTGCCATTCAGTCACAATTGATTCATGGTGACCCTAGAAAGCCCCATCTCATGGGGTTTTCAGGGCAAGAGATGCACAAGGTGGTTTGCCACTGCTTACTTTTGAGGAGGAGGAGGAGAAGCAGTAGCAGAGATAGTGGTGGTTTTTATATTCCAGTCTTCACTATTTGAATGAGTCTCGGAGCGGCTTACGATTGCCTTCCCTTCCTTTCCCCACAACAGACAGCCTGTGAGGTACCTGGGGCTGAGAGAGCTCTGAGAGAACTGTGGCTGACCCAAGATCACTCAGCTGGCTTCATGCGAAGGAGTGAGGAATCAAACCTGGTTCTCCAGATTAGACTCCGCTGCTTTTAACCACTACACCAAGCTGGCACCTAGTTCTGTAAGGCTGTGGCTGACCCTGCGTAGCTTCCAAGCATGGGTGAGATCAGTCTCATCTGGGCTATTACAGTAGCTAGTACCTGTGTTTGAAAAAGGTGTACTCAAAAGGGAAGAGGAAGGGGGAAAACAGATAAAATTATTTCCTAGGAACAGAGACCAGAAAACAGGGTCTCTCTCTCACTCTCTCTCTCTCTCTCTCTCTGTGGACAGGTGGAAAGTAAAAGGTTATTCTTTATGGATTTCAGGGTCTTGCTTTTACTTAACAGCTTAGGTCATAAAGAAGAGCTAATGTCACGTCAGTCTTAACAATGTGTCCAACATTATTAAAAGGTGTGAGCTGAAATCAGAATCAAGTTTCCGAGCTAGGGCTGAGAGGAGGTACCAGACTGATCCAGCTCATACGTCTTCCTGGAGGCTGGACTTGCCAAATGGAACCAGCGCTTCTTTGGCAGGGTTAGTCTTGGGCTTTTGTTGAATAATAACTGCAGCTTCGGACTCGTTCATCCT